>JAYESD010000007.1:8624126-9824126 GCA_036927565.1 Tuctoria greenei
AATGACAGTTGATGTGTTATATGGAATTACTTCTTCCTGTTAGCAGATGCAATTTTTCCTGCATCCTCTTATTGATGGTTTACTATGTATCCATTCTTAATTTTATCCCTTGAACAGTAGTACATATAGGTTTCTATCAGGCATGTGGATTTCAATTACTTGAAAACATGCAAATTACCGTTTCGGCATTTTTTCCAGAGCTTGAGATCTAGAGGAATTCGTTTCCCTGGGCGTGATGAAGAGAGTCTGGCACCAATATTTACTCCTCCCCGTTCAGTACCTGCAACTGAACCATATTCGGAGGACACACAAGAAGGATATCAAGAAATTCCAGAGGAGGGTTTTGCTCCTGTTCGAACTGTTCCTGCTGTGCAAGTAAATGAGGCGTTTGAGGTGGCTCGTAATAGTGTTGAACTCCTTTCTACGGTGTTATCTTCTTCTCCTCAGGAAGAGGTCCTACAGGTTAGTCTTTTGTCCTGTTGGCTAAATGCTTTGGCTTATGTGACGGATATGTAAGTGTGCAATGGATGAAGTCATTCCACCTAAGATGAAGTTTTGAAATTGTATTGATTTATCAGAGATTATATATGATGAAGTTATGTTTCAAGATTATTAACATTTGTTAGAATTCACTTCACTATATATAGCAAGGCGCCCATTGAAGGTCATCTTGTATCCTTTTGTTTTCCTTATCATTCCATAAACGTTTATATTATAGTTCTCTAAATTCAATACAAAAATTAGCGATGCTCTGTGCCTCTGTCATCACTGTCTTTGTTGATTGCTGTACCTAATGCATGCAGGATGACTTGACTACTACCCTCGTTCAGCAATGCCAACAATGTCAACACACCATCCAGAGAATCGTTGAGATAGCTGGCGATAATGAGGCTCAGCTCTTTGAGGCATTGAGCATCCACGAGGAACTGCAGAAGGTCTTGTCCAAGTATGAAGAGCTGAAGGAACCTGTTCATGTTGAGCCAGAGCCTGAGCCCGCAATGATTCCAGTTACAGTAGAGCCTGAAGAATCTCCATCTGCTGTGAATAAAAAAGATGCCCATGCAAGGAGACCAGCAGCTTCCGGTGATCAATCGAATGGGGACGACTTACTTCAGGATCTTGATGATATGATCTTTGGTAAAGAAGGTGGCACCTCGTCTCAGCAAGACAGAACCCCAAGGAAGGACCAAAAGGATGATTTCATCAGCTTCTGACCGCCAATATAGGTTTTTGCCTGTTCAGTATGCTCAGGCACTCGGGCTTTGAACCTGTTAGTTCTTTCTGTGGTGTGCTTGTCACTCTCTTCCTGTATCTTAAGGATTTTTCTATAGTTACCGGGACGTTATGAGTTCCAGTTCCTTGCTGTACAGCATCTACTTGTCAAACATAATGTATTGGCAGATATTGGCTTAAGAGTTCTGCTTGGAAACATTTTATTCTAATCCAGCAGCTGCGAGTGTTTGTACTGGCTTGAGCATGAAGTGTTTCACTATCGGGGTAGCCGCGAAGCTTTTGTCGGTACTAGTCTTTCCAATTGTGCTGCTGTTGTAATACAAATGAGCCATAAAATTAAGTATATCCACAAAGCTACAGCCATGTAATCCGGAAAGAAATTCTCAAAATCTTTTTTTTTTATTTGCGAGGAAGGAATTCTCAAATCTATGTACATTATTTTTTCACGGATAAAATATAAACGAGGTTTATTACGCACAAAAAAACACTGTTTTAACTAGGTGCTTTAATAAGAATCCAATCCAGTGTCCGCATAAGCAAGATCACAGTCATCTTCTCTCGGCAACGATTCATATGCCCGCCGTTGTCAACGGTAATTAAACTAACCATTTTTTATGGCAATGACTATAATACAGTATGAGATATGATGCAATCGTGCAATTAACCATCCACAATCGTTGAATCTGTATTCTATAGTTGTTGTATGTTTTTATTTAACTCTCTTAATCTGAGTACTTAACCTCCTTCACCTGAGTAGGTAGTTAAGTAAAAATATGCAACAACGTAGATCCAATGATTATGGATGGTTGATGATTGCACGATTGCAGCATCTTCCAAATTGCATTCTAGTAGCTGTCTTTTTTTGACAAATAATTTATTTTTGTGATAATATTAGACTCATATTCGTGAAAACACTTGCGAGAAATTTGCACCAGCATTCCACCACGTTGTTGCCAGCTTCCATAATCGCCACGGACAGGTCGTCCCGCGAACGCTTCTTACTTTAATAGCATGACGCTATCCGATGGTTTCTGTTTCGAGGACCTTGTTTTCTACTCCCTTCATCACAAATTACTTGTCACTCTCTAGTTCATTTTTGAACTAGAGAGTGATAAGTAATTTGGAATGGATGGAGTACCTTTATTGATGACGGAACAAGTTCTTATATCAGATGCACCACACGTTCTTCATTGTCTATTTTATTTAGTCCCTTTTGTAGATCTCCCATCTTGCTTTCACATAAATTTAGATATTTCTTCGCTGGTGTTAAGCGAAAGTCTTAGTCTCTAACGACCTCCAGAATAATAGCATCGGCATGCAAGTGCACGTTCAACGTGCGCCTGGCCTCACTGTGTAATGTTCGTGCGACATTTGTGTAAATGTAGGCTCAACCACTCCTTGTAATCCCGGCTATATAAACGTCGTATATCAATGCGATGAACTCAGTTGAGCTGTTAACTTTCATGGTAATCAGAGCCCTGTAGACCCTTCTTTTTTCCCCACCGCCCCCATTCATGGCCGACACGCTCTCATCAGCGGCAAGTCATACTCTCGGGCCAAATTCTTCCTCCACAATGAGCTGGACCACATCCTACTCCACTATTCACACCACCAGCGCTGGCATCATCCCCCATTGCCATTACAACACAATCGGTCAATATCACTGGTCTCGTTACTGTCCGATTGGATATGTTCTCCACGGTGTATCGCCGGTGGAAACACCTCTTTTTTGGTGGTGCTTGGTCGATTTAATTTGAAGCACCATGTCCTCATGTGGATCCATGCAACACTAGCAGATGATCTACTTGACTTTGTTATGGAGGAAGACATCACTGCCCATGGTGTTTGGATGAAGATTTCAAATTATTTTCTTCGAAACAAGTCAAGTCATGCAGTTCATCTTGAGCAAGAACTCTACGGCCTCGTGCAAGGTGATATGTCTGCAACTGCATATTGTCATAAGCTGAAAACTCTTGCAGATTCATTGGCTGGCTGTGATCAATCCATCACTGATCATGCTCTTGTGCATCAACTCATCCGAGGCCTCAACCCGAAATATCATGTGTCGCGCCAACTCAAACTGTCCATGACGACTTTTCCTTCGTTCATGGAAGCGCGAGATCAACTGATCATCGCTGAAAACACGTTGGCCTCTTCCATGACAAGTATGCAGGAAATTGCGCTTCAGTCACTGAAACAAGTCACGACTCTTCTGCAAGCAACAACCAAAGGCAACGTCCTCCCACTGATCGCACTCCACAAAACAACCAGTCATGCGGTCGAGGACGTGGCGGCTTTCGTGGGCGTGGACGTGGACGTGGCGGTCGCGGCAATACCATTCCGTGGACCCACAACGTACCACCCTGGTTCACTGTGTGGCTCAGCTCCAACCAGGCATGGCGCGCACCTTGGACTGGGGCTTCTGGTCCAGGTGTCCTCGGTGCTAGGCCTCCAGCAGCACACGCCTATCATGCACATCAACTTGAACTTTCAACTCAGTTTGCACCCTCCCCCTCTACTTTATACACTGCAAGTCTGCTGCAAGCTCTGCAGTTTGCTGCTCAGCAATCTGGGAACAATCAACAGGAGTGGTACATGGACACTGGGGCTTCCGAACATATGACAGCTGACTCATGTATCTTACCCAATTATTATCCCTCTTCTATGCATAATTCCTCTAGAATTATTGCCGGCAATGACTCAACTTTACCATTTAAAGGATATGAGTCTGTTTCTCTTTGCACACCTCATGCTGCCTTCACACTGTCCTGTGCCCTACACTTACCACACTTAATCAAAAATCTTATATCTGTATGCAAGTTTACCACTGACAACTGATGTTATGTTGTCTTTGATCCGTTTGGATTCACAATCAAGGATCTTCACAACAATCGAGAGATCATGAGGTCCAATAGTTATATCCCTTCTTCGGTGCAAGCACATCTTCTCTAGCTACTGCTCTCACTGCCTTAGCCAGCACCGTGTGGCACCAAAGACTTGGGCACCGGGCTCTCACAGCTTAGGTTCTGTCATCTAAATTTAGCATTCCATTGAATAAAAGTGGTCTTTGTGACGCATGTCAGAAAGGGCATCATATCCGTTTGCCCTTTTCTCGATCACATTCTGTAACGTATTTTCCGTTCCAATTATTACACCGTGATCTTTGGACCTCCCCAGTTGCAAGTGTTACGGATTATAAATTTTACATTGTTCTTCTCGACGATTTTACCAGATACATTTGGACCATGCCTCTTACAAATAAGTCTGACGCCTTCTGCTCCATCCGAAACTTATTTAAACTTGTTCTGACTCAGTTCCACACATACAGTCCTTCCAATGCGACAATGGGACAGAGTTTGTCAACTCTGAATTGCGATCTTTCTTCACTAACCATGGCATTACATACTGCTTATCATGCCCTTATACACCCCCCCAAAATGGAAAGGTGGAACGTTCCTCAGGACCATTAACAATGTCATCAGGTGTCTCCTTTGTTAGGCCAACTTACCATCCAAGTTCTGGGTCGAAGCCCTAAATACCTCCACATATATTCTGAACTGTAGGCCCGCTCAGCCCCTTAGGTTCTACACACCATATCAGATGTTGTTTGGTGCAGCGCCCAATTACTCCCACATGCGTGTGTTTGGTTGTTTATGTTATCCTAATATTACATTCATATCACAACACAAACGGGCACCTAGATCCACTGCTTGTGTTTTTCTAGGATACCCCACCGAACAAAAAGGTTATAAATGCATGGAGCTTAACACAGGTAAAATCATTATTTTAAGGGATGTGATTTTTTATGAGCACTCCTTTCCTTTTGCACCTTCCTTGCCTAAACAAGTCTCTGTTCCTGCTACTAAAACATCTCCACCACTGCTAGTTCCAGGACCACTAGTGCAACATGTTCCCTCTTGCACACAGCCCTCTAAACCTTCAACACCATTATCTCAGCACTTCTCTGAACAGCGACAACCAACATATGCCACCCTACAATCCTCTCAATCATCTATGCATCCTTCACACAACGCGGAGTTAAACATACCGATATGTACAAATTCTCCCATACCTGCACCGCCCCCAATGCAAATGAACCACCCTATGCTCACCAGGGCTCAGCAAGGCATCTTCAAGCCAAGACAGTATCTGAACCTCACCATCACAGAATCTGTCTCTCCAATTCCTAAATCACACAAAACAACCCTTAAAGATCCAACTGGTTTAATGCCATGAAAGAGGAATATGATGCATTGATGAAAAATAATACTTGGGTACTAGTATCACAACCTGCATGTGTTAATCTCGTTTAAGGGAAATGGATTTTTTGGCACAAACTAAATGCAGATGGCTCCATTGCAAGACACAAGGCAAGATGGATCATTCGAGGATTTACTCAAGAATATGATATTAATTATCAAGAGACCTTCAACCCTGTCATCAAATCGGCAACGATCAGATTAGTGTTGAGCATTGCCACATCATCTTCCTGGCCCATTCATCAGTTAGACGTCAGAAATGCATTTTTGAATGAGGAACTTTAAGAGATGGTATATTCAGCACAACCAACAAGTTTTACTGATCCTCAGTACCCAATCATGTTTGCAGACTCAAAAAATCACTATACGGTCTGAAACAAGCGCCTCGAACTTGGTTTCACAGGTTAAAAAACTTCACACTCATTGGATTTCAGGCATCAAAAACTGACTCATCATTGTTTATTCTGCATAGCAAGGAATGCACTGCCTACCTCCTGCTATACGTTGATGATATCATCCTCACCGCAAATTCGACTTGTTTTCTGAAGCACATCATCAACAGGCTGTGCACTGAATTTTCCATGAATGATTTAGGTACTCTGAACCACTTTTTGGGAATTAATGTACAACACACGAAGACTGGACTTTTCTTGAGCCAAGAGCAGTATGCTCTCAACATCCTTCAACGTGCAAATATGGCCAACTGTAATTCAGTCTCCACTCCGGTAGACATTACATCAAAATTTTCTGCCACTGAGGATCTCCAATTACTAATGCCTCTGAGTATCGAAGTCTAGCTGGTGCCTTACAATATCTGACATTGGCGAGGCCTGATTTAACTTATGCATTGTAGCAGGTGTGTTTGCTCATGCATTCTCCGAGAGAACCACACTGGCAACTTCTGAAAAGAATTCTGCGCTACCTCCGAGGGACTGTCAAGTATGTCCTATATCTCACAAAATCATCTTCTTCAGATCTCATCGCCTACTCTGACGCCAATTGGGTCGGATGCCCTGACACTAGAAGATCAACTTCTGGGTTCTGTGTCTTTTATGGAGAGAACTTGATCACCTTGTCGGCAAAGCGCCAAACCACCATTTCACGGTCAAGTGCCGAGGCAGAGTATAGAGGTGTCGCAAATACCGTCTCTGAAGCTACATGGTTGCGACAACTACCGTCAGAATTGCATCAGCGACTTCGCAAAGCAACTGTGGTGTTTTGTGATAACATCAATGCTCTTTACTTATCCTCAAATTCGGTTCAACATCAACGAACAAAGCACGTTGAAATAGATCTTCACTTTGTCATAGACAAAGTTGCACTGGGAGAGACATAGTTCTTAAGGCGGTCGCGGTAAGGCGACCTAAGGAGACATACCCCCTTTTTACCTTTTAAGCGATAAGACGTAAGGCGAGGCGACGCCTTACTAATATATAAAAATACTTAGAAGTATGTAAAAATAGTAAAATAAAATTAAGAAATTCAGAATTATGTGTATATATAATGTCCTGGGCTGATTTCCCTCACCCACATTTCCTCTCTACTTGGATAACAATCGGCCCAACCCAATAACCTACCAACATCAGCCCATAAAATACCAGCACCAGCTCATAACCTAACCATAGTGTCAGCTGCACCCAACCCCCATCGCCCAACCGCGCCCTCGCTTCAGCCGCCACCGTGGGCGTCCCGCCACCGCCGTGACACCCCGCCCCCGCCCTCGCGTCCTGCCGCCGCCCCGGCACCGCTCCCACCCTCGTGTCCCGCCGCCGCGGCAGCACACTGCCCTCACCCTCAATTCCCGCCGCCGCGGCGGCACACCGAGCCGCCGCCCGCAATGCCCCTGCTCGACGGAGGGCCCGTCGCCTCTGCTCCGGATCTGCATCGGTTACTGTCTTCCTGTCGAGGTAGGTTGCTCCACCGTCTTCCTCTACTCTCGCCGCCACTGTTCTCCCCGCTCCCGCCGTCGCCTTACTCAGGATTCTAAGGTGACCAGACGCCTTATCCTGGCCGAGCGCTTTACCGCTTAAGCGACGCCTTAATAACTATGCGAAGAGATAAAAGTCCTGCACGTTTCATTTGCTGATATATTAACTAAACGGTCTTCCGTCAAACCTCTTCAAAGACTTTCGGTGCAGCCTGAATATGAGAGAGCCTTCATGCTGAAAGGGAGGGGGGGGGGGGGGTGTTAAGCGGAAGTCTTAGTCTCTAACGACCTCCAGAATAATATCATGGCATGCAAGTGCACGTTCAACGTGCGCCATACTCTTATGCCTCACTGTGTAACGTTCGTGCGATATTTGTGTAAACGTGGGCTTAACCACTCCTTGTAATCCCGGCTATATAATTAAACGTCATAGATAATTGCAATGAACTCAGTTGAGCTGTTAATTTTCAACTAGTAATGAAAAAAAGAGGCATATTATATAGTGCTAAAAGGTTCAACCTAAAAAATTTGTCGCTTTAGGGAGTACTAAGTTTTCTAAAAAAAATTAAAATAAAAAGGTACTCCTCCGTTCATTTTCATTTGACGTTGGTTAACTCATTTTTAAAGTAAACAATGTAAAAGAAAAATAGACCGAATATTTTTTTCTCCTCCCCGTTCAGAACCTTCTACACGAATATTTTATTTTATGTGGTTTGCTATTTTATTCTACTCCTACATGATGATGATGCTGAATTTTGCAGTGGTCAACAAGCTATGCACGTAGTTGCTTATTTTTTGTATTTATTTATAAACCTGATTATTTATTTATTTATTTATTTATTTATAAACCTGAGCTGGGAGCAACATTGGCGTGATCGTGTGCGCGACTCAGAGAAAACATGCGGAGTGATGCTACGCATGATGTCCCTGTGTAGACTCGACCGTGTGCTGGACGCAGTTGACATCTGGAAGAGGTTTGTTGAGACGATCAAATTAAGTTGGAACCTGCCCTGCTCGTGGTCGATGTTCAATCAGTCGTCTGCCATGATCGTCTGCCTCTGATGAGTCTAGTCGGTCGTCACTCCGGCGCGTGTTGCCGTTCCTTCGTCTTCGTGCGCCTCCACCTCTGCTCCTCTTCCCCCTCCTCCATTGGCTGGCGCCTCTCTCTCCCTAACAAACCAATCACCCCCTCGGGCCTCGGATTCAAATAACGATCCATGCAGCTGCCTGCCTGCCTGCCCACGCCCATACCTTACCTTAGCTTCCTACTGCATCCCAATGGATGATTGAAGCGATCCACAGCATCGCATTGGACAGGTTCACCTCAGGCATCATTCAGCTTTCTTGCTTCCTTTTGATTGTTGGACCTGGTGTCTTTAGCTAACCGCGTACATCGTCTGTCGCCTGCTTCAGATGGTGAAGAAGAACTGAAGAGGTGAGCAGCAATCTTCTACGCCCTTTGCCTTCAATTTTCTTCATACTTAGCTTTCGACAAATGGACTCCAATGTATGCATATACTGATTGATCCATCACTCATCGGGGAACCTGCCTCATTCTACTGCCTGTCTGTCTTCCAATCTGTTTTCGCAGACCTATTAATTTAGAAAGAAACGGTCAATATTGTGTTGCATTACAACGTTTGATAGAGTGAGATGCTATGGCCAGAACCCGCTTACATTACTCCATAACAGTCATTTCTGGGCTTGTAGTTATAAAATTTATTGTAAATGGAGATGCCGAAAACAAGTAGAATCAGCAGTTACTAGCTAGTGCTCTTCACCAATGCTGCCAATCTTCTCTAATTTTAAATCAGCAGCCGGAATTTGATATCATTTCACTCGACACACAAGACGTCTGTTCTATCTATTTCGAGATATATGCACTTGCTGGTAGTTATTTTTTATAGAATTATGCATTGACGTTTTTTTTCAATGTAACATCGTCTGATGCATGCATAACAAGCTCGCGTCATGGGGGAATCTCCATTAGTGCTTTCCTTATTTGTTACATGTTTATTCTGCATGATTTGCCTCACACAAGTTAATTTCCATTTTCCCCGGGAATAATTCTGCAGATCAGCAAGCGTGGAGTAACAGCGTGCACGAGAGCTTCATTATCGGTGCTTGAAGGGGGCAAGAAGGGGGTCTGCAGTCTCTGTTGCTCCGGAGCATGACGTCCAAGGGAATCCTCAAGAACAGCGGCTCCAGCCGCATGCCGGCGCAAGGCGGCGCCGGCAAGCCGCCGACGGTGGTGTTCGGGCGCAGGACCGACTCCGGTCGGTTTCTCAGCTACTCGCGCGACGACCTGGACTCGGAGATCAGCAGCGTGGACTTCCAGGACTACCACGTCCACATCCCGATGACGCCGGACAACCAGTCCATGGACGAGGACGGCGCCAGCAAGGCCGACGAGCAGTACGTCTCCGGCTCGCTCTTCACCGGCGGCTTCAACAGCGTCACCCGCGCGCACGTCATGGACAAGGGCGGCGCTGCCGGGCGCGCCGGCGGCAAGGGCCCCGGCAGCTGCATGGTGCAGGGTTGCGACGCCAAGGTCATGCGCGACGGCCGAGGAGACGACATCCTCCCCTGCGAGTGCGAGTTCAGGATCTGCGTCGACTGCTTCACCGACGCCGTCAAGGCCGGCGGCGGAGTCTGCCCCGGCTGCAAGGAGCCTTACAAGAACACCGAGTGGGAGGACATTGTCGGGGCCGCGAAGGTGACGACGCGGGCGCTGTCGCTGCGCGGGGGACCAGCGCGGGCCGACAGCAAGATGGAGAGGCGCATGTCGCTGGTGAAGCAGACGGACGTCAACCAGTCCGGCGAGTTCGATCATAACCGGTGGCTCTTCGAGACCAAGGGCACCTACGGCTACGGCAACGCCATTTGGCCGCAGGACGGCGCCGACGATGACGGCGCTCCAGGTGGACACCCCAAGGAGCTCTTGACAAAACCGTGGCGGCCGCTCACCCGCAAGCTCAAGATTCCAGCAGCGGTCATCAGTCCTTACAGGTACCGTCTTTATTACCATGATCAACCTTCTTACTCCCACAAAGCCACTCTTCATACATACATGCTGTGAATGAATGATCTTGTTCGTATCAAAGACCAAACAGCACGGATAGCAACCTATCATGACACATATATGGTTATTGTTATCATTACACCGAAATGACTAAAATAACTGCAACGACTTTCATTTCTGCATTGCCATTGTCGCAACAAGTTGTTCTCATTGTTCCTCGTCCCAAGCAGGCTTCTTGTCTTGATCCGCTTGGTTGCTCTGGCCTTCTTCCTCATGTGGCGTATCAAGCACCAGAACGACGATGCCATTTGGCTCTGGGGAATGTCAATTGTTTGTGAGCTCTGGTTTGCATTTTCGTGGGTACTGGACCAGCTTCCAAAGCTCTGCCCCATCAATCGTGCTACGGACCTCTCAGTGCTCAAGGAGAAGTTTGAGACACCAACTCCTAACAATCCAACAGGCAAATCTGATCTCCCTGGAACTGATATCTTTGTGTCAACTGCTGATCCAGAGAAGGAACCGGTCCTTGTCACCGCAAACACAATTCTCTCCATCCTTGCAGCTGACTACCCTGTTGAGAAGCTTGCCTGTTACCTGTCAGATGATGGAGGGGCACTGCTCACCTTTGAAGCCATGGCTGAAGCAGCAAGCTTCGCTAATTTCTGGGTGCCATTCTGCAGGAAGCATGACATTGAGCCCAGGAACCCTGACAGCTACTTCAGTTTGAGGAGAGATCCCTTCAAGAACAAGGTGAAGCCTGACTTTGTCAAGGACAGAAGACGGATCAAGCGTGAATACGATGAGTTCAAGGTTCGTGTAAATGGCCTGCCAGATGCCATTCGCCGCCGCTCTGATGCATATCATGCCCGTGAAGAAATCCAGGCAATGAACCTTCAGAGGGAAAAGATGAAGGCTGGAGGTGATGAGCCATTTGAGCCAGTGAAGATTCCCAAGGCAACATGGATGGCTGATGGCACTCATTGGCCTGGTACATGGCTCCACCCCTCACAGGATCATGCTCGAGGTGATCATGCAGGAATCATACAGGTACTGATTCAATCACAATCATGTATAAGCTCCCCACGTCCAGAACTACACTGACTTTTCCATTTTTCTGTATCTCAGGTTATGCTAAAACCACCAAGTGACATGCCGATGTATGGGAACATCAATGGAAAATCACCTCTTGACTTTTCAGGAGTCGACACACGGCTTCCAATGCTGGTGTATATGTCAAGAGAGAAGCGCCCAGGATATGACCACAATAAGAAAGCAGGTGCCATGAACGCACTGGTCCGTGCATCAGCAATCATGTCCAATGGTCCATTCATTCTTAATCTGGACTGTGACCACTATATCTACAACTCAAAAGCCTTAAGGGAGGGCATGTGCTTTATGATGGACCGTGGTGGAGACCGCCTCTGCTATGTGCAGTTCCCTCAGCGGTTTGAAGGCATTGACCCTTCTGATCGTTATGCAAACCACAATACTGTTTTCTTTGATGTCAATATGCGCGCACTTGACGGTCTGCAAGGACCAGTATATGTTGGTACTGGATGCCTCTTCCGTCGGGTTGCCCTCTATGGTTTTGATCCACCTCGTTCCAAAGATCACAGCCCTGGATTTTGCAGTTGCTGCCTCCCACGCCGCCGCAAGGCAAATGCCAACTCTGAGGAGACCATGGCTCTTCGCATGGGTGATTTTGATGGGGATAGCATGAACCTCGCAACATTTCCAAAAAAGTTTGGAAATTCGAGCTTTCTTATTGACTCCATTCCAGTAGCCGAGTTCCAAGGTAGACCATTGGCAGACCATCCGTCTGTCAAGAATGGCCGCCCACCTGGTGCTCTAACAATTCCACGCGAAATGCTGGACGCATCCATTGTGGCAGAAGCAATCAGTGTGATCTCATGTTGGTATGAGGAGAAGACAGAATGGGGTGTACGGGTAGGGTGGATCTATGGATCTGTCACAGA
Source organism: Tuctoria greenei (assembly GCA_036927565.1). Lineage (NCBI taxonomy): Eukaryota > Viridiplantae > Streptophyta > Magnoliopsida > Poales > Poaceae > Tuctoria > Tuctoria greenei. The sequence goes on from JAYESD010000007.1 coordinate 8,636,544, forward strand.
GGATGTGGTAACAGGGTACCGCATGCACAATCGTGGATGGAAGTCTGTATATTGTGTCACTCAGCGTGATGCCTTCCGTGGAACAGCTCCTATCAACCTTACAGACCGTCTGCACCAGGTGCTTAGATGGGCTACTGGCTCTGTTGAGATCTTCTTCTCCCGTAACAATGCACTGTTTGCCAGCTCCAAGATGAAGGTATGCACTACATGCCCCTCATGAATCGCTACCCTTCAGTAATGCATTCTGGATTCTTCAATATAAAAAAAAAAAACTGATCAACCTTCTCTGTGTCAACAGGTGCTCCAGAGGATTGCATACCTTAATGTTGGTATCTATCCGTTCACATCAATCTTCCTCATTGTCTACTGTTTCCTTCCCGCACTCTCCCTCTTCTCAGGACAGTTCATTGTGCAAACACTCAATGTTACCTTCCTGACATACCTACTTATCATAACCATCACACTTTGCCTCCTGGCCATGCTGGAGATCAAGTGGTCCGGGATTGCACTGGAGGAGTGGTGGAGAAATGAACAATTCTGGCTCATAGGTGGAACTAGTGCTCACCTTGCTGCGGTCCTTCAAGGTCTTCTGAAAGTAATTGCGGGGATTGAGATATCATTCACACTCACATCAAAGCAGGTCGGTGATGATGTAGATGATGAATTTGCAGAACTGTACATAGTGAAGTGGACATCATTAATGATACCACCCCTAACCATCATCATGATCAATCTTGTTGCCATTGCTGTTGGCTTCAGCCGAACTATTTACAGCACAATCCCACAGTGGAGCAAGCTTCTCGGGGGAGTGTTCTTCAGCTTCTGGGTGCTTGCACATTTATATCCATTTGCAAAGGGACTCATGGGCAGAAGAGGCAGGACACCGACTATTGTATATGTCTGGTCTGGACTTGTTGCCATCACAATATCATTGCTCTGGATTGCAATCAAGCCACCATCAGCAGCTGCCAATTCACAGCTTGGTGGTTCATTCTCTTTCCCTTGACCCAATATGCCTTCAAATTTATAACAGTTATTGGAAGAAGTCACTGGAAACATCAAAAAGCATTCAAATTCTGCAGAAGATCTAAAGAATACCCTGTGCTTCGTATAGCTGGTTAGTCTGCAGCTCAGCCTCATTTCAGAGTGGAAAGCATAGGATATAATTATAACATCACAGGTGGCCTCACTGCTTTGTTTCCCTGATTTTTCTGTTTGTTTCAAGCTCACTGTCATTTGAACCTTGTGCCTGCAAGAAGGAAAAGGTGTATTGTGTTGTTAGAGGCAGCAACTAGAATGCAATTAGTAATTTGGTGCAATCGTGCAATCAACAACCCTTAACCGTTGGATCTGCACCCTACGATTGATGGGTTTATTTAACCCCCTCCACCTGATAATCTTTTCTTTACTGATATGAAGGGGGTTAACTAAAAACATGCATCAATAGTTGGATACAAATCCAATGATTGAGGGTGGTTGCTCGTACGATTGCACCAAATCATTAATTGCATTCTAGTTGCTGCCATTTTTAGAATGTTAATAATGTGTTTTTCCCATTTGAACTGAACTCTATTGTTTAGTTACAAGTCATTGTTTAAAAAAGGAAATTGACTATTGACTAGAACATTTAGTGTGTTCAGCATAATATGATTCCGTACAGTTAAGTTGATCAAAACCAACAGAAGTTTTAAATCTGATCAACCTATAACCTCATAAAGGCCGAATAGCAGTAGCATATATCCTATAACCTATAAGGCTATAACCTATATATATGTTGGCCATTGTTCTCTGGCCCAATTTAAAGCCTTATATTTAATAGAAGCTGTATTTCAGCTAGAATAGCGCTTTTGTTTGCTTTTTGTACAATCATTTCCTTTTCTACCCCATTTGTAAGTATCACACTCTTTTGAGCTCCTTTTTGTTTTTAATAAATTGAAATTGTACATGTCTCCCTTACCATTAATAAGATAAAAAGCTTGTACCTGTAATGAGAACAATTATCAAGAACTACTTGAATAAAATTTTTACATTGAAAAGGTATGTGAAGATGTGCAACAATACGTAAAGAAATAGCAGTGTTGTGCCGTAAACTGCACAAAAGAATGCAACAGTACGATTTAGAGCAGCAGTTAGTCAAAATAAAAAACAAGAGACGAAGTAGAGAATATGATATCTCAGTTCAGTCACTAAATAAACAAGAGCAATTCGGTAGAGGAAAGACGAGCACATATTTAGTTGAATAAAAGGCAGACCTAGTGCCAAAGGCCGCTCAGCACTCACACATTGTGGGTTCTGGAAAAGGGTTACTTTTAGACAACATTACCCCTTCTTTCATAGAGGTTGGTTTGAACCTAAGACATTAGGACAAACATGAAGACACTATCACTACGTAATTCGCCCTTCCACATTTTAGATAATTGGTTCATAATCCTGACCTTCCCCTCTAAATGAGATTATGGCCGATATTTTACATCCAACTTACAAAACAAAGAAATAACCTGATTAATGACTTAACAAAAGGAAGAGAAACTCGATAACAGTTTGGATATATACAATTATTAAGAAGTAATTCTATTACTAAATCTCCGTCCATATCGAGCGAACATCTTCAGGTTCAGGACGGTGGCTCCCAACAGAATAAAACAATGTATGAATGCACCAGCCGGAAATATTTAGTTGAATCTACCTACATATAAAGTTCATGTCCAAATTCATTTTGTGAAATAGGAAAATCTAACAAATGATGAATATAAAGGAAAAGGACAAATGTCAACACATTTTCCCTTTACTTTTAGACTGAAGTTTCAAATGTGACAGAACACTACATAAACAGCATCATTATTTTCTTTTCTTGGATATGTTTCATATTTATTTGGTATCCTAACTAAAAGTGGATTGCATGGTTCACCTTAAATTTCATACGTTCTCCAAGAAATGTTTCCCTTTGATTTAATCTTTGCCATAGAAGTGCTAGGGTGAAAATTATGAAATATCTAAAGCATACCTTTAGTATCCAACTATCCATCAGGTAAAGTCCACGGGTCATGTAGCAAGATCGTCTTAACTATAAGTGCCTTAATTTGAATTTCCAATTCCACGGACAGGTCCAATATTTATTGGTACCAAACTACTTCATTTAAGATGATAGATAAAATTGTTAAAAATAGACATACATATAAATTAAAAATACAAAGACACAAGCACCAGTAAATGTACTGATTGCCACGGGAAGCTCACCCTAGTGGGTGTTTCGATCTTCCAGAAAGAACCGAAGATAATCCTGACATGTGATGCAAAAGCAAATGAAAACAAGAATTAGCTGCAGTATTAACTCATGTACCGGTTCAACGCCTGGTCAAATGATTGACAGTTGCCTGACCTAAGCAGCTGGTGAATTCCCTTTCCTAACAAATAAAATTAATTGCTCCCACCAACGTATAAGATTGTGCAAAGAGCATAATTATGGTGGCTTGTCTACCTTTGTCATTGTTAATGTATAAATTATAAGAATTTTTGTCTCGAATACACAGAAGATTTACGTACCACTGCATTAATCAAAGAAGAACAACATACACTCACGCACCTTTCAGAACATAGATTACATTCAAACCAGTTCAAAAGAACAGAAGACTTGACCTAGACCTAGTGGCTGAAGCGTTGGAACAGTGCCAGGGGCAGTAAGCAGGGAAATCCCTTTAATCTTTGCCGTTCTCCCCAGCCGAGCCTCCTCTCCATTGAGTATCAAAGCCATTGGTTAGTTTCGAGAAGCATCATTAACATGCAAGTTGTTCCGGTGTTTCCACAATGTCCAAGCTCCAGGGATGATGAGAGAATTAAGACCTTGCTATGGAGCTGCTAGATCGGCACCACCACTCATCAAAGGATGTGTCCATAGGCTGAGGAGAGAGCGCAACAATGCCAGCCCACTGCCAGAAAACAAACCAGAATTGTGGAGCAAGCACACATGAGATGAGTGGTGCTGAATTGTCCCTTTTGATCACAGAGAGGACATCCTTCAGGATGTGTGAGGCTTTGCCACGCCAGGTGGCACGCTGTCCAACAGTGGTTATGCACACCCAACCAGTTTTAGAAACAACAGTTACTAGGTGCCCAAGACTTTCATCTGCATTCCCAAGGGCTACTGAACAGCACCTTGAAACAAAGCATCATATGCTGATTTGGCTGAGTACTGACCTGAGCTTGAGAGATGCCAAACATGTGTATCCTGAATGCCCAGTTACATCACCACTTCCGAGAGAATGTTGCAGAGGTTAAGATATTCTGCAAGAGCACCAGTGAATGGCAAATTCTGAATATCAAGAATCCATCACTGATTAGTCAAGGCAAGGCATCAAGTACCATTCTCTTGTTAGTTCTTTGCTGAAAATAATCAGACAGAAGGTAAGGGTAAGTTGCTTTAACGAGAATGGATAGCAAATCAGTGATGCTCATTGGATTCTTCCAGAGTACTTTGTTAGGATTGAAGAATTGCTGCAATTCTTCCTGAATAGACTTGATTCTCCGCACATCAGTTGAATGGCTAAGACGCAACGAAATCACAACGTTTCTTTCTATATGATAATATGCATCAAGAATTGCAATTTTCTTTGCTCAAAGGGATAGTCCTATCTTCTGAAGGGAAAATGGATATGATACTAGAAGATTACTTCCCCGTTGCAAAATAATTGTCATTTTGGCTATGGGCATGGGAATTAAGGAGAGGTGGAAAAGTTATGGTGCATAGGAAACAAGGAGGACAGATAGAGATGCAGTGTTATCCTAAACCGGTCTAAGCGGGCGCTTAAACTAAACGGGTTTAAACAGTAACTGGGTGGTACTGCACAGTTTAGGGCCTGGATGGGTTTGTAAAAGGTTGACCCATTTAAACGGGTAAACAGACATATGAACGGTCTAAACGGGCTGAACAAAACAGTTTCAAGTCGGGTTTAAATGCTGTTTCGACCCGTTTACGTGAAGTATATAAACCAATGTATAGTTAGAAGTTGGATCTATCTCTTCTGCGCCCGTGCCTATCAGGGAAAAGTCCACGAATAGTGTGAGAAATCATCAACGACGACCAAGTAATACTTAAGGCCGGAAAGACTGAGAATAGGAGATGTCCAAAGATCACAATGAATCAGATCAAAGATGTGCTCGACACGAGTGACAAAGTGCGAAAAAGGAAGTCGAACGTGGCGACCCATCTAACAAGCATGGCAAAGAGACTCATGAGTACCCTGAGTACACGAAATCACTGAACTACCAGACAACTTCGACATAGCATCAATGCCGGGGTGACCAAGCCAACGATGCCAGATGGTCGAAGAGGCTGTCGTAGTCAGGGCAAGAGGCGGAGCGGAAGCTGGAAGACGCATCGTGTACAGAGGTCCCGAAATCTCACAGCGAAAAAGAAGACGTCGAGTAGTAAGATCCTTCACAGATAAACCAAAAGGATCGAACTCGATGGAAACACGATTGTCAGTAGTGAAATGACGAACAAAAAGAAGGTGTTGAATGATGTCAGGGGCAACAAGAACATCACGAAGTTGAAAAGAACCCGACAAACCCGAGTCACCTACTGAGGTGACCGGAAGTACAGACCCATTCCCAACAACGATAGATGAAGGAGAAGAGGGGTGTAAAGGGCGAGTAGAGGAGAGTATACCAGCATTAGGAGTGGTGTGGTATGAAGCTCCAGAGTCCACAACCCAGTCAGGACCGGGTGGTGGGAGACTCGGCGCGCTGAAAGAGGACGCGACGACCGCCGGTTGTGCTGCACCAAAGACGCAGGCCGGCCGACTGGGTTCCCTGAAGCCCAGTAGGCTCGAGCGGACGAGCCATCCGCAAGGTGGCTTAGCGGCGCGGCCCAAGTGGTAGTTGGATCCGGCCAGGCGGCGGCGTCTCGAGGGGCCCAGGCAGCAGCGGCGGCTTGGTCGAAGGAGATCGGCGACGCGGGTCCGACTGGTGGCGCGCAAAGGAAAGCGACGGGTGGCTGCGCCGCAGCTGGGCGGCCGGCGGCGCGCGTGCAAGCAGCACTCGCACGAGGGCGGAAAAGGCAGTGCCAGATCCACCGCTATGATCGGCCGGAGCGTCGAGATCGTAGCTCGACGATGGTGCGTCGGTTCCTGCAGCACCTACGACAGGAGAGGACCACCACGGTGGCTGTGATGTCAGGACAGAGGTACCGTAGGTGGGTGGCCTGCCTTCGGTCGCCGACGGTGGGGCCCGAGGGTGAGGAAGTGGGGCACCAGGCCCGATCCTAGTAGCAGCGGCCCAAGGCAGCGGCGATGCAGCGAACCACGACGCCGGAGGAAGCCATGTCGCGGCGGCGGCGGCCCGCAGGGGGCTGGCGGGTGCGGGTGAGACCGCAAGACTGTGGGGGGCGGTGGATCCGGGCCCAGCGGCAGCGGTGGCGGTGGATCCAGTACTGGGAGGCTCGCTGGAAGTGTACTGGCCGGCCAGGGGCAGCGGCCGCCAACGGTGGCCAATGGAGGCGCCGCGGAGGCCAGGGGCGGCGGCGGCCCAAGGACGGCGGGGCCCGACGGCGGCGAGGTCGTGCGGCCTGGCGACGGCGCGGCCAGGCAGCCTGAGGACGGAGGTGGCGGCGGGTCCAGGAGGACCAGCGACACCAGATGCAGGTTCGACGGCGCCAGATCCGGATCCTGACGGGTCAGGGGCGACGGCGGCTGGAGCAACGCCGGCGGGAGGAGAGAGGGAGGGACCGGCGAGAGGAGAGAGGAAGGGAGGGGAGAAGGACGGAGGCGGGCCGGTCGACGGCGGCGACCACGCCAGTGGCGGCAGCGCCCGCTGTCATGGGGAGAGAGAGAGGAATAGGCTCTGATACCAAATTGGAAGGGGATAGATAATTCCATTAATCACCCAAGAGGTACATATATATGGGTACAAAACTTAAGGGCCAAGGAACCCTAACTTGGGGGCCAAGGAGTCTAATACAAAAGGACTAAACTGCCCCTATAGTACCCTAATACAAGTGCAGTCTAACAACATCATCACGTACACGAACACCTATGAGACAAACACACCATCTCTGAAATGAACACATCACCCCACCCCACGACAAACACATCATCGGGAGTGTTAGATTGCACCTGTATTAGGGTACTATAGGGGCATTTTAGTCCTTTTGTATTAGGCTCCTTGGCCCCCAAGTCAGGGTTCCTTGGCCCTTAAATTTTGTACCCCTATATGTACCCTTTGTGAGATTAATGGAATTGAATCTTTCCCTTCCAATTTGGTATCAGACTAGGGTTTCTTTCTCTCTCCACTTCCCTCTCCTCTCTCAGCCGCCAGCCCCTCCAGTAGCGCCGCTACCGCCGCCACCACTCCGACCAGCGCCCCCTCCAGCTCGCCGGCCCCTCCAGTGGAGCCGCCGCTCCGGCCGGCGGCCCCTCCAGCCCGCTGCCGCCATGCAGAAGGCCATGGCCGCCGGCGCCCCCTCCCAGTGGCCGCCATGGATGGCCGCCGTCCTCCCTAGCGCCCCGCCAGCCGCCGCCCAGCCAGCCGCCGTCTTCCCTGGAGCCCCGCCGGCCGCCCTACCTGGTGCCCCGCCAGCCGACCTTCTCCCCCCGCCGGCCGTCCTCCCTGGCGCCCCAGCAGCCGCCGGTTTGGGATGGCTGAGGGCGGCCGGATCTGGCCCCCTCCACACTGCTGTAGCCTTGGGATGGTCGGGGGTGGCCGGATCTGGCCCCCTCACCGCCGCAGCCACCCTTGGCTGGTCCGGCATGGCCCCTGCCGGTGCTGGTTTGGCGCAGCCCGCCGCCATCGGCGCTGCACGATCCCTGGACGTCGCCACCACCACAGGCGCGACCGGATCTGTCCGCCCACTGCCGCCTAGCTGTCGGGCTCCGCCGCCGGTGCCACTGGACTCGTCGGCGCTCCTCGACTCGGCGTCTACCCTGCTGGGCTCGCCGCCGGCTTGGCCGGCCACGCCGTTGCTGCTGGATCCGGGGGACACCCCTCGTCGCACGTCTCCGACGTCGCAGCTGCCCTGGCCATCTCCCGTGAGCGGGAACGGGCGCTCGTCCTCGCCTTGGAGCAGGAGCGTGCGTCCGCCGCTGCCTGTGTCGGTGGTGGTGCTACTGGTGGTAGTAGTGGTGGTCGGGGCCAGATCTCGATGTGGTATGGGCCGTCTCCGGGTCTCCCTGCACTTCGCCCATTGCGCCCTCAACTTGCCTACCTGACCACTCCGACTTAGGCGGACCTGCCCACGCGGCTGGTGGACAGTGGATCCTGCCCCCTGGCGGATCGGGCTCCTCTGCGATCGGGCCTTCCTCTCTGGCCAACTAGGCTTTGGGGAACCCAGTTGGTCAGCCCGAGTCGTCGACGCCACACCCTGACTCTGCTCAGGCCTGGGGCTGCCAGTCGCTCGCGTCCTCCTTCAGCACAGTGAGTCTCACACCACCCGGCGGCCCTGAGTGGATTGTAGACTCCGGAGCTTCGTACCACACCACCCCTGACGCTGGTATACTTTCTTCTATCCACCCTTTCCATTCTTCTTTTCCTTCCTCTATCGTTGTTGGGAATGGGTCTGTTCTTCTGGTCACCTCAGTAGGTGACTCGGGTTCGTTGGGTTCTTTTCGTCTTCGTGATGTTCTTGTTGCTCCGGACATCATTCAACATCTTCTTTTTGTTTGTCGTTTTACCACTGACAACCATGTTTCTATTGAGTTCGATCCTCTTGGATTGTCTGTGAAGGATCTTACTACCCAGCGTACACGATACGACTTCCTGCTTCCGCTTCGTCCTCACCTTTTTGCCTGACTACGACAGCTCCTTCGACTACTTGGCATCGTCGGCTTGTTGATGTTATGTCGAAGTTGTCCAATAGTTCAGTGATTTCGTGTACCAGGGGTTCTCATGAGTCTTTATATCATGCTTGTCAGTTGGGTCGCCATGTTTAGCTTCCTTTTCCCCATTCTGTCACCCATGTGGAGCGCCATTTTGATCTGATTCACTGTGATCTGTGGATCTCACCTGTTCTCAGTGTTTCCGGCTATAAATATTACTTGGTGATTGTTGATGATTTTTCACACTACTCGTGGACTTTTCCCTTACGACAGAAGTACGATACGTTCGCTACTCTTTCTCACTTCTTCGCTTGGGTTTCCACCCAGTTTGGGAGCACGATCAGGGTTGTCTAGTGCGATAACGGGCGCGAGTTTGATAACTCCGCGTTTCGTCACTTCTTGTTTTCTCATGGGGTTCAGTTGCGCATGTCTTGCCCTTACACTTCCCCCCAGAATGGCAAGGCCGAGCGCATGATTCGTACCACTAACGATGTCATGCGCTCCCAGGCTTCCACTCCTGCTCGCTACTGAGCGGAGGCCCTTCACACCGCTACCTACCTCATTAATCGCCTTCCTACTAAGGCGATTAGTGCTCCCACTCCTCATTTCACTTTGTTCGGCACCCCTCCTCTTTACGACCACCTTCGAGTTTTCGGGTGTGCTTGCTACCCTAATCTCTCTGCCACCGCCCCTCATAAGCTCGCGCCTCGTTCGACTTGGTGTGTTTTCCTTGGGTACTCCCCCGATCATAAGGGGTACCGGTGTCTCAACCTTACCACTCGTCGTATCTTGGTCTCCCGACACGTCGTGTTTGACGAGTCCCCCTTCCCTTTCGCTGGGTCCTCCTCTGACTCGGTCTCCGAGTTGGATTCTCTTTTTCCCACTGACCCTGAGGCCGCTCCTGTTCAGCGACCTTGTTTTTTACCTTCTGCAGGTCTTCCTCTAGTTGCGCCGGACACGACCACGGTGTCTCAGACCCCACCCGTCGTGCCTCCCGCGGCTCCGGTGTTCTTGCCGCCACTGGCCGTTCCTCCGATGGCCCCGACTGTTAGTAGCTGGATTTTTACTCTCATTGAAGAGAGGATGACACTAGAGAGTTGGGGCAATTTTTCTTGTCTATTCCTCACACAATGCCATACCAACCCAAGGGGTTGAGGCTACATATTTATAGCAGCCCAAGGGCAGCCAACCAGCCAAGCATATGCCTTCTTGCTAGTCCAAGATGCCATGCAAGGTGCTGTCCTAAAGATGCTAACAACCGTCCTAAAAGCAGTCAAGATGCTGCTGTCCTAACTGCTGTCCTAAAAGCAGTCAAGATGCTGTCCTCTAGTCTAAGATGAGTACAACAAGGACCAAAGACCAAAGGACTAAGGTACAACAAACTAAGGACAAGGGTACAAGGGACTAGGGGACCAAAGACCAAAGGACTACAAGACTTATTCCATCATTCTCCCCCTAAGTCTTGTACGTCGTCTTCTGGGAGGGTTGGACCATCCCGATCCTGGAGCAAAGTTCAATGAACTTGAGCCTCCCAAGGGGCTTGGTGAGCAGATCCGCAAGCTGGTCCTTGGTGTTGATGTAGATCGCCTTGATGCTACCTTCCTCCAAACAGCCTCGGATGAAGTGGTACCTCACCCGGATGTGCTTGCTCCGTTCATGAAAAACGGGGTTCTTTGCCAGGGCCAGAGCAGACACGTTGTCCACCCTGAGCTCCACCGCTCCAGTGTCTCTGCCGAGTAGATCACCAAGCAGTCGAACAAGCCAGAGCGCCTGAGTCGAAGCGGTGGAGGCCGCTATGTACTCGGCCTCGCAGCTGGACATGGCCACCACCTGCTGCTTGACCGACTGCCAGCTAACGAGGCACTTGCCGAAGAAGAAGAGGATCCCGCTCGTGCTTTTGCTGGTGTCGATGTCGCCGGCGTGGTCGCTGTCGCTGTACCCGACAAGGTGTGCCTCTCCAGGACACCTCGAGTAGTGAAGGCCGTGATCAAGAGTCCCCGCAACGTAGCGGATGATCCTCTTCACAGCCTGCTGGTGCTCCGTCGTCGGTCGCTGCAGGAACCGACTAACGTAGCCGACGGAGAATGCCAAGTCCGGCCGTGTGTGGGCGAGGTAGCGAAGGCTCCCCACAAGACGCCGGTACTGTGTAGCGTCCACCTCCTCCGCCGTGCTGTCGCGGCTCAGCTTCAGCCTCTCCTCCATCGGAGTGAGGGCTGGGTTGCAGTTTGTGAGCCCAGCTAGCTCAACAATTCGCCTGGCGTAGGCGGTCTGTCGAAGTGTGATCCCGGAGTCGGCCTGGTGCACCTCAATTCCTAGGTAGAAGGAGAGGGATCCCAGGTCACTCATCTGGAAAGTGGCTTTCATCTCTTCCTTGAACGCTGCCACCTCCGCCTCCTTGGTGCCGGTGATCACCAAGTCGTCGACGTAGACACCCACCAGTAGGATGTTTCCTCCATTGCCCCGCCGGTAGATGGCCGCCTCGTGTGGGCATTGCCCGAAGCCCATCCTCTTGAGCGTGGAATCCAACTTGGCATTCCACGCCCGTGGTGCCTGCCGCAAGCCATAGAGGGCCTTGCGCAGGCGCAACACCTTGCCCTCCTTGCCAGGGAGCGCAAACCCTGGCGGCTGGTGTACGTAGACCTCCTCCTTCAAGTCGCCGTTGAGGAACGCCGACTTGACGTCCATGTGCTGGACACGCCAGCCTTCTTGAGCAGCCAGCGCAAGAAGGAGTCGCACGGATTCCATCCGTGCCACGGGGGCAAAGGCATCGTCGAAGTCGATCCCCTCCTGCTGCACGAAGCCGCGTGCCACCAAGCGAGCCTTGTGCTTGACGATGGCGCCGGCTTCATCCCTCTTCAGCTTGAACACCCACTTAAGGGTGATCGCACGGTGACCGCGAGGGAGGTCAGCAAGCTCCCAAGTGCGGTTCGTCTCAACCGCATCCATCTCCGACTGCATCGCGGCACGCCATGCCGCGTGTTTCTCGGCCTCCGCGAAAGACCGAGGCTCGCCGTCGTCGCACGCAAGGTGCAACTGCGCCTCCGAATCTTGATCATCCAGATCGTGAGGGGCCAGTCCCGGCACCGGCTGGTCGCCGAGAATGTTCTCCATCTTGCGATACCACAACTGCTCGCCGTCGTAGCACCTGTCGAGGCGCTCCTCGTCGTGGGAGAGCGGAGTGACAAACTCCACTGGGTCGTGCTCGACACAAGCTGGTGACGGAGTGGACGTGGCCGGAGGGGTGGCCGTCGGTGCTGGAGTGCGTGGGGTCGCCAGCTGAGGTGGAGGTGGACGCTCTGGGGCAGGGGTAGACACGCTCGGTGGAGAAGAGCTGCCTACTCCCCCAGCTCCCTTGGAGTAGACGTAGTCGATGATGAAGTCCTCGTTCGTCGAGGTCGAACTATCGTCCACCGCCTTGTCCCATGCCCATCCTCGCCCTTCGTTGAACACAACGTCGCGCGTCGTGCGCACACGCTGTGTCTCTGGGTCGAGAATGCGGTAGGCCTTCGAGCCCTCCGCGTAGCCAATGAACACCCCGGGGGTGCTCCTGTCGTCAAGCTTGCCGATCTGGCCAAGCTCCTTGGCGAACGCGAGGCAGCCGAATACCCGTAGATGAGAGACCGCCGGCTTGCGCCCATACCAAGCCTCGTACGGCGTCCTGCCGTGGAGGGCCTTGGTGGGCGAACGGTTGAGGATGTAGACGGCGGTCACCACCGCCTCTCCCCAAAAGACAGCCGGCATTCCCCTCTGCTTGAGGAGGGCCCGAGTCATCCCCACAACCGTCTGGTTGCGCCGCTCGACGACGCCGTTCTGCTGCGGGCTGTAGGGCGCGGAGTAGTGGCGCTGAACACCCTCATCCGCGCAATACGACGCGAATTCAGCCGCCGTGAATTCGCCGCCGTTGTCGGTGCGCAGCATGCGCAGCTTGCGGCCGCACTCCGCCTCCGCAGTGGCCTGCGCACGCCTGATGGCGTTCGCAGCCTCTCCCTTGCTGCCAAGGACCACCACCCACATGTAGCGGGAGAGGTCGTCGACGAGCAGCAGGAAGTAGCGTCGTCCTCCTGGTGTAGCCGGTGTCACCGGGCCACACAAGTCCCCGTGAACGAGCTCGAGCCGCTCCTTGGCTCGAAAGCTCGACTGCTGGGGAAAAGGAAGCCGCCTCTGCTTCGTCACCACGCAGACGTCGCAGAGCTGCTCCACGTGGTCAAGGCATGGCATGCCTCGCACCATCTCCTTGGCGCTCAGCTGCTTCAGGGCCTCGAAGTGAAGGTGCCCAAAGCGCTCGTGCCACTGCCATGCCTCGTCCTCCCGACGAGTGGCAAGACAGACAGGCTGTGCTACCTGCACGTGAAGGACATAGAGTCGATTGGTGCCTCTAGTTACCTTGGCAAGAAGGCGACAATGGCGATCCCAAATCCTCATGACTCCGTCCTTGATCTCCACGCGCGAACCACTCTCATCCAGCTGTCCCAAGCTGATGATGGAGTTTCGCAACGCGGGGATGTAGTAGACTCCGACGAGCAGCTTGTGCTCACCGGACTTAGCGCTGAGGAGGACGGAGCCAACACCCTTGATCTCCACGCCGGAGGCGTCACCAAACTTGACGGAGCCTCGGACATTGGGATCAAGCTCGGCGAAGAACTCCCGTCGACCGGTCATGTGATGGGTGGCGCCGGTGTCGAGGCACCACCCGTCAGTCTTGTCGTTGCTGGAGCCGTCGCCGAGGAGAGCGTGTGCTCTCGGCTCATCAAGATGAAAGAGAGCCGTTGCGGTCAATGCCGCTAGAGATGGCTTGATGCTTCCATGTGCCATGAGCAAAGCTGGCTCCTCCTCCACCTGGGCGACGTGGGCCTCCTCCTCCACTTGTGCGACGTGGGCCTGACCACGTCGTGGCTGTCGACACTCCCTGGCCCAATGACCAAGCTTGCCACAGTTGTGGCAGGTGTCGTCTCGTGCCGGCTTGTGGTTGCCGGCGGCACCGCCCTGGGCACCTCCGCGGGCACTTCCTTGCGCCCCGGCTTGGGCGCCTCCGCGCCCCTTGCGCGGCTTGCCGCGCTTGCGGCCGCCTGTCGAGAAAGAGGACTCCCCCTTCTTCCGGTCACCCTGGCTAGCCTCCCACTGCTCGCGAGTGAGATGAAGCTTCCCGCCAATGGTGATAGGCCCCGAGAGAGGCTGTGGTTCGTCGCTGTCGACGACCTTGAGGCGACCTATCGCCTCTTCGATCGACATCGTGGAGAGGTCCAGCAGAGACTCGATCGAGCGAGCGATCTGCTTGTACTTCTCGGGGATGCAACGGAAGAGCTTCTCGATAGCTCTCTCCTCGTCGTAGGTGTCGTCGCCGAACTGCTCCAACTTCTGCAACAAAGTGTTGAGACGGAGAGCAAAGTCATCGACGTCCTCACCTGGCTTAAAGGCCAGGTTCTCCCACTCCTTGCGAAGCGCCTGCAGTGTGGTCTTGCGGGCGCGGTCGCTGCCGATGCGTGCCGCAGCGATGGCGTCCCAAGCCTCCTTAGCAGTTCGCTTCTTGGAAAGCGAGAACTGCATCTCGGACGGGACTGCAGCAATGAGGGCATCCAGCGCCCGTCGATCCTCGTAGTAGTCGACGTCGCCGTACCGAACAGCTTCCCACATGTGTCGCACCTGGAGCCGCACCCTCATCACCGCGGCCCACTCCACGTAGTTGGTCTTGGTGAGGGTAGGCCACCCACCGCCGGGACCGACATCCCTGACAATGGCCTGGACCCCACGGTGTCCATGGTACCGATCTGGGGAGGGAGAACCGCGCTGCCTGTAACGGCCGCGTTCTCCGTCAACTGCGCCGCCGCCGCCGGGAGCGCCACCGGCACGTCCGCGCCGGCCTGGGCTGCGGCTATCGCGCCCATGGGGACGCGCGGCTACTCGATGCATCTCCTGTGCTCGCGCCACTTCCCTTGCCAACCTGAGCTCATCGTCGACGCCGCCGTCGACAGAGCCGCTGGAGCTACTGCCGCGCAGAGCCTCCAGCTCTGCTGCCGCTGCACGCGCTACAGCCGCCGCCGCCGCTGCTTCCACTTCTGCTCTCGCTGCTGCCAATTCCGCCGCCGCCAACTTTGCCGCTAGTGCCGCCGTCGCTGCAGCCTCTGCCGCCGCTCGCTCGCGCTCCTCCGCCGCGGCGACCTCCGTCTGCCGCGCGCTCGAGGCGACCGAACGCTGAGACTGTCCGTCGGACATCGCGCACTAGTGGGGAGCTGGTGTGTGGGGAAGAGGGATGAGCTGGGGCAGCCGGTGTTCCTGGTACCGGTTGCGGACGGGGAGAGGCGCGGGAGGGAGATGAGCAAGAGATGTTTAGGCTACAGGATAGAACGGCTCTGATACCAAGTGTTAGTAGCTGGATTTTTACTCTCATTGAAGAGAGGATGACACTAGAGAGTTGGGGCAATTTTTCTTGTCTATTCCTCACACAATGCCATACCAACCCAAGGGGTTGAGGCTACATATTTATAGCAGCCCAAGGGCAGCCAACCAGCCAAGCATATGCCTTCTTGCTAGTCCAAGATGCCATGCAAGGTGCTGTCCTAAAGATGCTAACAACCGTCCTAAAAGCAGTCAAGATGCTGCTGTCCTAACTGCTGTCCTAAAAGCAGTCAAGATGCTGTCCTCTAGTCTAAGATGAGTACAACAAGGACCAAAGACCAAAGGACTAAGGTACAACAAACTAAGGACAAGGGTACAAGGGACTAGGGGACCAAAGACCAAAGGACTACAAGACTTATTCCATCACCGACGTCGTCCGCTGCGCCGCGCGCGGCCCCAGCGTCCCCGACGCAAACTTGTTGCGCCACGCGCAGCCCCGGCGTCCCCAACGCCACTTGATGCGCTCCGCGCGGCCCCGACGCCACTTGCTGCGCCCCGCGCGGCCCCGACGTCCCTGATGCCACTTGCTGCGCCACACGCAGCCACGACGTCCCCGCGTCCCCGACGTCACCTGCTGTGACACGTGCGGCCCAGGTATCCCCGACTGCGACCACTGCACCACGCGCGGCCCCAACGTCGCGGTATGCTGAACCTGCTGTTGTCTATCAGCGACGAGCGCGGCTTGGTGCACCGGCCTCTTCCTGCACCGAGCCTCCGGTGTACCACCCTCCGCTGCTCTACCGGGACCCTCGTCACGTTCACCCGATGGTGACTCGACGGGCCACCAGTGTTCTTCAACCGGTGGAGCGCTTCTCCGGGGTCGTTCTATCGTCCTCGACCTCCTCGCCGCCTGGCTCGTCATCCATCTCGCTTATCCCCACTTCTGTCTGTAGCGCCCTTGCCGACCCTCATTGGCGTCGGGCTATGGAAGAAGAGTATGCGGCCCTGCTAGCCAACCGGACCTGGTTCCCCGTCCTGGTTGTGGCAATGTTGTCACGGGCAAGTGGGTGTTCACGCATAAGAGGAAGGCGGATGGGTCTCTTGAGAGGTACAAGGCACGGTGGGTGCGTCGCTGTTTCATGCAGCGTCCCGGCATCGACTATGACGAGACCTTCAGCCCGGTGGTGAATCCGGCGACGGTTCGCACCGTTCTGTCACTGGCTCTGTCGCGTTCTTGGCCTGTCCACCAGCTGGACGTCAAGAATGCCTTCCTCCACGGGACGCTGACGGAGACAATGTACTGCAGTCAGCCGACAGGGTTCGTTGATTTAGCCCGTCCCGACTTGGTCTGCTGGCTGAACAAGTCCCTGTACGGGCTGAAGCAGGCGCCTCGGGCTTGGTACAGCCGGTTCGCCTCCTTCCTGGCCTCGCTCGGCTTCGTCGAGGCCAAGTCGGACACCTCGCTCTTCGTCTACAGGCGTGAGGGTGACACTGTCTACCTCCTCCTGTACGTGGACGATATTGTCCTCACGGCGTCCAGCCCGGCTATTCTTCAGCGCACGATCTCCGCCCTGCAGCGCGAGTTTGCGATGAAGGATCTCGGTCAGCTCCACCACTTCCTGGGCGTTGCAGTCGAGCACCGCCCGGGTGCTCTGTTCCTCCACCAGCGCTAGTACTGCCTGGATATCCTCGAGCGAGCGGGCATGGTTGATTGCAAGCTATGCTCCACTCCCGTGGACACCCAGACGAAGCTGTCTTCGGCTGACAGCGCTCCGGTCACCGACCCCACCTCTTATAGGAGTCTTGCAGGTGCCCTGCAGTACCTCACCTTCACCAGGCTGGACATCTCCTACGCGGTTCAGCAGGTGTGTCTCCACATGCATGATCCGCGGGAGCCGCATCTCATGGCGGTGAAGCGGATCCTTGGGTACCTGCGTGGCACCCACGACTACGGCCTTCTTCTGCGGCGCGACTCTGCCTCCGAGCTGGTCGTCTACACCGATGCTGACTGGGCGGGTTGCCCGGACACCCGCCGGTCCACCTCCGGCTACGCCGTCTTCCTGGGCGGCAACCTCGTCTCCTAGTCCTCGAAGCGGCAGCCCATGGTGTCCCGCTTGAGTGCCGAGGCGGAGTACCACGCCGTGGCCAACGGCGTGGCCGAGTCCTCCTGGCTTCAGCAGCTGCTTCAGGAGCTCCACTCCCCCCTCGCCCGGAGTACGTTGGTCTACTGCGACAACGTCAGCGCCGTCTACCTCTCCACCAACCCGGTGCAGCATCAGCGCACGAAGCACGTGGAGATCGATCTTCACTTCGTTCGTGAGCGAGTGGCTCTCGAGGAGGTGCGAGTCATGCACGTTCTGACGTCGTCGCAGTTCGCCGACATCTTCACGAAGGGACTTCCTTCGATGGTGTTCACTGAGTTTCGGTCCAGTCTCAACATCTGTCGTGGCTAGATATTGGGACTGCGGGGGGTGTTAGACTGCACTTGTATTAGGGTACTATAGGGGCATTTTAGTCCTTTTGTATTAGGCTCCTTGGCCCCCAAGTTAGGGTTCCTTGGCCCTTAAGTTTTGTACCCCTATATGTACCCTTTGTGAGATTAATGGAATTGAATCTTTCCCTTCCAATTGGGAGCACTCCTCTCTAGCACGAGACACCTCCATTGACACGTACGACCTCCACCAGTCACCAGACCCTTGCACAGAACCGAGTCCCACCGTGGACTAAGTTGTGTGCAACCTGCAGTTAGCCAGCCCATCTGTCGTCCATGTTCCTCTTCCCAGACTGACACTGTTCTCCTCTCCAGGCGGCACCAAAGAGCTCACTTACTAGCTCAATACCAGACACGTGACAAGAAGGGCCCATCCCAATTGTTCTCTCCATGTGAACTTCAGGATCCACTCCAATCATGACGAACAGCAGCAGACCCAGCAAAGCCTCAGCCTCCTCTGGCCCAACTGCTTGTGCGTCTCTTTTAGTACGTCTTCCTTCTTCCATCTTTAGCACGCCGGCAGCACGACAGCACGTGAGCTCCACTCCGGGCCATCTCCCTCTCGAGCTTCGGTCTCCTTCCATCTCTCTCCATCGTCGCACGTGCTGACGACAAAATCCACGTAGCAGCTGCACCTCGGGCTGCCCAGACCGCCGCGCTCTCCCCTGCTTCACGCCTCGTGTGCCGCCCGCCCGCGCTCACCATTGTCGTCCCACTAGTGGTCCCGACGGTCGATGTCCGCTGCTCCATTGCTCGATTCGCACCGTTGCGACCCAATCAACACCGGATATGTCCTCGCACATCTGAGATCCACCTTGATTTGGTAGAAATCACGGTAATCCGCGAGCTACCGTATGATGGATCTGATTCTACCGACAACCCTGAAGCTCCCACGCGAGGCTTCCTCCGCGCCGTCATTTGGCTCACCCCCGACGCAGGCTTCGTGCTCCCGTGCAACGACTCCCATGCGCCAAGCTCCTGGGCCCACAAGTCTCGGCCCCTACTCCTGCAGAGCTGCGCACGAGTCCGTCCCGCGAGCGTCGATCTAGGCGCCATTTTCGGCCAGCTTCCACAATCTCGGTTGCCACCCCCCGAAAGCACTTTCTCCCGGGGGCAGATCTAAAACCCTAGCTCTGATATCTATTGTTGGAAAACCGAAACTAGATTTCGATAATAAAATTGCTTAATCTGGCGGGGGGGCACGACTGTATATAAAGGCCCCTTATATATAAAAACATCCCTAAAACTGTTAAGGACTCTACCTAAAATACTTGGACTCGATCTCTAATAACCAATCATGTCCGACCTGAACACCACCTAATCTCTAGTTTATTCTAGAGAACTTGATTAACTTCAACACGAGTTCCCAAATCGAAACCTCCCAATCATACGCGGCACTCGCGCTCAGTGTTCTTGAGGCGACGCTTAGTCACCGTTTAGGCATCCAGGCGCTCCGGCCTGGACGCCATGCCTGCTCGCCTCGCCTGGAAGCAACTAGACGGCTGCCTAGGACGTCAAGGTGTCCCTGGGCGCACTATGCGTTGGCTTCAGGCGTCCGCTCAGGGCGCCAAATCACCGAAAAGGAGGAGTAGAAGCGCGGACCGATGCAGGAGAGAAGGAGATGCAGCGTTGAGACAAAGATGGCGGTGTGCGGCTAGGAGCGGAGGAGATCGGGAGAAGCGACGACGAGCAGCTAGAAGCCTGGAAGGCGGAGGAGATCGAGACCCCCGTGAGGGTTGGATGCCTGAACGGTTAGATCGAAGGGAGCAAATGAAACGTGTCCTAGGTTAACTTATTGGGCCTGGTGGGCTTTTAATAGGACCAGCACGACTCCCTTTTCCCTACCCAGCACGCTCCCTTTCCTTCCCTCTGCGCCGCTGCTTTCTGCTCTCGCGTCCTACCTTCCCCCACCGCCGCCTCGCCTCCGTCCTCCTCCACGGCCGCCTCCTACCTCCGGCCTTCCCTGAGGTCGCCTTCTCGCCTCTGCTCTTGCCCGGCCTGCCCTTGCCTGGCCTGTCCATGCCCCGGTGCCCCTCACCGTCCTAACCTGCTTCGACAGCGCTGCCCATTTAAAACACTGCTCGCGCTCCAGGGCTCTCCGACGAACGGAGTTGCTGCCAGGTGCCCCGCCCCCAGAT
Source organism: Tuctoria greenei (assembly GCA_036927565.1). Taxonomy (NCBI): domain Eukaryota; kingdom Viridiplantae; phylum Streptophyta; class Magnoliopsida; order Poales; family Poaceae; genus Tuctoria; species Tuctoria greenei. Next base: position 8,656,313 of record JAYESD010000007.1, read on the forward strand.
CTAGTGTCGTTGCCCACCGCCTACCGACGTTCAATATGGATCCAGCTTGTGTCGCGCACAGGCTGCCCAATACCCCCCCCCCCCCCCCCGACCTCGGGGGCGCTCAATCTGGAGCGCAAGTGTTGGTTTGCCGGCGATCTGTAGAGGTTGTTTTGCCAGCGATCTGCAGAGGTTGATTGCCCCCCCCCCCCCTCCCGCCCAATGTGATTCCAACACAGGATTAGTCTGCCCGTCCTTTGATTTGTTGCCGCTTGTAACATCATGGGTGCACATTTGAGGTAAGTATTTTCCACGAAATGTGTGTTTCACAGAAATGATAAAATGCTGAGTTAATCACGTCTTCTAGAACTAATAGAGATTAAGAAAGAGTTAGAGATAGATTTTAGAGATAGATTTCAGAGTTTGAGATCAAGGTTAGACAAGGGTCCTAAATAATTTTAGAGGTGGTTTCTATCTGTAACATATCTATATATAGTTGGGCAACCTCAAAGAATAAATCAAGTAGATTATTATTACAACTTCGAGTTGAATTATTGTTCAGAATTTCTACAATTGGTAATCAGAGCTTTAGGTGGAAATCCTCGTAGCTTTCCCTGGAAGATGTGCTCCTGGGGGGTGCGATCAGACAGGGGCGGCGTGGATCCGAGAGAGATCGACACTGCAGCAGCGGATCAGAGGAGGCAAGCCGAAGCCGGCTCACGGGTGTGCACACTATGGTGGGAATCACAAAGTCATCAGGAAGCGATGGAATGGGGGGATCCCAGGAAGAATCGAGGTCGATTCATCCGAATCATGCGAGCATGCAAAGGAGCGCGGTGGAGAATGTCGAATTGAGGATGTATATCGGGACCAGCGCGGCGAGTCCAAGGTGCAGAGGCCACGAGAGCTCGCTAGTAGAAGAGAGGAGGCACTCGAGGTGCGGCCAGGACGGAGCTTAGGGAGCCGATGAGGAGGTGCCGCGGGGGAGGTGCAGGCGCTCCGCCACGGCGTGGGCCAAGCACGGTGCAGATACTAGATAAAAGACCAAAGAAGAAGCGTGGAAGGCAGCAGGCGTGTTGGCTGGAGCTAGCAAACAGAGGAAGCGCTCGAGTTTCTCGAGTGTGGAGGAGGGGAACGGGTCAAAGGAGGTGGACAGTTGGGCTTGGTCTGGTGGGCCTGGCCTAGTGAGGCGATTTTCAAAGACCAGAGGAATAGGAGCTCGAACCTGCAGCCTTGGTTAAGGAAGGTCAAGTGCAAAATCAAGGGTTCATGCCGGAAGATCCAAGGAAGAAGTGTAGCAAAGCTGGGTTTGTGGACCCGTGTTGTGTTGGAGGTGGTCGTGAAAAGAGAGAAGTGCTCGTGATGATGTGATCATCATGAGAGTGGGGTGATTTATTCACCCCAATCTCGTGCTCGGGATGATGTGTTTTGTCCCGAGGATGATGTGTTCGTCCCATAGGTGTTTGTATATGGAATGATGCGTTCGTCCCATGGATGATGTGTTCGTCCGAAAGGCGTGCAGGCCTCAAGGTATAGTGCCCACCTCATGGGTTGTAGTGTTCGCCTCGGATTGTAGTGCCCAACCCAAATTCACGCTCGAAATGTAGTGTTCATCTCAGGGGATGTAGTGCACATCTCTTAATGTTTGCAGGGTGAAGTGACCATCCCAGGGATGTAGTGTCCATCGCAAATGTGTGTTAGTGTGTCCTAGAAAAATGTGATTAAGGGGGTGATTGTTGAGTTAATCACGCCTTCTAGAATTAATAGAGATTAGGGAAGAGTTAAAGTTAGATTTTAGAGATAGATTTAGAGTTTGAGTCCAAGGTTAGACAACAGTCCTAAACAGTTTTAGGGGTGTTTTCTATCTGTAACAAATCCATATATAGTTGAGCAACTCCAAGAAATAAATCAAATAAATTTTGAGTTGAATTATTGTCTAGAATTCCAATATAAAACAATCATTAGCAGTTGACGTTAAAATAATTGTTAAAACAATCATTAGCAGATGCAGTTAAAATATTTGTTTAGGTTGCTAGATGCCCTATTTTCCACAGTCTAGATAGTATGATTTTCATATGTGGTGGTGCAATATCGTGGATCTCTTTAACCTTTCTACGATGTCAAAGTTAAATTGTTTCATGTTTCCAAACATGAGTCTCAACTTGATTTGAACATATGTGGTTGAGCAATACAGTAAAAAAAAAGTATTTTCTTACTGCTACAGTACATGTTGTTCAACATGTATAAACACCGTCTTAATGGTAAACAAGCATCCACCGTTTAGACACCTTTACCTTTTAGGACAACATTGTCAAGATGTATTGGAAAACGAGAATGACAAGTATTGTGAAACAATTTTTAATCCTAGAATGAGAAGTAAATTGGAACGGAGGGAGATGGTACCTAAAGATCATCTCCGTCAGACACAGACTATTGATCTTGTCAAGCAATTTCGTTCATTCTAGACCAAAGCAGGTTGAGCGCAAAGCGCTGCATTGTGTACCCAGCAAAGTTCTTGGTAGAGAACAAGGTTCCAGTGTTGAATGCTTGTAACATATTACATATGATAGACCCACTCCACCTTGGTTCCAATAAGACTATTGATATAAGAGTAAAGAAGAAAGATCTTTTAGGCAAAAGGAAGATGTATCAAATCAAACAAGTAATTCACAAGAATACCTGGATTGTGACTTAGTAGTGTTCCAGTTTTAGACAGATTGTCTTAGCTTACCCAAACAATTTTGTACAGATTTGTTGGATTGTGTTGAGTTGTGTGTTGGGCTTGGCCTGTGTACCGGCCCACCTATGTATCTATATATATGTACCCTGCCTCCTGATTAATCAAGCAATCATTCTTGCCTTCTAATATGGTATCATTAGCCAAACCCTAACCCCACCCCAGCCGCCACCCCCCTCCCCTGGTCGGCACCCTCCTCCCCTGGCCGGCGCACCCCTTCCCTGGCCGGCGCCCCTGCTCTCCTGGCCGACGCCCCTGCTCCCCTGGCCGGCGCCCCCCTTCCCTGGTCGGCGCCCCCCTTCCCTGGTCAGCGCCCCCCTCCTCTGGCCGGCGCCCCCCTTCCCTGGCCGCCGCCCCTGCTCCCCTGGCCAGCGCCCCCTCCCTGGCCGCCGCCGCCCCCTCTCTGGCTGCCGCCGGCCCATCCCTGGCGGCCGCTGCCCCCCGTGGCCGGCGGCTCCCTAGCCGGCAGCCCCCTGGCCGGCGGCCTGGCCGGCGCCCCCCCTGGCTGGCGGCTCCATGGCCGGCGCCTCCCTGGCCGGCGGCCCCTTCCTGGACACCACTTATTGGGGAACCCAGATCGGCGCCCCGCCACAGGTCGGTGCGTCCCATCTCGCCGGTGTACCTGCTACTGGTCCGGCAGCCAGCACACCACTCGTCACTATGGTTCGGCACGCGCACGGCGCAGCGACTAATCTGATAGTCGGTGGATCACTCGGCGGCTCTACTGCCGTCGCCTTCATGACGGGCTCCGGACCAGCCGGATCTGCTGTTGGCGCCGCTACTGCTCCTCGTGCGGCCACTAATCCACTCTACGGCGTCGCCAGCACCACCACGATGGCCGCGGACACCTCCGGTGTCTTCGCGGCTCTAGCTGCCTCTCGCGAGCGGGCACTCACTCTTGCCCTGGAGCAGGAGCGCGCTTCAGCGGCTGCTCTCTCGCACCAGATCCAGGAGAGCGCTCACCGACCGCTAAGGGCGACACACGAGCCCACCTCGGACACCAGTGTGCACTCCGCATACTCGGTGTCTCTCGTCGCCGCTCTACACGCCCAGGCGGCTGGAGTTCAGAACATTCGGACACTGGTGCCGACTGTCCTGAGCTCTAACTACACTGCCTACGCCCGCTGGCATCACGTGTTCCTCCTCACGTTGAGGCGGTATCAGCTTGAGGACCACGTCCAGCGGGATGACACCCCGTGGGATGACTCTTGGATCAGCATGGACAACCTGGTCCTTTCCTGGATCCTTGGCTCTCTCGCCGACGATCTACACGACCTGGTCGGACAGCGCGGCGGTGGCACACACGCCGGACCTGGCAGATACTGGAGCACCACTTCTTGGGGAACCGTGCGACTCGGGCGCTTCACATCAATGCACGGTTCCAGACTACAGTGCAGGGTGACCGCTCCATCTCTGCCTACTGCAGAGAGATGAAGAGCATGGCTGACTCCTTGCGCGACCTTGGCAAGTCGGTCGCCAACAACACACTAGTACTTCGGGTCCTTCACGGCCTGAACGAGCGCTACAGCCACCTTCACTTCTGGCTTCTTCGTATGGAGCCGCCACCGACCATCGAGAAGGTCTGGTCCGATCTCGAGCCTGAGGAGATCACGACTGGTGGATCTGCTACCTCCAGGCCTGCCACAACCTTCTATGGCTCTGGGCAGCCCTCACGTCCACCGACTTCTGGAGGACCACTACAGCGACCACCTACTCCGCCTACCGCTCCGGGTGCCTCTGCTGGCTCTGGGAGTGGTACTCGTCGACGTCGCGACGGGAGGCACACAGGACGAGGTGCTGGCGGCACCTCTATGTCCACTGCTCCTACTGGTAGTGGTACTGGTGGCACTGGCCGGGGAGGTGCGCCCTGGCCCACACCTTACAACCTGTGGACTGGCCAGATCTCTATGTGGCTTGGACCATCTCCGGGTATTCTTGGGGCACCCCCGACTTCTTCTACTCCTCGCCAGCCACGTCCTCAGGTGACGTACGTAGCCCACCCGGGCTATGGCGGACTCGGTCGCCCTGCGGTTGGATCGCCAACTCCGGTCTACGACGGTGTTGCCTACCCCGCTGGGTACTCGGAGCCGCCAGCACTGCTCCAGGAGCCGCCCCTGGGGTGGGATCGTTAGGACCTGGCGTCTTCGTTCAGCACCATGCACCTCATACCGCCGGCTACTGATTGAGTGGCTGATTCTGGCGCCTCCTACCACACCACCCCAGACGCTGGTATTCTCTCTTCTACCCACCCACCTCATCCCTCGTTTCCTTCATCGATCGATGTTGGAAATGGATTTGTTCTTCCAGTCACCTCAGTAGGTGACTCGGGTTCTCCAGGTTCATTCCATCTTAACAATGTTCTTGTCGCTCCAGACATTATTCAGAATTTGCTTTCCATTTGTCGTTTTACCACTGATAACAATACTTCTGTTAAGTTTGATCCTTTTGGTTTGTCTGTGAAGGATCTTTCCACCCGGCGTCTTCTTCTTCGATGTGACAGTCCAAGGCCCCTGTACACTCTTCCACTTCCTACTTCCGCCGCATCTCCATCTTTTGCTCTGGCTACGACCGCTTCGTCTGCTACTTGGCACCGCCAGCTTGGTCACCCTGGCACTGATGCTATGTCCAAGTTGTCTAGTAGTTCATTTATCTCATGTACTAGGGGCACACATGAGTCGTTATGTCACGCTTGTCAGCTTGGTCGCCATGTTCGGCTTCCATTTCCTAATTATGTGTCTCATGTGCAACACATTTTTGATCTTATTCACTGCGATTTGTGGACATCTCCTGTTATCAGTGTCTCTGGTTTTAAATATTATTTGGTAGTACTCGATGATTTCTCACATTTCTCTTGGACTTTTCCCTTACGTTTAAAATCTGAGACATTTGATATTCTCTCTCACTTCTTTACTTTGGTTTCCACCCAATTTGGACGCACTGTCCGTGCTCTCCAGTGTGACAACGGACGCGAGTTTGACAACTCGCGACACCGTGACTTTCTCCTTGCACATGGCACCCAGTTATGCATGTCTTGTCCATACACATCTCCCCAGAATGACAAGGTTGAGCGCATGCTTCGCACCAATAATGATGTCATGCGTTCCTTGATGTTTCAGGCCTCTATCCCTACTCGGTACTGGGTAGAGGCACTCCGCACTTCCACCTTCCTCCTTAATCGGCTTCCCACCAAGGCGATTCAAGCATCGACCCCTTTCTTCGCCCTGTATGGCACTACCCCTCTCTACGACCACCTTCGTGTCTTCGGGTGCGCCTGCTATCCTAATCTTTCCGCCACAGCTCCACATAAGTTTGCGCCCCGCTCTACTAGGTGTGTCTTTCTTGGGTACTCCCTTGATCATAAGGGGTACCGGTGCCTCGACCTCACTACCCACCGTATTTTGATCTCTCGGCACGTCGTCTTCGACGAGTCCTTCCCCTTTTCTTCCTCCACCTCTGGTTCAGCTGCAGAGCTGGACTCTCTTTTTTCTACTGACACCGAGGCTGCTCCACCACAGCTGCCTTGGCCTTTTTCTACAGGTACATTACCCACCGGCTCACGGGTGGCTCCCACGACATCGACTCCTGCACCTTACGCAGCGCCGGCACCTATGGCGACTCCAGTTGTGCCTACTACAGCCACGACACGGCGGTCCACTGACCCTGCTCTCGTCTACCAGCGACGAGCGCGGGTTGGTGCCCAGGCTCCGTTGACCCTGGGGACGACTGCTGCGCCACGCGTGGCACCGACGTCTCCCTCGGCTGCACCACGCGTCGACCCGGCGTCTCCTACGGCTGCGCCACGCGCGGCCCCGGCGTCTCCGGCCTTGACTCCTGCGCCACACGAGGCCCCGGCGTCTCCTACGGCCGCGCCACGCGCGGCCCCGGCGTCTCCGGCCTCGACTCCCGCGCCATGCGCGGCCCCGGCGTCTACTTCGACTCCCGCGTCACGCACAGCTCTGGCGTCTCCGGCCTCGACTACTACATCAGGCAACCCCGGCGTCTCCGACCTCGTCACGCGTTGCGCCACGCGCGGCCCCGGTTCCACGGTTCGCCGACCCTGCTCTTGTCTACCAGCGACGAGAGCGGGTTGGTGACTCTGCGCCTGCTCGTCCCAAGCTCTCGGTGTACCACCCACCGTTGCTCCACCGGGACCCAGGACACGTTCACCCGATGGTGACTAGACGTGCTGCTAGGGTTTTCCGGCCTCCTGAGCGGTTCTCCAGAGGTGTACTCTCTTCACCGACGCCGACACCATCCACTTCCTCTTCGGTATCACCTATACCGACTTCCGTCTGTAGCGCCCTCGCTGACCCTCACTGACGTAGCGCTATGGAGGAAGAGTATGCGACCCTACTTGCCAACCGGACTTGGGACCATGTTCCTCGTCCTCCTCATGGCAATGTTGTCACAGGCAAGTGGGTTTTCACGCATAAGAGGAAGGCGGATGGATCTCTGGAGAGATATAAGGCTCGTTGGGTACTTCGGGGCTTCACTCAGTGCCCTGGAGTGGACTATGACGAGACCTTCAGTCCGGTGGTTAAGCCAGTGACAGTGTGGATTGTTCTGTAGTTGGCTCTCTCACGTTCTTGGCCAGTCCACCAGTTGGACGTCAAGAATGCCTTTCTTCACGGTAGTACTCTGACGGAGACAGTGTATTGCTCACAACCGACAGGATTTGTTGATTCAACTCGCCCAGCCATGGTCTGCAAGCTGAACAAGTCCTTGCACGGTCTGAAGCAGGCACCTCGAGCCTGGTACACCAGATTCGCCTCCTTCCTAGTCTCCTTGGGCTTCGTTGAAGCCAAATCAGACACATCACTCTTTGTTTATCGACGGGAGGATGACACTGCCTACCTTCTTCTCTACGTCGACGATATTGTGCTGACAGCGTCCAGCCCTACGCTCCTTTAGCGGATTATTTCTGCTCTCCAGCAGGAGTTCGCTATGAAGGACTTGGGTCTACTTCACCACTTCCTGGGGATTGCAGTCGAGGACAGACCAGTTGGCCTGTTTCTTCACCAGCGGCAGTATTGTCTGGACATCCTCGAGCGTGCGGGTATGGCTGAGTGTAAGCCATGATCCACACCGGTGGATACCCAGGCAAAGATCTCTTCTGTTGATGGGACTCCTGTCAGCGACCCGACTGCGTACAGGAGTCTTGCAGGTGCACTACAGTATCTCACCTTCACCAGGCCGGACATCTCCTACGCGGTCCAACAGGTGTGCTTGCACATGCACGACCCGCGGGAGCCGCACCTCACCGCTGTGAAGCGGATTCTTCGGTACCTGCGCGGCTCCCTCGACTACGGCCTTCTACTTCGACGTGACTCGCCTTCTGAGTTGGTGGTCTACACCGACGCTGACTGCGCGGGGTGCCCTGATACCCGCCGCTCCACCTCTGGCTACGCCGTCTTCCTGGGGGGATCTTGTCTCCTAGTCCTCGAAGCGGCAGTCCGTGGTTTCTTGCTCCAGTGCTGAGGCGGAGTACCGCGCCGTGGCTAAAGGCGTGGCAGAGGCATCATGGCTCCAGCAGTTACTTCAGGAGCTTCACTCCCCCGTCGCCCGGAGCACGTTGGTCTACTGTGATAATGTCAGCACCATTTACCTCTCCACCAACCCCGTCCAACACCAGCGCATGAAACATGTGGAGATTGATCTTCATTTTGTTCGTGAGCGGGTTGCACGCGGTGAGGTTCGAGTTCTCCATGTGCCGACGACGTCACAGTTTGCCGACATCTTCACGAAGGGACTCCCGACGTCATTGTTTTCTGAGTTTCGGTCCAGTCTCAACATCTGTTGTGGCTAGATGTTGGGACCGCGGGGGGTGTTGGACTATGTTGAGTTGTGTGTTGGGTCTGGCCTGTGTACCGGCCCACCTATGTATCTATATATATGTACCCTGCCTTCTGATTAATCAAACAATCATTCTTGCCTTCTAATAAGATTGTTTACTACAAGCATGCTAGAATTATATTATCAAACCAAAATAACCAAACCAAACCAAAATATAAAGATGATTACTCTGTAATGACTATATGAGTGATATGAGCCTTATGTTCAAAAATCAAAATTTTACATTATTATCTGATAATGTTACATCTTTGCTTTCATTACCTCATTGAGTAGTATACATAAACTTCTGCAATTGACTGTTGACTGACCCAAGGATCTGCCCTGGCCACGTCCTGGTCATGAGTCCGAACAGGACTCCGTGCAGCAGGGAAAGTCCAACATGGCTGGTTTAAAAGATAAAGTCCAGGAGATGTTTTCCATAGAGATAAGAGTCCTTAGATAAATGTTAGAGATAAAGGTCTATTTAAATAGAGTCCTAGCTAGATTGGAGCTAGTATCCGGCTATATAAGAAAGGGTGTCGGCCCCCTACCTGTACCGAAGTCAAAAAAATAAACAATAGTTCCTTGAAAAGCCCCCACGGAAGCAACTTGCTCTCTTCCCTGTTCTGCGTCAGGGTTCTCTGTCCTTAGGCTGCAACACGTCCCTGTGCATACAGCAGTTTGCATCTCCTCCATAAAAGCAAGCAGCAGCCTCCTGTTTGCATAGTAGCACAACAGGGCACATCTATTACTCCCTTTGTCCCTGCTCTGTCCTCTCTGTTTGCAGATCCAGATATCTCTGTGCTTTCTAGTTCAGTTCCAGGCACACTATATTGTTCATCCAGAACAGTACATGAGTCTTGAACAGAAACACAGAGCTAATTTGGAGGCCGGATTTCCAACAATCGTGGTATCAGAGCCATGTCGATGGGACCCTAGCAGACCCCTCCCAGCAACACCAGCGGCACCGGTTCCGTGACCGGCGGCAAGATCAAGATGACCTCTCAAGTAGTTCGTGAGGTGAACACGGGGACCGGGTTTCCGCTACTCATCAAGACCAACTACGCGGAGTGGGCGGTCATGATGGAGATCAAGTTGAAGGCCCGGATGTTGTCGGAGGCGGTGAGCTGCGAAGGCGTGGCGATGAGGCAGGAGGACATGATGACGCTAGACATCCTCATCAGCGTCGTCCCGCCGGAGATGATCACGATGATCGGGAAGAAGAAGACGGCGAAGGAGGCGTGGGACACGATCGTCCTCATGCGGGCCGGGGCCGACCGCGTGAAGAAGACCACGACGCGTCAACTCAGGCGGGAGTTCGAAAACGCTGTGTTCAAGGATGGCGAGAGTGTGGAAGACTTCTCCCTTCGTCTGAGCTGCATCATTGCCCGCCTCGAGACGCTCGGGAAGGAGATCGACGAGGTCGTGGCGGTGGAGAAACTCCTTCGAAGCATTTCAGAATACTTCGAGCAGATCGTGGTGGCGATCTCGACCCTACTAGACGTGTCGACCCTCACATTGTCAGATGTGACGGGGCGGTTGAGGGCTGCCGAAAACGCCTTCGACACATCGCGGCGTAAGGGTGGAGTGCACGACGGCAAGCTGTACCTCACTCAGGAGGAGTGGGAGGCACGGCGGAAGGAGGCGTGAGGCGATGAGGGTTCTTCGAAGAAGGGCGGCCGCAAGGGCACGTCCAAGAAGAAGAAGGGTTCCGGGAAGGACATTCCGCGCGACCAGTGCAGGAAGTGTGGCAAGAAGGGTCATTGGGCCAAGGAGTGTCGTTCGAAGAAGCAGCAGCAGGAGGAGCCGCAGCAGCAGACGCACGTGACGAAGGTAGAGGAGGACGGCGCCTTGTTCATGACAAGGGCGATCTCAATACAGGAGGAGCCTGTACGCGAGCGTTCCACGCGTCCACTGGAGATAGTGGAGGGACGCGTCTTCGCACATCGTGGCCACGACGACGACGACTCCGACGACGCCCTTTGGTACCTCGACACGGGCGCGACCAACCACATGACTGGTTCGCGCGCCGTCTTCTCCGAGCTCAACGAGAACGTCGTCGGAACCATCAAGTTCGGCGACAACTCGGTCCTGCAGATCGAGGGGAAGGGCACAATCCTGTTCGCCTGCGACACAGGTGAGCATCGGCGGCTCACTGGCGTCTACCTCATCCCGCGTCTCACCACCAACCTCATCAGCCTCGGGCAACTGGATGAGGATGGCTACAACGTCACCATGCATGCAGGGGTGATGCACATTCGAGACGAGCAGAACCGTCTCATCACACGTGTGTGGCGTGACGACAGCAAGTTGTACCCCGTCAGGCTCAACATCACGCGTCCGGTCTGCCTGACCGCACGGCGTGATGTCGCGGGGCGTTGGCACGAACGCTACGGACACGTCAGCTTCCAGGCGCTTCGGAAGCTGGCGGAGGAGGAGATGGTGCTCGAGCTTCCACAAATTGATCATGTTGATCAATTGTGCGAGGCTTGCTTGGCCGGGAAGCAGAGGCGCTCCAGCTTCCCCAAGCAAGCTCGTCGGCGCGCGGAGGGCGCGCTCGACCTTATCCACGGCGACATCTGCGGGTCGATCACGCTGACGACTCCAGGCGGCAACAAGATGTTCTTGTTGCTAGTGGATGACATGAGCTGCTATATGTGGCTCTATCTCCTAGCAAGCAAGGACAAGGCGCCCGACTTAATTCAGCAATTCCAGCCGACAGCTGAATTAGAGTCTGGGAGGAGGCTGAAGCTACTTCGTACTGATCGCGGAGGGGAGTTAGGAGTCCAAGTCATGAGTCTGAACAGGACTTAGGAGTCCCAGGCGTGCAGCAGGGAAAGTCCAGCATGGCTGGTTTAAAACATAGAGTCCAGGAGATGTTTTCCATAGAGATAAGAGTCCTTAGATAAATGTTAGAGATAAAGGTCTATTTAAATAGAGTCCTAGCTAGATTGGAGCTAGTATCCGGCTATATAAGAAAGGGTGCCGGCCCCCTACCTGTACCGAGGTCAAAACAATAAACAATAGTTCCTTGAAAAGCCCCCACGGCAGCAACTTGCTTTCTTCCCTGTTTTGCGTCAGGGTTCAATGTCCTTAGGCTGCAGCACGTCCATGTGCATACAACAGTTTGCATCTCCTCCATAAAAGTAAGCAGCAGCCTCCTGTTTGCATAGTAGCACAACAGGGCACATCTATTACTCCCTTTGTCCCTGCTCTGTCCTCTCTGTTTGCAGATCCAGGTATCTTTGTGCTTTCTAGTTCAGTTCCAGGCACGCTGTATTGTTCATTCAGAACAGTACAGGATGTTGGAAATCCGGCCTGTTCAGCCCTGTTTCTAGCTCTGCAGGTGTGCTGTTCTGATCTGTTCGGCCAGAACAGATCTGATATGCAGTGCAGTTCAGTACAGGGTGATTCCTGGGTTCAGAACCGAGAGGACAGAGAGAGTAGAAGGCACCCCGGTGCTGATCAGATCGGAGAAGAAGGGAACAGAGAAGAACTCGCTGAGTTCCTGCTGGAACAGATGCGAAATCCTGATCTAGGCGAGTTAGGGAACTCGGCTAGATCAGGTTCTGCCGTGGGAAGGCCTGGTCTGGTGGAAAACTTGTATTATTTTCTAATGAGGTGCAGGTACAGGGGGGCAGCCCTATTTATATAGGGGGGTTTTTGGGAGAGTCTCAACCCCTTACAACTCTTATTCTATCTCTAACTGAATAGGACTCTAAATAGAATTTCTAATTTTTCTGGACTCTATTTTAACTGACCGCACCAGGGAGGTGGGCCCAGCCTGGGCGCGCGCGTCCCTGGTGGGCTCAGCCGCCCCAGGCCTAGGCCTAGGGTCACCCGACATTCTCCTCCTGACCCTGGACCTGCAGTATGTCCAGAACGCCTATTCTTCTTCTCATCTCGATAAACTTATGTCTTCCAAGTGCCTTGGTCAAGATGTCCGCCATCTGGTCCTTCGTAGAGATTTGCTCAAGCACTATAACACCATTGTCTACACACCCCCGTATGTAGTGATATTTGGTGTCGATGTGCTTGCTCCTGTCATGGTGTACCGGATTTTTGCTCAAGTCTATGGCAGACTTGTTGTCAACCCGTAGCACTGGCGTCTTCACCTTTTCAGCCAAGTCTTCCATCAGCCGTGCCATCCATACACCTTGACATGCCCCTTGAGCTGCTGCAATATATTCTGCCTCACAGGAGGACAAGGCCACCACCTTCTGCTTGCTGGACTGCCACGAAACGGGGCTGTTTCCTAGACAAAACAGCACCCCACTTGTGCTCTTGCGGTCCTCCACGTCTCCCGCATAGTCGCTATCCGAGTAGCCAATCAACTCCAAGTTGCCTCCCTTTGGATAGAAGACTCCGAAGTGGATCGTACCCGCTATATAGCGTACGATGCGCTTGACTGCAGCATAGTGTTCTTCCCTTGGCTCCTCCAAAAACCGACTCACGTACCCAACCGAGTAGGCGAGGTCGGGGCGTGTGTTCACCAAATATCGCAGCCCTCCCACCAAACTCCTGTAATCCGTTGCATGCACCAACGGACTGTCACTTGTCTTGTAAAGCTTCAGGCCTTGCTCCATGGGGAATGCACAAGGGTTGCACTCCTCCAGGCCTGCTTTTGAGACAAGCTTGGAAGCGTAGGCCGCCTGCCCAACACTTATCCCTGCTTCAGACTGCCGCACCTCCAGGCCAAGATAATACGACACGAGGCCCAAGTCGCTCATCTTGAACCGCTTCATCATCTCCTCCTTGAACTTCTTGATGTCGCCCCCTCCTGTGATTACGAGATCGTCGACGTACACGCCGACGATGAGCTTATCCTCTCCAGCTCCACGGAAGTAAATCCCGTGCTCACTCGTACTCTTCTGGAAACTAAGCGATAGCAAGCTATCGTTGAGCTTGGCATTCCAGGCCCTGGGCGCTTGACGAAGTCCGTACAAAGCCTTCTTGAGCCGGTACACCTTGTGTTCGGCTCCGTCGACGATGAAGCCAGCGGGCTGAGAGACGTACACCTCCTCCATCAGATCGCCGTTCAGGAAGGCGCTTTTCACATCCATGTGGTGTACCTCCCATCCCTTGTGCGCAGATACTGCAAGGAGCAAGCGAACAGACTCGAGACGGGCTACGGGAGCGAATACCTCGTCAAAGTCTATTCCTTGCCGCTGGACATAGCCTTTAGCCACCAATCGAGCCTTGTGCTTCACCACCTTTCCATGCTCGTCCCTCTTCACCTTGAACACCCACTTGAGACCAATGGGCTTGTGTCCTGCAGGAAGATCAACAAGTTGTCACGTCTTGTTCTCTTCTATGGACTCCATCTCCTCGAGCATGGCCCGTCTCCAGCACGGGTGTTCCTCGGCATCGGCAAAGGACGTAGGCTCCTCCGCGGTGGTGAACATGAGCTCCCCCTCCTCCAGGCTTGGTGGGCGTGGTGCACGCCCAAGAGGGGTGAGGGTTCCCAGCACGTTGCGCATCGTGCGGAACCGAAGTGCAACGTTGTCGTTGTGGTAGGCGTCGACATTGCTGCCGACATCCGTCGGCGGCGTGGCGAAGCGAATGGGCCGTGGAGGGTGCCTGGGCGTGACAAAGGTGTTGGAATCTTCAGTCTCGGACCCTCCAGCTGATGCTGACTCCTGTAGCGGGCTATCTCAGGTCTGTTCTGGACTGGACAGCCCCTGTAAAAGCATGCGGGGTGTTGCAGGGGGTGCTGGTCACCTACCAGCAGCCCTGGTGTGCCCCACCGGGGCCCCTGGGGTCTGGACAGACCCTGCTGCACCCCTCCTGGGTGCTGCAGGGGTGCTGTTTGGCCCTCCGAGTCCTGTAACACCTTGCTAGGTACTGGAACAGCAGGTTCAGCATGTGCTAAACCCATGGAGTCGACGTAGAACGCGTCGTAGTCCTCTTCTTCAGCTCCTTCACCCCAGTCCCACTTGGCCGCCTCGTCGAATATCACGTCACGTGATATGTGTGTGCGCCCATCGGCCGGATTGTACATCCGGTAGCCCTTCGTCCCTGCAACATAGACAAGAAACACCATCGGCGTACTTCGGTCTTCCAACTTTCTCAGGTGGGGGCTTGTATTTTTGACATGTCTCACGCACCCAAAAGTTCGAAAGTAGTTGACGGCTGGTCGCTCCCCATGCCAAGCTTCATATGGCGTCTTCCTGTCGAGGCCGCGGGTGGGGGATCTATTCAAGATGTAGACGGCTGTCAGGACCGCCTCACCCCAAAAGAACTCAGGCATACCCTTCGCCTTCAACATGCTTCTCGCCATCCCGACCACCGTCAGGTTGCGCCGCTCCACAACCCCGTTTTGTTGCGGCGTGTATGGGGCTGTGAGCTGACGTTGTACGCCGTGCTGAGCGCAGTACTCGCCGAACTCCCGTGAGGTGAACTCCCCTCCACGATCAGTACGAAGTAGCTTCAACCTCCTCCCGAACTCTAATTCAGCTGTTGCTTGGAATTGCTGAATTAAGTCGGGCGCCATGTCCTTGCTTGCTAGGAGATAGAGCCACATATAGCGGCTCATGTCATCCACTAGCAACAAGAACATCTTGTTGCCGCCTGGAGTCGTCGGCGTGATCGGCCCGCAGATGTCGCCGTGGACGAGGTCGAGTGCGCCCTCCGCGCGTCGACGAGCTTGCGTGGGGAAGCTGGAGTGCCTCTGCTTCCCGGCCAAGCAAGCCTCGCACAATTGATTGACATGATCAATTTGCGGAAGCCCGAGCACCATCTCCTCCTCTGCCAGCTTCCGAAGCGCTTGGAAGCCGGCATGTCCGTAACGTTCGTGCCAACGCCACGCGACGTCACCACGTCGTGTGGTCAGGCAAAATGGACGCATGATGTTGAGCCTGACGGGGTACAACTTGATGTCGTCGCGCCGCACTCGTGTGATGAGACGGTTCTGCTCGTCTCGAATGTGCATCACCCTTGCATGCATGGTGACGTTGTAGCCATCCTCATCCAGCTGCCCGAGGCTGATGAGGTTGGTGGTGAGACGCGGGATGAGGTAGACACCAGTGAGCCGCCGATGCTCACCCGTGTCACAGGCGAACATGACCGTGCCCTTCCCCTCGATCCGCACGACCGAGTTGTCGCCGAACTTGATGGTTCCGACGACGTTGGGCAAGCTTGCTCGAGCTCGGCTCGTTGACAGCCCTACAGCCAGGGCACACTTGTTACGGTGTGGACCTCTAATCCAAGGCACTGAATTTGCTTAAAGATGATCATTGTTAGTTGAGTCAGCTTCACCGGTAAATCAGAAATTTATCTGTTTGCCTTGAAATATTGTTTATTAGCAGCGATCTGTTAGGAAGGCCAGCTATATAAGCCTGGCACATGGATCAGTTTAGTCAAGCATAATTAGACCCAAATACTTCTCAGATTATGCCAGCTATAATCCCTCGGGGAGTGAATTAGTCATCTAATATTGCTGATAATCCCAGCTATATCACAGTTCAAATAAATGAGCAAGAAAAGAAACTAGAACTAACTCGGCAAGAAACTGAGTCGTTATCACAGATTCACAGAACGTACCAGCTTGAAAGATTCTGAGAGAGATTCTGCAGTAGTGTAGGCCAGATAGAAAAGAGCATTATAGAACTCCCAACTCAGCAAATTCCAGGCAAGCCTTGTGATACTGAGATGATATCCAGTAAAAGCTACGATGAACTAAGGGATCAACATCAGTCATGCTAGCCAGAGTTCTTCCAACAGACTCTTGTACTCCTTTTGGTTTCCTCAAGGTTAATTGCTGCAATTTGCATCTTCACATGGATTGGTTCGTTAATTCAAAATTAGCTTGTCTCACGCAACTTCGTGATCACCGCCTCTAAAAAAAAATCGCAGCATCCTTGTCAGGTATTGGCGTGAGGTTATCACTGCAAAGTGAGCAAGTTTCAGCAGGTTCATCTTTGTCTTGAAATTAGTGATGAAATTGCTGTACAGTTGTATGATGGTATTGCCAGTGTGCAGATGAAAGAGTGGCATAATAACTGTGAGAGGCAATAGAAATGTTTGTAAATGTGGTAACAAGAATAATATGAAGCAAGACAAACTATAAAACTTCTAAACATCAGTAAATCAAACTGCAGTTAGGTTAGTGAGTTTCATCACACAACCTACATCAACAGAAAGTCAGAAATAAGAACAAGAATGAAAGTCCTCTGTGTTTTAAACAACCAAAATGTTTTGCACTAATGAGAAAGAAAAATATGTAGCACCCAGTTGCCTATTCATCACAGGTAATAGCACTAGACAAGTCTGAATCACAAAGCACATAAGAAAATGGAAAGAGATATGAATACAAATGTTGGCATTTGTAACTAATGAGATAGACAATATGACAGGTGATTCATCTTCCTATCGAGATCTTCCCTAGACATTATTGTTAATGATTGTGTGTGTAACTGACATTCTACATAAATAAGCCAAAATTTCAGGCCAGTTAATTATCCTTGTCCAACATTTGATAAAAAATGGTTTCATCGTCCCGTTGCTGACAAAGAATGACTGGAGCTATTTGTTCATTTTTATTTGTGGTTTTACATGTGCTTGGCTCAAGAATATTGAACTACAGCCAAGTTGAAAAAAACATAAGTCCTACTTAATGTTATAAAAAGTTACAAAAAAACAATTAAAATGTTCAGCTTTAATGAAACGAGAAAAAAAACAGCAAAATACATAGTACTCAATTCCCTAATCATCAGAGTTAAGTGCACTAGACAAGTCAAGGAAAATGGTACATAACTTATGGAACATAGTACTCATCTTGGACTCACCATCCTTTTAGAGTACTTTGTAACCCTATATTTATATGCAAGAGGGTATGACCAACCCAGAGAGGGCTAGAAAAGTATGCTTGTTCATTTGACATGATATCACCTATGAAGCTGAACATATAAGGAGATCATTTGAGGACTCAGACCCATCACTTTCAGCAGTAGTATTGTCCTCCAAAATGAATTTGTGGCCACTCGACTGAGAAAGTACTGAGCACGTTTCAGTATCGAGTTTCACGCCTAAATCAAACATTTGTCTGACAACTTCAAGAGCTGAACCCTGTTTCATGCCTAAATGAAGCATTTGTTGGACAACTTCAAGAGCTGAGCCAGTACGCCGTGACTTACTTAAGAGCACAAATACTGAATTGAACGATGTACTGTCTAATGCAACATCAGCACATTCCATTTCTGTTAGCAACTGCTTGACAGCATCCAGATCCCTGGCTCTACAAAGTCCACGGAGCATTACATTATATGTACAGATATTGGATGCCATCCCTGAATTTTTCATCTGGTTAAATAACCTGCAAGCATCTTCAACGAGATGAGCGCATAAAAGACCGTGTAAAACAATAGTGTAGCACACAGCATCAAGAGCATAATTTTCACGTACAGCCTCCCTCAAAATTCTTAAGGCCACAAGGCTCTGGCCGTGTCTAACAAGACCGTAGAGGATTGCTGAACGAACGTAGGCACTTGATTCAGGATCATTTGCAACAATACTGTGGTAAAAACCCATCGCATCTTTTACCCTTCCCAACCGGCATAAGCTATCCAGTAATTCAACATACGTATAGCTGTCTGGCCTGATGTGTGAATCAAACTTATCAATGTAGAACTGGATGGCTCGTGATGGAAAACCTGACTTGCATAAAGCACTCAGCACAGAATTGCAGGCTACGAGATCCAAAGAGATATCTGAGCGCAGAAGCATCCTGGGAAGAAAGGGAACAAGGACAGGGTTTTGTGACAACTGCAACACCCGAGCTAAAGTAGATAAAGTGTATGCATCCGGCTTTATGCGGCTGTCATGGATATGCTTGTAATAAATGTATAGAGCTTCAGTGTATCTGCTCTGCTTTGCCATGCCGTCCATCAAAACATTATACAGAACAAG
This sequence comes from Tuctoria greenei, assembly GCA_036927565.1. Lineage (NCBI taxonomy): Eukaryota > Viridiplantae > Streptophyta > Magnoliopsida > Poales > Poaceae > Tuctoria > Tuctoria greenei. Next base: position 8,674,767 of record JAYESD010000007.1, read on the forward strand.
GTCTGGGTTGCAGCTGACAGATACCATAGATCGCAAGAGCTCAATGACCTCATCATTCCTCCCAGCTTGCAACAATCCTCTCACAAGTGGCGTGTAAGTTAGCACTGTAGGAGAAGAACCAAAATCCACCATCTTTGCCAGCATTATACAAGCCTCATCTAGCCTTCCCTCATGGCACAGACGAGTGATCAAACATGTCCACATGACTGAGGTGAGCTTGCAACCCAAGACTTGTACGAAAGACAACAGCTGTAGAAGCTCGGGCATGGTGCCAGCCTTACTGCAGCAAGCAAAAACCGCTGTGAGAGAAGAAGCGCTGGGGAGAAATCCCAGCCGCAGCATCTCTGTGAAGCAACTGCGCACCCGCGGCCAAGCCCCAGCCCGGCAGAGGTGAGTGAGAACAATAGCGTAAGTGAGGTAGTTGGGTGACGGGTTGTCGCGCAAGGAGCGCCGAGCAGCATCTATGTCGCCAGTCCTGAGAAGGACATCTAGGACGACGTTGCAAGCGAAGGCGTTTGGGTAGAATCCCCAGAGAGGCATCTCCTCAAACAGATGGAGCACGAGCCGGTAGAGGCCCCCACGCCAGTAGAGCCTAAGCAGGAGCAGGAAAGTCTGGGGCCTGATGGAGCAGCCGAGGCCGTGGAGCTCTCGAAGGAGGGAGGAGGCGGTGCCGAGCCGGGAGGCCAGGCGGGTGGCGGCAGGGAGGAGGCGATCGAAAGAGCACGGCGGGTGGAAGTAACCGGGGCGGCGGGCGCACCAGAGGAAGAAGGAAACAGCGAGAGCGTCGGAGGGGCAGCGGGAGATGGCGGCGTCGACGAGCTGCGGCGTTAGGGGCGACGCTGTCTGGGGTTTCGAGGCGACGGAGGCGGCCGCGAGAGCGGCAGGGAGAGGCAGCGGCCTCCTGCGCGCGGCGCGGAGCATAGAAGCGAGTGGACTGAGACGGAGCCGTCGTCGCTGGCATCGCAAGCGTAGACGATAGAGAGCAAGCAGCAGTTTGCGCAACGGACCGGTGCTCAAACACCGCCGGTTGGCGGCCGCACGGCGGCGGCGGCGGCGCGCTCGGCTCAATGGAGTTGAGCAGCCGCACGAAGAGAATAGCTTCACCAGCCGGCAGCCCATGAGCATTGGCCCAGCCTTAAGCCCACGTCCACAGGCACACTGGTTTCCATATTTTATTGTTTCAAGAATGCTAATTTTGAATTGACTAAAATTTAAGATACTTCTACTTACGGGCATGACTATAATGCAATAAGCTTTTAGATGCATTCGTGTAAAAAATTACTCATTAGTCACACGATTTTCATCTTACAGTCACTATATTCTTGTACTTAAACCTTTATCAAATAATAGGGTTCTTGTTGTCTAGTGAAATGATTCAAGTGCAACAATACATTGAACATAGGATGAAGATTGTGTGATTCACAAGTAATTTTTGCACGATTTGCAACAGAGAGATGATTGCAGTCTAGTCGCTCCTTTAATTAATACAATATATATATATATATATATTCATTTGCTTTCTTAGTTTTTTCTGTGTTTTCTAATATTATATATTAACTAAAAAAATGTCGGTACATTAACTATAGAGAAAATAAGTTGTAGATCTTAGATTTTCAGTCCATTAAAAATTAGACTTCCTTGTTTTTAATTAAATATGATTCTTATTTGAACAACGAATAAGTGATCCCGCGACAAGCATCCATTCTACCATGCGGTATTGTACAATAATGGAAAGAATAAAATGCATCAACGATTCCTAAATTTATTTAAGTGTGTCATCTAGGTTTACAAACTTTAAAAATGTATATTTAGATACATAAACTTGTGAAAGCATCTAGGCCCCCATGAGGTATGGTTTCGGTGATTAATGACAATTATTGGATTTTACTAATGAATTTGTGGATGCAAGGTCTCTCATATCACTCAATCAAATGAAATCTATATGTCATTGGAGACTACTAAACAATCAATTTAAGAGATCAATCAATGTTGTGAAGATAAGAAGTAAAATCTCTTATGTCAAAGTCATTCAACCATAATTGATGACACTTAATGTTTGACAACCATCAGAAGTACATTTCCAACAAATGTCTAAGAGGTCAATCGAGCAAAGTTCAAAAGAATCACTTAGAAACAACTCGAAGCAAACAAAATCAACTCACCGGATCAGCCGATGTTTCCAGAGAACAACACATCGGTCGAGTTGGTTCAGTAGAAGAAGAAGACCTCAGAACAAAGTACTCAACGGATCATCCGATGTTAAGAGCTAAACTACATCGGTCCATCAGTACAGTTTGCATTATCCTTGGACCAAGTGTAGCACCGGATCATCCGATGTACAGAAATATACACATCGGTCAATCACTTCAGTAAGCATCAAGTTTGAGCCAATTCTGGAGGAAGAGCCACCGGATCATCCGATGAGAAGACAAGTGCAACATCGGTCTAACAACGGTCATATCTGACACAATGACGTCAGCTAAAGTGAACTTGACCGATGCTAACTAAAGGGAGACATCGGATTATCCGGTGTTCGCAGAAAAGTTCTGTCAGCCTACTTTTTCCAACGACTATTTCGTGGAGGCTGGCTATAAATACCCCCTAAACCTGTCAAATCGACAAGTCTTGATCACCAGACATAATCTACACATCCACAAACATGCAAGACAAAGAGTCATCACTTCTACATCATTTAGATCACTTACACACCAAGAGATGGGCTAGAACTAGCTAGAGAGAGAGCTTGTGTGCCTCCATTCTTGGTGAGTGGAATCTCTAGGGTAGTGAGAGCCTTAAGTGAGTGTCCCTTGGTGTTTGTAACTGAGAGAGACTTTCGGAGCTTGCCAAGAGGATTGTGGAAGCCCGGAGGATCGAAGTTGTACAAGGCTTGAGCTCCACCTTGCCAAGGTTGGCAAACGGAGAAGAATAGTGAAGATCCCTAGTCTCGGGTGACTTGGGTGTGGCTATACCCTTTGGTGGGTGCCACAACGTGGATGTAGGAAGATCTTGACGATCTTGCCGAACCACGGGATTAATCCTCGTGTCTCCTCGGGAGTTTGCATCCTCTTCCTCTCCCTTACATTTATGCATTTTATATACCGCGAAGTTGCTATTTACTTCAATGCATAGATCGTTTGCGTAGAGAATTGGGCTTTTAGGAATTAAGTTTTATTGCTTAGATTTTTGAAAAGAAGCCCAATTCACCCCCCTCTTGGGCATTCAATCCTTACAATTGGTATCAGAACAAGGTTGCTCATAGGATCATTCTAGCTTCACCGCTAGAGAGCTAAAATGGCCAAGGTTGGGGGTTCAGTTCCTATCTTCGAGGGCAAGAACTTTGCCTATTGGAAAGCACGCATGCGCGCTTATCTAGAGGCTATTGCTCTCGAAGTAAGGGAAGCGACCCACACGGGGTTTGGAGAACACAACTATGTTGGTGATCAAATTAAATGGGATGCTAAAGCTAGGAATGCAATCTATGAATGTATTAGTCAAGATGTGTTTGCTAGGATTGCTAGCAAAGAAAAAGCTTGTGAAATTTGGGCTTGCTTAATAGAGATTCATGAGGGTTCTTTTCGAGTCAAGGAACTTAAATATCACATGCTTAAAGCAAAATATGATGAATTTAAGATGCTACCTCATGAAAATGTCAATGAGATGTTCTCTCGCTTGAATGTACTTATTGAACAAATTAATGTTATTGACATTGCTTCTCTTGGCAAGGGACTCATCAACCGCAAGATCCTCATGCTCTTTCCCAAGCCAAAGTACAACATCATCAACTCCATGCTTCAAAAGGAGTCTCTTGACCACATAGAAGTTTCGGAGCTCATTGGAGAAATTCACGCTCATGAGATGAGTGTACTTAGAATGATGGAGCAATCATCTTCAAAAACAATCGCTCTAAAGGCCTCCACCAAGAAAACAAGCCTCAAGAAGAAGAAGAAGAAGGTGGTTGAGCCTAGCTCAAGTGAAGAAGAGGAAGCATCAAGTGAAGATGATGATGATGAGCTTGCATTGATGATGAGAAAGTTCTCACGCTTGAACTCCAAGATTACTAAGAAGGGATACACATTTGATCCCAAGAAGAAAGTGTTTCTACCAAGAAGAGATGATCACAAGACTTCCTACAATAGTGGTGATCAAGACCACATCTCCTATGATTGTCCAAAACCGGACAAAAGAAGAGAGAACCACAAGAGCAAGCATCGCAAGCTTGAAGAAAGTGATGATGATGAAGAAGAGGCCAAACCCAAACCAAGATACTTTGGGAAGAGGAAACATGACAAGGGAAAGAAGGCAAGACTCTTCCCAAAGAAGAGAAATGGCCCACAAAAGGTGTTCATGTGTGAGGCAAATGAATGGGTCACCAACGAAGAAACAAGTGATGAAGAGAGTGAAGCGGAAGAAGAAAGTTTGGCCGGCCTCGCCATTGCCAACAATGATGACTCACCTCTTCATCCACCACCCATGTGCCTCATGGCGAAAGGTAACACCAAGGTATGTGACGACTCTAGCGATGATGAGCTTTCCCCTGATGATTTAACTTCTTTCATAAATGAATATCATGCTATCATGAAGAGGGAAAAGAGTAAGGTTAAAGCTCTTGTAGAAACTCGTGCTAGACTTAAGAGTGCTAACCTCAATTTGTTTGACAAGTATGAAAGCATACTCAAAGAGCATGACAAGCTCAAATCCCATGTCAAGCAAATTGAGGAAGAAAAGGCTAAAATCAAGTTAGATAATCATGAGCTTAACTTAGCACACCAAACACTCTTGGGAGAGCACAACAAGTTAATACAAAAACATCAACACTTAACCTTGCTTGTGATGTGCTTGATCAAGAGTTGAAAAATATAAAGAAACCAACTCTTAATGATAGGATATCCATTACTTCTCATGTCACTAATGCATTGAACAAGTCTTTGCCTTTGAAAGCAAATGCTAGGGAGAAGGACTTGTTGGAAGAAATTGAGAGTCTCCGCACTAGTGTGGCTAGACTTTCAAAAGGGAAAGTCAAACACAAGGAAATCCTCTTCCAACAAGCAAAGGCTTTCAACAAGAGAGGACTTGGATCCTTCCCGGTGCCCCACAAAGGAAAGGTGCCCTCACCGGAGCTTAGAACAAGCTTCATCAAGGAAGTTGGTTCTTATTGCCAACATTGTGAGGTCACCGGTCACCACACAAAGGAGTGTCCTCTTCCTAACCGACCTTCTCCAAAGTTGCCTATTAATTACAAATCTACTTTCAATGATCGTTATTATCTCTTAAGTAAAGTAGATGGCAAGGTGAAGGCTAGGTTCATCGGCAAAGACATGAAGGGCATGAAGGGGAAGCTCCCCAAGCAACTTTGGGTCCCAAAGACACTTGTATCACACATACAAGGACATAAGTTGGCTTGGGTGCCTAAAATTAAAAATTGAATTCATGTGTGTAGGTGAACTACAAAGCCAGAGGAAAGCATTGGATACTCGATAGCGGGTGCACCCAACATATGACCGACAATGATGGTATGTTCACCACCATAGAAAACCTCGGCAATCATGAACAAGTCACCTTTGGTGATAACTCTAAGGGAAAGGTAATTGGGTTAGGTAAAATTGCTATTTCAAATGACTTATCTATTTCTAATGTTTTGTACGTCAAGTCACTTAGTTTTAATTTACTTTCTATTGCACAATTATGTGGTCTTGGACTAACATGCACATTTAGCAAAAATGATGTTGTTGTGAGTAGTGAAACAAGCCAAGACATAGTCTTCAAAGGATTTCGGCATGGACACCTCTACCTAGTAGACTTCTCCAACAAGAATGCTAGCTTGACCACTTGTCTCTTCACTAAGACAAGCTTGGGTTGGCTATGGCACCAACGCATAGCGCACATAGGGATGAGCAAACTCAAGAAGTCATTCAATCTTGGGATGGTGACCGACGTGAAGGATGTCACATTTGAGAAGAACAAGCTTTGTAGCGCTTGTCAAGCCGGGAAGCAAGTTGCTACACACCACCCAATGAAGACAATGGTGTCAACCTCCAAGCCACTTGAGCTACTCCACATGGACCTCTTCGGACCATCCACATATCAAAGCCTTGGCGGTAAACTCTATTGTCTCGTTGTAGTTGATGACTACTCTCGCTATGCTTGGACTTTATTTCTAGGTGACAAGAGTGAAACTCCAGAAGTGTTCAAGACCTTCGCCAACCGCGCTCAACGGGAATTTCAACTTCCCATCATCAAGGTCCGGAGTGACAACGGCACCAAATTCAAGAACTACAACATTGTGGAGTGGTGTGACCATGAAGGCGTGAAGCATGAGTTTTCGGCCACATACACTCCTCAACAAAATGGTGTTGTTGAAAGGAAGAACAAGACTCTCATCACTCTTGCGCGAGCAATGCTTGATGACTATAGCACGTCGGAGAAGTTTTGGGCCGAAGCAATAAACACGGCGTGCCATGCCGCAAATAGGGTCTACCTCCATCGACTACTTCAAAAGACCCCGTACGAGCTTCTCATTGGGAGAAAGACCAACATCTCCTACTTTCGAGTCTTTGGATGCAAGTGCTACATCTACCGCAATAAAAGGCTCGGTAAGTTTGAAAGAAGATGTGATGTTGGTATATTTCTTGGTTATGCATCAAACTCAAAAGAATATCGAGTATTCAACCAAACCTCCGGTTTAGTTGAGGAAAGTTGTGATGTTGAGTTTGATGAATCTAATGGCTCCCAAGAGGAGAGTTTTGGTCATGATGAAATAGATGATGAGCCTCTACGAGAAGCCATGAAGAACATGACCATTGGAGACGTCAAGCCTAAAGTTGAGGAGAGCCATGATCAAGGGGGAGCTTCAAGTTCCAACATCAACACATCTATGGCGCCTCAAGTTGACGAAGAAGAAAAGGATGATCCATTGCCAACTCAAGACTCACAAGCCACACAACATCAAGAAGAAGAAGAAGTCCATGATCAAGTCCAACCACAAGAGGAGCAACACGCATCACCATCGCCAAGTGCTTCACAACCACTTATGAGGCATGGACGCATCTCCAAGGCGCATCCGATGGACCAAATCATCGGAAGTCTGTCAAGGGGTGTAAGTACACGTTCTCGCCATTTCGCTTCATTTTGTGAGCACTACTCGTTTGTTTCATGTGTAGAACCCACTCACATTGAGGAAGCACTCCAAGACCCAAATTGGGTGATGGCTATGCAAGAAGAACTCAACAACTTCATCCGCAATGAAGTTTGGGTGTTGGAGGAGCGACCCAAGGACAAGAACGTCATCGGGACAAAGTGGGTGTACCGCAACAAACAAGACGAGAATGGCTTTGTGGTCCGCAACAAGGCAAGACTTGTGGCCAAAGGGTTCTCGCAAGTTGAAGGACTAGACTTTGGGGAGACATTTGCTCCGGTCGCCCGGCTAGAAGCCATCCGTATACTTCTTGCCTTTGCTTCACATCATAATATTAGACTTTATCAAATGGATGTGAAAAGTGCCTTTCTTAATGGTTACATTAACGAGCTTGTTTATGTTGAACAACCTCCCGGGTTTGAATATCCGAGGAATCCTAATCAAGTGTATAGGTTGCACAAGGCGCTCTACGGGCTCAAGCAAGCACCTAGGGCATGGTATGAACGACTACGGGATTTCTTGATCCTACAAGGATTCAAGATCGGGAGGGTGGACACTACACTCTTCACCAAAGACATCAACGGAGATTTGTTTATTTGTCAAATTTATGTTGATGATATTATTTTTGGTTCAACTAACGAAGCTCTTAGCCATGAGTTTGGCAAAATGATGTCTAGGGAATTCGAGATGTCGATGATTGGAGAGCTCAACTTCTTCCTTGGATTTCAAATCAAGCAACTTCAAGAGGGGACCTTCGTCTATCAAGAGAAGTATATCAAGGACCTCTTGAAGAAATTTGAGATGGGAGATTGTAGTTCAAGAAGCACTCCAATGGCAACAAATTGTCATCTCGACGCGGATAAGGACGGTAAACCTATTGACCAATCTAACTACCGTTCTATGATTGGTTCATTGCTTTATCTTACCGCATCTAGGCCCGATATCATGTTTAGTGTATGCTTGTGTGCTCGCTTTCAAGCGACACCTAAAGAATCGCATCGGAAGGCGATCTTTAGGATACTTAGGTATCTTAAGCATACTCCTAGTGTGGGCTTGTGGTACCCTAAAGGTTCAAAATTCCATCTCTTGGGATACTCGGATTCGGACTTTGCCAGATGCCGCGTGGATCACAAGAGTACCTCCGGTGGGTGTCACTTGCTTGGGCGTTCCCTAGTATCTTGGTCTAGCAAGAAGCAAAATTCCGTCGCCTTGTCCACGGCGGAAGCGGAATATATTGCGGCCGGTGCATGTTGTGCCCAAATTCTTTATATGAAGCAAACCCTTTTGGACTTTGGTATTAAACTTGGTTGTGTGCCTCTCCTTTGTGACAATGAAAGTGCGGTTAAGATAGCTAAGTACCCCATTCAACACTCCCGCACTAAGCACATTGATATTCGCCATCATTTCTTGAGGGACCATGAAGCTAAGGGAGACATCTCATTGCGAGGTGTTAGGTCCGAAGAACAATTGGCGGATATCTTCACTAAACCACTTGATGAGAAAACATTTTCTAGGCTAAGAAGTGATTTAAATGTGCTAGATGCAACGGATGTCATGTAAGAATGCACTTCATATAGGTCTTGCCTAACTCTCAAAGGATAGGGGTGAGCAAGGGTTACCTTGGGATGGAGGTTCTTTTGGGTTTCCCCAAGGCTTGGAGAGTGGCTCTCCCTGAAGAAGCCTTTGAAAGGTTCAAATTTGGCAAGATAGATTTATTTTATGCCTTGTATGATGCCTGCCATATAGACTTGTAATTTCTTGCATTATAAAATGTTTGGAATTGCATACGGTAGATTGTCACAAAGGGGAACCCACCTCATGAGAAAGAGACTTATTTGAAATGCAATATATCAACTCATATGAGGTGGAAAGAACAAAATGTTAGGTGCGTTAATGCCTAGAGGAACATGCTCTAAAGAGATAGAAGTCTTCATACTCTAGCTCACAAAGCATGGGCCTTACATTTTATTTGGTTGATTCCCTTCCTATTTTCTTTGGTGTTCTATATGCTTTAAGGATTAGCCAAGTTATTGGCAAATTAGTGTTTTTGAGGGGTAAGGGGTTGCCCAAAAAGTCCTAAGACATGTGTTTCTTATTGCTTGTTTGTTTGGTCAAAGGACATATATGGGATGTTGTTGTTTTATAGTCATCGGATTATCCGATGCTTAGGTCAGACCATCATCGGATCAGTTGGTGTTCAAAAGTGAAGAGTCAGTTCAGTCAAGTGTGACAAATCAACCGTCGAGTTCATTCTGAAAAGCATCGGCCGATCCGATGTTCACACTTCTGGAACTGTGCTGAATTCTACCGATGCCTATCCCTTCCACGTCGGACCATCCGGTGTCAACGGCACCTCTTTGAATACCCTTACTGTGCCATTCGACCGATGCTTCTAATGTTTAATGTCAGTCCATCCAGTGTTAAATTTTCGGCTAGGGTTTGGGACCCACTATTTAAACGGCCCTTCGCCTCCCTTACTTCTCTCTCCCCGATCCCGACTCACCCGCGCCTATCTCCGCCACTGCCGCTCCTCTCGCCCTGCGCCACTGCCGTCTCCGGACGCTGCTGCCGCCCTCCGGCTGCCGCCGCACCACAGCAGCAGCCGCCGCCGCACCACCGCAGTCGCCGCCGCCACTCTCCTCCACCACCGCAGCCAAACACCGCCGACCGCCGCCCGTGCACCACCCATCTGACACCCCCAGCAGCCACACCCCCACCCTCTCCACCATCGTCGTGGTGCCTCCCTCAACGGTCGCCATCCCGTTGCCATTAGGGTTTCCGGCTGTGTCGATCGTCGTGTCGTGCGCTTGACGTTGTTGCGCCTCATCGCAATGGCTCGTGACAAGAAGAACAAGGGCAAGGCCATTGCGGAGCCAGCCGCAAAGAAGCAGAAGCTCTCGGAGGAGGAAAAGAAGGCGTTGATGGCCGCTCGCACCGCCGAGGAGCGAGAGCGTGGCCGAGGAGGATCATTGAGGATCCGCGAGGCTCGTTCGAGGCAGCCTCCTATGATAGATGAGTCCGAGGCAGAAGAAGAGCCGAAAGTGCTACTCGTTCGCCGGCGATCAGCCAGGACTCGTGGGGCTCATCCCGCGGCAGCACCACGTCCGAGACCGACTGTTGCTGATCGTCGTGAGGACAGGGAGGCCCAGAGAGCCATCTACGAGATGGACACCAACATCTGTGTTGGTGAAGGTGTCCAGTTGACTGATTACCGGAAGATGAAGGCCAAGCAGCTAAGAAGACTCAGATGGAGTGTTCTGCTTGAGGAGTGGTACCCGCAGCCCAGAGAGGCTCTTGTGGACAGTCGTTTCTGGACTTTGACTCAGGCGTCTCTATACGAGATCTATAGACGCCAAATCCACAAGCTATTCCAGCACAACTTTCTGGATTGGGATCAGCTCGCCCTGGCAGCAGAGACAGAGATACACCCATACTTTGAGAGGTACAGAGGGCTGGTGGAGCTGATGTCCTACGACATGAGTGCATATGTGGAGGATTGGGTCCGCGTATTCTACACTACCCTATATGTCTCTGAGGGCCGCAGATCGATAGACTTCATGTTCATGGGCCAGCACCATCACCTGACGAGGCAGACGCTGGCACAGCTGCTAGGAGTGGACCTGCACGACACTTGCGTGCATGAGAGGGTATATGGACTGGCAGACCCGCCGAGGAGGCCGCTCAGTGGAGGAGTGGCACCACCAGTGGAGGAGATACACTCTCTGTTTGGACTGACTTTCTCTCCAGACCAGCCGAGGGTACCGGCACTGCTGACTCCAGCTGCGCGCACAGTGCACCTTGCCTTGCGTCGCACGCTTATGCCGAGGTCAGGATACTTAGAGGGGTTCACCAGTCTGCAGCAGACCCTCCTGTTCTACGTCATGAACGGGATGGAGTTCGATATAGTGGACATCCTCATATGCGAGATGGAGGATGTGATCACCGATGGAGTGGGCATGATGAGGCAGCTTGTGTTTGGACACTGGATCAGCTACCTGCTCTACATGGTTGCTCCTGAGGGGTCTGCGGTGCGAGACAGCTACACTGACGAGAGTGTGACACGGTTCAGCCACTACCGTGCTCCAGCTCCTAGAGACCGCCGCCTTGGCCGTCCAGTCGAGCGTCAGGTTTGTGCTCGTCTATCTGAGGAGGACTGGTCGGATCTGGAGAAGGAGGATGAGAGGCTGGCAGAGGCAGAAGCTTAGGGTGAGGACCTGCACCATATATGGTCCGAGAGTGACATAGATGACAGTGTTGAGGAGTACTTCCCACCTCCTCCCTCACCCAGGCAGCACGACGCAGAGGCTAGAGGCTCTACAGTGCCACCCCCTACTCCACCTCCCGTCACTGAGGCACAGGCCTCTCAGCCGTCTGAGCTCACTTCACTCCTGCAGCAGATGGTTGAGCAGCAGCGCCTGGACTGGCTTGCAGCTGAGCAGGCCCGAGCTGAGCAGGCAGCACGTCTTCTGGAGCTCCAGCAGCAGCAGCAGAAGATGTAGCGCCAGATCGTCTGTGAGAGGCGAGAGGACACTGACCAACTGACTGGGCTGATCGACCAGATGCACCAGCGCTCCCTCGACCAGCAGCAGTAGACGCAGCAGGCGATGATGGGCACCCTGGGGTTGATCGCCAACCTCTACACCCAGACCGGGATTGCCCTGCCGTCGCAGCTGCCAGGCGTCGCTCCACCTCCACCTGTCCTTGCTCTACCTACAGCTACGGTGCCGACCACACCGATCCCGTTGATCAGCATGTCTCCACTGCTGGCTCCAGGTGCACCGATTCACTCTCCACTGCCGGCCACGACATCGTTCCAGCAGACGCCGACATCCATCGTCAGTGCCCCCTTGCCAGCAGCTACTACTCAGCAGGCACCGACGGCGGCCCCTACGGCTCCGACAGCTCCTTCCACCTCTACTCGAGGCAGCAGCTCCGACGACAGCACCCAAGACAGTGACCAGTTCGTCATCGCGCCTAGTACTCAGGGTCCTTAGGCACTCGGATCCCTTTTTGGTGTCTTGATGCCAAAGGGGGAGAAGAGTTAGAGGAGAGTCAGGGGGGGGATATCTTAGTCTCAGGGGGAGTTCCTAGCTGTAGGGGGAGTTTATCCATATGAGTCTTTCTATATCATCATTTGTAATTCGATGTTTTTGCTACTCATTTGGTGTTTATTGGGTACTCTTAAGTTATTAATCGATTGAGCTTATTTGGTGTCTATCTATATCTTATGATCACTTATTCACTTGAGTTATTCCTTGATTGAGCTTTCAAATTCATTACTATCAAGTGTGATAATCTTGTATTCATTGCATATCCTCTTAAGTTTAGTACTATCAAATTCATTACTATTGTGCTTTAATTGTTGTGTTGTCATCAATCACCAAAAAGGGGGAGATTGAAAGCATCTAGGCCCCCATGAGGTATGGTTTCGGTGATTAATGACAACCATTGGATTTTACTAATGAATTTGTGGATGCAAGGTCTCCCATATCACTCAATCAAATGAAATCTATATGTCATTGGAGACTACTAAACAATCAATTTATGAGATCAATCAATGTTGTGAAGATAAGTAGTAAAAGCTCTTATATCAAAGTCATCCAACCATAATTGATGACACTTAATGCTTGACAACCATCAGAAGTACATTTCCAACAAATGTCTAAGAGGTCAATCGAGCAAAGTTCAAAATAATCACTTAGAAACAACTCGAAGCAAACAAAATCAACTCACCGGATCAACCGATGCTTCCAGAGAACAACACATCGGTCGAGTTGGTTCAGCAGAAGAAGAAGACCTCAGAACAAAGTACTCACCGGATCATCCGATGTTAAGGGCTAAGCTACATCGGTCCATCAGTACAGTTTGCATTATCCTTGGACCAAGTGTAGCACCGGATCATCCGATGTACAGAAATATACACATCGGTCAATCACTCCAGTAAGCATCAAGTTTGAGCCAATTCTAGAGGAAGAGCCACCGGATCATCCGATGAGAAGACAAGTGCAACATCAGTCTAACAACTGTCATATCTGACACAATGACGTCAGCTAAAGTGAACTTGACCGATGATAACTAAAGGGGAGACATCGGATCATCCGGTGTTCGCAGAAAAGTTCTGTCAGTCTAATTTTTCCAACATCTATTTTGTGGAGGATGGCTATAAATACCCCCCTAAACCTGTCAAATCGACAAGTCTTGATCACCAGACATAATCTACACATCCACAAGCATTCAAGACAAAGAGCCATCACTTCTACATCATTTAGATCACTTACACACCAAGAGATAGGCTAGAACTAGCTAGAGAGAGAGCTTGTGTGCCTCCATTCTTGGTGAGTGGAATCTCTAGGGTAGTGAGAGCCTTAAGGGAGTGTCCCTTGGTGTTTGTAACTGAGAGAGACTTCCGGAGCTTGCCAAGAGGATTGTGGAAGCCCGGAGGATCGAAGTTGTACAAGGCTTGAACTCCACCTTGCCAAGGTTGGCAAACGGAGAAGAATAGTGAAGATCCCTAGTCTCGGTGACTTGGGTGTGGCTATACCCTTTGGTGGGTGCCACAACGTAGATGTAGGAAGATCTTGACGATCTTGCCGAACCACGGGATAAATCCTCGTGTCTCCTCGAGAGTTTGCATCCTCTTCCTCTCCCTTACATTTATGCATTTTATATACCGCGAAGTTGCTATTTACTTCAATGCATAGATCGTTTGCGTAGGGAATTGGGCTTTTAGGAATTAAGTTTTATTGCTTAGATTTTTGAAAAGAAGCCCAATTCACCCCCCTCTTGGGCATTCGATCCTTACAATTGGTATCAGAGCAAGGTTGCTCATAGGATCATTCTAGCTTCACCGCTAGAGAGCTAAAATGGCCAAGGTTGGGGGTTCAGTTCCTATCTTCGAGGGCAAGAACTTTGCCTATTGGAAAGCACGCATGCGCGCTTATCTAGAGGCTATTGCTCCCGAAGTATTGGAAGCGACCCACGCGGGGTTTGGAGAACACAACTATGTTGGTGATCAAATTAAATGGGATGCTAAAGCTAGGAATGCAATCTATGAATGTATTAGTCAAGATGTGTTTGCTAGGATTGCTAGCAAAGAAAAAGCTTGTGAAATTTGGGCTTGCTTAATAGAGATTCATGAGGGTTCTTTTCGAGTCAAGGAACTTAAATATCACATGCTTAAAGCAAAATATGATGAATTTAAGATGCTACCTCATGAAAATGTCAATGAGATGTTCTCTCGCTTGAATGTACTTATTGAAGAAATTAATGCTATTGACATTGCTTCTCTTGGCAAGGGACTCATCAACCGCAAGATCCTCATGCTCTTTCCCAAGCCAAAGTACAACATCATCAACTCCATGCTTCAAAAGGAGTCTCTTGACCACATTGAAGTTTCAGAGCTCATTGGAGAAATTCACGCTCATGAGATGAGTGTACTTGGAATGACGGAGCAATCATCTTCAAAAACAATTGCTCTAAAGGCCTCCACCAAGAAAACAAGCCTCAAGAAGAAGAAGGTGGTTGAGCCTAGCTCAAGTGAAGAAGAGCAAGCATCAAGTGAAGATGATGATGATGAGCTTGCATTGATGATGAGAAAGTTCTCACGCTTGAACTCCAAGATTACTAAGAAGGGATACACATTTGATCCCAAGAAGAAAGCGTTTCTACCAAGAAGAGATGATCCCAAGACTTGCTACAATTGTGGTGATCAAGGCCACATCTCCTATGATTGTCCAAAACCGGACAAAAGAAGAGAGAACCACAAGAGCAATCATCGCAAGCTTGAAGAAAGTGATGATGATGAAGAAGAGACCAAACCCAAACCAAGATCCTTTGGGAAGAGGAAACATGACAAGGGAAAGAAGGCAAGACTCTTCCCAAAGAAGAGAAATGGCCCACAAAAGGTGTTCATGTGTGAGGCAAATGAATGGGTCACCGACGAAGAAACAAGTGATGAAGAGAGTGAAGCGGAAGAAGAAAGTTTGGCCGTGAAAGTTGCCTAGAGGGGGGGGTGAATAGGCTAATCGACCTGCAAACGACTTAATAAAACGAGATTAAATTACAGGGGGCGGACTAGTCCGGTCTGGGGGCGGACTAGTCCGGTCAGCCTGCGTGGAGATCCCTAAAAAGTGTTTCTAGCAAGTTTTAAGGCGATTTTCTCGAGGCTACAGGTGAGGATATGGTTATGTCAAGTTTAGCAACTACCAACACAAGTATATGACTAAGAGGAACAAGTTTATAGCAATATGAAGCATGAGACAAAACTAGGAACCCTAGAACGAAATATTCGATAAACGAAATGCGAAGAACACGGAGACACAAGGATTTTATCCCGAGGTTCGATCCCACACAAGGAATCTACGTCCCCGTTGAGGAGTCCACAAAGGACCGGGTTCAACAACCCTTCCCTCACCAAGTTTACCGCACGGGCCTAACTTGGTTCTCCACTATCACAAAGAATGAATACAAGATTCGTTGGGGCTTCTCACAATCTGAGGCTCCCACCACAATTACAATTGCAAATCACAAAGATTAACTCAAGCCACAGATCACAAAGATTCACAAAGTACAAGAGATCAAACCAGGAGCCTAAGCGCGATGTTCTTCCTCTTCTCCACCTCACTAAACCCTAATCCACTCAAGAATTAGTTTTAGAGGGAAAGTAGGCAAGAAAGAGGCTCAAGAATGCTCCAAGTTTTGCTGTGGCGGCGCTAGGGTTACAGGTTGCTCAAGGATTGGTTCAAAAGAACCCAGGGGACCTCTATTTATAGAGGTCCCAAGCCCATACTGCTGACTTCAGCAGATGGGCGGACTAGTCCGGCCTACAGCCCGGACTAGTCCGGCCTAGGGGACCACTGACACCTCTGACAACTGTCGTACTGCGCGGCAATCGTTACACTACCCGCCAAACTTCAAATTCAAACGGTCACTTCAACAACGGACTAGTCCGACCCTCACCGGACTAGTCCGATCTCACACAAAACCTTTTGTTCCGTGTGAAAACGGACTAGTCTGAAGACCACATACTAGTCCGGCCCCACGGGCGGACTAGTCTGGCCTTCCCAGACTTAGTCTATGAAACGCAGTCTCCTCTCAAACCCGGACTAGTCCGGCCCCCAGGGTGGACTAGTCCGATCTTAGTCAGGACCTCTTGGTCCGGACTAAAACGGACAAATCCGTGGTTTTGGGACTTAGTCCCCAAAACCCACTTCACGACTACCCGGACTAGTCCGTCCCAATACGGATTAGTCCGATCTCAGTCAGACCCTTCTGGTCCAGCCGAAAATGGACTTGCCCGGCAAGGGGCGGACTAGTCCAGCCACTTGCACGGACTAGTCCGACCCTACTGCCAGACTACTTCTAACTCTCTTTACTCAATAGGTTTGACCTCTAATCCGCTTTGAGCTCCCAACTTGATCTCAATGCACTTTACACACACATCCTCACACAAATTTGGCTAGTCTAAACTCGACACACTAGAAACCTTGGTTTCCCTTTTCGAGTTGACATTGTCATTTCCATCTTTTTCCTTTTTGAGAGATTGTGCTTCCACTTAGTCCGCACCTGTGCTTAAGATCACTGAGCTCATTAGTCACTTAATTGTCGTCATCAATCATCCAAAACCCACGGGGATCCTAGATGCACTTTCAATCTCCCCCTTTTTGGTGATTGATGACAACACATTAAGTATTCACATATAAGAGTGTAAATTTGTGGTTTTCATAACGTGCGGGTGTATGAGTGACCCCCCCTCAATGAATGCATCATAGAGGAGAGATTGAGGAAGTCCTTCATACACACACACGTTATGGTGGGGTGCCTACGTGTTGTGCTCGACAATTTGTGACAAGACATAACATGCATGAATATGATTAAAAGATAGACATTCAAAACATCATATGTGATATTTAACATTAAGAGCATAGTCTTGCACAAATTTAAGCGATCGACAAAACATAGATAATACAATAAAGGAGTGCAACATGTCCACGGACCCAACATAGGAACTACACTCGACACTCCACACCCAAGAACCCTTGCCCAACCTTTCTAACACTCCTCCATATTGACTATCTCTCCCGACTGATTCCCAACTATCTCCCCCCCTTTGGCATCAAGACACCAAAAAGGGAAAAGAAGGGGGGAAACACAACCTCGAAGTCTAGTCGTCGTCTTCCTCGTCATCGTCGTCGTCGCGGGAGTCGCTCTCCGTGGCCTCCGGGTCCTCTTGATCCTCATCGTCATCGTTGGAGGCACGAGCCGAAGGAGCTGCCCGGGAAGAGCTTCCGTGCTCTTGGAGCTGGGCGAGCTCGTCGGCGGTGAAGTTGGGGAAAGGAGTGATCTCCCCGTCACTCACTTCCAGAGAGGACATAGGGACCTCCAGCTTGTCGCACACCGCCTTAAGATACTTTTCTTGGCGCTTGTGTGCCCTCTGAGCTCGGATCTCTTGCTCCCAGCAGGAAGTGAAGATCGCCTTGAAGCACTTGAAGAAAGCGCTCATCGATTGAGGTGGAGGCCAAGAAGGAGGCGCCTCGGGGCGAGATGGAGGATCTGCATTCTTCCGGCGTGGAGGAGCCGGCACATTTGGAGGTTGCTGAGGACGAAGCGGGCGATGCGACACGTCCTTGACAAAGGACAAGCCCGACACCTTCTCTATGAGGCACATAATGTAGGGAGCATACCCGCAAGCACGGTTGGGGGTATGCGAGATGTTGAAGATATCGTCGAAAATATAATCGACGAGGTTGAATTTCTCCTCCGCATCAACAAGAAGTAGCAAGTGCCTCAAGTTTCCTTGAATCACCCCAACATCACCATCCTTTGGTGCTATTGTCCTTCTGAGGATCCTGTTCATGATGCTGTAGAAGGGCTTGATGTTGCGAGCATGTCCGACACTGTATTGGACATGACTGGGGTACATGTATGCCAGCTCATCACGGTCCACGGCCTTGAGGTTAGAGATGATGATCTCATGATCAAGATGTGCCTCAAGCCCTAGAATCTTGGCAAACTCTGCATAAGTGACTGAGTATTGCTCTCCATGCGTCATCCATATGATCCTCCGGTCACCTGAGGTGGTGAAGTAGATAGTGGAGTAAAATTGCAGGATCACTTCGACGTTCCAGTCATATTTTAACCCCATGATCTCCTTGAGCTCATGACGCTTAGCGGCTTCAATGACGGCGTCAAATGCAGAGTGTTGCTTCTTTGCCATGTACTCCCAGTCTACCCACTGTGCTTCAATCACAGGCTTTTTCATGCTTTGGTAGACCAGACGGTAGTAATCACAATGAAAATCGCACCAAAACCGAGGGTCGGCGGTGCTCCTTTCATACTTATACACCTTGTCCGTTTGGAGCCTTCTTGCCTTTTCAGCTCCCTTTCCATGAAAGATATTTGCAGCTATGTTCCGCTGCCTGTTTGGATTCCTCTCGGGAGTGTGCACTTCCAGGGGACCAATCGGTTTGGCTTTCCCCTTCTCCTTGATAGCAATGCCCTTTTCCTTCGCAGCCGAGGCCTTCACTGAGGGCTTCTTTTTCTTTGGCTCAGCAGGAGCCGGGGCCTTTCCCTTCTTCAGATCTCTCTCGATCTGGCGTTCAGCAATGTCTTCTTGTGCTGGTTCCTTGCCCTTGTCCTTCTCTCCAAGTGTCACAAGTCTCTTCCTCTTGGAGACTTGTGCAGCAGCAGCCTGAGAGTTGTGAGCTTCACGCTCCTCTCGCTTCTTCTTCCGGAGATCCTTTCGTGACTCCTCAATGGCCCGAGCCATTGCTTCGTCCTCGTCGTAGGCCAACCCGGCGGCCCGAGCAGCTTGCTGCTTCTTGGCTGCTTGCGCTCTTGCATGCTGCTTGAGATACTTCTCCGCAGCCTCAACTTCGGCTCTTGCTCATTCTTCGGCGAGACGGAGTTGCTCCGCCTCCCACTCGGGGTCAGTGGGAGGAGAAGCGAAACGGCGAGGAGTGGCCATTTTAGCTGAAAGGAATAGAGTCCATAAGATAGAAGGTCAAGGAGTTGGAATAATGCGAAAGAATTCACAAAACACTGCCAAAGTGTGAGTTTAACCTGTGCAGACCGGACTTGTCCGCTCCAGGGGCGGACTGGTCTGCCATGCGGACTAGACCGTCTGGCACCTGACTAGTCCGGGTTGCACAGGCTAAACCCTAACTCTAACGGTTTTTCGAGAAATTTGGAATCAAGTCGCAATACTCCTAGGCTATGAGCACAAGGTCACTAGAAACAACTTTAGTGAAGAGGCATCTACCAAAAACTCAATGAATCAACAATGAGGCTAGTTTTTGAAAAAGGAGGAATACCTCTTCAAATCTTGAAGAATCGACGAGATCAGGGAGGGATCACGTCAATGATGTTTGGGAAAGGTCTCCCTTGCCTCCAAGGAGTCCAATGCACGGATTGGAATCGGTTTTTGGTGGTTGGAATCGAAAATCGTCGAAAGGGAATAGTTTCGCGCGCGTGGGAGAGAGAGAGAACTCAGATGAGGAAGTGGAGGGGTCGGCCGCTTCCTCGGGGGTTTAAGTCCCCAGAGGCCGGACTAGTCTGGTAGGGGTGCCGGACTAGTCTGGTCAGCAGACCAGACCCGGACCAGTCCAGATCCGGACTTGTCCGACCGAAGGGCGGACTAGTCCGATCCTAGGAGGCTGAAAACATATATATTTGAGTTTTAGCCACTATAGAAGATCCTTATGGACATATTGCACAACAAGACCTTGTGAATATGGTCAGTAAGCAATCAACATTCAAACTATGACCATGACTCACAAAGTCACTAGTTTTTCAAATATTTAGGAGAAAATTGAGATAGAGAGAGTTTTCCAACCACATGCTTTCTTTTAAACAAGACATAAGTAAACATTCAGATGTGCAAGTTTCAAGCCACATTTCGAGAATCTAAGATATTGAGCTCACTCCTAAGCTCACAAAATCGCTTCTCATCTAGGGGCTTGGTGAATATGTCGGCTAGTTGGTTCTCGGTTCTCACATGGGAAATCACTATATCCCCCTTTAAGGAATGATCTCTCAAGAAGTGGTGTCTAATGTCTATGTGTTTGGTCCTTGAATGCTCAACTGGATTATGGGCTATTTTGATGGCGCTCTCATTGTCACATAGGAGAGGTATATGACGCAAGTTTATACCATAATCCCTTAGAGTTTGTCTCATCCATAGAAGTTGTGCACAACAACTTCCGGTTGCGACGTACTCCGCTTCGGCTGTGGAGAGAGCAATGGAATTTTGTTTCTTAGAGGACCAAGACACTAGAGATCGACCCAAGAATTGGCATGTACCCGATGTGCCCTTCCTATCAACTTTGCACCCCGCATAGTCCGCATCAGAATATCCAATGAGGTTAAACTTAGATCCTTTGGGGTACCAAAGTCCTAGGATTGGTGTGTGTACTAGATATCTTACGATCCTCTTAACGGCGGTCAAATGACACGCCTTAGGTGCCGCTTGAAAGCGTGCACACATACACACACTTGGCATGATATCGGGCCTAGATGCACAAAGATATAACAAGGAGCCAATCATGGAATGATATACCTTTTGGTCCACACTTGGACCATCTTCGTTGAGGTTTAGGTGTCCATTCGTTGCCATAGGAGTCTTAATGGGTTTGGCCTTGTCCATGTCAAACTTCTTCAATATGTCTTGAGTGTACTTTGTTTGACTTCGGAACGTGCCTTCTTTGAGTTGCTTGACTTGGAAACCTAAAAAGAACTTCAACTCCCCCATCATGGACATCTCAAATCTTTCCGTCATAATCTTTGAAAACTCATCACAAAACACTTTGTTAGTAGAACCAAATATAATGTCATCGACATATATTTGGCACACAAAAAGATCATCATTGAAGTGCTTTGTAAATAGAGTGTAATCAGATTTTCCTATCTTAAAACCATTTTCAATTAGAAAGTCTCTAAGACACTCATACCAAGTTCTAGGAGCTTGTTTGAGGCCATAGAGAGCCTTACGCAATTTGAAGACATGGTTTGGGAATTCTTGATCTTCAAAGCCCGGTGGTTGCTCCACATATACTTCCTCCTTGATTGGGCCATTTAGGAACGCACTCTTGACGTCCATTTGATAGAGCTTAAAATCATGGTGAGTAGCAAAGGCAAGTAATATTCGAATTGACTCTAACCTAGCTACTGGAGCAAAGGTTTCATCAAAATCCAAACCTTTGACTTGTGAGTACCCCTTGGACACAAGTCGTGCCTTGTTCCTTGTCACAACACCATGTTCATCTTGCTTGTTGCGGAATACCCACTTGGTGCCCACAACATTCGCTTGTGGACGCTTGACAAGTTCCCAAACTTTGTTCCTCTCGAAGTTGTTAAGCTCCTATTGCATGGCCACCACCCAATCTGGATCTCTCAAGGCATCTTCAACCCTGTGGGGCTCCAAAGAAGAGACAAAGGAGTAATGTTCACAAAAGTTTGCAACACGAGAGCGAGTGATTACCCCTTTAGTAATGTCTCCTAGTATGTTGTCAACAGGGTGATCCCGTTGAACACTTTGATGAACACGAGGATGCGGAGGTTGAGCTCTTGAATCATTTGCTTCATCTTCTTCACTTTGGTCTCCCCCTTGATCCATGCCTCCCCCTTGATCTTCATTCCCATTATCACTTCGGGGAGCATCTAGTGGATCTTCAACTTGTCCAATAGGGGTTTTGAAAGTGCATCTAGGTTCCCCGTGGGTTTTGGATGATTGATGACGACAATTAAGTCACTAATGAGCTCAAGTGATCTTTAGCACAGGTGTGGACTCGATTGGAGACGCAAACCCTCAAAAAGGAAAAGGAAGGAAACGGAGTCGACTCGAAGCGTAGAAACTAGGGTTTCTAGCGTGTTGAGTAGGACTAGCCGTAGAAATAGGAGGGTGTGTGCGTAAAGTGCAATGAGATCAAGTTAGGAGCCCAAGAGTGGTGGTTTAGGTAGAAACCCCCTTGATAGTTGAAGTTAGAGTAGTCTGGCAGGAGGGGCCGGACTAGTCCGCCTGACGGCCGGACTAGTCCGCTCCTGGGCAGACTAGTCCGTTCTGGCATGGACCAAAAGGTCCTGTGTGACTTCGGACTAGTCCGTAGTGGGACGGACTAGTCCGTGGTACCCCTAGGGTGAAGTTTCGGGACTAAGTCCAGGAGAGCGGACTTGTCCGTTTTGGGGCGGACCAAAAGGTTCTGAGTGAGATCGGACTAGTCCGTCCATGGGCCGGACTAGTCCGTGTTGCTAAGTGCAGAGAGGTTTTGCGACTAAGTCTGGGAAGGCCGAACTAGTCCGCCCGTGGGGCCGGACTAGTCCGTGGTCTTCAGACTAGTCCGTTTTCACACGGAACAAAGGTTCTGTGTGAGACCGGACTAGTCTGGTGAGGGCCGGACTAGTTCGTTGTTGAAGTTACCATTTGAATTTGAAGTTTGGCGGGTAGTGTGACGATTGCCGCGCAGTGCGACAGTTGTTAGAGGGGTCAGTGGCCCCTAGGCTGGACTAGTCCGGGCTGTAGGCCGGACTAGTCCGCCCTTCTGCAGAAGTCAGCAGTATGGGCTTGGGACCTCTATAAATAGAGGTCCCCTGGGTTCTTTTGAACAACTACTTGAGCAACCAGTAACCCTAGCGCCGCCACAGCAAAACTTGGAGCATTCTTGAGCCTCTTTCTTGCCTACTTCCCCTCTAAAACTAATTCTTGAGTGGATTAGGGTTTAGTGAGGTGGAGAAGAGGAAGAACATCGCGCTTAGGCTCCCAGTTTGATCTCTTGCACTTTGTGAATCATTGTGATCTGTGGATTGAGTCAATCTTTGTGATTTGCAATTGTAATTGTGGTGGGAGCCTCAGATTGTGAGAAGCCCCAACGAATCTTGTATTCATTCTTTGTGATAGTGGAGAACCAAGTTAGGCCTGTGCGGTAAACTTGGTGAGGGAAGGGTTGTTGAACCCGGTCCTTTGTGGACTCCTCAACGGGGACGTAGATTCCTTGTGTGGGATCGAACCTCGGGATAAAATCCTTGTGTCTCCGTGTTCTTCGCATTTCGTTTATCGAATATTTCGTTCTAGGGTTGCTAGTTTTGTCTTGTACTTCCCATTGCCGTAAACTTGTTCCTCTTAGTCATATACTTGTGTTGGTAGTTGCTAAACCTGACATAACCATATCCTCACCTGTAGCTTCGAGAAAATCGTCTTAAAACTTGCTAGAAACACTTGTTAGGGATCTTCTCGCAGGCTGACCGGACTAGTCCGCCCCCAGACCGGACTAGTCCGCCCCCTGTAGTTTAATCTCGTTTTATTGAGTAATTTGCAGGTCGATTAGCCTATTCACCCCCCTCTAGGCAACTTTCAATTGGTATCAGAGCAAGACTCTCCACAAAGAGTCTAACAACTTGGAGAGATGGCCGGAGTGGTGTTTAAAGAGGTGTCGACCAATGATTCTCAACCGACACGTGAGGAGACAATGGCCTATCAAGACAAGCCAACCAATGATGAGGAGACTCGCCAGCTCAAGGCGAAGCTCCGGGAGAAGCTGAAGATTGCTGCGGTTGATCCGTCAAGCTCATCAAGTGGTGGCGGCGGAGTCAACTACAACCAACAAGGGTTCAACTATGAACGCCTTGCCGTCAACAACCACTACCTTTCCATCCCATTGGGGAAACCTCCCCAATTCGATGGAACTGACTACGGGATGTTGAAGCACAACATGAAGATCCACCTTGTGTCACTCAATCCCTCACTGTGGCAAATTGTTTTGACCGGGGTGCACATCCCTAAAAATGAAGAAGATATCACTCCGGAGCAAGCCGTGCTCCTTCACCGCAATGCTCAAGCGACCGGAGTAATCATCTCATCCCTATCAAGAGATGAGTTCAACCGAGTGGATGGACTTGAGGTGGCCAAAGATATTTGGGACACTCTCAAGACGGCTCATGAAGGCAACCGAGTCGTCAAGGAAGCAAAGCTTGAACTCATTGAAGTAGAGCCCAGGAGGTTTGCCATTATGGATGGTGAATCTCCCCAAGAGATGTACAACCGCCTAAAGATACTCATCAACAAGAGTAGATCTTATGGCTGTACCAAGTGGACGGACCACGAGGTAGTGAAGAGAATGATCCGGGCATTCATGCCTAGGAACGTCTCTCTATGCTCCATGATCCGAGAAAGTCCGGGGTTTGCCAAAATGACCCCGGAAGAGGTCCTTGGAAGGATCATTAATCACGAGATCATGGAAAAGGAGGCGCTCTTCTACAACGATCTTCAAAGATTCACCGCCTCGAAGATGAAGAATGTTGCGCTCAAAGCAACATCCTCCCCAAAAGAGCAAACGGAAGATGATGAGGAGAGCCTTGAAACCGATGAGGAAGAGACCTTCTTCATCAACAACTTCAAGAGGATGATGAGGAGAAGAAAAGGAGGATACAAGCATGAAGGAAAAGGCAAAGAAAAGGCAATGCCCAAAAACAAGAGGGCTTGCTACAATTGTGGCGAGTATGGCCACTTCATAGTTGATTGTCCCCATGAAGAAGTGAAGAAGAAAAAGGAGGGCAAGCCTCAAGAGAAGAAGTTCTTCAAGAAGAAGAGGCCCTCCGGACAAGCACACTTGGGCAAAGAGTGGGACTCTAACGATGAGTCCTCCTCCGAAGAAGAAGAGGAGAAGATGGCCACCATAGCCATCGGGAGGAGCTCCAAGGGAAGCAAGCTCTTCCCCAACCTCAACAACGACTACAAACCAACTTGCCTTATGACAAAGCAGGGAAGGAGAAAGGTAACATCTCACTCCTCCTCCTCCATTTCCTCTCATGATGAATTTTATAGCGCAAGTGAAAATGAGCACATGTTTAAGGACATAAGCAAAAGCACCTTGTGTAGGATGAAGTTGATTATGGATGAGATCTTTGAGAAGGAGGAGCTCATCAACAGACAAGAGGACATGCTCATCCTTGAAAAGGAGAGATGTCAAGAGCTTAATGATCTCCTTGAGCTTGAAAGAGAGAAGAGCAAGGCATTGGAACACGAACTTGCTCTAAGCAAGAAAACGTGTTCAAGTCTTGAGGAGAAATCAATTGAGCTCAAGGATGAACTTGGGAACTTGAAAAAAGTTAACAAGATCCTTGAGACTCAAGTTAGGTCCCTTAAGAACAATGTAGCCTCTTCCTCCAAGAGCTCAACCTCCTCAAAGGCCTCATCCAATGCTACCACGCCTTGCAAGTGCTCTAACTTAATCCTTAAACTTAAGGATGAACTGAACTTAGCGCAAAGCAAGCAAGCACCTAAGGGTGCCATCTTTGACAAGGAGAAGGTGGCGTATGCACGAAGTGCATAAACCAACACAAGACCTCCCCATGTCAAGGATGGTCTTGGCTATACTAGAAGTGGTAGGCACAACGCCAAAACCTTCAAGTATGGCAAAGACATGATTGTCTTTGTTAAGGGAAGTTCATCTACAACTAAAATTGAGAAGAACACATCCACTAGCAACAAAATGCCTAAATCTGAACCGCATCCTCTATTTCATGATTTTGATGCTTCTTATGTGCTTATGAGGAACAAATATGGCAAGGTGTTCGCTAGATATGTTGGGCCACTCCGCAAGAGCCCCAAGCCTTGCGTGTGGGTGCCCAAATGCCTTACCACTAACGTCAAAGGACCCAACTCCGCTTGGGTACCTAAAAGGAAGGCATAATCTTGTTTTGTAGGCATACTCCTCCGGTGGTTCCAAATGGGTGCTCGATAGTGGGTGCACAAACCACATGACCGGAGATAGGAGGATGTTCGAGGAGTATGAAGAACACGATGATCCAAATGAAGGAATCCTCTTTGGAGACAATAGCCGGGGAAAAATCCTTGGCTCCGGTAAAATTGTCATCTCTCCTCAACACACTCTTTCTAGCGTTCTACACATTGATTCTTTAGACTATAACCTCTTGTACATATCACAACTATGTGACAAGGGTTATAATTGTGTTTTCACTAATGAGGGTGTGAGCGTCCTTAGAAGAAGTGATAACTCAATCGCTTTTAAGGGTGTGCTCAAGGGAAAGCTTTATCTTGTGGACTTTGCGTCGGATAAAGCTCAACTTGACACATGCTTAATGGCGAAGACCAACATGGGATGGCTTTGGCATAGACGGCTGGCCCATGTTGGCATGAGGAACTTACAAAAGCTTCTTAAGGGCGATCACATCCATGGCTTGAAGAATGTTATCTTCGAAAATCACAGGCCATGTAGTGCGTGTCAAGCGGGGAAGCAAGTAGGAGCTCAACATCCCTCCAAGAACATCATGACAACAACAAGACCGTTGGAGCTGCTACACATGGACCTTTTCGGGCCAATAACCTACATAAGCATTGGCGGTAACAAATATGGTCTTGTTATTGTTGATGACTTTTATCGTTTCACTTGGGTGTTTTTCTTGCATGATAAGGGTTAAACCCACGGTGTCCTCAAGAGGTTCTTGAGGAGAGCTCAAAATTAGTTCGCCTCAAGAATCAAAGCTATAAGAAGTGACAATGGCACCGAGTTCCAAAACACTCAAGTAGAAGAATTCTTGGATGAGGAAGGCATCAAGCATGAATTTTCAGCTCCATACTCCTCTCAACAAAACGGGGTGGCGGAACAGAAGAACAGAACACTCATTGAGATGTCAAGGACGATGCTCGATGAGTACAAGACATCAGATCGGTTTTGGGCGGAGGCGGTTAACACCGCTTGCCACGCCGTCAATCGATTGTACCTCCACCGCCTCCTCAAGAAGACTCCCTACGAGCTTCTAGTTGGTAAGAAACCCAATGTCTCTTATTTTCGTGTTTTTGGGAGCAAGTGTTATATTCTCAACAAGAAGCCTAGGACTTCAAAGTTTGCTTCAAAGTCCGATGAGGGTTTCTTGCTTGGCTATGACTCAAACACTCACACCTACCGTGTCTTCAACAAAACCTCTGGAATTGTTGAAATAACAAGTGACGTGGTGTTTGATGAAACTAATGGCTCCCAAGTGGAGCAAGTTGATCAAAGTGTGCTAGATCAAGAAGACTCTCCACAAGAAGCACTTAGGAGAATGACACTTGGAGATGTTCGACCACAAGAACAACCTCAATGCTCAAGTGACCAACCACAAGATGATGCAAGTACTCCTCCATGTGATCAAGCTTTCGACGGTCAAGTAGGACCTCAAAACGATCAAGAAGATGAAACTCAAGGGAGAGGCACTCATCAAGGGGGAGATCAAGAAGAAGAAGAAGATAATGATGACTCAAGAGCTCAACCTCCACATCCTCGCGTACATCAAAGTGTTCAACGGGATCACCCCGTTGACAACATACTAGGAGACATTACTAAAGGGGTAATCACTCGTTCTCGTGTTGCAAACTTTTGTGAACATTACTCTTTTGTCTCTTCTTTGGAGCCCCATAGGGTTGAAGATGCCTTGAGAGATCCAGATTGGGTGGTGGCCATGCAAGAGGAGCTTAACAACTTCGAGAGGAACAAAGTTTGGGAGCTTGTCAAGCGTCCACAAGCAAATGTTGTAGGCACCAAGTGGGTGTTCCGCAACAAGCAAGATGAACATGGTGTTGTGACAAGGAACAAGGCACGACTTGTGGCCAAGGGGTACTCACAAGTCGAAGGTTTGGATTTTGATGAAACCTTTGCTCCCGTAGCTAGGTTAGAGTCAATTCGAATATTACTTGCCTTTGCCACTCACCATGATTTTAAGCTCTATCAAATGGACGTCAAGAGTGCGTTCCTAAATGGCCCAATCAAGGAGGAAGTATATGTGGAGCAACCACCGGGCTTCGAAGACCAAGAATTCCCAAACCATGTCTTCAAATTGCGTAAGGCTCTCTATGGCCTCAAACAAGCTCCTAGAGCTTGGTATGAGTGTCTTAGAGACTTTCTAATTGAAAATGGTTTTAAGATAGGAAAAGCTGATTATACTCTATTTACGAAGCACTTCAATGATGATCTTTTTGTGTGTCAAATATATGTCGATGAAATTATATTTGGTTCTACTAACAAAGTGTTTTGTGATGAGTTTTCAAAGATTATGACGGAAAGATTTGAGATGTCCATGATGGGGGAGTTGAAGTTCTTTTTAGGCTTCCAAGTCAAGCAACTCAAAGAAGTCACGTTCATAAGTCAAACAAAGTACACTCAAGACATATTGAAGAAGTTTGACATGGACAAAGCCAAACCCATTAAGACCCCTATGGCGACGAATGGACACCTAGACCTCAATGAAGATGGTCCAAGTGTGGACCAAAAGGTATATCGTTCCATGATTGGCTCCCTGTTATATCTTTGTGCATCTAGACCGGATATCATGCTTAGTGTGTGTATGTGTGCACGGTTTCAAGCTGCACCAAAGGTGTGTCATTTGACCGCCGTGAAGAGAATTCTTAGATATCTAGTTCACACACCGAGCCTAGGACTTTGGTACCCCAAAGGATCCAAGTTCAACCTCATTGGTTATTCCGATGCGGATTATGCGGGGTGCAAAGTTGATAGAAAGAGCACATCCGGGACATGCCAATTCTTGGGTAGATCATTAGTGTCTTGGTCCTTCAAGAAACAAAATTCCATTGCTCTCTCCACAGCCAAAGCAGAGTACGTCACAGCCGGAAGTTGTTGTGCACAACTTATGTGGATGAGACAAACTCTAAGGGATTATGGTATAAACTTGCGTCATATCCCTCTCCTATGTGACAATGAGAGCGCCATCAAAATAGCCCATAATCCAGTTGAGCATTCAAGGACCAAACACATAGACATTAGACACCACTTCTTGAGAGATCATTCTTTAAAGGGGGATATAGTGATTTCCCATGTGAGAACCGAGAACCAACTAGCCGAAATATTCACCAAGCCCCTAAATGAGAAGCGATTTCGCGAGCTCACTCCGTACCCGCTTCTCACCCCTGACGAGTTGACACTCTTGGGTGAGACGGAGGGTACCTCCGCACCGACCTCCGACGACGACGACGACAATGCCGATGATGATGAGGATGTCACAGACCCCGAGGCCACGGAGAGTGGCAGTGACGAGGACGAGGACTAGCTTTTAGGTCCTAGTCCCCCTTCTTTTCCTTTTTGGTGCCTTGATGCCAAAGGGGGAGAGTTAGGGGGAGTTAGTCTTTTGTGTGGTGCCTTTGGACTTGTCTTGTAATATATTTATGCTTCTTGGATGTTTACTTTTGTGCAAAACGTGTTACTATTGCTTAATTTCAATATGATGCTCTCATTGACTATCTTGTGATAATATTGATGTTCTTTATATCCTGTCACAATTGTTGAGCACATCACGTAGGCACCCCACCATAACGTGTGTGGGTATGAAAGATCTCCTCCACCTCTTTTACATGTTGCATACTTTGAGGGGGAGTCTATCATACGCACACATGTTATGAAAACCAAATTTATACTCTTAATTCTGAAGGACTTGATGTGTTGTCATCAATCACCAAAAAGGGGGAGATTGAAAGTGCATCTAGGTTCCCCGTGGGTTTTGGATGATTGATGACGACAATTAAGTCGCTAATGAGCTCAAGTGATCTTTAGCACAGGTGTGGACTCGATTGGAGATGCAAACCCTCAAAAAGGAAAAGGAAGGAAACGAAGTCGACTCAAAGCGTAGAAACTAGGGTTTCTAGCGTGTTGAGTAGGACTAGCCGTAGAAATAGGAGGGTGTGTGCGTAAAGTGCAATGAGATCAAGTTAGGAGCCCAAGAGTGGTGGTTTAGGTAGAAACCCCCTTGATAGTTGAAGTTAGAGTAGTCTGGCAGGAGGGGCCGGACTAGTCCGCCTGACGGCCGGACTAGTCCGCTCCTGGGCAGACTAGTCCGTTCTGGCACGAACCAAAAGGTCGTGTGTGACTTCGGACTAGTCCGTAGTGGGATGGACTAGTACGTGGTACCCCTAGGGTGAAGTTTCGGGACTAAGTCCAGGAGAGCGGACTTGTCCGTTTTGGGGCGGACCAAAAGGTTATGAGTGAGATCGGACTAGTCCGTCCATGGGCCGGACTAGTCCGTGTTGCTAAGTGCAGAGAGGTTTTGCGACTAAGTCTGGGAAGGCCAGACTAGTCTACCCGTGGGGCCGGACTAGTCCGTGGTCTTCAGACTACTCCGTTTTCACACGGAACAAAAGGTTCTGTGTGAGATCAGACTAGTCCGGTGAGGGCCGGACTAGTCCGTTGTTGAAGTTACCGTTTGAATTTGAAGTTTGGCGGGTAGTGTGACGATTGCCACGCAGTGCGACAGTTGTCAGAGGGGTCAGTGGTCCCCTAGGCCGGACTAGTCCAGGCTGTAGGCCGGACTAGTCCGCCCTTCTGCTGAAGTCAGCAGTATGGGCTTGGGACCTCTATAAATAGAGGTCCCCTGGGTTCTTTTGAACAACTACTTGAGCAACCAGTAACCCTAGCGCCGCCACAGCAAAACTTGGAGCATTCTTGAGCCTCTTTCTTGCCTACTTCCCCTCTAAAACTAATTCTTGAGTGGATTAGGGTTTAGTGAGGTGGAGAAGAGGAAGAACATCGCGCTTAGGCTCCCGATTTGATCTCTTGCACTTTGTGAATCATTGTGATCTGTGGATTGAGTCAATCTTTGTGATTTGCAATTGTAATTGTGGTGGGAGCCTCAGATTGTGAGAAGCCCCAATGAATCTTGTATTCATTCTTTGTGATAGTGGAGAACCAAGTTAGGCCCGTGCGGTAAACTTGGTGAGGGAAGGGTTGTTAAACCCGGTCCTTTGTGGACTCCTCAACGGGGACGTAGATTCCTTGTGTGGGATCGAACCTCGCGATAAAATCCTTGTGTCTTCGTGTTCTTCGCATTTCGTTTATCGAATATTTCGTTCTAGGGTTGCTAGTTTTGTCTTGTGCTTCCCATTGCCGTAAACTTGTTCCTCTTAGTCATATACTTGTGTTGGTAGTTGATAAACTTGAAATAACCATATCCTCACCTATAGCTTCGAGAAAATCGCCTTAAAACTTGCTAGAAACACTTGTTAGGGATCTTCTCGCAGGCTGACCGGACTAGTCCGCCCCCAGACCGGACTAGTCCGCCCCCTGTAAGTTAATCTCGTTTTATTGAGTCATTTGCAGGTCGATTAGCCTATTCACCCCCCCTCTAGGCAACTTTCAGGTTTGACCTACTCCATGGTGTGGACGGTCAGTTGGGCTTTGAGATGGTTCTTGTGGGCGAACATCTCCAAGTGTCATTCTCCTTAGAGCTTCTAGTGGAGGTTCCTCTTGATCAAGGGCATGTTGATCAACTTGCTCCACTTGAGAGCCATTGGTTTCATCAAACACCACGTCACGTGCTATTTCAACAATTCCGGAGGATTTGTTGAATACACGGTACGCATGAGTGTTTGAGTCATATCCAAGCAAGAAACCCTCATCGGACTTTGAAGCAAACTTCGAAGTCCTAGGCTTCTTGTTGAGGATATAACACTTGCTACCAAAGACACGAAAATAAGAAACATTGGGTTTCTTACCAACGAGAAGCTCATAAGGAGTCTTCTTGAGGAGGCGATGAAGGTACAATTGATTTACGGCATGGCAAGCGGTGTTAACTGCTTCCGCCCAAAACCGGTCCGATGTTTTGTACTCATCAAGCATCGTCCTTGACATCTCAATAAGTGTCTTATTCTTTCTTTCGGCAATTCCATTTTGTTGAGGAGAATAGGGAGTGGAAAACTCATGCTTGATGCCCTCCTCATCTAGGAACTCTTCTACTTGCATGTTCTTGAATTCGGTGCCATTATCACTCCTTATAGCCTTTATCCTTAAGGTGAACCAATGTTGAGCTCTCCTTAGGAATTTCTTGAGGACATCGTGGGTTTCACTCTTATCATGCAAGAAGAACACCCATGTATATCTAGAGAAGTCATCAACGATGACTAGACCATACTTGTTGCCACCAATGCTAATATAAGCAATGGGGCCAAAAAGATCCATGTGGAGCAACTCCAAAGGTCTAGTTGTCGTCATGACATTCTTAGAGGGGTGTTGAGCTCCTACTTGCTTTCCGGCTTGGCACGCACTACATGGCCTATCCTTTTCGAACACCACATCCTTTAGGCCATGGACGTGCTCTCCCTTAAGGAGTTTTTGAAGGTTCCTCATTCCAACATGGGCTAGCCTCCTATGCCAAAGCCATCCCATGTTGGTTTTAGCCATTAAGCATGTGTCAAGTTGAGCTTTATTCGTGGCAAAGTCCACAAGATAGATCTTTCCCTTGAGCACTCACTTAAAGGCTATCGAGTCATTACCTCCTCTAAGGGCGCTCACACCCTCACTAGTAAATATACACTTATATCCCTTATCACATAGTTGTGATATGGATAGGAGGTTAAAGTCTAGGGAATCGACATGCAAGACATTGGATAGAGTATGTGAAGAGGAAATAGCAATTTTACCCGAGCCAAGGATTTTCTCTTGGCTATTGTCCCCAAAGAAAATTCCTTCACTTGGGTCCTCGTTCTCCTCATACTCTATGAACATGCTCCTCTCTCCGGTCATGTGGTTAGTGCACCCACTATCGAGCACCCATTTGGATCCACCAGAGGAGTATGCCTACAAAACAAGATTATTTCCTTCCTTTTAGGTACCCAAGCGGAGTTGGGTCCTTTGACGTTAGTAGTGAGGCATTTGGGCACCTACACGCAAGGCTTGGGGCTCTTGCAGAGTGGCCCAACATATCTAGCAAACACCTTGCCATATTTGTTCCTCATAAGCACATAAGAAGCATCAAAATCATGAAATAGAGGATGCGGTTCAGATTTAGGAATTTTATTGCTAGTGGATGTGTTCTTCTCAATTTTAGTTGTAGATGAACTTCCCTTAACAAAGACAATCATGTCTTTGCCATACTTGGAGGTTTTGGCATTGTGCCTACCACTTCTAGTATAGCCAAGACCATCCTTGACATGGGGAGGTCTTGTGTTGGTGTATGCACTTCGTGCATACGCCACCTTCTCCTTGTCAAAGATGGCACCCTTAGGTGCTTGCTTGCCTTGCGCTAAGTTTAGTTCATCCTTAAGTTTAAGGATTAAGTTAGAGCACTTGCAAGGCGTGGTTGCATTGGATGAGGCCTTTGAGGAGGTTGAGCTCTTGGAGGAAGAGGCTACATTGTTCTTAAGGGACCCAACTTGAGTCTCAAGGATCTTGTTAACTTTTGTCAAATTCCCAAGTTCATCCTTGAGCTCAATTGATTTCTCCTCAAGACTTGAACACGTTTTCTTGCTTAGAGCAAGTTCGTGTTACAATGCCTTGCTCTTCTCTCTTTCAAGCTCAAGGAGCTCATTAAGCTCTTGACATCTCTCCTTTTCAAGGATGAGCATGTCCTCTTGTCTGTTGATGAGCTCCTCCTTCTCAAAGATCTCATCCATAAGCAACTTCATCCTACGCAAGGTGCTTTTGCTTATGTCCTTAAACATGTGCTCATTTTCACTAGCGCTATCAAATTCATCATGAGAGGAAATGGAGGAGGAGGAGTGAGATGTTACCTTTCTCCTTCCCTCCTTTGCCATAAGGCAGGTTGGTTTGTAGTTGTTGTTGAGGTTGGGGAAGAGCTTGCTTCCCTTGGAGCTCCTCCCCATGGATATGGTGGCCATCTTCTCCTCTTCTTCTTCGGAGGAGGACTCATCGTTAGAGTCCCACTCCTTGTCCAAGTGTGCTTGTCCGGAGGGCCTCTTATTCTTGAAGACCTTATTCTCTTGAGGCTTGCCCTCCTTTTTCTTCTTCACTTCTTCATGGGGGCAATCAACTATGAAGTGGCCATACTCGCCACAATTGTAGCAAGCCCTCTTGTTTTTGGGCCTTGCCTTTTCTTTGCCTTTTCCTTCATGCTTGTATCCTCCTTTTCTTCTCCTCATCATCCTCTTGAAGTTGTTGATGAAGAAGGCCTCTTCCTCATCGGTGTCAAGGCTCTCCTCATCATCTTCCGTTTGCTCTTTTGGGGAGGATGTTGCTTTGAGCGCAACATTCTTCATCATCGAGGCGGTGAATCTTTGAAGGTCGTTGTAAAAGAGCGACTCCTTTTCCATGATCTCATGATTGATGATCCTTCCAAGGACCTCTTCCGGGGTCATTTTGGCAAACCCCGGACTTTCTCGGATCATGGAGCATAGAGAGACGTTCCTAGGCATGAATGCTCGAACCATTCTCTTCACCACCTCGTGGTCCGTCCACTTGGTACAGCCGTAAGATCTACTCTTGTTGATGAGTATCTTTAGGCGGTTGTACATCTCTTGGGGAGATTCACCATCCATAATGGCAAACCTCCCGAGCTCTCCTTCAATGAGTTCAATCTTTGCTTCCTTGACGACTCGGTTGCCTTCATGAGCCGTCTTGAGAGTGTCCCAAATGTCTTTGGCCACCTCAAGTCCATCCACTCGGTTGAACTCATCTCTTGAGAGGGATGAGATGATCACTTCGGCCGCTTGAGCATTGCTGTGAAGGAGCACGGCTTGCTCCGGAGTGATATCTTCTTCATTCTTAGGGATGTGCACCCCGGTCAACACAATTTGCCATAGTGAGGGATTGAGTGACACAAGGTGGATCTTCATGTTGTGCTTCCACATCCCGTAGTCAGTTCCATCGAATTGGGGAGGTTTCCCCAATGGGATGGAAAGGTAGTGGTTGTTGGCGGCAAGGCGTTCATAGTTGAACCCTTGTCGGTTGTAGTTGACTCCGCCACCACCACTTGATGAGCTTGACGGATCAACCGCAGCAATCTTCAGCTTCTCCCGGAGCTTCGCCTTGAGCTGACGAGTCTCCTCATCATCGGTTGGCTTGTCTTGATAAGCCATTGTCTCCTCACGTGTCGGTTGAGAATCATTGGTCGACACCTCTTCAAACACCACTCCGGCCATCTCTCCGAGTTGTTAGACTCTTTGTGGAGAGTCCCGCTCTGATACCAATTGAAAATTGCCTAGAGGGGGGTGAATATGCGAATCGACCTGCAAATGACTTAATAAAACGAGATTAAATTACAGGGGGCGGACTAGTCCGGTCTGGGGGCGGACTAGTCCGGTCAACCTGCGTGAAGATTCCTAAAAAGTGTTTCTAGCAAGTTTTAAGGCGATTTTCTCGAGGCTACATGTGAGGATATGGTTATGTCAAGTTCAGCAACTACCAACACAAGTATATGACTAAGAGGAACAAGTTTATAGCAATATGAAGCACGAGACAAAACTAGCAACCCTAGAACGAAATATTCGATAAATGAAATGCGAAGAACACGGAGACACAATGATTTTATCTCGATGTTCGATCCCACACAAGGAATCTACGTCCCCGTTGAGGAGTCCACAAAGGATCGGGTTCAACAACCCTTCCCTCACCAAGTTTACCACACGGGCCTAACTTGGTTCTCCACTATCACAAAGAATGAATACAAGATTCGTTGGGGCTTCTCACAATCTGAGGCTCCCACCACAATTACAATTGCAAATCACAAAGATTAACTCAAGCCACAGATCACAAAGATTCACAAAGTGCAAGAGATCAAACTGGGAGCCTAAGCGCGATGTTCTTCCTCTTCTCCACCTCACTAAACCCTAATCCACTCAAGAATTAGTTTTAGAGGGAAAGTAGGCAACAAAGAGGCTCAAGAATGCTCCAAGTTTTGCTGTGGCGGCGCTAGGGTTACAGGTTGCTCAAGGATTGGTTCAAAAGAACCCAGGGGACCTCTATTTATAGAGGTCCCAAGCCCATACTGCTGACTTCAGCAGATGGGCAGACTAGTCCGGCCTATAGCCCGGACTAGTCCGGCCTAGGGGACCGTTGATGCCTTTGACAACTGTCGCAGTGCGCGACAATCGTCACACTACCCGCCAAACTTCAAATTCAAACGGTCACTTCAACAACGGACTAGTCCGGCCCTCACCGGACTAGTCCGATCTCACACAGAACCTTTTGTTCCATGTGAAAACGGACTAGTCTGAAGACCACGGACTAGTCCGGCCCCACGGGCGGACTAGTCCGGCCTTCCCAGACTTAGTCTATGAAACGCAGTCTCCTCTCAAACCTGGACTAGTCCGGCCCCCAGGGCGGACTAGTCCGATCTTAGTCAGGACCTCTTGGTCCGGACTAAAACAGACAAATCCGTGGTTTTGGGACTTAGTCCCCAAAACCCACTTCACGACTACCCGGACTAGTCCGTACCAATACGGACTAGTCCGATATCAGTCAGACCCTTCTGGTCCGGCCGAAAACGGACTTGCCCGGCAAGGGGCGGACTAGTCTGGCCACCTGCACGGACTAGTCCGGCCCTACTGCCAGACTACTTCTAACTCTCTTCACTCAATAGGTTTGACCTCTAAACCGCTTTGAGCTCCCAACTTGATCTCAATGCACTTTACACACACATCCTCACACAAATTTGGCTAGTCTAAACTCGACACTCTAGAAACCTTGGTTTCCCTTTTCGAGTTGACATTGTCGTTTCCATCTTTTTCCTTTTTGAGAGATTGTGCTTCCACTTAGTCCGTACCTGTGCTTAAGATCACTGATCTCATTAGTCACTTAATTGTCGTCATCAATCATCCAAAACCCACGGGGATCCTAGATGCACTTTCAGGCCGGCCTCGCCATTGCCAACAATGATGACTCACCTCTTCATCCACCGCCCATGTGCCTCATGGCGAAAGGTAACACCAAGGTATGTGACGGCTCTAGCGATGATGAGCTTTCCCCCGATGATTTAACTTCTTTAATAAATGAATATCATGCTATCATTAAGAGGGAAAAGAGTAAGGTTAAAGCTCTTGAAGAAACTCGTGCTAGACTTGAGAGTGCTAACCTCGATTTGCTTGACAAGTATGAAAGCATACTCAAAGAGCATGGCACGCTCAAATCCCATGTCAAGCAAATTGAGGAAGAAAAAGCTAAAATCAAGTTAGATAATCATGAGCTTAACTTAGCACACCAAACACTCTTGGGGGAGCACAACAAGTTAATACAAGAACATCAAACACTTAACCTTGTGTATGATGTGCTTGATCAAGAGTTGAAAAATATAAAGAAACCAACTCTTAATGATAGGATATCCATTACTTCTCATGTCACTAATGCCTTGAATAAGTCTTTGCCTTTGAAAGCAAATGCTAGGGAGAAGGACTTGTTGTTGAGAGTCTCCGCACTAGTGTGGCTAGACTTTCAAAAGGGGAAGTCAAACACAAGGAAATCCTCTTCCAACAAGCAAAGGCTTTCAACAAGAGAGGACTTGGATCCTTCTCGGTGCCCAACAAAGGAAAGGTGCCCTCACCGGAGCTTAGAACAAGCTTCATGAAGGAAGTCGATTCTTATTGCCAACATTGTGAGGTCACCGGTCACCACACAAAGGAGTGTCCTCTTCCTAACCGACCTTCTCCAAAGTTGCCTATTAATTACAAATCTACTTTCAATGATCGTTATTATCTCTTAAGTAAAGTAGATGGCAAGGTGAAGGCTAGGTTCATCGGCAAAGACATGAAGGGCATGAAGGGGAAGCTCCCCAAGCAACTTTGGGTCACAAAGACACTTGTATCACACATACAAGGACCTAAGTTGGCTTGGGTGCCTAAAACTAAAAATTGAATTCATGTGTGTAGGTGAACTACAAAGCCGGAGGAAAGCATTGGGTACTCGATAGCGGGTGCACCCAACATATGACCGGCAATGATGGTATGTTCACCACCATAGAAAACCTCGGCAATCATGAACAAGTCACCTTTGGTGATAACTCTAAGGGAAAGGTAATTGGGTTAGGTAAAATTGCTATTTCAAATGACTTATCTATTTCTAATGTTTTGTACGTTAAGTCACTTAGTTTTAATTTACTTTCTATTGCACAACTATGTGATCTTGGACTAACATGCACATTTAGCAAAAATGATGTTGTTGTGAGTAGTGAAACAAGCCAAGACATAGTCTTGAAAGGATTTTGGCGTGGACACCTCTACCTAGTAGACTTCTCCAACAAGAATGCTAGCTTGACCACTTGTCTCTTCACTAAGACGAGCTTGGGTTGGCTATGGCACCGACGCATAGCGCACATAGGGATGAGTAAACTCAAGAAGTCATTCAAGCTTGGGATGGTGACCGACGTGAAGGATGTCACATTTGAGAAGAACAAGCTTTGTAGCGCTTGTCAAGCCGGGAAGCAAGTTGCTTCACACCACCCAATGAAGACAATGGTGTCAACCTCCAAGCCACTTGAGCTACTCCACATGGACCTCTTCGGACCATCCACATATCAAAGCCTTGGCGGTAACCTCTATTATCTTGTTATAGTTGATGACTACTCTCGCTATGCTTGGACTTTATTTCTAGGTGACAAGAGTGAAACTCCGGAAGTGTTCAAGACCTTCGCCAACCGCGCTCAACGGGAATTTAAACTTCCCATCATCAAGGTCTGGAGTGACAACGGCACCGAATTCAAGAACTACAACATTGGGGAGTGATGTGACCATGAAGGCGTGAAGCATGAGTTTTCAGCCACATACACTCCTCAACAAAATGGTGTTGTTGAAAGGAAGAACAAGACTCTCATCACTCTTGCGCGAGCAATGCTTGATGACTATGGCACGTCGGAGAAGTTTTGGGCCGAAGCAATCAACACGGCGTGCCATGCCGCAAATAGGGTCTACCTCCATCGACTACTTCAAAAGACCCCGTACGAGCTTCTCATTGGGAGAAAGCCCAACATCTCCTACTTTCGAGTCTTTGGATGCAAGTGCTACATCTACCGCAAGAAAAGGCTCGGTAAGTTTGAAAGAAGATGTGATGTTGGTATATTTCTTGGTTATGCATCAAACTCAAAAGCATATCGAGTATTCAACCAAACCTCCGGTTTAGTTGAGGAAAGTTGTGATGTTGAGTTTGATGAATCTAATGGCTCCCAAGAGGAGAGATTTGGTCATGATGAAATAAATGATGAGCCTCTACGAGAAGTCATGAAGAACATGACCATTGGAGACGTCAAGCCTAAAGTTGAGGAGAGCCATGATCAAGGGGGAGCTTCAAGTTCCAACATCAACACATCTATGGCGCCTCAAGTTGACGAAGAAGAAAAGGATGATCCATTGCCAACTCAAGACTCACAAGCCACACAACATCAAGAAGAAGAGGAAGTCCATGATCAAGTCCAACCACAAGAGGAGCAACACGCATCACCATCGCCTTGGCCGTCCAGTCGAGCGTCACGTTCGTGCTCGTCTATCTGAGGAGGACTGGTCGGATCTGGAGAAGGAGGATGAGAGGCTGAAAGTTGCCTAGAGGGGGGGTGAATAGGCTAATCGACCTGCAAATGACTTAATAAAACGAGATTAAATCACAGGGGGCGGACTAGTCCGGTCTGGGGGCGGACTAGTCCGGTCAGCCTGCGTGAAGATCCCTAAAAAGTGTTTCTAGCAAGTTTTAAGGGGATTTTCTTGAGGCTACAGGTGAGGATATGTTTAATACAAGTTTAGAATCTATCAACACAAGAGTGAGTCAAGTTTTAACAAGATTAAACAATGTGAGGCTCAAAACAAGACTAGCAACCCTAGAACGAAGTAAGTGATAAACAAAATGCGAAGAACACGGAGACACCAGGAATTTTATCCCGAGGTTCGATTCC
Source organism: Tuctoria greenei (assembly GCA_036927565.1). Classification (NCBI taxonomy): domain Eukaryota; kingdom Viridiplantae; phylum Streptophyta; class Magnoliopsida; order Poales; family Poaceae; genus Tuctoria; species Tuctoria greenei. The sequence goes on from JAYESD010000007.1 coordinate 8,714,494, forward strand.
ACACAAGAATCTACTCCCCGTTGAGGAGTCCACAAAGGACCGGCTTCACCAACCCTTCCCTCACCAAGTTTACCGCACGGGCCTAACTTGGTTCTCCACTATCTCAAAGTGCGAATACAAGATTCGTTGGGGCTTCTCACAATCTGAGGCTCCCACACCACAAAGATGATCAACAACGCAAGCACACTCAACACACAGCTCACAAAGACTCAATGAGTGCAAGAGATCAAACCGGGAGCACAAGTGCGATGTTCTTCCTCTTCTACACCTCACTAAACCCTAATCCACACAAGAATTAGTTTTAGAGGGAAAGTTGGCAAGAAAGAGGCTTAAGAGTGCTCCAAGTTGGCCGTGGCGGCGCTAGGGTTCAAGAGTATTTGAAATGAGGCCAGGGGTCCCCTTTTTATAGGAGTCCCGAGCCCAAACTGCTGACCTCAGCAAAAGGGCGGACTAGTCCGGCCTCAGGCCCGGACTAGTCCGGCCTAGGGGACCACTGACCTCTCTGACACTGTCGCACTGTGCGGCAATCATCACGCTACCCGCCAAAGTTCAAATTCAAACGGTAACTTCCACAACGGACTAGTCCGGCCCTTACCGGACTAGTCCGATCTCACACAGAACCTTTTGTTCCGTGTGAAAACGGACTAGTCTGGAGACCACGGACTAGTCCGGCCCAAGGGCGGACTAGTTCGGCCTTCCCAGACTTAGTCACAAAACCTCTCTGCACTCAGCACCACGGACTAGTCCGGCCCAAGGATGGACTAGTCCGATCTCACACAGGACCTTTTGGTCCGCCCCAAAACGGACAAGTCCGCTCTCTAGGACTTAGTCCCGAAACTCCACTTCAAGGGGTACCCCGGACTAGTCCGGTCCACTACGGACTAGTCCGAAGTCACACAGGACCTTCTGGTCCGTGTGAAAACGGACTAGTCTGGCCAGGAGCGGACTAGTCCGGCCCTAAGGCGGACTAGTCCGGCCATTCCTGCCAGACTACTCTAACTTCAACTTCAAATAGGATTTCTACCTCAACCACCACTCTTGAGCTCCTACTTTGATCTCATTGCACTTTACGCACACACCCTCCTATTTCTACGGCTAGTCTAACTCAACACGCTAGAAACCCTAGTTTCTACGCTTCGAGTTGACTCCGTTTCATTCCTTTTCCTTTTTGAGGGTTTGCGTCTCCGATCGAGTCCACACCTGTGCTAAGATCACATGAGCTCATTAGCGACTTAATTGTCGTCATCAATCATCCAAAACCCACGGGGAACCTAGATGCACTTGCAATCTCCCCCTTTTTGGTGATTGATGACAACACATTAAGTCCTTCAACAATAAAGAGTATTAAATTTGGTTTTCATAACTTGTGTGCGTATGAACGACTCCCCCTCAATGTATGCAACATGTAAAAGAGGTGGAGGAGATCTTTCATACCCACACACGTTATGGTGGGGTGCCTATGTGATGTGCTCAACAATTGTGACAAGACATAAAGAGCATCAATGTAACCAAAAGATTGATAATAAGAGCATTATATTGATATTTAACAACATTAGCAAGTCTTGCACAAATGTAAACATCCAAGTAGCATGAATAAGTTACAAACGAGGTCCAAATGACAAACGAGGTCCAAATGACAAGAACACACCACACAAAATACAAAAGACTGCTACTCCCTCCAAACACATACAACGGACTAGCTGACTCCCCCTAACTCTCCCCCTTTGGCATCAAGGCACCAAAAAGGAAAAGAAGAGGGGGACAAGGACCCAAGAGCTAGTCCTCGTCCTCGTCACTATCGCCGTCGCGGGAGTCACTCTCCGTGGCCTCCGGGTCCTTGACGTCTTCCTCATGATCGTCGTCGTCGTCGTCGGAGCCCGGTGAGGAGGTACCCTCCGTCTCACCCAAGAGTGCCAACTCCTCGGGGGTGAGAAAGGGGTAAGGAGTGAGCTCGTCGTCGGAGGCCTCAGGGCTCATCGGAATCTCCATCTTGTCGCAGAGCTTCCTCACGTACCTCTCAGTCCGCTGAGCTCGCACCTCGGCTTTGTGGCACGAGGTGAAGATGGACCTAAGAAACTTGAGGACTCCGCTGCTAGAGGAGCCACCGGGTGAGTGAGTGGCACGGCGAGAGGCTCCACCACGAGGTTCCTCCGGCTGAGAGGGAGGATCCGCGTTCTTCCGGCGCGGAGGGATCTGGACAGCAGGAGGCATCTGGGGTCGGAGAGGCTGGTGAGTGGTGTCCTTCACAAACACAAGCCCAGACACCTTCTCGATCAGACACATAATGTACGGGGCATAACCACAGGCACGGTTGGGTGTGTGTGAGATGTTGTAGATATCATCAAAGATGTAATCTACAAGGTTGAACATCTCATGTCCATCGATGAGAGCCAACAGGTGCCTGAGGTGACCCTGGATGATCCCGGCATCCCCTTCCTTCGGAGCCACTGTCCTCCTAAAAATTCTGTTGAGGATGCTGTAGAACGGGAGGATGTTCCTGGCCAGTCCAACTTCACACTTGACATGAGGAGGGTACATATAGCTCATGTCATCCCTGTCCATGGCCTTGAGATTGGAGATGATGATCTCATGGTCCAGGTGACTCTCCAGACCAAGAGCCTGAGCAAACACCTCAAATGTGGCATAGTACTGCTCACCGTTGGTCATCCAAGTGATTGCACGGTCACCATGCGAGTGGAAGTGAACCGTGGTATAGAACTGAACAATGACCTCCTCGTTCCAGTCATACTTGAACCCGAGAATGTCCTTGATTCCATGGCGCTCAGCTGCCTCGATCACTGTGTCAAACACCTCATGCTTCTTCTTGGCCATATAGGTCCAGTCCACCCATTGAGCCTGGATCACTGGCTTCTTCATGGCCTGGTAGACTGTGCGATAGTAATCGCAATGGAAGTCACACCAGAACCGAGGGTCGGCGGTGGACCTCTCATACCTATAGACATTCTCGTCTTGGAGCCTCCTGGCCTTCTCAGCTCCTTTTCCTTTGAATGTGTTAGCTGAAAGGTTGGGCTGACGGTTTGGATTACGTGCTGGACTGTGCATCACCAGAGGGCCAACAGCTTGGGCCTTCCCTTTTTCACGAATGGCTACCCCTCCAGGTGCCTTCTTGGCGGGCACCTTGACAGAGGGCTTCTTCTTTTTCAGCTTGACAGGAGCCGGAGCCTTTCCTTTCTTAGGGTCATGCTCGACCTTGGGCTCTTCTTCCCTTTGGGCTTGCTCCTTGCCCTTTGCCTTCTCGCCAGCAGTGACGAGTCTCTTCCTTTTGGGAGCATTGGCCTCAGCGGCCCTGGAGTTGTGAGCCTCCCTGTCTTGCCTTTTCTTTCTCCTTAGCTCATTCAGGGAGTCTGCAGTTGCTCGACCCAAGGCTTTTTCCTCATTGTAGATAGTGGCGGCTACTTTAGAGGCTTTGAGTGCCTTAAGCCGACTTTCTTCTTTTTCCTTCTGCACCTTAATGAGGGCAGCCTTCGTCCTTGCTTCAACGATTTGAGCCTTGGTGCGGCCCTCCCGGGGTATTTCCGCACCTCTCTCCTCGGTGCGGTCCCGATTGGTCTCGGGACGTTCTTCATCGCCCGTGGGGATGAGACGAGACGGGGAGCGCTCCGAGTTAGACATGCTGCGAAAAGCATAGATGGGAAGATATGAGTTCAAGGTGATGGAAGGATTGCAGAATAAGTCTCGAGAGAGGACTAGGATTAGGGTTTGCTCTGTGCAAACCGGACTTGTCCGCCAGGGGCCGGACTAGTCCGGGTTGCACAGGATAAACCCTAACCCTAATCGAATCATTGAAAAAACTTCGGATCAGCGCGCAATACTCCTAGGCTATGATCACAAGGGTATATGGAGCAATATCTATGAAGGTGATCCTATCAAAAACCTAAAGAATCAAAAATGGGGAAAGTTTTTGAAAAAGCTAGAATACCTTCTTAAATCCGCGATAATCGACGAAATCGACGATGGATTGCGAAGGTGAAGCGCGGGAAAACGATCCCTCACTCCCAAGGGCTCCAATGCACGGATTGGAATCGAGATTTGGTGGATGGAGCGAAAAATCGCCAAAAAAGCGGTTGCTTGAGCGTGGGAGAGGGAGAGGCGCAAGTGGGAGGAAGAAGAGGGTCTGGGCCGACCCTGGGGGTTTAAGCCCCCAAGGGCCGGACTAGTCCGGTGAGCGGACCAGACGCGGACTAGTCTGCCTCCGGACTAGTCCGGCCTCAGAGCGGACTAGTCCGGTATGCGGACTAGCCGCGGACTTGTCTAGAACCGGACTTGTCCGTCCAAGGGGCGGACTAGTCCGGTCCGACTAGGCTGAAAAATTGTATTTTAGAGCTTTGCCCTCCAATCATTGGTCCTTTTGGACAACAAGCAATGCAAACATGATTAATGAAGAAAGAATGTGATAAAAACATGTTCAAATCCCAAGAAAAAGTTTTCTCAAACAGATTTTGAAGAGAAATCACGATAGAGAGGAGTTTTTCGAAATATAGCTCAAAAACTGAGAAATGTGGTTTAGGCCACATTCCTAGAATCCAAAATGTTGAGCTCACTTCTTAGCTCACAGAAACGCTTCTCATCAAGAGGCTTGGTGAAGATATCCGCGAGTTGATGTTCCGTCCTCACATGAGAAATTACAATATCTCCCTTCATTGAGTGATCTCGCAAGAAATGGTGTCGAATGTCTATGTGTTTGGTCCTAGAGTGCTCCACCGGATTATGGGCTATCTTGATGGCACTCTCGTTGTCACACAAGAGTGGAATGTTGCGCAAGTTAATCCCATAATCCCTAAGGGTTTGTCGCATCCAAAGAAGTTGTGCACAACAACTTCCAGTTGCAACATATTCTGCTTCGGCGGTGGAGAGAGCAATAGAGTTTTGCTTCTTGGAGGACCAAGACACTAGAGATCGACCCAAGAATTGGCATGTACCCGATGTGCTCTTCCTATCAACCTTGCACCCCGCATAATCCGCATCGGAATATCCAATGAGGTTAAACTTAGATCCTTTGGGGTACCAAAGTCCTAGGGAAGGTGTATGTACTAGATATCTCAAGATCCTTTTAACGGCGGTCAAATGACAAGCCTTAGGTGCCGCTTGAAAGCGTGCACACATACACACACTTAGCATGATATCGGGCCAAGATGCACAAAGATAGAGAAGTGAACCAATCATAGACCTATATAACTTTTGATCCACACTTGGACCATCCTCATTTAGGTCTAGGTGTCCATTTGTCCCCATAGGGGTTTTGATGGGTTTTGCCTTATCCATGTCAAACTTCCTTAGAATATCTTGTGTATACTTAGTTTGACTTATGAACTTCCCTTCTTTGAGTTGTTTTACTTGAAATCCTAGAAAGAACTTCAACTCACCCATCATGGACATTTCAAACCTCTCCGTCATTATCTTGGAGAACTCATCACAAAACACCTTATTTGTGGAACCAAATATGATTTCATCCACATATATTTGGCACACAAAAAGATCTTCGTTGAAGTGCTATGTGAAAAGGGTATAATCCGCTTTGCCTATCCTAAAACCATTTTCAACTAGAAAGTCTCTTAGGCACTCATACCAAGCTCTAGGAGCTTGCTTGAGGCCATAAAGAGCCTTTCGCAATTTGTAAACATGGTTAGGATAGTCTTGGTCTTCAAACCCTGGAGGTTGCTCTACATAAACTTCTTCCTTGATTGGGCCATTAAGGAATGCACTCTTAACATCCATTTGGTAGAGCTTGAAGTCATGATGAGTAGCAAAGGCTAGTAATATCCGAATTGACTCAAGCCTAGCTACGGGAGCAAATGTCTCATCAAAATCCAATCCTTCAACTTGCGAGTATCCTTTTGCCACAAGTCGTGCTTTGTTCCTAGTTACCACGCCATGCTCATCTTGTTTGTTGCGGAACACCCACTTGGTTCCAACAACATTAGCTTGTGGGCGCTTGACAAGCTCCCAAACCTTGTTCCTCTCAAAGTTGTTGAGCTCCTCTTGCATGGCAACTACCCAATCCGGATCTCTTAATGCATCTTCAACCTTGTGGGGTTCCAAGGATGAGACGAAGGAGAAATGCTCACAAAAGTTTGCAACACGTGAACGTGTTGTTACTCCTCTTGTGATATCTCCTAGAATGTTGTCAACGGGATGATCCCGTTGAACACTTTGATGAACGCAAGGATGCGGAGGTTGAGCTATTGAATCACTTGCTTCATCTTCTTCACTTTGGTCTCCCCCTTGATCCAGGCCTCCCCCTTGATCTTCATTCCCATTATCATTTTGGGGAGTATCTAGTGGATCTCCAACTTGTCCAATGGGGATTTGACCTACTTCATAATGATGATGGTCACTTGGGCTTTGAGATGGTTCTTGTGGGCGAACATCTCCAAGTGCCATTCTCCTTAGAGCTTCTAGTGGAGGTTCCTCCTGATCAAGGGCATGTTGATCAACTTGCTCCACTTGAGAGCCATTGGTTTCGTCAAACACTACGTCACGTGCTACTTCAACAATTCCGGAGGATTTGTTGAACACACGGTACGCATGAGTGTTTGAGTCATATCCAAGCAAGAAACCCTCATCGGACTTTGAAGCAAACTTCGAAGTCCTAGGCTTCTTGTTGAGGATATAACACTTGCTACCAAAAACACGAAAGTAAGAAACATTGGGTTTCTTACCAACGAGAAGCTCATAAGGAGTCTTCTTGAGGAGGCGATGAAGGTACAATCGGTTTACGGCATGGCAAGCGGTGTTAACCGCTTCCGCCCAAAATCGGTCCGATGTTTTGTACTCATCTAGCATCGTCCTTGACATCTCAATAAGCGTCCTATTCTTTCTTTCGGCAATTCCATTTTGTTGTGGAGAATAGGGAGCGGAAAACTCATGCTTGATGCCCTCCTCATCTAGGAACTGTTCTACTTGCATGTTCTTGAATTCGGTGCCATTATCACTCCTTATAGCCTTTATCCTTAAGGTGAACTCATTTTGAGCTCTCCTTAGGAATTTCTTGAGGGCACCGGGGGTTTCACTCTTATCATGCAAGAAGAACACCCAAGTATATCTAGAGAAGTCATCAACGATGACTAGACCATACTTGTTGCCACCGATGCTAATGTAAGCAATGGGGCCAAAAAGATCCATATGGAGTAACTCCAAAGGTCTAGTGGTCGTCATGACATTCTTAGAGGGGTGTTGAGCTCCTACTTGCTTTCCCGCTTGACACGCACCACATGGCCTATCCTTTTCAAATACCACATCCTTTAGGCCACGAACGTGCTCTCCTTTAAGGAGTTTTTGAAGGTTCCTCATTCCAACATGAGCTAGCCTTCTATGCCAAAGCCATCCCATGTTGGCTTTTGCCATTAAGCATGTGTCAAGTTGAGCTTTATCCGTGGTAAAATCCACAAGATAGAGCTTTCCCTTGAGCACTCCCTTAAAGGCTATTGAGTCATTACCCTCTCTCAGAACATTCACACCCTCACTGGAGAAAACACACTTATATCCTTTATCACAAAGCTGTGATATGGATAGGAGATTATAGTCAAGGGAATCAACATGCAAAACATTAGATAAAGTATGCGAAGAGGAGATAGCAATTTTACCGGAGCCAAGGATTTTCCCTTGGCTATTATCCCCAAAGAAGATTCCTTCACTTGGGTCCTCGTTCTCTTCATACTCTATGAACATGCTCCTCTCTCCGGTCATGTGGTTGGTACATCCGCTATCCAGCACCCATTTTGATCCACCGGAGGAGTAAGCCTACAAAACAAATTTATGCCTTCCATTTAGGTACCCAAGCGGAGTTGGGTCCTTTCACGTTAGTAGTTAGGCATTTGGGCACCCACACGCAAGGCTTGGGGCTCTTGCGGAGTGGCCCAACATATCTAGCAAACACTTTGCCGTGTTTGTTCCTCTTTAGCACATAAGATGCATCAAAATCATGGAATAGAGGATGTGATTCAGATTTAGGCAATTTGTTGCTAGAGGGTGAGTTCTTTTCAATTTTAGTTGGTGATGAACTCCCCTTAACGAAGACAATCATGTCTTTGCCATACTTGGAGGTTTTGGCGTTATGCCTTCCACCTCTAGTATAGCCAAGACCATCCTTGACATGGGGAGGTCTTGTGTTGGTGTATGCACTTCGTGCATACGCCACCTTCTCCTTGTCAAAGATGGCACCCTTAGGTGCTTGCTTGCCTTGTGCTGAGTTGAGTTCATCCTTAAGCTTAAGGATTAAGTTAGAGCACTTGCAAGGCGGAGTTGCATTGGATGAGGCCTTTGAGACGGTTGAGCTCTTGGAGGAAGAGGCTACATTGTTCTTGAGAGACTCAACTTGAGACTCAAGGATTTTGTTAACTTTTGACAAGTTTCCAAGTTCATCCTTGAGCTCAATTGTCTTCTCCTCAAGACTTGAACACGTTTTCTTACTTAGAGCAAGTTCGTGTTCCAATGCCTTGCTCTTCTCTCTTTCGAGCTCAAGGAGCTCATCAAGCTCTCGACATCTCTCCTTCTCAAGGATGAGCATGTCCTCTTGTCTATTGATGAGATCCTCCTTCTCAAAGATCTCATCCATAAGCAATTTCATCCTTCGCAAGGTGCTTTTGCTTATGTCCTTAAACATGTGTTCATTCTCACTAGCACTATCAAATTCGTCTTGAGAGGAGGTTGTGGAGGAGGGATGAGATGTTACCTTTCTCCTTCCCTCCCTTGCCATGAGGCAAGTAGGTTTGTAGTCGTTGTTGAGGTTGGGGAAGAGCTTGCTTCCCTTGGAGCTCCTCCCGATGGCTATGGTAGCCATCTTCTCCTCTTCTTCTTCGGAGGAGGACTCATCGTTAGAGTCCCACTCCTTCCCCAAGTGTGCTTGTCCGGAGGGCCTCTTCTTCTTGAAAAATTTCTTGTCTTGAGGCTTACCCTCCTTCTTCTTCTTCGCTTCTTCATGTGGGCAATCAGCGATGAAGTGCCCATACTCTCCACAATTGTAGCAAGACCTTTTTGATTTGGGCCTTGCTCTTTCCTTCCCTTTGCCCTCATGGTTGTATCCACCTTTCTTCCTCCTCATCATTCTCCTAAACTTGTTGATGAAGAAGGCCTCTTCCTCATCGGTGTCGAGGCTCTCCTCATCACTTTCCTCTTGCTCCTTTGAAGAGGGTGTTGCCTTGAGTGCAACGTTCTTCATCTTGGAGGCGGTGAATTTCTGAAGGTCGTTGTAGAAGAGCGCCTCCTTCTCCATGATCTCGTAGTTAATGATCCTACCAAGGACCTCCTCCGGGGTCATTTGAGTGAACCCCGGGCTTTCTCGAATCATGGAGCAAAGGGCGACGTTCCTAGGCATAAATGCCCAGATCATCCTCTTCACAACCTCGTGGTCGGTCCACTTGGTGCAGCCATATGATCGGCTCTTGTTGATAAGCACCTTCAACCGGTTGTACATGTCTTGGGGGGATTCATCATCCAAGATGGCGAATCTCCCAAGCTCTCCTTCGATGAGCTCGATCTTGGCCTCCTTGACCACCCAATTTCCTTCGTGCGCCGTCTTGAGGGTGTTCCATATGTCTTTGGCCACCTCAAGACCATCGACGCGGTTGAACTCATCTCTTGAGAGAGATGAGATAATCACACCAGCAGCTTGAGCGTTGCGGTGGATGAGGATGGCTTGTTCTTGCGTGATGTTGTCCTCATCCTTCGGGATCTCCACCCCAGTCATGACAATTTGCCACAATGCCGGATTGAGTGACACGAGGTGGATCTTCATGTTGTGTTTCCACATCCCGTAGTCGGTTCCATCGAATTGAGGAGGTTTCCCCAATGGGATGGAGAGGTAGTGATTGTTGGCGACAAGGCGTTCATAGTTGAACCCTTGTCGATTGTAGTTGACCCCACCGCCACCACTTGATGAGCTTGACGGCTCAACCACAACAATCTTCAACTTCTCCCGGAGCTTCGCCTTGAGCTGGCGAGTCTCCTCATCATCCGTTGGCTTGTCTTGATAAGCCATTGTCTCCTCACGTGTCGGTTGAGAGTCGTTGGTCGACACCTCTTCAAACACCACTCCGGCCATCTCTCTGAGTTGTTAGACTCTTTGTGGAGAGTCCCGCTCTGATACCAATTGAAAGTTGCCTAGAGGGGGGTGAATAGGCTAATCGACCTGCAAATGACTTAATAAAACGAGATTAAATCACAGGGGGCGGACTAGTCCGGTCTGGGGGCGGACTAGTCCGGTCAGCCTGCGTGAAGATCCCTAAAAAGTGTTTCTAGCAAGTTTTAAGGGGATTTTCTCGAGGCTACAGGTGAGGATATGTTTAATACAAGTTTAGAATCTATCAACACAAGAGTGAGTCAAGTTTTAACAAGATTAAACAATGTGAGGCTCAAAACAAGACTAGCAACCCTAGAACGAAGTAAGTGATAAACAAAATGCGAAGAACACGGAGACACCAGGAATTTTATCCTGAGGTTCGATTCCACACAAGAATCTACTCCCCGTTGAGGAGTCCACAAAGGACCGGGTTCACCAACCCTTCCCTCACCAAGTTTACCGCACGGGCCTAACTTGGTTCTCCACTATCTCAAAGTGCGAATACAAGATTCGTTGGGGCTTCTCACAATCTGAGGCTCCCACACCACAAAGATGATCAACAACGCAAGCACACTCAACACACAGCTCACAAAGACTCAATGAGTGCAAGAGATCAAACCGGGAGCACAAGCGCGATGTTCTTCCTTTTCTCCACCTCACTAAACCCTAATCCACACAAGAATTAGTTTTAGAGGGAAAGTTGGCAAGAAAGAGGCTTAAGAGTGCTCCAAGTTGGCTGTGGCGGCGCTAGGGTTCAAGAGTATTTGAAATGAGGTCGGGGGTCCCCTTTTTATAGGAGTCCCGAGCCCAAACTGCTGACCTCAGCAAAAGGGCGGACTAGTCCGGCCTCAGGCCCGGACTAGTCCGGCCTAGGGGACCACTGACCCTCTGACACTGTCGCACTGCGCGGCAATCGTCACGCTACCCGCCAAAGTTCAAATTCAAACGGTAACTTCCACAATGGACTAGTCCGGCCCTTACCGGACTAGTCCGATCTCACACAGAACCTTTTGTTCCGTGTGAAAACGGACTAGTCTGGAGACCACGGACTAGTTCGGCCCCAAGGGCGGACTAGTCCGGCCTTCCCAGACTTAGTCACAAAACCTCTCTGTACTCAGCACCACGGACTAGTCCAGCCCAAGGACGGACTAGTCCGATCTCACACAGGACCTTTTGGTCCGCCCCAAAACGGACAAGTCCGCTCTCTAGGACTTAGTCCCGAAACTCCACTTCAAGGGGTACCCCAGACTAGTCCGGTACACTACGGACTAGTCCGAAGTCACACAGGACCTTCTGGTCCGTGTGAAAACGGACTAGTCTGGCCAGGAGCGGACTAGTCCGGCCCTAAGGCGGACTAGTCCGGCCATTCCTGCCAGACTACTCTAACTTCAACTTCAAATAGGATTTCTACCTCAACCACCACTCTTGAGCTCCTACTTTGATCTCATTGCACTTTACGCACATACCCTCTTATTTCTACGGCTAGTCTAACTCAACACGCTAGAAACCCTAGTTTCTACGCTTCGAGTTGACTCCGTTTCATTCCTTTTCCTTTTTGAGGGTTTGCGTCTCCGATCGAGTCCACACCTGTGCTAAGATCACATGATCTCATTAGCGACTTAATTGTCGTCATCAATCATCCAAAACCCACGGGGAACCTAGATGCACTTTCAGAGGCTGGCAGAGGCAGAAGCTTAGGGTGAGGACATGCAGCATATATGATCCGAGAGAGACACAGATGACAGTGTTGAGGAGTACTTCCCACCTCCTCCCTCACCCAGACAGCACGACGCAGAAGGTTGGAGGCTCTACAGTGCCACCCCCTACTCCACCTCCCGTCACAGAGGCACAGGTCTCTCAGCCGTCTGAGCTCACTTCATTCCTGCAGCAGATGGTTGAGCAGCAGCGCCTGGACCGGCTTGCAGCTGAGCAGACCCGAGCTGAGCAGGCAGCACGTCTTCTGGAGCTCTAGCAGCAGCAGCAGGAGATGCAGCGCCAGATCGACCGTGAGAGGCGAGAGGACACTGATCGGCTGACTGGGCTAATCGACCAGATGCACCAGCGCTCCCTCGACCAGCAGCAGCAGACGCAGCAGGTGATGATGGGCATCCTGGGGTTGATCACCAACCTCTACACCCAGACCGGGATTGTCCTGCCGTCGCAGCTTCCAGGCGTCGCTCCACCTCCACCTGTCCTTGCTCCAGCTGCATCTCCGGTGCCGACCACGCTTGTCGGTACCCTAAAAACCACACACCCCTTGAGGTTACAGAAATCTCAAAGGAAAGCCATCTACTTGGTTTGAAGACCCTCGGAGGCCCACTTGTCAGACATGACCGGACCTGCTTCTCCAACATGGTTAATCCCAGGGTCGCCACGTGTACTGCCAAACCGGAGCTACCGCCCACAAGGGGGAAGCTCCGGGCCAGGTACCGAAACGGCACCTCCGGACTTAACCCCTGACTGAGAGAAGCTCCGGACTCAACACGTGACTGGTAGCCCCGGAGCTACGTGCTTTCCACAGCAAGCTCTGGAGCCGCCACGTGTCCAATCGTCGGACCTGCCAGCCTCTAACCTCCGGAAGGCCTTGTAGCGGCTCTGGATCTTCAAAGGAGAGCCAAGGACTTCAAGACCCGATTAAATGTCATTAATGCCATATTAATGACACTTAAACGGACGATCTTAACACCAGTAACGGCACTGTCGAAGCCCGTTACAGGATCATTAACAGCAATTAATCGTGTATCAATACTAGTAACCGCCGGGGCCACATGTCGGGCCAGGCTAGCTTGTAACGGCATGTCCTTGTACTATAAAAGGACAGGCCGACGATACACTCAGGGATGTTTACGGACGTTGACAAGCGATCATACGTGACAAGCTAATACAACACCAACACACCCGTGGAGTAGGGTATTACGCTCAAGCGGCCCGAACCACGTAAATCCTTGTGTCTCCTGTGTTAAACTACAATTCACCTTCTTGAATCTCCGCGCGCCCACACCGAACTTCAAACTCCCCAATCACTTTAGCAGTGTAGGGAGATCTGCCGGCTCCAATAGTCGACAACGCTGATCCCGTCGATCAGCATGTCTCCACTGCTGGCTCCAGGTGCACCGATTCACTCTCCACTGCCGACCACGACATTGTTCCAGCAGACGCCGGCATCCATCGTTAGTGCCCCCTTGCCAGCAGCTACTACTCAGCAGACACCGACGGTGGCTCCTACGGCTCCAACAGCTCCTTCCACCTCTACTCCAGGCAGCAGCTCCGACGACAGCACCCCCGACGGTGACCAGTTCGTCATCGCGCCTAGTACTCAGGATCCTTAGGCACTCGGATCCCTTTTTGGTGTCTTGATGCCAAATGGGGAGAAGAGTTAGAGGAGAGTTAGGGGGAGGATAGCTTAGTCTCAGGGGGAGTATCCTAGCTGTAGGGGGAGTTTATCCATATGAGTCTTTCTATATCATCATTTGTAATTCGATGTTTTTGCTACTCATTTGGTGTTTATTGAGTACTCTTAAGTTATTAATCGATTGAGCTTATTTGGTGTCTATCTATATCTTATGATCACTTATTCACTTGAGTTATTCCTTGATTGAGCTTTCAAATTCATTACTATCGAATGTGATAATCTTGTATTCATTGCATATCCTCTTAAGTTTTGTACTATCAAATTCATTACTATTGTGCTTTAATTGTTGTGTTGTCATCAATCACCAAAAAGGGGGAGATTGAAAGCATCTAGGCCCTCATGAGGTATGGTTTCGGTGATTAATGACAACCATTGGATTTTACTAATGAATTTGTGGATGCAAGGTCTCCCATATCACTCAATCAAATGAAATCTATATGTCATTGGAGACTACTAAACAATCAATTTATGAGATCAATCAATGTTGTGAAGATAAGAAGTAAAAGCTCTTATGTCAAAGTCATTCAACCATAATTGATGACACTTAATGCTTGACAACCATCAGAAGTACATTTCCAACAAATGTCTAAGAGGTCAATCGAGCAAAGTTCAAAAGAATCACTTAGAAACAACTCGAAGCAAACAAAATCAACTCACCGGATCAACCGATGTTTCCAGAGAACAACACATCGGTCGAGTTGGTTCAGCAGAAGAAGAAGACCTCAGAACAAAGTACTCATCGGATCATCCGATGTTAAGGGCTAAGCTACATCGGTCCATCAGTACAGTTCGCATTATCCTTGGACCAAGTGTAGCACCGGATCATCCGATGTACAGAAATATACACATAGGTCAATCATTCCAGTAAGCATCAAGTTTGAGCCAATTCGGGAGAAAGAGCCACCAGATCATCCGATGAGAAGACAAGTGTAACATCGGTCTAACAATGGTCATATCTGACACAATGACGTCAGCTAAAGTGAACTTGACCGATGATAACTAAAGGGGAGACATCGGATCATCCGATGTTCGCAGAAAAGTTCTGTCAGCCTACTTTTTCCAACGGCTATTTCGTGGAGGCTGGCTATAAATACCCCCTAAACCTGTCAAATCGACAAGTCTTGATCACCAGACATAATCTACACATCCACAAGCATTCAAGACAAAGAGCCATCACTTCTACATCATTTAGATCACTTACACACCAAGAGATGGGCTAGAACTAGCTAGAGAGAGAGCTTGTGTGCCTCCATTCTTGGTGAGTGGAATCTCTAGGGTAGTGAGAGCCTTAAGGGAGTGTCCATTGGTGTTTGTAACTGAGAGAGACTTCCGGAGCTTGCCAAGAGGATTGTGGAAGCCCGGAGGATCGAAGTTGTACAAGGCTTGAGCTCCACCTTGCCAAGGTTGGCAAACGGAGAAGAATAGTGAAGATCCCTAGTCTCGGTGACTTGGGTGTGGCTATACCCTTTGGTGGGTGCCACAACGTGGATGTAGGAAGATCTTGACGATCTTGCCGAACCACGGGATAAATCCTCGTGTCTCCTCGGGAGTTTGCATCCTCTTCCTCTCCCTTACATTTATGCATTTTATATACCGCGAAGTTGCTATTTACTTCAATGCATAGATCGTTTGTGTAGGGAATTGGGCTTTTAGGAATTAAGTTTTATTGCTTAGATTTTTGAAAAGAAGCCCAATTCACCCCCCCTCTTGGGCATTCGATCCTTACAACTTGTTAAACTATTTCATCTGGGTCCAAGGTATCGAAAATGCCTTGTGACTGTTACTTGAATTTTATTTTTCATATTTGTTATCTTTCTAAATCAACATTGTCTCAAATATGAGTTATGATAATAACGTTGTTTTATGATGAGAACAAATATAAAAAATAAAGCTCAAATAACAGTTATGATACTAGTCATAGGCTATTTTCAGTACGTTGGATCATATGATACACTTAAACAAATTTATTGATCGAAATATGCATATTAAAAGTTTATAAACCTAGATAACACACCTAAACAAGTTCAGAGATTGTTTATGCACCTTACAGGAAAGATAAAATACAACAGCACTCTAATTTTCTTGAGACAATTCATATTTCAAGATCCCAATGTGCACATTCAAGTCTTCAAACTTCATTTATTAAATTCATGATTTATCATAAGTAGAAAGTTCACATTCCCACAAGCGTCACATCACTTTACTGAGAGGAACATGACTACACATTCGGCAAAATGATTTATGGCAAGGCACCTATGTTTTTTTTTTGACTGGAAACAATAGGGGAAATCCTGATCGTGAATATATTAAATAAAGTAGAAAATAGCTGAGATGACCATACACCACGACCGATGCAAACTGAATACAAATAGTTGCGACCGAACAAACTAACCAGCGACCAACAACTTGTACCACTTGAGCATGCCACAAAGAGAAGAGGATCATCCAACTATCTCAAAAATGGCAACACGACATGTGCTACTCCCAAGCAAATCTTCATCACCACGAAGAGAAGTGGAAGAGGGGGATATATTAGGTAGGTCTGTCAACGAGCCGAGCTTGAGCGAGCTTACCCTCCAAGGCTCGAGCTTGTTAAGAATTCGAGCCGAGCCTGAAATTTGATCGATTCTGTAGTCAAGCTCGAGCTCGGCTCGATAAGGCTCGTTAAAATAGTTAAGCTCGATTGAAGCTTGTAAAAGCTCGAGTTCGAGCTCGTGAAGCTTGTTTAAACAATAAAAACAAATAATATCTAAGAGAAAAACATTAATATATAATATTTATAAAACATAATTTATCTTAACGAGCCTTATCGAGTTTAACGAGCTCGAGCTCGAGTTTAACGAGCTCGAGCTCGTTAGGCTTGCGAGCTCGAGATGAAGCGCGAGTTCGGCTCATTTATTTGTCGAGCCGAGCTTTTAACGAGCCAAACTCGAATAGCTCACGAGCCTCAAGCATTATTGACAGCCCTACATTAGAGATGGCAGCTTCAAGGATCATTGATCCCACCCTGGGCCAAACGCTCAACGACTACTGAATGAACCCTTTGAGCATCAATGAACTTACGTTGGAATCACAAAGTCTTCTCTTTCCTGGTAGAGGATCCCAACATTGACTTCAGATCTGACTCCTTGTCAAAGTAGATGACTCCTCATCGAACTTTGACTTGAGGTGGTGAAGCGCATGAAGAAGCAGCCAAAGATGCAACCAGGGATAAAGAACAGCTACGACAATTCTGTGAAATGAGAGCTGGAGGTGATGAAGATTTCCTAAGCTTTCGATGGAACCACACAAGTTGCCGAGTGAGGAGGCACAAGGCACCTATGTTGCTACACTACATACAACAACGACGTTCCGAATGATGAATTTACAGGCGTTTAGATGTCACATACAAGGGTATTAATTCGATAAAGCCTAAATAGAGCACGGTACCATCCAAACCTAAAATACAATAAGCACCAGTATTTGCGACGGGTTGAAGGTTACAGTTTAGGGCAAAGCAACATGATAACGTCAGGGACACAAACCCTTCAAAAGTCTAATAGTATACTAAATTTTTCTGCATCCATGTCCAACAAGTAAACAATAAAACTCAGTTACAAATTTAATGCAATGGGAAAAAAATATAGTAACGCCCTGCGGAAAACATCGATCAATCGGCATCAGCTCCGTGATACCATGTGAAGTTCTAACTATCCATGTCCAGAAGATGAGAAATGAAAATTACATGCCCTGATCTGTTGGACGCAGGCAAGCAAACGCCCAGTGCGACTTGGTTCTATTGTCCAGATTCCAAAAGAGTACTACAACCCAGAGCATCTCTCATTTCCCAAAGCAATCTTGCTGACCAGGCCTCTCGCAAAAGGTTTGTAGAATAACCACCAAATAGTTATGCAGCAACAAGATCAGGGGTCTCTGCCTCAACTGAAAGCAACGTAGTATGCACCTTTCCAACCCACGTGTCCAACCGCTCACGCAAAGCCTTAACTTGTGGAATTCCAAGCACTCTAGGCTGGACCCACGACACATGAACTGTACTGTCCACTTCATCAATTATTCCCTCGATCAGATGAACCTGCAGGGGAAAAGAAAATCAGAAATGCTACATACCAAACATGTCGCGGTGAATGAGACAATTAAGCCCCATATTCCAGTTCAACAACTAAACAAAATGTTTCAATAGGTTGGTTACATTCGTGCAAGAACAAGCTGATAACAGTGAGATTCAAAACTTATCTTATAAAGAGGGCTAAAGATAAAAACAGGTGATGTAAAAACACAACCAAATCAAGTTGACGCTCTGGACGAGCACTGCATACAGTATATGCTTACAAAAATTGGGAGACAAGAAACAGGTATGTGGCAATCGGCACACTTGGATCATAAATTGCAAATATTGACAGTAAAATATCTCTACTTCCACAAGATTAGTGAACTTGAAAAATAACAAAATTCTCAAGTCATCATGGAAGTCTCAGAAAATCAACCATTGATACAATAACGACCTATAAGCAAAAAACAGGTGAACATGAAGGAACTGAAGAGGTGCTAGGTGAACTCAACTGCATTGCTTTCTGCTAAGCCTCTGATCTATTTGTCCCCATTTTCCCAATAATTATGTGGTAATATATTTTTCAATTATTTCTCTACCATTTATGTTTATTTGCCAAAAGTACAAATGCCTAGAGCTGCCTAGTCTTCCTAATTAGGCACTAGGCGGTGCCCAAGTGACCGCTTAGCACTTTTGCTTTTTTAAACACCAGAAGATCATTATATATAAAAAAACACCGGAAGATAGCAATTTAGATAAGAAAATGTGAACATGAAGAAAGACAGCACATAAAGAAAAGCAGAAAGTTTTTTGACGATCCACAACCACAAGGTTGTGGTTTATACGAAAAAAATCCTACAACAACTACTATATAAGGGGAAAACAGAGGGAAAGACCCCTATTAACAAGTATTAAGATAGAACATATACCGAGAGGCTTTTCATAAGGAGATATTCCACGTCACTGATAGAAAGCTTAGTCCGCTCAGCAATAACACTCAAGGGGATAGTCCTATCTTCTGATGGTCGGCTGTAAAATGATGAAAATGTAAATGGAAGTGAAAATAGATGTGATACTAGAAAATTGACCGTCAACAGATGGTACCTAAAGATTATCTCCATCAGGCACAGAATGTTGATTTTCTCAAGCAGTTTTCTTTCATTCTGGACCAAAGCAGGCTGCGCACTAAGAGCAGCATTGTGTACCAGGCAAAGTTCTTGGTAGAGAGCAAGGTTCCCAGTGTTGAATGCTTGCAACATATGATAGACCCACTCCACCTTGGTTCCAATAAGACTATTGATCTAAGAGTAGAGAAGAAAGCACTTTTAGACAAAGGATCAAATTAAACAAGTAGATTCACATTTTTCGAAAAAAAACAAGTAAACTCGCAGGAATATCTGAATTACAATTTGTTGTGTTCCTGTTACATTAGTCAGATTGTATTTGCCCTCCCAAATTGTTTTTGTGCAGATCATTTACGATAATCATGCTTATATTATATTGACCATATCCAACGATTACCAGTCAAAAAATGTAAATGGAGTACTTAGTGATGACTATCTGAGAGATTATGTGCTTTACGTTCAAAATTTTACATACGATAAATCTACAGATTTGTTTTTAATATCTCAAGAGCAGCATACATACACTTATGCAATTGGCACCAATATTTAATAACTGTGCCACCAGTATGTGTATGAAATTATATGGAAGTCACAAAAGAAGCAGGAGGTGAAACAGAAAACTTTCAAACATCAGAAACAGGGATAAGAACAGAGAAGTCATGGATAAGCAAAGAGTTGCATACAATTGGGTGAGCGAGCAATTCCCCGAAGTTGTAAATGTTATCACCCAGCAAGGCTGCAAGAGATAGATCAAATGCCAGGTCCTAACACCATAGAATATCATGTTGTCAATATCTTTAACAACAGCAGGCAGGCCACACTTCAAATAAATGAGAAAGAAAATAAATTAGGACTAGCTTGGCTAGAAATTGAGTCATTTTGATGGAGCATACCAGCTTGAAAGATTCTGAGAGAGATTCCACAGTAGTGTAGGCCAGATAGAGAAGAGCATTCTTATAGAACTCAGCAAATTCCTGGCGAGCCTTGTGGTACTGAGATGATATCCAGTAAAAGCTAGAGTGAACTGAGGGATCAACATCGGTCATGCTATCCAGAGTGGTTTTCCCTTCTTCCAACAAATTCTTGCACTCCTTCTGGTTTCCCTTCTCAAGGTTAATTGCTGCAATTTGTATCTTCACATAGAGAATTGGCTCATTAATCCGCAATTCCCTTGTCTCACGCAACTTTGTGATCACCCCCTCCAAGAAAGTAATTGCAACATCCTTGTCAGGATATTGACGTGAGGCTATCACCGCAAAGTGAGCAAGTTTCAGCAGATTAATCTTTGTCTCGAAGTCAGTGATGAAATTGTTGTACAGCTGTATGATGGTGTCCCCAGTCTGTAAATGAAACAGCGGCATAATAACTGTGAGACACAATAAAAATGTTTTTAAAAAGGTGGTAAGGAGAATAATGTGAAGAAAGGTAAAACATAAAACTTACAGACGTCAAGAAATCAAGCTGCAGTTGGGTTAGTGAGGTTCATCACGCAAACAACATTAATAGAGTCAAACTAGAACAAAAACAAAAGTCCTCTGTGTTATAAACAACCAAAACGTTCTGCACTAATGACACAGGAAAAAAAGAAACAAAATATATAGTACCCAACTGCCTAATCATTACGGGTAATGAACTAGACAAATCTGAATCGCAAAGCACATAAAAAAATGAAGGGGATACAGATAAAGACGTTGGCATTTTATCAAAAAGGGACCCTATCAAAAAAGACAGGCAAGATTAAAAGAAAATCATTTCTTGAGATTTCCATAGACATTCTTGTTAAAGGATGGTGCATGTAACCAACTCTACATGTGTAAGAAATTTGAGATCAGTCAAATCTACTTTTGCATAGTGGTAATTCAAGTCCAACATCTGATAGATATCAGTTTTATTGTCCAGTTGCTGAGAAAGGTTAACTATTCTATTTTTGGTTTTACATGGCTTGGCTCAAGAAGATTGGAAAAGGCAGAAAAATTGAAAAACACAAGTTTTTCTGAATTTGTAAACAATTTATGTGTTCAGAGTTAACGACACAGGGAAAAAGAAACAGCAAAACACTGTTGCAGTTCCGGTGTGCTGTACACCTGAAATACTCCTAAATTGGGTCCTGGGACGATCTGTAGGTGCAACACAACACAAGCCTCCTGCTTGTGCCCTATACCAGATCGGCCTGTGCTGGCTCAAGTCAGGGAGGCGGGGCAGGTTTCTGGGCAGGATAGCTGGTCTGTTCTGCTGGGGGAAGAGAGGGGAGGGGAAGTCGGCGCAAAGGAGCAGAGGGGCTCGGCTCTTGCTCTGATCAGTCGAAAGTTATCAGGAGAAATACTGCTTGTTGATTTGCCCTGGTTATTGGCAGCTATTTATAGCCCCAAAACAGGGAGAGTTACAAGTGCAATCCATTGTGGATCCTACTCTAACTCAACTTTATCTATAAGGGGCAGAACAGGACTCTATCCCCTATATTCCTAGTCCTATCCGGATCTGGCCCTACTGTCTGCAATCCTTATTGTGGGCCTCCCCTGGCTAGCACCCCTGTAAGGGCTGGGCTGGGCTCGAACAGGCCTTGGCGTAGGGGAGGGATCACCAACATTCTCCTGATCCTGACGCCTGCACACATGCACAGGTCTAGGATCCCAATCCTTCTCCTCATCTCCACGAACTTCTGTCTTCCAAGTGCCTTGGTCAAGATGTCTACCATTTGGTCTTGGGTGGAGACTTGTTCAAGCACAATAGTCTCTCTATTCACACACACTAATGTAGAGGTACTTTGTGTCAATATGCTTGCTCCTATCATGGTGAACTGGATTCTTGCTCAAGTCTATAGCTGAGTTGTGATTAACCCGTAGCACCGGCGCCTTCTTATAATCCAACAGATCTTCAAGCAACCATGCTAGCCACACACCCTGTTATGCCCCTTGAGCTGCCACGATGTTATTTTGCCTCACATGAGGACAAGAACAACCACCTTCTGCTTACTGGACTGTCACGAAACGGGACTGTTTCCAAGGCAAAACAGCAACCTGCTTGTGCTTTTCCTGTCCTCCATATCTCCTGCATGGTAACTATCCGAGTACCCAATCAACTCCACTGCTTCTCCTCTTCCATAGAAGACACCAAAATCAATAGTATCCGTGATATAGCAAACATTGTGCTTTAACGCAGCAATGTGGTCCTCACAAGGCACCTCCAGAAAACGACTCACACATCCCACTGTGTAGGCGAGAACGAGCCGACTGCTCACCAAGTATCGCAGCCCTCCAACCAAACTCCTTTACTCTATAGCATCAAGCATGCACCAACGATTTCGCTTGTCTTGCAAAGCTTCAACCTGGGCTTCATAGGAACTGCTGGAATAAGTCTTGTTCTTGTACTTTAGCATCTTTGCATGGTCTTTATAGCCCCAATTAGGACAACATCTTAAGAACAGCTAGGACATAATCTTAAGGACAGCTAGAACAACATCTTGGACTAGCATATTAGACTAGCATTAAGCATCTTAGACTAGCATCTTGGCATATGCTTGACTATCTTGGCAGCTATAAATATGTAACCTCAATCCCTAGGTTGGGCATGACATTGTGTGAGAAATATACCAGAAAAATTGCCTCGACTCCTAGTGTCATCCTCTCTTTCAATGAGAGTAAGAATTCAGCTACTAACACTTGGTATATGCCACTAGAGGTGGCTTGAACTTCCGTGTGCCAAGAGCAGAGCTGGCTCCACCTGTGCGACACCTTCAAAGGAGTTGGGGGAGTAGACAGCTCTTCTCCACCGAGCATGTCTACCCCATCCCCGGAGCGTCCACCTCCACCGTCGTGTTGTCGCAGCTCAGCTTCAGTCTCTTCTCCATCGGAGTGAGAGCTAGGTTGCAATCTAAGAGTCCAGCCACCTCAACAATGCGCTTGGCGTAGGCGGTCTATCGAAGCGTGATCCCGAAGTCGGCTTGGTGCACCTCGATCCCTAGGTAGAAGGAGAGAGATCCCAGATCACTCATCTGGAAGGTGACTTTCATCTCTTACTTGAACGTTGCCACCTCCGCATCCTTGGTATCGGTGATCACCAAGTCGTCGATGTAGACACCCACCAGTAGGGTGTTTCCTCCATTGCCTCGTCGGTAGATGGTCGCCTTGTGCGGGCATTGCCAGAAACCCATCCCCTTGAGCATGAAATCCAACTTGGCATTCCACTCCCTTGGTGCCTACCGCACGCCGTAGTGCCTTGCGCAAGCACAACACCTTGCCCTCCTTGCCAGGGATTGCAAATCCCGACGGCTGGTGTATGTAGACCTCCTCCTTCAAGTCGTCGTTAAGGAATGTCGACTTGACGTCCATGTGCTTGACACGCCAACCTTCTTGGGCAGCCAACACAAGGAGGAGTCGCACGGATTCCATCCGTGCCACGGGGGCGAAAGCATCGTCAAAGTTGATCCCCTCCTACTGCACGAAACCGCGTGCCACCAAGCATCAGAGTACAGGTGGTGGCCATGTCCAGCTGTGAGGTCAGGCACATAGCAGCCTCCACCGCTTCGCTTCAACTCAGGCACTCTGGCTTGTTCGACTGCTTGGTGATCTCCTCGACAGAGACACTGGAGCGGTGGAACTCATAACGCTCTGTCTTTGGCAAAGAACCCTATTTCCCATGAATGGAGCAAGCACATCTGGGTGAGATACCACTTCATCTGAGGTTGCTTGGAGGAAGGGAGCATCAAGGTCAGCTACATCAACACCAAGGATCAGCTTGCAGACCTGCTCACCAAGCCCCTTGGGAGGATCAAGTTCCTTGAGCTTTGTACAGGATAGGGATGGTCAAATTCTCCCGCAAGATGATGCACAAGACTTAGGGAGAGAATGCTGGAATAAGTTTGGTTCTTGTACTTTAGCATCTTTGCATGGTCTTTGTGGCCCCAATCAGGACAACATCCTGGACTAGCATATTAGACTAGTATCTAAGCATCTTAGACTAGCATCTTGACATACGCTTGGTTGTCTTGGTAGCTATAAATATGTAACCCCAACCCCTAGGTTGGGCATGACATTGTGTGAGAAATATACCAGAAAAATTGCCTCAACTCCTAATGTCATCTTCTCTTTTAATGAGTAAGAATTCAGCTACTAACAGGAACTGCACAGGGGTTGCAATATTGTAAGTCAGCCTTGGAGACAAGCTTGGATGCATAGGTTGTCTGTCCAATGCTTATTCCTACATATGTTTGCTCGCTGCACCTCCAATCCAAGATAATACGATAGAAGTCCCATATCACTCATCTTGAACATTTTCATCATCTTCAACTTGAACTTGGTGATGGCGCCTCCTCCCTCCTCCGGTGATCACAAGATCATCGTTGTAGACGCCGACGATGAGCTTCTCCTCTCCAACTCCACGGAAATAAATCTCATACTCACTCGTACTCTTTTGGAAGCCAATCAATAATAAATTACAATTGAGCTTGACATTACAGGCATTGGGCATTTGACAAAGTCCATACAAAACTTTCTTGAGTCAGAACACCTTGTGTTCGTCTCCGTTGATAATAAAACCAATTGGTTGTGCACATACACTTCCTCCAACATATCACCGTTAAGGAAGGCACTCTTCATATTCATGTGGTATACCTCCCATCCCTTGTTTGCAACAACACAAATCAACCGAAAAGGCTCAAGACGGGCAATCGTAGCGAATTTCTCGTCTAAATCTATTCCTTGGCGCTGGACATAACTTTTGGCCACTAGCCGAGCCTTGTGTTTCACCATTGCACCATGTTCATCCCGCTTCACCTTGAGCACTCGCTTGAGGCCAATGGGTTTGTGTCCAATAGGGAGATCAACGAACTCCCACGTCTTGTTCTCCTCAAGAGACATCATCTCCTCGAGCAGAACTAGGGGTGGGTGTTCGGGATTACCCGGAATTTCGGGTCGGATAATTCGGGATTTTTAAAATTCGGGATTTTAGAATCGTTACCCCGATTTGTACCCAAATTTTCGGGTACCAGACAATTCGGGTACCCGAAAATTCGGGTTTGGGTTCGAGATTACCCAAATTACCCGAAATTTGAAATACATCATCCAGAATATCAAAATGTTATCCAAAACATCAGCAATACAGTAAAGTATACAACAGCAATACATAACATTTTATATACAGCAACAAAGCTAACTCCTAATGCAAATTAAACAGGCAGTTGCAATTTGCTCTTGCTGATTGCTCACGGCTCACCAGAGTTGTTGGTGTCGGCCGTCGAAGGCTTAGAGCAGGCCTGCAGGGGCCGCAGGTCGTCTAGACTCTGGCGTCGGTCGTCAGAGAAGCGAGCATGGAGCCGGGCGTCTGCAGGTGTTATGCCGTGCGTCGCGCTTGTGGAGGAAGTGCCGAGTCGCCGAGCCCGATCGTCTGGGGAGTGGGGGGCGGAAGGAGCGGCGAGACCGACGACTGGTGAGCGACGAGCCTATGCGTCGGGCTGCCGGCCGCCAGCTGGGAGGGCCGGAGAGTGGAGCGGCGCCTGCTACGCGCGGACGCGTCTGCGCTGTGCCTAGCAGTCAACTGAGGGAGGGGCGGAGGGCGAGAAGGCAGTGGTGGCCGTCGGTACTCGCTACTCGAGACGGTTGAGTCGGTGAGCGAATCCCGACACGCGTCGCGTGACGCCAATCGCCAGAGGAGGCGCCGAGGCGGCTAAGGTTGGGCGGTTGGCTTGGCCGTTCCCGTGCGCATGTGGCTTGTCCGCTCGTGGCTGTGGGGTGGCCGGTTGGGCCGTATGCGCTGCGTTCTGCGGGTCGGGCTGAATCGCTGGAGACTGAAGTGTTGGTTTCAGGACTTCGGGCATTTCGGGTAATTCGGTTACCGGGCCCAATAACCCGAGATATACGAAATTAATTCGGTTTTTCAGTTTTCTTACCCGAAAAATGCATTCAGGTTTCGGTTTTCGGGTTATTCGGGTTCGGGATTTTTCGAGTTCGGTTTTCGGGTTCGGTTTTTTTGCCCACCTCTAAGCAGAACCCATTTTCAGCACGTGTATTGCTCAGCCTCGGTGAAGGAAGCAGGCTCCTCCACTGTAGTAAACATTACCTCTCCTCCATCCAGGGTGTGTGGGGCGCGCCCTGGAGGATTCATCGATCCCAACATATTGTGCAATGTGCGGAATCAAAGTCGTACATCCTCATCGTGATATGCATTGACGTAGTTCTCGATGTTCGTTGGCAGCGTAGCGAACTAGATGGATCTTGTAGTGTGCCGAGGGGTGTAGTAGGAGCTCCAACTCTCGTGTCCCCTATATCCCTAGTCCTAGTTGGATTTGGCCCTACTGGTTGCATCCCTTATTGCGGGCCTCCACTGGCTGGCACCCCTGTGTGGGCTGGGCTCGCATGGCCCTGGCGCAGGAGAGGGATCACCCCACAACACATAGTACCCAGTAGCCTAATCATAACAGTCAAGATCACTAGACAAGTTTGAACTGCAAAGCACGTAATAAAAAAGAGGTGCTGATATGAATGTTGGCTTGTGTCTAAAGAACAAGACAGTCCATTCATCTTCAAATCGAGACCTTCCCTTGACATTACTGTACAGAAATGGTGCATGGAAATTACATTCTCCGTGCTTAATTTGAGTTGCTAACTCTTTTTAAGAATAGTGGAAATTCACACATTACATCTTACAAGTATCAATTCCATTCTACAGATGAGAATGTATGGTTTTGCTGACAAGTATCCGAGGTACGAAGTAACGCATCTGGGAACACATCGGTAAACCCATCCCTAGATGAAGAGGAGGTGGAGGAGGAAGCCAGGACAAACCTGCGCGGCCTGGAGCTGGAGGAACTGGTCGAGCTTGAGGGTGAGCTGGTGCCACAGCTTGCGCTGGTAGAGGTCGGCGAGGGAGGCGTACCAGTCAGCGAGGTCCGGACGCGCCTGCCGCTGCGCCTCCACGTACTGCAGCGCCATCGGAATCGCGGCTCCTAGTCCCGAGACGACCGACTGCGCTGCCCTCCGCGGCTAGGGTTCCAGAGAGATCTGCGGCGGCGGCGGGCAGAAGCTGCGAGGAAGACGAAGAGGGGAGGGTAACAACCACCAGCGACAGCGACGCTAAATCGAGAAGTACGGTGAGGTGGGTAAATCGGATAAAATAAAACCCTAGCTGCAGTGCGGTGAGGGTGAGGAGGGTGAGGTGAGGTGAGGTGGGAGAAGGGGGAGGCGGAGGAAGGAGAGGAGAGGAGAGGAGAGGATACTTGCCGTGCAACGGAAGCGAGGATCCCGATCGGTCGATGAGATCTGCAGCTGGACTCGACTACAACCGAGACGGTAGCCAGCCAAACCGGACGGCCCGACGCGAGAAGAAGAACGGAGGCGGCTTCGTGGAGTGGAGGCGGACTGCCCAATGGGGCGTCCTATACGTAGATCGTCCGACGCGAGCGACGGATAGATCCGGCCATCTGGCCTACCGGACCGGCCGGCCCACGAACGCAGAGGCGCGTTTTCAGGTTACATTTTTTCACTGAGTAAAATATGCGGGAGGTACACCAACTTATAAGATATAGATTCATGAACTTTTCAATATATTTAGAGATTCCTAAACTAATTAAATGGCTCATTATAAGTTGAAGACACACGTGGCATGGTGACCTTTCATAAACAATTTAATTAATTTAGAGACTTCTAAATGTGTGCCACGCGTGTCTTGAACTTTTGATGAACCAATTAACTAGTTTACAGACTTCGAAATGCATCTTAGAAGTTGAAAGATCTATGTGACACACTCTCACAAGTTCATTACCTTCAACACATTTTTCTCTTTTTCAAACATGTTTCAACATTTTCCAATAACACTTTTAAATTTCTTAAAACACATCGATCTGGTTCATATGAAATGCCGACACAGTGCAATACATATAAAAACTGAAACAATACATCTAAAAATGTTAACACTTTTAAAAAAATGATTGAATCTTATTTTATATAATTAATTCTAAGGAACACAGTGGTTTAGACGGATCAAAAACGGACTCATAAATTGTGAGTTGTGAGAGGAGCCTGTTTTAAGCTGAGAATTCACCCTATGCTTTCCCTATGCTTAGTCCTGTTTGGTACGGCTGTAACTTGTTACAAAATCAGTTTTTTGAAAATCTAGTGGAAAGCAGCTTCTGCTTATATCCTGCTTTTAGTTCATTCTGAGAAGCAGCTGAACTAATAAGCTGTTACAGAATTTTCCTGTTCGACACATCCTCAATTTATTTTTATGAAGAAACTACAACAGAAGCTTTGTCAAACAGAGTCTTATTCCAATCTATTACCAGATTGACTCCAACGGAGAATGCAAATGGACACGCAAACAAAAAATGAGTATTCAAAGTACATTGTAGCGTCAAAAAACAGTCTCCAACAGACTACCCGCAGAGGACACGCATTTCAGGGCCCAGTCGAGCAGGGCGCAAATATGCGTTCGCTTCTCGACTCCTCCATCTACTGTTCCCATCTTGACGGACCCACACGACGCCGCTCCATGGCAACAATCCCACACATGGCGCCGCTGCCCGCTGTGCGGTCGCGCGGCTACGTGCCTCGCTGGTGCTGTTGCTTGCAGGGAAGCCGCCACACGGGATCCGTTGTTGCCTGCGTCGGTGTGGCGGAAGGACCCTCAATCTTGTGCCAGGACGCGCCACCGTCGTCGTAGTCGTCACCGTGCGGGGCCTGTTGTCGCCGTCGCCACGCGGGGCCCCTCGTCACCGCACGGAGCTCGTCATTGCCGCGAGGGGCCTGTCGTCGTCGCTCGCCTCGGCCTAGCGGAAGGACCCGATGCTCGCTCGGACGCGCCGTCGTCGTCGCCCGGCGAGGCCCCTCGTCGCCGCACGGAGCTCGTCATCATCATCGCCGCGTGGGGCCTGTCGTCGTCGCTTGCCTCGGCCTAGCGGAAGGACCCGGTGCTCGCTCGGACGCCCCATGGCCGCGCAGGGCCAGTCGCCGCGGCCTTGTGGAAGGACCCGATGCTTGCTATTCATCGCCGACGCCGCGCGGGGGCTCGTCGTTGCCGTCACCGCGCTTGTTGTCGTTGCGCGGGGCCCGTCGTCGCCGTCGCCACGCTGGGCGGAAGGACCCGGTGCTCGCTCGGACGCGCCGTCGCCTCGCGGTGCTCGTCGTCGCCGTCGCTCGCGTTGGCCTGACGGAAGGACCCGATGCTCCCTCGGATGCACCGTCACCGAACCGGATCACACACATCGTCTTCGTCGCCCACCGCTGCATCGCGCCTTGCCGCCGCTTTTGCTCACGAGGAAGGTGGCCGTCGCATGATGGCTGCGTGCACGGGGCGTCGTCGCTCGCGAGGGCAGAAGCGGCCTGCAACATCATCGGGTCCCGGCAGCGAGAAGCGCCGTTCTGACTGCATAGGAGGCATGACGAAGGAGGCGAGGGCTGGAAACTTCGGGAACCCGCGAACTAAACCGCACCTATCCATTTTAAGTGCGCTGTTGGAGACCATATATATTGAGTGTCCTCTCCTGGTTCTGTTGGCCACCTATATGGTGAATTGCGTACTCCGATTTGCATATCACCGTTGAACCCAGTCTTAGTCCATCCGCAGTTGTTCACTGTAAACTTTAATAGACTGTAAATATAAAGTAAATATTCAAAGTGAAATACTGAAAGTATAGAGAAGGAGAATATACTAGAAGTATAGAGAGATAGAGTAAGTTTAAAGGAAACTACTACGGATGATCTTAGAAAGTTAGAATCCCAACATATGGCGCCGCGTTTATTCCTGCTCCACCGGACTGCAGCTTGAGCCGCCGATTTCTTCATGCAGAGTCCTAAACACCGATCCGTCGAGCGACTCCCGTTGGGCGCCGGATACATAAGAACTTCGCATACATAGGTTGCAATTTAACAAGCAAAAAGTTACCATGATTCCAATTAATATATAGTTCCGTCTCCAAAAGTTTATCATCTTTTAATTCAAAAATAAACTAAAATACGGCATTATTTTTAGAAGCGGAGGTCACATAAAACTGCACACCTGGCTTCCCTAGACTGATATGGATCCTTTCATTGGATATTACAGACTGACAGTATATAAATACTTATAAACATCATTCGATATCCAGTCTTACAACTTTGCAAAGCTGTCTGAGCGAAATGTGAAATCGTTATAACGGTTACTGCTGATGACGTAACAGCATTCTCGTATTAGCCTCACATCCTATCACCACGACACAAGTTACAGAAAATCCTTGCACATCTCGGCTCTTTGGATGATGAGCGATAGTAATCTCAAATGCATTTGACTACAGTCAGCAGGCTCTCTTGCAACCATGGAAAGGGGATTTGTGACGGCCAATTAGTACAAAATAGAAAAAAGGACTCGAGGTGTTACAAAATGATCAAGAGTGTCGTGCTCTAACTGAAGGGCTTCTGCAGCAACGCCGTGAGGTAGACCTCGTCCTTGCCACTGTTGCCGCCGGCGGTCTTGTCGCCGACGGCCCACTTGATGGTTTTGTAGCCGAGCCTCCGAAGCATGGAGGCATACACGCCTTCCAAATCGGCCCTCCGGCACCAGAAGTGGTCCACCCAGAGCAGCCCGCCGGTGCGCAGCACCCGGTCGGCGTCGTACCACAGGAACTCCAGCGCCGCCTCCGGGATCCACCGGTTCACGGCGTGCCCCGCCCGCACCACGTCCATGGTCCCATCACCCACCGGGAACCGCTGCTGCAGCGGCGCGTGCAGCGGCACCACCCCGCGCGCCGCCGCCGCCTCCGAGTAGGGCGCGCCCAGGTTCATCGTCGTGGTTAGGACGGTGGCGTTGGCCAGCTTCTTGAGCCGCGCCGCCAGCGTGCCCGTGCCGCCGCCGATGTCGAGCCCGAGCCGGATGGGCCCGGCGCGGCTCAGAGACGCCAGCCGCAGCAGCTGCGGCGCCGTCAGGTCCAGGGCTCCCCGCGCGCGGAGGAAGCGGGCGGCCTCCGTGCGCGCCAGGTCGAAGCCCAGCGACGGCGGCAGGCAGGAGAAGGATCTGCACTTGCCGTCCTTGGGCCAGCGCACGGCGGCGTCGGGGAGAGGGGAGAAGGGGTCGGTGGGCATGGACGCCGCAGACGCCGTGGTGGGAGAGAAGCACCTGCGGCGGGGGAGCGGGTGGCATCCGCGGAGGAGGAGGGGCTCGGCGAGGGAGAGGGCGTCGTCGGGGCAGGCCGCGAAGGGGGTGTAGGACATGTAGCGGTGGAGGAGGTCCGGGTGCGCGGAGCAGGCGGAGGCGACGGGGGCGAGGCGGGAGTAGAGGAGCAGCTCCGGCGGCGGAGGCGGCGGCGGAGGGGACGAGGAGCGGAGGTGGTTCAGCTGCGACACGCCCGCGCGGATGGCGCCCAGCTGACGGATCAGCTCCTGCTCGTCTTCGGGAATCTCCAGCTGCTGCTGCTGCTGCTGGTGGAGGGAAGGGAGGAGCGGCGGCGCGGTGGCGGCGCGGAGGGAGAGGTGGTAAAGGGACACCAGATTGGTGGCCACAACCGACAGCAGCAGCAGCACGTTCAGCCTCAGGTTCAGGTTGAGGCCACCGCCGCACGGCCACCCTCCGGCTCCTGTGCCTGTGGAGGCGGAGGCCACCGTCGCCTTCCTCATCGCCGGCACGCCTGGCGAGGAGAATGTCGGCGGGATCTGGGGGGGGGGGGGGGGGGGGGATTGCACGCGTTACTGCAGTGGAGCGTGCGACCTGAGAATTTTGTTGACCCCTGCCTGCTTGTGCTGGATTGGGTTGCTGGTAGAGGTGGCCAGTGACTGTCACTCCCATCACTTAAGCTCTTGTGTCCAGTAGCGATCAAGTAGATATGTGTTCATATTTGGACTAATATTGCAGAATGTAATCTGCTTTTAAGCTGAATTTACTTCGCATTTTTAGACGGGGAGGATGAGCTTCTCGATTCCGGAATTTTGCACCCTTTTTTTAGGCCTCCTGCTCTAGTATGGCAACTGGACAAATGCGATATATGTACGAACGCAGTGCAGTATGTTACTGACATCTTGATCACCGAATTGTTCACGTTCTTTCAAGCATCTGTATAAAACACATTCCGATCCAAAATTTCACATAGAACGTTGTTCTCTCATCCTCTCTGAATATGACTTTGCTTCCTAAAAGAAAAGGAAAAAAATTCTTTCTGATGGACAATATCCCTCGAATCCGGATGAATAAAAAAAACCTGCACGGATGCTCCGCATCTGCTGATAACAATCAATGGATTGCTGGCGTCACTCATCACGAGCAGCCCTCAACCAGCTATGAACATCAAGCTTTGCCTCACCGCTGGAACCGAGCAAATCAGCGAGCCAAAAATCCCGGTGAGGCCGTAAGCGATGGCGCAGAAAGGGAGCGTTTCAGGTTCGTTGGCTGACAGCGCGGCTGTTCCAAATCCATGCGCACTGCCAACACCAAAGAATAGTTAACTTCCATATAAGTTCCATTTCCATTCAAGGTATTGATCATGCTCATCATAGAACAAAAAGAAAGAATGCATGGCATGGACAGACACATAGTTCGACCGAATTACCTGGAAGCCGTCCCTATTCCTCTGGCGATTGGATCGTTCAAACCAAGCTTATCCAAGGCTGCTTGAACAAAATTCGCACCAATGAGCCCGGTAAGGACAACCACAGCGGCAGTCAGTGAAGAGTTTACACCTGAGCCACAAGAAAAAACCACGAACAATCACTGTCAGTCATTATATATAAGAAGGTCGTTTTGATAATTGAACTAACCAGCAAAAACGGAGAGAGTACAAAAACTTCATCCCTACTACAGAAACGTAAACAATCCTTGCAAGAGAATGGAAGGCAAGGTTTACCTTCAAAGAAAGATACTATGCTCAAAGCCAGCGCCAATGTAATGCACCTCGGCAATATTGATATGGTTAAAGTTGGTTCTAGCCCAATCAAGCGCCCCAATACAGCAGTAGAGTACAAGGAGAAAGTCGATGCGATAGCAATCGATGTGAAGATCTCTGCCGCGTGTCTTTTTGCGAGCTGATGTCCCCCAGAACAGGGAAAAAAAACATGTTAGCAATTAGGCAGCAGGCACTAGCAGCAAAACCAGCCAGTTGGTACTCTGCTGCTGGGAATACCTTCCTCTGCTTGAACATTGCGAAAGCAAATGATATGATCACTGACCCAAGGAAACTCATTAGAACATCACCAGCTCCAGGATTAGAGGGCGCCTTCGTGAGGTAATCACCTGGGCAAAGAACAATCGGTTCTCTGAGCGCAGTATGACATTCCGTATATGTGCAATGTAATCATGTAACCTCTATTGTCTGTCACACTAGCAACACCAAGACTTTCAACTGTCAAGGCAACTCCTTTGAAAACAAAGGCATTTAACTGTAATCAATAGTTTAACTGTATGACTGCTAGAGTTTAGCTTATAAACCTAGCACGGCGTCAAATCCGCACCCGGAGACGTAGCCATATGCTACAGCTGCCAAATCTGCCGAAAGTGCACAGCAGATGATTGGATGTAATACTTTCCTGACACCAGGTGGTAACCTGAAACACAAGTATACAGATGGTCAGGTAAACAGAACAAATTAAGTATGAGCTTACTCTAGATCCTATAAAATTGGGTGTATTATATAAGCATATTTACCCAGAACCAACCATGTATCCCAGTACAGTGGAAGCGAGCAGGAAAGGAAGACATGTTCTTGCTGTAGTACCGAGTGCTGTGGGATTGAAACACGCAACACCAAACGATGCAACGAAGATGGATGCCCATGCCCATGTTTCAGATGTCGAAAATGGAGATGGTTTGCTCATGGGCTCTGCTGGAATAAGCTGCGTCTTCACAATTTTTCTTACGGCCAGCGCTGTGTATCCCGCGACAGCGAGTGAAGCAAACCAGCCGCCAACTAGAAATGAAAATGAAGCAAGATGTAAATCACATAACTATGTACTAGTTCCAGTTTCTTTCTGACGATGCGACGGCAAATGGTTAACAGTTAACGCCAACAAATGCTACCAGTGATTCGCCCCAGTGTTTTCATACCG
Organism: Tuctoria greenei; assembly: GCA_036927565.1. Classification (NCBI taxonomy): domain Eukaryota; kingdom Viridiplantae; phylum Streptophyta; class Magnoliopsida; order Poales; family Poaceae; genus Tuctoria; species Tuctoria greenei. The sequence goes on from JAYESD010000007.1 coordinate 8,748,149, forward strand.
CGTTTGCTACAGTGCCGTTAGCCAACCTGGGAGGCTGAGTGCATAAGATTGTACTTCTGCAACTATACATAAAAAGAGCAGAACTCTGCCATATGCTCTGTTTATTTCGACAAGTGTTTGTGTGTGCGCCTCATGGTTCATAGTACTAGATTTACGTAGTTATTGATCCATAGCGGGAGTAAATAGATCTATTCTATCTAGAGAGAGGAAAAGATTGTGAGAAATGATACATACAGATGATGAAGAAAATCTTGAGGCCTGAAGCAGCTGGGACGTCCCTGACGGCAAGCGGCAGCACGACCAGAGACGGGACGTAGAACAGGGGCAGCCACCTCTGGATGAACAGCGTCGCCGGCTCAAAGAAGTCCATAAATGCCTTGGCGAGGGCCGGCAGGAAGGCGTCGAAGATGACGAGCACGGAGAAGACGCAGAACATGCCGAAGAGGGCGCTCGGGAACTTGATGGACGCGGCGACGAAGGCCTGCTTGAGGAACGTGTCGGCGGCGAGCACGATGCCCAGCGACACGATCAGGTGCGCGGCGCCACCAAGAACCTGCGTGCCGGGTTCAGTCGCAGGACGCAGTGACGGTGATGAAACGGAAACGCCAAGCATGTAAGTATGTTGCGCTCACAGTGGGCAGCAGCCCGGAGGAACCGGACGTGGCGCTGGCACCTCCGGTGCCGTCGGCGCTGTGGACGATCAGGCCGCGGCGAAGGTCGGACGACGACGGGCGTTGCAGCGTGGCAATGCGAGCTGGACCCATGAAGCTTCTTCCGCTGCCCTGCTTCAGTGCTGCTGCTGTGCGACCACGGGCCGGAGAGGCAGAGGAGGAGGAGGAGCATGAAAAGAGCGGGCGGCCTCGAGGAAGCGTGCGGGGGATCCCAACCACGGCGGTCGTAGCCATGGCGTGGAATCTGGTGCGTGGAGTGGAACGGAAGTGGAGCCGGAGTTGCCTTCCCCGCCGACTTCACTGACGTCCAGCCTCCTCTCCTCGGCTCGCGCGCGTCTCTGTCTGGAGCGGGCCACGTTTTGCTAGATGCGATTTCGAATCTATGCGAGACGCCGTGAGGAGGATGTGGCCAGAAATCATCCGCCGGACGGGGTTGGGATTGGGATTGAGATCGTTGGGCTCAGAAGCCACTACCCCTGGCCGGTCGGCTTCAGTCTCTCGTGTCCTCGATCGCAAGCAAAGCGACGGTATAATCGTGTCCAGCGCACCGACGAGATTGATCTCTTATCGCCGCCGGCCGCCGTTCCATCACCTCAAACCTCACTGCCCCCACCCTGTAAGTTACCCTTCTCATGTCATGGGCCACAGCCCACAGGACCATCAATGTTCATGCGATGATCCGACGCCCCGTAGCGCTCGGCTTCCCTCCACATGCCATGACCCATGGGCCTACGCAGGCCGCTCTCACAGAACGCTGGAAAAGCAACTGTTTTCACACCTCAACAGCCCGAGAACTGTAAAATATATACGTGTACGTACAGCAGTAAAGATCCAACGAGACGCCAGATTAGCAGCCAGCTAATGAATAGACACAGAAAACGTACGACGGCAACAACTGTGATATGCCTTCCGCGGTCAAACATCAACTGCCTTGGGTCCCATTGCGTAACATTGTATGTATAGCCGCGAAACAAAGATCCATCTCAATACAAACCACTCTGCTAAGAAAAACACTCGACAAGTACACTAGTACGTACATGACACCATGGTCAAAACAACCAAACATCTCTCCTATAGATATCCGAGTGCGGAAAATTTAACTCTGTTGGTACAAAAACGCCTCATCAGCTCTAACTTCTTCGGCCGCGTTGTACAAGTTCCATGCACACACTTAGACGACCCAGTAGCACTGCACTACTCACACCAAAGAGTCGAGATGATGACGAGCATGCACAAAGGCATCGGTCCATTTTGACTGACTAATCGCAGGTCCTCAAGGCTTCATCCACACAGACTGCAGACAGAGAAACTTATACATTAGGCTGCCACCGGTTGCGGCACTAGACCACCACTTATGCCTTTTTTGCTCAGCTGCCTCCCCAGCTTCTCTTGTATCCGGTCCTTGATGGCGGTTTCCTGAGTACAGTAATTCAGTCAGTTCGGGCTGAAAACCACACAACATATGGCGAGGCAACTACACACTCAGCTAACAAGATTACCATGTCGTGGCAGTGTTGCTCAAATTTCTCAAGGAAACCTGCAACCCAGCGATCTGCATTGGCAAGCCATTCATCATGATTTATCCCAGCAGTCTTCGCTACAGTTTGCAACTGCAAGGCATAATTACACCCCCAAGCTGCATGTCAGTACAGGTGTTTGCAAAAACCAACAAAGGCAAACCATCCATGTAAAAGAAAGCACCAATGACTAGTTCCCCAACAAGTATGAGTCGTGGATCCTTAAACAAACAGGGTTACCTTTTCTTGATGCGCCTTCACAGTCTCCCGTAACTTAGTTATCTTCATATTAACTTGAAGTTGTTTCTCCTGTATCAACAACATTAAGACAAAGTAAAATTGTTATTATAGCACATTCAACTCTGTTTTTCTTCAGAAAGTATGTACATCTACACATCAGAATTTCCCAGAAGACCCCAAACAAAGTGATGCTAGAAATGTGTATCACCTTAACATAGCTCACGCCTAGGTCCTTTCTTGAGTATCCCCGTGCTAAATTCCTCATGACATACTGGTTGTAGTCCTTCAAAATCCTCATTATGAGGTCTGAAGTAGATACTCCATCTGTCCTTTTGGTTTCCTTGAACTTTCCAATCTTCTTTACCTGACACAAATGGAACTTTCAGTGAGGGAGCAAAGGAGAAAAAACACACTTGCCATACTATGTATAGGCAACACAAACTTACAAAATCATAGACGTCATTTGCAGCTCCGGTGGCATCCGCGTAACTGTAGAAGGACGGAGATTGTGTTACTAATTGAGCTTATTAGATGGAGAAAAGGGAAATATCTTAGTGCAAGTCACACTTACGGTAGAGCATCATGAGCAACATAGTCAATCTGATGCTTATCAATGAATTCCTGAGTGAGAACCCACGGGGCATCAGGAATGACCTCGTCTACCCACCTAAAAGTAACAAAATAGATGGTTAGAAAATGAGTTTCAAGACTCCCTGGCAGAGTAGCTAAGGTTTTAAACCTCCCTGCCCTGTGGATGTTACTATTAATATCGTGAAATAGCGAAACTTTCAAAACATCCCAGAGAGTTGACGTGTACAATTTTAGAAGTGAAATAAGTTTGCAGGAGTAATACAAGTGTGACAGAAGGGGGTGACTGAGAAGGTTGGAAACAAGCTGCAGGCTGCAGGGAGGGTCGGACAGTCCAATTTGCCGAAAACAGAGGCTTGCCAACAAGACGTCTAAGGGATCAAAGTACACGGAAGAGTTGAGTAGCCGCAGTTCACCGATAATTTGCAGCACCGAAATTATACAGTCTCTCCAATCCATAGAGATCCATAGAGATCAGATTTTTGATTTTAGAAACCTACTAGGTTGCATAGAAGAGATCCCTTACTAGCCTTGAGGTAATCTCATCCTATTGTGGCGGTAGATCTTCGCATTACGGAGAGCAAGAAGCAACACGTGATGGCGATTTCACAGGCAAACTGCGTCGCCTTACTATCCATGACGGTCTTGCAGTGTCGCAGAATACTGTGTACTGGGATAACAATTGACAAAGGGGGATAAGGAGTAGAGACTGACTTGCAGTGTCGCAGGGACTCGTATCGCTCCTCCTGCGTCATGACGGTCTTGCCCTTGTAGCGGTAGGTGATGTCGTCGCTGCAGCACCCGACGAGCAGGTACGTGTTGGGGAACCTGCAAGGTTGGCGGATTCAGATCCAGGCGACGAACGATGTAATCTGGGCATCTGGCGGTTGCAACGAGCGACGAAATGCGGTGGAGGGGAAGGAGGAGAGACGCCCACAGCTTCTTGGCCTGCTCGAGCGCGCGGGCGTGGCCGAAGTGGAAGAGGTCAAAGATGCCGTCGGCGTAGACGCGCACGGGGCGGTCTCCGGCCTCCTCCTCCTCCCTGCCGGCGCTGTCTTTCTTCTTGTTCCGGTGAGCGAGGGGATCCTCGGCGGCAGCGAAGGGCTTGGCCTGCTGCCGCTTCTTGGCGCTGGAGACGCGCGCCATGGCCGACGATGACGTCGGTTTTCCAAGGAGAGAAATGAGAAGACGCGGCGATTTCTTTACCCCCCTCCCTGTGTTTCTCTCTGCCGAAGAGGGATGGGAAGGCGGGCTGGGCTCGTCTATAAAAAGAATCGGCGCCAGCCAGCCAGCCAGCCAGCCACCGTGTCTTTCATTTCTTTTTGTTTTTAATTATTTACTCTATTTAGCAAAGGCAAAGGCAATCACCGCTGTCCGTTTTTTACTCTAGCTGTGTGCTGTACGCATGCTGTTTTGAGCCGGATTACCGCTACTCACTCGAGTTGCAGTCTTTGTAGAGAGAGTCCACTTGTAGCGACTCTCACAGCAGGTGGGCTTACTGCTGCTTGGTCAACATAGAGAGCAAGTCAACATAGTCAAACGCGCCGTGACATCACTTATTATGTCCTCGATAACTCTGTATTCCACCGTCCATATATTATGGTTATATGGATAGATCGGACGGACGGACGCATAGCACACGTGTTGACCCACCCTGCAGTATGCACGTTGCGGCCGGATGCACCGGTGAGTGTTTTGGTTGCCGCCGTTCAGCCGAGCTGCCTCCTCCACCAGCACATGAGCTGCATGCCTCCCTCGTGCCATTGCCATCAGCGACGGTGAAGTTGTTGCTTTCGATCAGCATCAACCAACCACCAACCAGCACCTGCCCCGCCGGACTCGGTTGCCTCCCTTTCCCTCGTGTCAATGAACGACATAAACGCGGTAGCATGTCGTGGCAATCGGTCATGCCGTGCGAAGTTCCAGAGCAGGGCACATTCCTGGCGCTGACCGCATATTCTCCTCACAGCTTCTCTTCTAGAGACAGGAGCCGTCATCCACCGATTTTCATATATTTGTTCGTCACGGGATTCAGGGAAACGTACGAAACCTTTTGTGTCATCAAACTGCAGCGGTGTTAACCCCCAAAATAGACTAGTGTGATACATAGAATCGGAGAGTCAATCACTTGTAAAGCTCAGCAGGCTCGGATATCTTACTACATACCATCTGTTTCAAGATAAATAATGTGAGTTAGTTTAAAATTAAATTAACAAGCATCATTTACTTTAAAACAGAGACATGAGTAGTGTTACCGCCTTCATTTCCACAATACTGTGTATCATGCAATTCACGCTGATACTTGTCAGACATAGTCAAGAAGAAACAGATTCTTGACGCTAATTGAGAGATCGATCCACACATGATTCATTCAGGGTACACGTGAATTTATACAAGACGTCCAGCTATCATCGATACAACAAACTCCTGGATCCATAGAAGTGATATGGGACGTTGGGATGTAGCCTAATCCAGAGCTAACTAACAGATAAGATTAGTTACAATAATCACGTGTTTCTACACCCCCGCAGTCGAAGAGTCAGTAGGAATGACACATAGACTGGTGCGAAATTCCTGAAACACGTTGGTAGCTGATCCCTTTGTCATAATGTCGGCATACTGCATTGAGGTGGGCACATGAAGCACTTTGATCTGCTGCAGGGCAACTTTTTCTCCAACGAAATGTAGATCAAGCTCGATGTGTTTCGTCTGTCGATGATGAACCGAATTTTGGCTAAGATACACAGCTGACACATTATCACAGTAAACAACTGTTGCCTGATGCAGTGGCTGCTGAAGTTCTTCCAGGAGTTGACGAACCCAACAGCATTCAGCGACAACATTAGCTACCGCACGATATTCGGCCTCCGCACTGGATCTCAACACAATTGGCTGCCTCTTTGAAGACCATGAAATCAATGAGTCACCAAGGAACACACAGTAGCCAGAGGTAGAACACCGTGTGTCGGGGCAACCTGCCCAATCAGCATCAGAGTATGCGGTCAGCGAGAGACTGTTGGAGCCACGGATGTGAAGACCATGATTCAAAGTGCCCTTTATATATCGAAGGATCCTTTTTACCAGAGACCAATGGGCGCTTCGTGGTGAATGCATGTGCAAGCATGCTTGATTAACCGCGTAAGCAAGGTCAGGTCGTGTGAGTGTCAAATATTGAAGGGCCCCAATGATGCTTCGATAAAATGATGCATCAGTAGACAATGTTCCATCTGAGGAGGATAACTTCGATTTTGTGTCAACAGGTGTGGATATCGGCTTGCAATTACTCATACCTGCTCTAGAGAGAATGTCATCAACATACTTGGATTGATTAAGGAGAAAACCATCTTCAGTACGTGTGACATGAATCCCTAGGAAGAAGTGTAGTGGACCCAAGTCCTTCATTGCAAATTTCTTGCTGAGCCAACGCACTGTCACACCCGGTTTTATTAAGCATAAAACCAACTGCAAAATACATGTATGCCAGGATCAGTTTCACCATACATGTATGACAAAAATGATAAACAGTTCTATATCGCATGCAAACAACATTTATACCTTCAAAAGAGTTTTGAAGTAGCAGCGGAAGAAGAAAAACTTTAGGGCAACCACAGGCAAATTGACTGGCAGCAACACGACCTATGCACCGTCTTCATTTGTCATTGTCCTCATTAGATCTTCTCTTCACTGAGCAACATATTAAAAATACAACAAAACAAGTGTGAGTACCATCTCGTGGTACTTAGTAAGTGTGGGAAATAAATGACATGAAAGCCAAAATCAAAGGAAAAGGCTGATAGTGGTTTAAGCACTAAGCATTAAACCTAACATTAGCTTTCATTAGCAACCTACATCTAGGTGAGTAATTCCCAACCGTAATAACAGTAATAGTAATTATAATAATATCAACATCAATTCCAAGCATTATCCCAACCACCATTCCAACCATTGACTAATTATGAATTCGACACCAAGCCGCTCTTGTCCGTGAGCACGACTGTCATGACATATTCTCAATCTCTGCAGAGAATGTATCATTTACCCACAAGTCGTGATTTCATCCCCTATTGCTAGGTGGACCAAGTAAACCTCCCTGATGCCAGTGGTGTGCAACCCACATTACACACTTCTGTAGGTGTGTGACCAGGAGATCACTACGAGGTATTTACAAAGGTCCTCCCGACTAGTAACCGGCCCTCTGAGGTTTCACCGCTCTGGCTCCTAGAGTCCATTTTACCTCCGTCAGGAGAAGCCCCCTCTTGAGCCATGCGGATCACAAGGCAGATACACTGAACCAATTCCCCGCACTGTCCAACTACCAACACTATATTAGGAGAGGCCTAATTAATTGACCAAGCTGCCCCATACTCAGTCTTGTGGCGATACTGTATATCTTAGTGGCTACTCCATAAACCGGTCCTTAGAATCCAGCAAGGTTCAATCCCCAAATCCTGGGTCTCGTGCGTACTGCACCATACCGTTCAACCCAACCCGCCAGATTCCTATTTACTACAATCCATTTCCAACATCATAATCATAATCATAATAATAAGTCATGAGTAATAAATATGGTCAATGCTTTCCACCCAACTATTATGCATGGCTAAGCGTAAAGTAATCCCCAAGTACCTCCTTTCCATAATCCAAGCGATAAGGTAATAAGGTAAAACAACAGGACATAGCATAGGATTCATATTAATTAGCATGCAACTAACTAAACTCTTAAAAAGGTGCAAGATGATCAAGGGCACCTGCCTTTCATTGAATAGCTGCTCAGTCTCTTGATTGAACTCTTGTCTTCATATCTTCATGTCACTTCTTTGTCGAAATAAGAGTGCGTATAAACTACCGTCAAAAAAGAAATAAAAACAATCAAGAACAATACACAATACAAGCAATATAAGTATTATAATTGAAATATGTTATGATTATGATTTAAATTGGAGTTATGAGTGATTTATTATTTTTCATAGCTAAAGAAATGCATTTACCATTTATTCTCCACTTTTAGTATTTATTTACAGGCTAAAAACATTTTTAATGAGTTTTCTATAGCCAAAATATATTTTATATGCATTTTATAAATTTTATTTCAGCATAAAACATTTTATAAACAATTTCCCTACTATTTCCATATTTATTCTCTATTTTTAATATTTATTTATAGCTAAAAGCATTTTTATTAAATTTTCTATTATAAAAATATACTTTATATGAATTCTAAAATTTTATTTTAGTATAAAAAGATTTATAGCCATTTTCCTATAATTTCTATATTTATTTTATCACTTAAAAACATTTTCTATGTATTAAATATATTTTCTGCAATTTAATTATATTTATCGGAATTTTCCTATAAAAACAATGATAATAAAAAGTATAATTTAATTTATCTAAAGTCCAGGGGTTGTTTTGTAATTTTTCAATATAGGACAGAGGTTAAAAGTAGTATTTTATAGAGTTCCAAGGTGTCGACTGTTGGAGTCGGCAGATCTCCTGACACTACTAAAGTGTTGAAGGAGTTTGTAGTTCGGTGTGGGCGCGCGGAGACTCAAGAAGGTGAATCACGACTGGACACGAGAGACACAGTGGTTTACGTGGTTCGGGCCGCCTGAGCGTAATATCCTACTCCACGGGTGTGTGGTGTTGTATTAGTTTATGTATGAAAGCTCACGTCAATGCGTGTGTGCCTGAGAGCGTTCGAGAGCCTTCCTCCCCCTTCCGTGTATCGTCGGTCTGTCCTTTTATAGTACAAGGACAAACCGTTACAAGTTAGCCTGGCCCGACATGTGGCCCCGGCGGTTACTAGTATTGATACACGATTAATTGTTGTTAATAACCCTGTAACGGGCTCCAATAGTGCCGTTACAGGTGTTAAGATTGTTCGATTAAGTGTCATTAACATGGAATTAATGACAATTAATCGGGTCTTGAAGTCCGCGACTATCCTTTGAAGATCCGGAGTCGTTACAACGTCTTCCGGAGGTTTGAGGCGGCCATCTCCGACGTTTGGACACGTGGCAGCTCCGAAGCTTGCTTGTGGGAAGCGGGAAGCTCCGGGGTGGCCTGGCACGTGTCAGGTCCGGAGCTTCTCTCGGTCAGGGGTTAAGTCCGGAGGTGCCGTTTCGGTACCTAGCCCGGAGCTTCACCCTTGTGGGTAGTAGCTCCGGTCTGGCAGTACACGTGGCAACCTAGGGGTTAACCATGTTGGAGAAGCAGGTCCGGTTATGTCTGACAAGTGGGCCTCCGAGGGTCTTCAATTTGAGTAGACGTCCTTCCCTTGAGATCTTTGTAACCTCAGGGGGTGTATGATTTTTAGGGTACCGACAGTGGCCCCCTGGACCTACCTCCGGGGAAAGTCACCGGGGTGAAGTCATTCCGTCGGAGGTGGGTCCATACTCGCGACTCTTGAACTGGGTCTTCAAGGGTCTTCGGAGGTGCCGTTGGCGGGGCTTTACGGTTAAATCCCGACGCGTGGCGCACCTCAGGCGGTAGATAAGATCTTTTACGTGCGGATCTCTCGCAATTGAAGGTCGCCGGTTCCCGATACGAAAACCGTATCGGTTCCGCGCGCCTTGTCAGGTCGCTGCCTTTGGGTTTCCCGCCTCGTGATGACAATTGTTCACCTGGGTAAGAGCCTCGACTTGATCGTCAGGGTGGTCCCGGGCCCTCTTGTCATCGGCAGGGTTGAATTCTTGAGTAGTATCCTTGACTCCCCTGCAGTTTCCATCCAAGCGTTGCGAGGGCTTACTTAAGAAGGAAAGTGCACCGTCGGGAGTTCTTTACGCTTCCCATATGTTCTTGCGCTCAAACTCCCAACTCGTACTTTGCTCCTCTTCTCTTGCCTAGCTGTGCTGCGATGGAGTTGGGTCTGCGTGAGAGTCGCTTGAAGACTGACAGCGATCTGAAAAAGGTCCGGGCCCTCATGGGGTGGTCTTCGGACTTCTTCAACCGCTCGGTCCGCGCCGGCGGAGAGCTCCCCTTTGAAAAGGAGCACGCTGGCGAGATGGTGTACTTTTCCTCGTACGCCATGGTGGGGCTGATCCCACCGTTTTCTTCTTTCTTCTTGATGCTGCTGGACTTCTATGGTCTGCAGCTGTACCACCTTGGCCCTCACTCCATTCTCCTTGTGTCCATCTTTGTCCACTTCTGCGAGATGTGGGTGGGCATCCCTCCCTGCATCGAGCTCTTCCGAACCTTCTTCACCGTCCACACCACCGGCCGAAGCAATGAGTATCTTGGCTTCTACTACTTCGTGAAGCGCAAGAAGTGCCCATTCAAGTACCTCCGGTCATTCCCTTCCGGGAAGTGGGATGACTGGAAGAAAGATTGGATAGTCGTCCGGGTGGAGGAGCATGAGCGGTTGGAGTTGCCAGACGGTCTGCCCAGCATTGACACGTCGGTATGGAGCGAAGTTCCGGTGCTGGCGGAAGCTTTCGACCCTGTCCTGACCAGGATCCGCCAATGTGTGGAGGGAGGATTGACTCCCCAGGCGGTGTTCTGCAACTTCCTGTCCAACAGGTGGGCGCCGCTGAAGAGGAGGGAGAAGCTCGCCTGGGCCCTCAACAGCGTGATGGACGAGGACCGGGTTGAGACCGGGTTGAAGTCCAGCATGGTGGGGAAGACCTTGGAGTTTCACCTCAAGAAATTCCAGCACGGCATCGACGTTGACGGAGATTACTTGACTCCGCCGCCGGCCTTCCTCCCTCTGAACGTGGAAGTTGAGTTCAGCAGGGAGCTCCGGCGGACGATGCCCGCGCTTGACGACCTTGGTGTCGTCGAGAGAAGATCAACCACCTGGTTGGCGATCCCCGGGTTGTCCGAAGACGGCTCCGCCCCTGTCCCACAGCCAAGAGCTGAGGTCATCAGCAAGGGCAAGGAGCTGGCGGAGGAGCCGGAGAGCCGGAAGAGGAAGCTGCGACATGCTGACGGAAGGTCCATCGGGCCTGTCACTTCCCCCCCGGTTCCCCGTCCTCAGGAAGGAAGATCCTCCGCCGCCGTGGCGACTGTCCCCGTGGTGGGGTCCTTCCGGAACGTTACTGTTCCGGCGGTGGGATCCTCCCGGAGTGCGACTGTCCCCGTGGTGGATCCCTCCTGTGGTGCTAGCTCCGGGCGCGCGACTCCGGCATCTGGAGCGGTGAGGGCCTCCAGGTCCAGGAGTTCCTCCCGATCAAGGAGAGCTCCGACCCGGGAAACGCCCGTGGCTGTGGCAAGTCCTGGGAGTCCTCCCGGAGCTCCTACGCCGACCGTGGCCAGCCCGGATCGTCCGGGAAAGAGGTTCCGCGCAAGCTGGTGCGGGAGCCTCCCAAGGTAATTTTTCTTTTTTACCTCGATTAACTTTTTAATTGTAGCATCTGTTTGCTCAATTTCTTCGTTCTTCATCTGCAGCGTTCCCAAGAAGGGGAGTGAAGCTCCACCCTCAGCCACAGTGTCTGAGGCTGCGAGGGCTTCTGCTCCAGTCCCGGTGCCGCCCCAAGCGGAGGCTGCGACAGCTCCGGCGCCGGCTGTCGTGGTCATGGACCTCGACTCGTCTCCAGAAGTTCCCGTGGTAGCATCGGACCACGGGAATGAAGATGCGCCAGCGGCACCCGTCCCGGAAGTGGAAGCTCCGGGTCCTGGTGCTGCAGTAGTAGAAGCTCCGGCTGTTGAGTCGGAGGAAGTAGCAGTCCCGGCTTCGGAGCCGGAAAGTGCTGAAGACCCGGCGATTGAGCCGGAGGTGGCTGAAGCCCCGGCATGAGAGCCGGAAGTCGAAGTAGTTCCGGCAGTTGAGCCGGTTACTTCCGAAGCTCCGGCCGCAGAGCCGGTGATTGTTGGAGCGCCGGTCACAGAGCCGGCGGTTAAAGAGGCGAGGGAGCTTGAGCCTCCCTCAGAAGAGGTGTCCCGGCCGGAGCCAGTAGCGGCTCCTGCTCCGGAGGCGACGACGTCGATGGTACCTGTGGCAGAGCCAGAGTGCCTGAACGAAGTCGCCGGCCCCTCGCCTGAGGGGGCGAATGAAGACTTGGTGGCGGGACCTCCTTCGATGGCGACTGAGGCCGTCCCGGAGGAAGGCCTTAGCGCTTTGGAAGCTCGGGGTTCCACTCTCTTAGAGTGGGACCCAATTTTTGTATGTGAAGACCCGCTGGAACCAGCGGAAGAGATCCCAGCAGGTCCGGAGCCCGTCTCGCTGTCGATGTCCATCGACAACGCCTGCTCCAGTCTACGTCAGGTCCAACTGGCCTTCTTCCACGACAGCAAGGCTCTTGAAGAGGAGCGCCAAACCCTTAGGCGGTGGCGTAATCGGCTCCACTTCGAGACTAAGCTGGCGCAGTCGAGGCTTGCGGATGACAAGGAGTGGATCAAGCGGGAGAAGATCCGCCTGGAGCTCTGGGATAAGCTGCTGGACGAGAGGGAGAGCATGACTCACGCCCTCGATGCTCAATCCTGGGAGTTCCACGACCGAGCTAAGGCTGCTAACGACGCGGCCAATGCTCGGTTTGATCAGCTCGAGGCCATCAGCACCGCACTCATCAAGCGCCGAGAGGCACTTGAAGGGAGGGAAAGACGGCTCGAGGACGAGGAGCAAAAACTCCTAGAGCTACGGGATGACGTCTTGCGACGGGAAGAAGAGCTCGCCGAGAAAACAGCTCTGGCGGACAAGGGCCTCGAGGAGCGTACTAAGAAATTGGAAGAGCGCTGCCTCGAGGAAGAGGAGAAGACCTGGGTGCGGGGGCAGGAACTCTACGAATACGAGTGTGCCCTTGTCGCCCGGGAGAAGAAAGTGGAGGCTAGGGAGAAGGACCTGGTCGACCGCCGGAACAAGATCCACCTCCGGGAGGAGGAGCTCGAAAGACTTGAGAAGCGGGTTGCTGCGAAGATCCAGCAAAACGCCAAAGAAGTTGAGCGCCTCGCCCGCGAGAATTCGGAGCTGACGGCGGCCCGGAGATCCTTGGAAGAGATGAAGAACTTGAGGAAGGCGGACTCCCTGCAAATTTGGGAGTTCCTGGGCAAGGCCGACGACGCGCTGACGCTGATGGGTTTCAGCCCCGTGCACCCGGATGATCCGGAGCCAGAGCCGGACCTTGCGTTGCAAGCGTTGAGCGCCGCAGGCAGCAAGCTCTCCAAGGTGGGCGACATCATCGCGGACCAGCTGGAGGTCGAGGTGCAATCCCTGGCTAGGAACGTCACAGAATATGTGTTGACGTGCTACACCAGCCGGAACCCTCGATTTCCTCTGGACCCGGTGCTTGAAGGCCCTGTCGAAGGAGAAGGCGAAGCTACCCGAGCCTGCGTGTCGGAGGTCGCCCAGAAGGTCGCCGAGTTCTTCCATAGGGTCTAGGACCGTCTCTTTTAGCCTTTACTTGTATCTTCTCTTCTTCCTCAATTTTGTAATCCCTTGTCTCCATATGTAATCTCCGGTCTTCAGATGAAATGAAATCCCCAATTTTTTGCGAATTTCATTTTTTTTTGTCTTCAACATCTTTATCTTCACTTGGCCCCCTGGTAGATGTGCACAATTTGATTGTGGACATGTACCAAAAGGATGTTGAGTTTTGTTGAAGACGAATTTGCTTCGAACTTGTGGAATTTAGGTCCGAAGTTTTTGATAGTGAAGGTCCCCTGAAGTTGTCGGAGCTTAGAAGCTCCAGCACTGTCCATCGCTGGAGCTTAGTAGCTCCGGCAATAGCCTCTATCAACACGTTGAGCGTCGGTAGTTAATACTCCAAGGTGTCGGAGCTTAGCAGCTCCGGCAATGACCTTTGCCACACTTGGTTTGTTGGCAACAGACTCCAGTGACGGGGTCTTCTCACCATCTTTTAGTCAACGCCGACGGTTGACGCCCTGGTGGGAGTCGGAGCTTGGTTAGCTCCGGTTTTTCTCCATCAACGTAGGGTTCATTTTTCCTGCACACTTAAGCCAAGAAAAATAGTAAAATTCGTTCCTTGTCTATAACTTCGTCGCGGCTTACGGTTCTCAAGAAAATTTTAAGTTGAACACGATTTTTAATACGACTGGATGAATTGTCTTTTCTTTTAGATCCAATTGTCCATGGACCCACCTTACTTTAGCCTGTCGGGATGTAGGTAGAGTGGCGTACTTAGGGTGCTTGACCAGGCTAAGTCGATAGCGCACTCCGGCCCTAGAATGGCTTGGCGGCTTTCAGGCGAGTTGGCCACAGACGATATTTAAATCCAAAAAATCTGACAATTCAACTCGAATCGTATGTAAACCGGTCAAACTAGAACTTCTTAAGAATTGCACGTTTCTGTTATAGACAAGAAAGAGAAAAATAAAAATGTCGAGCCTATGCAAAAATGAATGCACGTGGAGTCTATTTCACATGAAGATGTCTTTCATTATAGGTCCGAGGTACAGGGGAAACAAGTACACTCTTAGGGTACGAAACCAGGCTAAGTGTGTTTGGTTTCTCGTTTGACCCAGGGTAGTTAGCCACACTTTTAGTCCGGAGACTGTGTCAAGTGTTGCATGAGCTTTTCAAACCTTTCGGGAAAGGTCCGGCTGCTCTCCCGGAGGAACTACCCGACTCTGTACAATGACTCTATAACATACATTTCAAGTTACTTAAGACTCACCTCCGTGGAATTAAGTGTAGAACTTACGGAGGTGCTCGATGTTCCAAGGATTTGGGAGAGGTGTCCCATCCTCGGTAGCCAAGCGAACGCTTCCGGGACGGGATACTTTGATCACTCGAAAGGGCCCTTCCCAGCCGGGGGAGAGTTTGTTTTGCCCTTCTCTGGATAGTATTCTCCGTAGCACCAGATCGCCTTCCTCGAGCTGTCGGTTGTGTACATGCCGCTGGTGATAGCGCCGTAGAGCTTGGCGGTATCGGGCATTCCGAACAACTGCTTGGCACCTTCCCTCCTCGAGGAGGTCTAGGTCTTCGCGCCGGAGCTGGACCTGCGCGGCTTCGTCGAAGGTCCGGACTCGGAGGGAACCCAAGGTGATTTCCGGAGGAAGGATCGCTTCAGCTCCGTACACCAGAAAGAAGGGTGTTTCTCCGGTTGCCCGACTTGGAGAAGTCCTGTTGGTCCATAGAGTGGGCGGAAGCTCTTCGATCCAATTGGCTCCGTGCTTTTTCAAGCGCTCATAAGTGCGTGTTTTGAGTCCTTTAAGGATCTCTGCATTTGCTCTCTCGGCTTGTCCATTGCTGGCAGGATGAGCTACGGAAGCGTAGCAAACTTGTATGCCGAGGTCTTCGCAATATCCTTGAAATGCGGAGCTTGTGAATTGAGTCCCATTATCAGTGATGATCTTATTTGGGACTCCGAATCTGCTCACGATGGATTGTAGAAAATTGATTGCAGATTGTTTGTTGATCGTCACAACGGGAGTTGCTTCCGGCCACTTGGTGAACTTGTCGGTGGCGACGTACAGGAACTTGTAACCTCCGACGGCTCTAGGGAAGGGTCCCAAGATGTCCATCCCCCACACAGCGAAAGGCCATGTGGGAGGTATCATTTGTAAGGACTGAGCAGGTGTATGAATTTGCTTTGCATGAAATTGGCATGCTTTGCATTTCTTCACCAGCTCAGTGGCATCCTGGAGCGCTGTAGGCCAGTAGAAGCCGTGCCGAAAGGCTTTTCCGACCAGCGTGCGGGAAGATGCGTGGTTCCCACACTCGCCTCCATGGATTTCTGCGAGGAGCTCGCAGCCTTCTTCCCTTGTGATGCACCGCATTAGGATGCTGTTGGCACCGCGCCGGTAGAGATCCCCTTCTACCAACGTGTATCTTTTAGCCAATCTGACTACCCGATCAGCGGATACATCATCGTCAGGAAGGATGTTGTCTTTCAAGTAGCTCCGGGTCTCCGAGATCCATGCATCGGAACTGACTTGAGCATTTGAGTCTTGCGTGCTGGGTTGCTCGGAGCTTCCGGCAGCACCTACGACCCTTGATGGCTGCCATGGTAACAGGGCCATCAGGACCGTCAGCTTCGGGATGCTGATCTCGCCCCCTTCATTCAGTTCGGCAGGCTGAACTGTGGGTTTTGACAACCTCCGAACAAAGGTTCCATCAGGAGCCGGAGCTCCAGTTGACGCCTTGGTCGAGAGTTCGTCAGCTTCAGCGTTGTGAGCACGTTGAACATGGTGAAGGTCTAGGACTTCGAAGTCCTTCTGAAGCCTCTGGACTTCAAGGAGGTAAGCAGCCAGCTGGAGATTATTGCAGGAGCATTCACCCTTCACCTGCTTGATGACGAGTTGTGAATCTCCTTTGACCAGCAATTGCTTGACACCGTATGATAGTGCCACCTTTAATCCATAGATGAGTGCTTCATACTCCGCCATGTTGTTGGTTGCCTTGAAGTCAAGGTGTACCATGTATTTCATCTTCTCCCCAGTTGGTGCGAGGAGAAGGATTCCAGCTCCGGCTCCCTGCTTCTGCATGGAGCCGTCAAAGTAAAGGGTCCAGTGAGGCTTAGTGAAGGTTGGAACTTGAGGTTCCGTCTTCTGCTCGCTGGGGCCCCCAGGGTTTAATGGAGAGGGAGTCCATTCTGCCACGAAATCTGCCAACGCTTGACTCTTGATTGCTTGTCTCGGAATGAATTCAAGATCGAATTCAGCCAATTCCGCTGCCCACTTTGCAATATTCCCAGTTGAATTGGGATTATGCAGGATCGCTCGAAGTGGATATGAGGTCACCACCGAGACTTTGTGAGCTTGGAAATAGTGTCGAAGCTTCCTTGAGGCAATAAGAACTGCATAAAGCAGTTTATGCACCTCTAGGTATTGAGTCTTGGCATCATGTAACACTTCACTGATGAAGTATACCGGGCGTTGAATGGTCCGAACCCTCCCGGAGGGGTCCGGAGCTTCCTCTTCATTGATCCGGACCCTCTCGGAGGGGTCCAGACTCTCTTCGGGGACCTCCGGGTTCTGGGTGGAGGAACTCGGAGCTTCTTCAGAAATGACCTGGACCCTCTTAGAGGGGTCCGGGTCCTCTGAAGTGGCTTCTTGTAGGTTTGAGTCTGGGAGCTGGGACCCAGACCCGCTTTCAGGAACCTCCGGACCCTCCCGAAGGGGTCTGGATTCCTGAGTATTGGGTAGTTCCGGTCTCTCCGCAACCAAAACCATACTGACGACTTCGTCAGTAGCTGAAATGTAAAGCAACAAAGGCTCACCAGGGTTCGGAGCTACCAGGACTGATAGGGTGGTGAGGAACTGTTTCAGCTCCTGGAATGCCTTCTCTGCTTCTTCAGACCATTGGAATGGTCCGGACTTCCTCAGTAACTTGAAGAAGGGAAGTGCTCTTTCCACCAGTCTTGAAATGAACCGGCTGAGGGCTGCTAGACATCCAGTTAATTTTTGGACGTCTTTGATGCGGGTTGGTGGCTGCATGTCTTCAATGGCTTTTATCTTCGCCGGATTAGCCTCTATGCCCCGGTGACTTACCAGGAAACCAAGAAGCTTTCCGGAACTAACCCCGAAGACGCACTTGTCTGGGTTTAGCTTCGTGCGGGTGGCCCGCAGCTTGTCGAAGACAGCCTGCAAGGTGTCCAAGAGGGACTCCTTGTTCTTGACTTTGACCATGATGTCATCGACGTACACTTCCACTATGTCTCTGATGAGTTCTTCGAAAGTTTTGTACATAGCTTGTACAAAAGTTGAAGCTGCATTCTTGAGACCAAACGGCATGGCTGTGTAACAATACAATCCATCCACTGTGATGAATGAAGTATGCTCTTCATCCTCCCTAGACATCCTGATTTGATGATATCCAGAATATGCGTCTAGAAAACACAGTAACTCGCACCCGGAGGTGGAATCCACTATCTGATCTATTCTAGGTAGTGGGAATGGATCTTTTGGACATGCCTTATTCAGTGTGGTGTAGTCGATGCACATCCGAAGTTTCCCGCCGGCCTTGGGCACAACGACTGGGTTTGCCAGCCATTTTGGATGGAAGACTTCTCGGATAAATCCGGCTTCGAGCAACTTCTTCACTTCTTGTCGGATGAAGTTCTGTCGCTCTACAGATTGCTTCCGAGGTTTCTGATGCACAGGCCGAGCATCGGGGTAAATCTTCAGATTGTGCTCAATCACTTCCCTGGGGATCCCAGGCATTTGTGACGGTTGCCAAGCAAATACGTCAACGTTAGCCCGGAGGAAAGTGATGAGCGCGAGTTCCTATTTGTCATTCAACCCACCCGATATGCGGGTGGTTTGAGTAACATCGGAACCAATTTGGACGACTTTGACGGGGATGTCGGTGTCGCCGCTTGGCTGCACACGGGGAGCAGAGGTTGAGCCTCGTTGCCGAATGCTCGGAGGTTTTGGAGCTTGCCCCTGTCTGGAGTCCTTCTCTTGCGCAGTGGTGAGTGCATGGAGCTCCTCCAGAGCAGTTACTCCGGCGGTGCGATATCCACGAATCCGAAGAACGCCTGCTGGTGTTGGCATCTTCAACACCAAGTATCCATAATGAGCAGCTGCCATAAATTTGTATAGGGCAGGTCTACCCAAGATGGCGTTGAATGGTAAGTTGATCTGAGCGACGTCGAAGACCAACTTCTCGGTGCGGTACTTCTCCCGTGTCCCAAAGGTAACGGGGAGAATTATAGCTCCGAGTGGGGTAATGGCCCCCAGACCTACTCCGGAGAATGGTCGAGAGGGCTGAAGATCCGAAGGTCGAAGCTGAAGTCTGGTAAAAGCTTCAAAGCTTATAAGGTTCAGCCCCGAACCTCCATCCACCATAACATGATGGAGCTGGATGTTGTTGATGGTGGGAGATACCATCAAGGGTAATTGGCCAGCTCCGACCATGCTTCGAGGACAGTCCGAAGCATCAAAAGTGATGGGTGTGTCCATCCACTTTCGATGTGGCTCCGGTCTAGCTGTAGGAGCTACAGCAGCCATATCCCGCCGCATAGTCTTGATGACACGACGAGAAGTGATGTCCCATGATCCACCAAAGATGGTGTTCATGGTTTTCCGACGCTCGTTGTCGGAGACGTCGGAGTCATCGTCGACGGAGGTGTAGACGGCTTTCAGGACCTTTTTGGGGTCCTGAAACCCTAACTCCTCTTCAGCCGGAGCTTCGTCAACCTTCTGTTTTCCCTCCCTCTGTCGGAAAGGAGACCCTTCCCGGCGCTTGTTGTAGCGCTCGGCAAGGTTTTGGACCTCCCGGCAGTCTTCCAGCCTGTGGCTGCCCGTTTTGTGGATGGGGCACCACATTTTGGATTTGCCGCCGTCTTCGGAAGACGGTCGAGGTCACTTCTCGGGGCGTGGCCCCCGGCCACCAGGAGTTGCAGTGGCTGCAACGTTGGATGTGCCGGCCGACGGCTTCTTCTTGCCGTTGGTCTTCTTTTTCTTCTTGCCACTCCCGGAGGTAGCGGCTTCTTCTTTGGAGGATTTTTTGTGATCCTCCAAGGCTGGTTTGGAGTGCATTTCACGGCCCTCCGCAGCTCTGGCACATTTGTCTGCCAAGTTGAAGAGCTCCGTGACGCTGGTGATCTCTTTGATCGCCAGCTTCTCCAACATCTTCTTGTCTCGTACACCCTGTCTGAATGCCACAATGACAGAAGCGCTTGAGATAGAAGGGATTGTGTTGCGTACCTGAGAGAACCTCTGGATGAATGACCGCAAAGATTCTCCCCCTTTTTGCACGACCGCAAAAAGGTCTAGTTCAGTGCCCGGTCGGGTGTATGAACTCCCGAAGTTGGCAGTGAACTGACGGCACAGCTCCTCCCAACTGTCGATAGAGTTGGGTGGAAGGCTCATAAACCAGGACTTGGCGGTCCCAGTTAAGGCCACTGGAAAGTAGTTGGCCATTACGACCTCGTTTCCTCCAGCTGCTAAGATTGCAGAGGAGTATATCTGCAGAAATTCTACGGGGTTGACAGTCCCGTCGAATTTTTCCGGCAAGTGTGGCCGGAACTTCTGTGGCCATCTAACCATGCGCAGGTGCATGGCTAGGGCGGAACAGCCTCCTCCTACTCCTTCCAGAGTAGAAAGGTCTTGAGCATCCCGTCTTTCTCGAGCTCGCTCGATATGGACACGACCATCCTGTTGGCGGTATCGGCTATCAAGCTCCGCCCAGAGGTCATGTGTCGAAAGCCGAGATACCGTATGGGTGCGTCGTGCCCCAGAGGGCAACGACGTCACTTGCTGTGACGCAGCTCGTCTTCGGTTGTTGGAGACATGCGGACCAAGTCTTCCAGACAACGTCCGTCGCTGCGACGGGGCTCGCCCTGAAGGAGGAGGACCCTGGTTGTTGAGGCGTTCGGCCGCTGCTGCGACCAAATGCTCAACATCAGCCCTCCATTGCTCCATGGCATCTCGAGATGCATCCGGAGGTGGTGGTCGCTGGAGAAGAGCACGCGCTGCATGGAGCGCGTGTTCTGGGTTGTCATGACTTGCCAGCGCAGTATGTGACGCCGGTGCACCATCATGTTGCCCGGCACGTTTTGCTGGAGAAGATGGTGGTGGTGGGAGTGTGACTCCTGCTGGTGCTGAGGCTCCTGCTGGTGACTGCATGTTGGAGGGATTGCCCCCGACAGCCTGAGCAGCAGGTTGCCCATTGGATGATCCAGCCGCAGAATTCACCATTCTTGAAAATCTCAGGCACCCCTACCTGGCGCGCCAACTGTCGACTGTTGGAGTCGGCAGATCTCCTGACACTACTAAAGTGTTGAAGGAGTTTGTAGTTCGGTGTGGGCGCGCGGAGACTCAAGAAGGTGAATCACGACTGGACACGAGAGACACAGTGGTTTACGTGGTTCGGGCCGCCTGAGCGTAATACCCTACTCCACGGGTGTGTGGTGTTGTATTAGTTTATGTATGAAAGCTCACGTCAATGCGTGTGTGCCTGAGAGCGTTCGAGAGCCTTCCTCCCCCTTCCATGTATCGTCGGTCTGTCCTTTTATAGTACAAGGACAAACCGTTACAAGTTAGCCTGGCCCGACATGTGGCCCCGGCGGTTACTAGTATTGATACACGATTAATTGTTGTTAATAACCCTGTAACGGGCTCCGACAGTGCCGTTACAGGTGTTAAGATTGTCCGATTAAGTGTCATTAACATGGAATTAATGACAATTAATTGGGTCTTGAAGTCCGCGGCTATCCTTTGAAGATCCGGAGTCGTTACAACGTCTTCCGGAGGTTTGAGGCGGCCAACTCCGACGTTTGGACACGTGGCAGCTCCGGAGCTTGCTTGTGGGAAGCGGGAAGCTCCGGGGTGACCTGGCACGTGTCAGGTCCGGAGCTTCTCTCGGTCAGGGGTTAAGTCCGGAGGTGCCGTTTCGGTACCTAGCCCGGAGCTTCACCCTTGTGGGTAGTAGCTCCGGTCTGGCAGTACACGTGGCAACCTAGGGGTTAACCATGTTGGAGAAGCAGGTCTGGTTATGTCTGACAAGTGGGCCTCCGAGGGTCTTCAATTTGAGTAGACGTCCTTCCCTTGAGATCTTTGTAACCTCAGGGGGTGTATGGTTTTTAGGGTACCGACACAAGGGCTTAAATGCAGGTTTACATATTTTCAGATTATTTACATAATTAACATAATGGCTAGGGGTGTTTTCATAAGATCAGGGGTGTAAGACCTATGTGTGCTGAATACATTGGCTTGTCGTGAATACACTTGGCCTTGATGATAAAAGTTTTGAATATCACCAAAACACCTTTTTATCGAGGTCCGACTCTAGCTCTGAGCTACAGCAAGGTCCGACGGTAGGTCCGGCTTGGTTTGGGTAGCTCCGGTTACGTTCGATGCTAGGTGCGACTAGCTTTGGTCAGCTCCGGTGAAGTTTTGTCTTTAGCTCCGGCATGTCTTTGATAGCTCCGACATGTTTTTGATAGGCCCGACATGTTTTTGATAGCTCCGCCGTGTTTTTGTTAAGCTCCGAAGTTGATTTTTCTAGCTCCGACTTTTGGGATTACAAGTTCTGACTAGTTCTGGTTAGCTCCGGCGCTAGGTCCTGCTAGTTTTATAAGCTCCGACGGGAGCTTGGTTGTACTAGTTTTGATAAGCTCCGGCGCTAGGTTCTACTAGCTTTTGTTAGCTCCGACTCAAGGTCCGGGTTGCTCTAGCAAGGTCCGAAACTTGACCGTAGTGCTTCTGCTTTTCATTTGCAATGTTTCGTACTTGCTTTACATTGTTGGAAAGATTGCTTAGTATTCATTTGCTAAGTTTTTGGTGCGTTTTGGTTGATATGGATGATATCGTGTTACTGTGGTTTTGCAACATGCTTATGTGAGGTTCTTACGTAGGGTGTTGGGTTCGGAACTAACTTGAGTCAAGTCGAGGACTTGGGCTCGTATGGATTGGTTGTTTATTCACATGCAGGTGTTGCTTGAGTTCAATACATGGCTGGTGACGGGATCCATTGGACTAGTCTCAGGGAGGAGATGAGATTCCGACAACCAAATTCAGGAGGAATTGTGGTTGAGCTGATCAGGAGGTTGCGCAGCATGATTGAATCAAGAACAATGCATATGAAGGTATGATGGACGTTATTGGAAGATGTTTGCACGTGTGCAAGGAGTGCATGGACGTGGCTACATGGTTCCGAGACGTGATGAAGAGATGTGGACGTAAAGAGTTGGTCGGAAAGGTCCAACCGACTAGGTTATGGACTCAGGTTGCGGCTGAGTCGGGTTTGACTCAAATATGGAAAGATTTGATTTGTTTATGATAGGATTTCGTGTGGGTCACGAATTTGAGTTGTTTAGGAATGTGGGATACGTTCCTAAGGTGTTTAGAAGTCTTAAGATTGCTTCTATCTGCGTATAGAAGAATCCTAAGCAGTTATGGAATGTTACGATTCGTGAACAGAGTAGGATTAGGTTCCTGATCTGAGTTGAGTAGGCTTTCGAGCTGGTTATATAAGCAAGGGAGCCCAGAGCTCGTGGTGCACGACTTTGGGGCTGTTCCTCTTGTGTTCTATTGAATAAAATTCGTAGTTTGAAGAAACTTTTGTGCCTTGTTCGTCCGACTTGTTCCAGACAAGTTTTACTCGTCGAGTTTCTGGATAGCACTACCTTTCGTCGGCGGTTTTATCATAACTCAAGTTTTACAGATCCAATTGACGTGATTCTTTTTGGGTTGTCTTCAAAACTTGATTGTCTATCATCTGTCAACATTTCACAGTCATTGGATTTGTGGTCTATGATCTACACGAGTTTCTTTGCAGCGTTCCAGAACTATTTTTTCTCGGGTAGGGCAGATTGACCATTGTTTGATCTTTCGATCATAACTTGAGTTTTTCTCGACGGATTTGAGTGACTCTTTTTGTGTTGTCTTCGTGACTTGATTATCTATTATATCTATCACTTTTGTCACGGTTAAACACGTTTAGATTAGTCTCACACACGATTTATTTAACAGATCGTTTTTCTGCCGAAAGGGTTTGGGGTTTAATTGTTTCTGCTGCGTAAAATTTTTAAATCTACCATTCACCCCCCTCTAGTAGCTTTTCACGTGCTCTTCGATCCTACAATTGGTATCAGAGCCACGGTGCTCTAATATTTGTGATTTGCACATGTTTTTGACTAATCATCATGGAGAAGTACTCCGCCAAACCGTGTGTGTTTGCTAGTATTGATTTTCAGGTTTGGAAGGCACGCATGGAGGCTTTCATCCAAGCACAAGGATTTGCAATATGGGAGAAGGTATACAAGCCTTACGAAGTGCCATCAAACGATCAACTTACAACTACAAATATGAGAGATGTCGACAACAACAACAAGGCTCGAAACTTGATCATACAAGGATTAACACAAAGCGACTTCGACCGTGTTGCACACCTCCGATCTGCATACGATGTGTGGAAAGCACTTTGTGACTACCACGAAGGATCCAACACGATCAAAGAGGTAAGGCAAGATATGTTCAAGAAAGAATACATGCGCTTCGAGATGCAACTCGGTGAGTCTATTGATGACCTTTTTGCTCGCTTTAATAAGATTCTCAGCAACTTGCGTAGTGTCAATGTTAAATTTTCAGATGCTGAAAATGCTAGGCATTTGCTAAGTGCATTAGATATGTCAATTTGGGAGATGAAAGTCACATCTATTCATTAATCTACTGTCATGAGTTCACTTACTTTAGATGTGCTATATTCAAGTTAAAAACTCATGAAATTGATATAATCTCACATAAGAACCCCAATAAGTCTATTGCATTTGTTTCACAACGTGATATGTCTAGCTCCAGCCAATCATCATCTTTCAATACTCTTGCTTTGTTGTCCTCACTAACCGTGGAGCAGATCGAAGAATTTCCATAAGAGGAGTTGGCACTCATCTCTACTAGATTCTCAAAAGCATTGCAAAATGTGAGAACTAGAAGGAGAGGAAGCTCCGGACCTCAACGCTATTTTGAATGTGGTAAAACAGGACACTTTCGTACAGAATGCCCTAACCTTTTAGGTCCGACCACCCGGGAAGAAAAACAAAGCAAGGTTCGGACCTCCTCTGGAAATTTCAACAAGAAGATGAAAGGTACCATAGGATGCAAGATGATCAACAATTTCATCACCGCGCTTCAAGAGTTCAGTTCAAGCGACGTGGACATTGGAAGTGATGAAGATGAAGATGATTTGGCAAACTTGTGCTTTATGGCGGGCAAGTCAAGATCAAGTATGGAGGAGGCAGAACACAACAACGACAATGAAGAGGTTACACGTTTGAGGAAGGAGAACATTTGGATTGTGGATTCAGGTTGCTCATGCCACATGACCGGTAACAAAGATTGGTTCTCCTCCCTCTCTTTTGTGTCACGTGTAGAGAATGTTACTTTTGCTGATAATTCTTCAACTCCTATAATTGCTAAGGGTTCGGTTAGAGTAAATGATCACTACACTTTGAAGGATGTGGCACTTGTCAAAAATTTGAAATACAACTTGCTTTCCGTTTCACAATTGCTAGATGAAAATCTAGAAATTATTTTCAATAAAAACTGCTGCAAAGTTGTAGGTTCAAATAGTGAGCTTATTTTTAACATGTCTCGGTTTGGAAGAGTTTTTAAAGCTGATTTTGATATGTCTGCCTCTAAGCATAGGTGTCTAGTTGCTAATGATTCAAAGGACTTATATTTTTGGCATCATAGACTTGGTCATGTAGGCTTTGATCACCTAACGCGTGTTAGTGCTCTTGATCGCATACGTGGGCTTCCTAAGCTTAAAGGGGACAAAGAATTTGTGTGCTCTTCTTGTAGACATGCTAAGATGGTTGCAGGTTCACATACTCCTCTCACAATGATCATGACAACTGAACCATGTCAACTTTTGCATCTTGACACCGTAGGAACTTCACGTGTTCAATCCTTCGGAGGTAAATGGTATGTTCTCGTTATCGTTGATGATTATTCTAGATACTCTTGGGTTTACTTTATGGCATCTAAGAATGAAGTTTTTAATCACTTTAGAACTTTATTTCTTAGATTATCAATTGATCACCCAGGATCATTAAAAGCAATTAGAAGTGATAATGGAACTGAATTTAAAAATCAATCTTTTGATCACTTTTGTGCTGAAAATAGAATAGATAATCAATTCTCTTCACCATATGTACCTCAACAAAACGATGTTGTAGAAAGAAAGAACAGAACCTTAGTTGAGATGACTAGGACTATGCTTGATGAATATCAAACTCCTAGGAAATTTTGGGCTGATGCGTTAGCAACCGCTTGTTATGTCTCAAATCGTGTTTTCTTGCGTGCTAAGCTAGGTAAAACACCATATGAGCTTCGGTTTGGACATAGGCCTAGTGTTACACACTTTTGGGTCTTTGGTTGCAAATGCTTTGTTAAGAAACATGGTAATCTTGATAAATTTGAACCTAGATCCATTGATGGCATGTTTCTTGGTTATCCATCTCATACTTAGAGGCTACCGTGTGATTTTACTTGACACTAACAAAATTGTGGAGACTTGTGAAGTGTCTTTTGATGACTCTAGCCCAGGTACTAGCTCAAACATTGCAGGTCCAGATCCATATCTGCAGGGGGAGAGCATTTTCATTGAAGATGAGGAAGAATTAGAGTTGCTGCCAGAAAATTCAGCAGCTAAAGACTTTAGTTTAGCTCCGGATGTTAATTCTCAACCAGCACCGACAACCATCAATGCTGATTCAAATCATCCTCAAGCCACAAGCTCATCGATTTGTGATGAACATAATGAAGAAGAAGCTTGTGAGACATCTGTTCCCCTACGTTTTTACAAAGATCACCCCCCACAACAGATGATTGGAAGCTTGCACAAATGAGTCACACGGTCCAGGTTTTGCGATCCAAACTCTCATGCTCATTCTGCTTTTGTTGCTTCTTTTGAGCCCAAAGATATATCACACGCACTCACTAATGAATCTTGGATTATTGCCATGCAAGAAGAGTTAGAAAATTTTGAGAGAAATAATGTTTGGAAACTTGTATCTCCACCTCAAGGTCACACTTTAATTGAAACTAAATGGGTATTTAAAAATAAACAAAGTGAGGATGGGGTTGTGGTTAGGAATAAGGCTAGGTTGGTTGCTCAAGGTTTCACTCAAGTTGAAGGTCTTGATTTTGATGAAACTTTTGCTCCTGTCGCTAGATTATAAGCTATAAGAATTTTGTTAGCTTTTGCAGCATCTAAAGGTTTTAAGCTATTTCAAATGGATGTTAAAAGTGCTTTTCTTAATGGCTACATAGATGAGGAGGTTTATGTCAAACAACCACCGGGTTTTGAAAATCCAGATTTTCCTAATCATGTTTACAAACTGTCCAAAACCTTGTACGGTCTCAAACAAGCCCCTAGAGCATGGTATGATAGGTTAAAAACATTCTTACTTAAAAAGGGGTTTACCATGGGCAAGGTTGATAAAACTCTTTTTGTGCTTAAGCATGGCAATGACTCATTATTCGTTCAAGTGTATGTGAATGATATTATCTTTGGTTGTGCTTCTCATGATCTTGTGTCCAAGTTTTCAGCAATGATGAGTTCCAAATTTGAAATGAGTATGATAGGTGAAATCACTTACTTTTTGGGGCTGCAAATCAAGCAAACCAAGGAGGGTACCTTTGTGCATCAAACGAAGTATACCAAAGACCTCCTAAGGCGCTTCAACATGGACAAAAGCAAGCCTCTTCGGACACCAATGGGAACAGCAACAACACTTGAACTTGATGAAGATGGTGAATCTGTGAATCAAAAAGAATATAGAAGCATGATCGGATCACTTTTGTACCTCACTGCATCAAGACCGGACATACAATTCAGCGTATGTCTTTGTGCACGGTTTCAAGCTTCCCCACGTGCTTCACATCGTCAAGCCGTCAAAAGTATTATCAGGTACTTACATGAAACACAAGAATTTGGAATTTTTCCTCCTTCTTCCTCAACCGTTACTTTGAAAGCTTTTTCGGATGCTAATTTTGGAGTTGTAGGATTGATAGGAAAAGTACTTCCGGTGCTTGTCATTTTCTTGGTAATTCTCTTGTTGCTTGGTCCTCTAGAAAACAAAATTCAGTTGCACAATCCACAACAGAATCTGAATATGTAGCTGCTGCTAGTACTTGCTCACAAATTCTTTGGATTGTTCAAACACTTAAGGACTATGGGGTTGATCTAGATAGCGTTCCACTATTCTGTGATACCACTAGTGCCATTTGCATTGCTAAAAACCCCGTGCAACATTCTAGAACTAAGCACATTGACATTAGGTATCACTTTCTCCGAGATAATGTTGAAAAGGGAAACATTGTGCTTCACCATGTAGATACCGAACAACAATTGGCTGACATTTTTACAAAACCTTTGGATTTCACTCGTTTTTGTTACACTCGTAGTGAAATAGGGGTTATGAATCCTCATGGCTTAAATTGAGGGGGAGTTTTTGAAACTTGGGAAGTCTATGTGTGAATCTGAAATTAAAATAATATGAGCATTGTATTTCATACATATATGACTTTGTGATTCCTTTTACATGCTGAAAGTTCTTACTACATTACTCGTGTTATACATTTTGTAGTTTTTGCCATGTCTAGTAATTGGAATAATTACTTACACTAAAACTGGTCATGGTCGAACTTTCTTGCTGTTTTGAACTTGTTACATGTTCACAAGTGCTTTTAGTCATAAAGAATTAATCAAGTAATCAACTCACATGTTTGAGTTTTTATGAACAAATATAAATTGAGAAAATATCAAGAGAATATGCATGCATCACACTTCTTCTTTTGAGATGGCTTATCATTGCACTTAGATATGAACTTGGAAGAAATTGTGTATGACTAAAACCATGTCCTTAAGCTTCTGATTGTCAAATGACATAGGCTTGGCTTGGTTGGTTAGAATAAGGCAGATGCGCATATAATCTCTTGCAAATATCATATGATCTAAATTTATGCTTTGAAAAATAATAAAATGCAGCAACTAGTGTCATGCCTTTAGGTTTTGAAATAGTTAAGTTTGTGAGATCATGACTTGATTAAATTGAAAATTACATTTGATCTCTAGCATGGCTTACACTACTTTATGTATTTCATTGATGTGATAATGTAAGGTACTTGATAGTATGACTTGGATGAGCTTTGTTTATATGTATATGTTATAATATGCTCATAACAACTAAAGGGGGAGAGATAATTTGTTTATATGTTCATGACTTGCTGAATACATCGTCAAAGGGGGAGAGATAAGCATGAAGAGAAAGAGAATATGTGCATAAGGAGAGATAATAAAGGGGGAGATATAATATGGGATAATTTTTCTTCTCATTTTACTTTTGATTTACAAAGGGGGAGAAATTGCCTTCAAAACTTTTATGTGAATAAGCCAATGTTCGGATTTTAAATGGTGTTGCCAATGCATTCATCAAGGGGGAGATTGTAAGACCTATGTGTGCTGAATACATTGGCTTGTCGTGAATACACTTGGTCTTGATGATAAAAGCTTTGAATATCACCAAAACACCTTTTTATCAAGGTTCGACTCTAGCTCTGAGCTGCAGCAAGGTCCGACGGTAGGTCCGACTTGGTTTGGGTAGCTCCGGTTACGTTCGATGCTAAGTCCGACTAGCTTTGGTCAGCTCCGGTGAAGTTTTGTCTTTAGCTCCAACATGTATTTGATAGCTCTAACATGTTTTTGATAGCTCTGACATGTTTTTGATAGCTCCGCCGTGTTTTTGCTAAGCTCCAAAGTTGTTTTTTCTAGCTCCGGCTTTTGGGATTACTAGTTCCGACTAGTTCTGGTTAGCTCCGGCGCTAGGTCCTGCTAGTTTTGTAAGCTCCGACGAGAGCTTGGTTGTACTAGTTTTGATAAGCTCCGGCGCTAGGTTCTACTAGCTTTTGTTAGCTCCGGCTCAAGGTCCGGGTTGCTCTGGCAAGGTCCGGAACTTGACCGTAGTGCTTTTGCTTTTCATTTGCAATGTTTCGTACTTGCTTTACATTGTTGGAAAGATTGCTTATTATTCATTTGCTAAGTTTTTGGTGCGTTTTGGTTGATATGGATGATATCGTGTTACTGTGGTTTTGCAACATGCTTATGTGAGGTTCTCACGTATGGTGTTGTGTTCGGAACTAACTTGAGTCAAGTCGAGGACTTGGACTCGTATGGATTGGTTGTTTATTCACGTGCAGGTGTTGCTTGAGTTCAAGACATGGCTGGTGACGGGATCCATTGGACTAGTCTTAGGGAGGAGATGAGGTTCCAACAACCAAATTCAAGAGGAATTGTGGTTGAGCTGATCAGGAGGTTGCGCAACATGATTGAATCAAGAACAATGCATATGAAGGTATGGTGGACGTCATTGGAAGATGTTTGCACGTGTGCAAGGAGTGCATGGACGTGGCTACATAGTTCTGAGACGTGATGAAGAGATGTGGACGTAAAGAGTTGGTCGGAAAGATCCAACCGACTAGGTTATGGACTCAGGCTGCGGTTGAGTCGGGTTTGACTCAAATATGGAAATATTTGAGTTGGTTATGATAGGATTTCGTGTGGGTCACAAATTTGAGTTGTTTAGGAATGTGGGATACGTTCCTAAGGTGTTTAGAAGTCTTAAGATTGCTTCTATCTGCGTATAGAAGAATCCTAAGCAATTATAGAAAGTTACGATTCGTGAACAGAGTAGGATTAGGTTCCTGATCTGAGTTGAGTAGGCTTTCGAGCTGGTTATATAAGCAAGGGAGCCCAGAGCTCGTGGTGCACGACTTTGGGGCTGTTCCTCTTGTGTTCTATTGAATAAAATTCGTAGTTTGAAAGAACTTTTGTGCCTTGTTCGTCCGACTTGTTCCAGACAAGTTTTACTCGTCGAGTTTCTGGACAGCACTACCTTTCATCGATGGTTTTATCATAACTCAAGTTTTACAGATCCAATTGACGTGATTCTTTTTGGGTTGTCTTCACAACTTGATTGTCAAAATTTCACGGTCATTGGATTTGTGGTCTATGATCTATACGAATTTCTTTGCAGCGTTCCAGAACTGTTTTTTCTCGGGTAGGGCAGATTGACCATTGTTTGATCTTTTGATCATAACTTGAGTTTTTCTCGACGGATTTGAGTGATTCTTGTTGTGTTGTCTTCGTGACTTGATTCTCTCTGATATATTAATGTTATCCTAAACGGTCTGTTTAAACGCGTTTAAGTGCTAAACAGAGAGCAACTGTGCAGTTTAGCCCCTAAACGGTGGATTAAACAGTTGACCCGTTTAAACGGGTTAACGCCCGTTTAAACGGGCTAAACGGGCTAAACGAAACGGATTTTAAACATGTTTAAACATGTTTAGAACCGTTTAGGCAAAGTGAACTTACACTTCTAAGTCATATGCAAGTTTAAAATTAATATCACCAAATTGATTAAAATCAATATATTTTCTAAGTTTCACTTAAACACTTAAACACATCAAAAGTAATATTACTTGTGTTTCAAAAAATATAATAAAACAATCATTAGCAGCAGAAGTTTAAAATATTTGTTTAGGACACTACATGTACTTTTTTTAGTCTCAATATTATTATTTGGTGGTGTGGTGTTGTGATTGTCTCTTTAATTTTATATGATGTTAAAGTTAAGTTGATCCCAAATATGAGTTTGAACTTGATTTGAGCATCTACCGTAGCGCAGGACAGTAAAAAATATTTTTTCTTACTGCTACAGTACACACCGTTTAATCCGTTTAAACATTGTTTAAACGCCGTCTAAACCTTCTAAACAGTAAACAGAGCTCCACCGACTATCTACCGTTTACCATTTAGGATAACACTGGATATCTATCACTTTTGTCACGGTGAAACACGTTTAAATTAGTCTCACACACGATTTCTTTAACAGATTGTTTTTCTGTCGAAAGGGTTTGGGGTTTAATTGTTTCCGCTGCGTAAGATTTTTAAATCTGCCATTCACCCCCCCTCTGGCAGCTTTTCACGTGCTCTTCGATCCTACAAGGGGCCTATATTTAATTTTAACTCAAACTACAAGGGCTTAAACGCAAATCTCCATTTTCCTTTCTTTTTCTTATTTATTTTCATATACAAAAATCGGTGAACCGCGTTCATGCCTCATGGACCAAGAGAATAATGGGTGGGTCTATGTCCGTGGTGGACCAGAGGGAGTACCCCTTCGCCCTTCTAATCTGGGCCATTGTGGCATGATCCAACGGCTAGAAAGCAAAAGAAGCCTTATGCTTCTTGAACCTCCAGCCACCAGGAGGCTGCACCACCATGGATGGCATGGTGAGCTCGCCAAACCACGCCTAGGGGGCCTTCCGTCTATCAAGAGTGCCATCGGGATTACATTTGTTTTTGAAAATCCACTTCCCTGTGATAATATTGGTCCCTGGTGGACGTGGTACAAGCGTTCAAGTGCGATTTAATTGAAGAGCATCCATTTCTTCTTGCATTGCATGCAACCATGCAGGATCCTTCATAGCTACACGTACATAAGATGGCAGAGGGCTCGGCGCACTTTCAGAGATATGTGCGTATTTCGAATTAGGCCGAAAAACACCAGCTTGAGCCCTGGTAACCATTGTATGTCATGGAACAACAGGAGGTGGAGAATCCTCATGATCTGGTGTCATCTGCACATAATGTGGAGAAGAGATAGAAGGTGCTACGGCTGAGGAAGATTGAACCAGCGGTGATGTTCCCTGTGGTGAAGCATGCATAGAGCCTGAACCTCTTGAATCTGGTGTCGACAGTAATGTAGCATCTGGTGTTGGTTGTGAAGGACGACCGGAGGCCGTTGTTGTTGTATTCTGAAGATTGGAAATTCCACGATTGCCTACAGGATAGAACACCAGATATGGATCTGAAATAGCAGTAGCTGGTGCAGAAGAATGCTTTTGAACCTGCGTGCTCCTGAAAGGGAAGTCCTTTTCATCAAAATTAACATGTCGAGATGTTATAACTCGTCGTGTCTGTGGATTATAACACCTGTAGCCTTTAGTATCAGCAGGATATCCAAGGAAGATACATGGCGAGGATCGAGGTGCAAGTTTATATGGTGTGGTTGATGCTGTGTTGGGAAAACAAAGACAATCGAAAACATGCATGTGATCATAAGCTGGCGGGCGATCGAGAAGAAGTTCATATGGGGTGATGTGTGAACGAGTGCGACACGGTCGTCGGTTTATGGTGTAAGTGGCGGTAGCAAGAGCATCTGGCCAGAAAGAAAGCGGATCACCAGCATGAATAAGAATAGTCCGCATACTATCGTTGATGGTATGTAGAATCCTCTCAGCATGTAGCATGTCCATTTTGTTGCGACGTGTAAGGACACGTCAGACGAAGGGCAATGCCGCACTGAATTAAAAAAGACCAAAAAAATTGATTATCAAATTCCTTCCCATTATCTTTTTGAAAACAAGCAATTGGTCTATGAAATTGGTTAATCACGAATGCATGAAAATAAATCAATGTAGATAAAACATCTGATTTTTGACACAAGGGAAATGTCCAGGCAAAATGTGAGAAACCATCAAGTATCACAAGATAAAATTTGAAGCCAAAATTGCTACAAATTGGTGAGGTCCATACATCACAGTGAAGTAATTGAAAAGGAAAAACTGAAATACGTGATGAATGATTAAATGGTAAACGAACATGTTTGCCTAGACGACAAGAATGACACGAATGAGGGTCTGTCTTTGTGAATGTAAAAGGTAAAGTCTTCAAAATTCGGTGAAGATGACTATGACCAGGGTGACAGAGGCGTGCATGCCATAGATCAGAACTGACATCAGCCACAAAGCTTCGATGTGAAGAATGTGATGGATGAGAATGCAAGGAGCAGAGGTCGCCCGTCGAATCACAGCGGAGAAGAGTCATTCCCGTTTGAAAGTCCTTTATGCAAAAACCAAAAGGATCAAAGGTTACGAGACAAAATTATCTCTTGTTAGTGCACGCACAGAAATTAAATTCTTGATTAAGTGCGGAGATATAAGCACATTGTCTAGTTTAAGTGGAGTAGAAGAAGTTGGGATGGTTGTGCTACCGATGTGATGCATGGGTAGGTGAGAACCATTGCCAACGATTATTTGAGATGAAGAAGAAGGTGTAGAGAAAGAAGAAATGATACCAGTATCATTGGCCATATGAGAACTTGCACCAGTATCTAGGATCCATTCACCATTGCCAGTGTACTGACTAGGCTGTGGAACAGAGTGTAGAGCCGCCATTAATCCAGCAGGAACTTGATATTGTGATGCACCGGAGAAGTGTGCATTGAAAACACCAGGTGAAGAAGTGGTGTGAAGAGCCTGCTGCTGAGAATTTCCTGGTCGTGGACCGAGGAGGCCGGTGCTAGAGGGCCGCCAGATCAGCATGGGCCAGGCCTAAACTAGGCCTGTCCAAGGATTATAGGCGGTATTCCACGGGACCTGAGTTATACGTCCAGGTTGAGATGGAGCTGAGGCACCGGTGGAAGAACCCCCAACTCCATTATTGTTCTTCTTGTCGTAATTCTTTGGACGTTTCTTGCGACGATCTCCTCCATTGTTATTGCTGGGACCAGAAGAGCCAGTTGGAGGAACTGGTGGTCGTGTATTTGTCTGCTGATTTGATGACGTGCCAGTAGTGGCATGGAGAGCAGTAGCCTTGGCTCGTAATGCCGTATTGGCTTCCAGCTTTGCTGTATGAGCCTGCCTCTGTTCATCTTACAGCAAATAATCATGAATAGACAAAAACGACGGAAGAGGTCGCCGAGAAGTAATCACCGAGATAGCATGGCTAAATTTGGAACTTAATCCTCGTAAAGCATTAACCACCAGTGATGCGTTAGTGATGGGATGCCCAACGTCACGTAAGAGATCAAATAATTCCTTGAGTCAACTGAAATAATCTGATATAGAGAGGTCACCTTGGAACAACCCGTGAAATTCTTGTAGCGCATAGACCGCTCTTTGATCGGTGTTGTCCAGAAACAACCCTCTGATTGCAGACCACAGATCATACGCTGTTGCATCCGGGGCTTGAATCATTTTCATCAAATCCGTCGAGATGGAGTTATATAACCAAGAGACAATGCAAGAATCGATCTGCTTCCATTCAGAATTATGCCACATTGTTCTGGAGTCAACAGAGCCATCAACATGATCTTTCAGACCAAACTTGCGAAACGTCGTTGTGAAGAAAGAACTCCAAATAGAAAAATTTGATTCACCATAATCAAGAATAATGGGAACATCCGACCGGATATTGACATGCTGTATCGAGGTGGCAGCAATGGGGGCTTGTGGTGGATCAACAAAAGGATTGAATCTGCTGGAAGCCGAAGACATAGCAGGGGAAGATATGGGACTCGTCATAGAGGATAGCTTGCGGAAGCTAGGAGAATCAAGAGTCTCATGATACCATATTGAGAGATCGATCCAGACATGATTCATTCAGGGTACACGTGAATTTATACAAGACGTCCAACTATCATCGATATAACAAACTCCTGGATCGATGGAAGTGATATGGGACGTTGGGATGTAGCCTAATCAGAGCTAACTAATAATCACGTGTTTCTACAAGGATTTTATTGCAGTTCTCTTAAAAATGTCTCCAAGTAACAGCAAGTGTAACTTTTCTTGCCCAAAGATTTGTGCCATCATCACTCTCTAAAGAAACAGAAATTTGGATCTTGAGTCAACAAAAAGAGCTAGTGCATGCCAGCCAGATGCATATTCACCTGCAGTACTATATGAGTAATAGTCATCACTAATATGTGGGTCCAATACATAACCGGACTCATATATAAGCGATCAATAAAGAATGCTCATAGAGGTCTATTGAGATCAATAGACCCTAGGAGGACTTCTCTTGGGTATGGATCCCAACCCAAGGGAAATCTAGAGGTTTACTCTCTGGAGTAAGAGACTCCTTTTTTTAAATAACAAAGTCTTAATTTGGTAAATATATGATCAAGTTGGTGTCGAAATATAAAAGGAGTAATAAAAACTGGGGGATTGTTAATTTGTATGGTGCTGCACATGAAATGACAGAGAGAAATTTTTAGTGCAACTTTCGGCATGTATAAGCTCACGGAGTATCCCTTCATTGTTTGGGGGTGATTTTAATATAATAAGAACCTCAAGTGAAGAGAACAAGATTTTTGTTCAGAACAGATACTCTGATCTATTCGATGATATCATTAATTGTAATGACTTGAGAGAGATTAGAATTTCAATGGGGGGGGGATAAAAAATCCCACCCCGGAGGTCTATTAATTTCTTTGAAATGGGAGAACCTGTTCCCTAATCCGGTGATTTACAAAAAAACCAAGAGAACTCTCATACCATAACTCTCTGATATTAGACTCAAAATCAGGAGAAAATAAGAGAACTTTCTCCTTTCAGTTTGAAAATGCCTGGCTTGAATGTCCTGAATTCTTTAGGAAAATAGAGGAGTTATGGAACAAACCTACTAGAGATGTTTATGTCCTAGATAGATTCCTTTATAAAATCAAGAAAGTGAAAAAGTACTTTAAAGGTTGGGGTCACAATCAGATTGGCACATATAAAAAAAGGAAAGAATATACATAACATTTTAAATAAACTTGAAGTAGTGGAGGAATCTAGAATTTTGAGTGATTATGAGATCAAAGAAAAGATTCAGTTGCATAAGGAGTTGCTAGAAATATTGGAAATGAGGAATTATATTGGTATAAACGGAGCCACGAAACGTGGCTGCATAAAGGTGACCTAAATACTCAATATTATCACAAAGTTGCAAATGTCCGTAGGAGAAAGACATTGATATTTAGTTTTAAAGACAATGAGAAGATCATCCAGGGGGATGAGAAATTAATTTACTATGCTACCTCTCATTATAAAACTTTGTTTAGTGCTGGAGAGATGAATTCTTTCTCACTAGATGACTCCCTTTGGCCTCCTGAGGAAAATGTTAGTGAGGTTGAAAATACAGACTTGACTAGGGAATTCACTGAAGATGAAGTTAAAAAAGCCTTATTCCCAATGGAAAAAACAGAGCCCCTAGACCAGATGGTATCTCTGCTGAATTTTACCAAAGTTGTTGGTATATTATAAAAAGGATGTTATGGCCTTGTTTGATGACTTTTATAATGATAATCTTGATATTAAAATGATCAATTATGGCATGATCACATTGCTGCCTAAAATAAAAGAAACTGAAAAAAATTCAACAATATAGACCAATATGCTTATTGAATTGTTTGTACAAATGGTTCACTAAGGTCTTGACTTTGAGGCTAGAGAAAGTGGCTAATAAAATGGAACAATTGTGTTTCAACCACAATTTCAAAGCCTAATTGTAATTCAGACCTCATTTTTCAAATTTTGTGATTTAGCCACAGACTTTCCTCTCCTAACTCACCGTTAACCACTGATTTGAGACTCCGTTGGTTAATTCCGAATAGACTGGATAAAAAAGAAAAAACTAACTAAAAACTGGCACATGACCAAAATACCCTTACTTCTCCAGCACCGATCGGTTCAGAGTCATGGTTTCAATTATGGGCAGCGTACGTAACACTAGGGCGACTGGCGACAGGCGGCACTACGGCGTGAGGGCACGGCGCAGGGTGCTCCGGCGCGGCGCGCGGAGGCGTGGCACCAGACGCGCGCGGGAAGCAGGCATGGCGCGGCACCAGGTGCGTCCGGCAGCTGCGATTCCTCCTGCCTCTGTTCCCGGACTACGTGAACAAGGAATTGTGGCAACAGATCTTCCCTTGGTTCAACGGTCCCAACTCGGGTTTCATGACCCTGGAGCCCAACAGCGGCAACTTGTTCCTTTTCATTATCCGTTTTTTTCATTTGTTTTTCATTTGTGAAGCAGCATAGTAGTTCATAGACTAAACAACTTCATATATGAAAATGCGATGAGTAAGAAACAACAGTTTGTTCATTCCTTCAGATTGTCCAGAGTTTCTTTCATTCACGGAGTTATTTTTCTCTTTCAAATTGCTTGCCCGTTCAAGGTAGAAGCAATGTGTCACTCAATTGTCATACGTGAACTAGTCTTTCTCAAAATGTGCCTGATTGTCCCCGCTACCAGAAGTTCCTCTACCATTCAATTGATCCCTAAGAGTAGGATACAAATTGTGAAATTATATTATGTACGGTTATGTGTCAAATTATGTGAGAGATATATGAAAAATGCTGTTCAATTATTGTAAAAGTTAAGTTATTTTTTTATTTTTAATTATGTCCAAATTTTCAAATTTGGCAAAAAATAATTAAATCCGTTTACATTATGCTCTTGCTGAATTTTTTAATCATTTAAGTTACAATTATGGAACAAACACAATAGGGATATGCGAACAATGGTAAAATCACAAAGAATATATTTGTCTATTCACCAATAAAGTTAACACTGTTAGAAGCATTTAACGTACTTGTGGTAATGTTGAGCTTCAGTTGCAAAAACTTGTAGCTAAATCACAAAATTTGAAAAACAGAGTCTGAATCGCAATTAGGCTTTAAAATTGTGGTTGAAACACAATTGTCCCTAATAAAATTATTCATATAGTTCAGTCTAGGAACATAATGAATGGAATACTTGCATTGCTTGAGGTTTTGCATGAAACTAAGATAAGGAGAAATGCAACTAGGATAGTGATGAAACTAGACTTGAGAAAACCTATGACAAGGTAAATTGGTCTTTTTTGTTTGAATGAATTAGGAAGAGGGGTTTTAATTTGAAATGGTATAAATGGATTGAAAAGGTGGTCCAGAATGGGACCATCAGTGTGAAGATCAATGGGACCACTGGTCCTTACTTCCTAAGTTATAGGGGGTCAGACAAGGGGACCCCTTGTCGCCCATCCTCTTTAACGTAGCAGCATATTGTCTCACTAGAATGCTGAGTAGAGCACAAAGGAATA
The DNA here is from genome assembly GCA_036927565.1 of Tuctoria greenei. Classification (NCBI taxonomy): domain Eukaryota; kingdom Viridiplantae; phylum Streptophyta; class Magnoliopsida; order Poales; family Poaceae; genus Tuctoria; species Tuctoria greenei. The sequence continues at coordinate 8,786,420 of JAYESD010000007.1, forward strand.
ATCTAGTGAGAGGTCTTGCTAGCAACTTAATTCCCCTGGGGTTTTAATAGTCCAATACGCAGATGATACAATATTGTGTATGGAGGATGATGGAAGGTGCTAGAACATTAAGTTGCTCCTTGCCTTTTATGAGAAAACGTATGTCCTCAAGATTAATTATGGAAAAGGCGAGGTGCTGGCGATTGGGGGAGATGATGAGGTGATTAGGAATTATGTTGAGCTCTTTAGTTGTAAAATTGGCCCTCCCCCCTTTATTACTTGGGTGTTCCCTCTTCTGCCAGTAGGTTATATTCTGATAAATGGCAATGTGTTGAGCATAAAATGTAAAAAAGAATAGAAGGTTGGAAAGGGAGTTCTCTGTCCATGGTCGGTAGGATTGTACTTCTGAATGCCTGCCTGTCCAATGTGCCCATTTACCACCTCTATATGTTTTTAATGCCTAAAAAAGTGATAGGCAGAATTGACATTGCTAGGAAGAAATTCATGTGGCAAGGGGGTCAGAAGAAAAAAGTATCACCTAGTAAAATGAGAAAAAACTTGTAAAGATAAGAGAAAAGGGGGACTAGGGATAAAAGACTTAAGGAAGCTGAACATTAGTCTCTCAACCAAATGGTGGTGGAATCTAGAGACAGAAGAGGGTATATGACAAACAATTGTGAAAACTAAATATTTGCAAAACCAACCCCTCTCTCTGTTAAAACACAAAATCAATGACTCTCCTATCTGGCCTGATTTACTCAAGGTCAGACATATTTATTTGGGAGGGAGAAGATTCATTTTGGGGAAAGGGGATATAATCCTTTTATGGAAAGATGCTTGGGTAAAAGATAGACCTCTCTGTGAAATATATACTACTTTGTATTCTCTTTGTGAGAGTCAAGATATCACAGTTGCTCAATGTGCCCGAGATGGCTTGGTACTATGTTTTAGTAGATATATCCCCCCTTTCTTGAGGGAACAATGGAATAATCTTGCATTACTGTTAAATGGGCGACATGTTACTGATGAGGAGGATATGGTTGTATGAGTTGTTGGAATATTTGGGCCTAGGCCCAAATATTCTCTATTGAATTCCAAAGGTGTAAAGGAGACATTAATTCCACATTGACTATTTGAGGAGAGTAACACTTATTTATAAGGGAAGCTATTTTCTATGTGTAGAATATGTGAGAGAAGTATGGCTATATCCACAAACAAATCACACACACGCGCGCGTGTATTCGCGTATTTTCGCGTGAGTTAACGCATGACTTGTGACTTCGATGTGGCGACTGGCGCAGTAAATCCATTCTCTCTCTTTTTGATAAAACTGACACTAATATGACTTTAATTTGTTGCAATTCGTGGCACTTTATGAGTAAGTTTCTGGAAGATAATGATATGCAGTAACTGGCGCAATTATGCTGCAAATACTGAAGTTTATCGTCTTCAGTTACTAGAGTCTAATTGTGCTGCTTTACTGTATACTTAATTCTTTTAATTACTAGAGTCTGTCACTATATATACAGAATCAGTGCTTTCATTCTGAAATACAGAGGTGAACAGACTCACTAGTCCACTGTGTTGAGCGTCTGCTACAGGCTAGTCCATCCCTCCCGTCGGCGTGTCACCGACGTGTGGGAGAGCAGTGTCTCTGAAACCACGTCCCAGTGAAGAATCTGCACGGATTGGGCCGAATCAGGTTTTTGGGTAGCGTTTGCGCGACTGCTCGATAGAAGATCTGCTTCATCTACAGTCTTCTTCACACACTCCTCTCATCATTTTTCAAGCTGGAAGCATCAGCACTGTAAGTAAAGATGAGTTTTCTACGCATAAATATGATAGATATAATCTGCTTTATTTACATGTTGGTGTTCATATTCTGTGGACTATCTGTCATGCGTACTGTTGTAATTTTAGGAATTAATTTTGTCTAAAGTGCATTGTTTTCTAACAATCCAAAAACCTGATAGGCACTTTAAGATGGGTAATAGCTTTGCTAATGCGATGAAACCTGAGAAGTTCACTGGTTCAAACTTTAAGAGATGGGCTACAAAATTTGACTTGTGGCTCACTGCTATGGACATATCTTATGTTCTAAAGCCTATAGATCGACCCATGACTGTTGAAAAACAGGCTGAGTTTGATAAGGCTAATGTGATGGCAGTGGGTTGCATTTTGAGTGTGTTGTCCGACAAACTGTGCGATGTTTATATGACTCACAAGAGCGCAAAAGAGCTCTGGGAGGCCATTGAACACAAGTACGGTGCATCGTATGGTGGACATGAGTTGTATGTCATGGAGCGCTATCACGATTTTAAGATGGCAGACAACCGTTCAGTGGTTGAGCAGGCTCATGAAATACAACTCATTGTCGGAGAGCTCCAACAACTTGGACTAAATTTGCGTGATCGATTTGTGGCTGGGGGCATTATTACCAAATTACCTCCATCTTGGAGGGGATTTGCCACATCTCTGAAACATAAGAGACAAAAAATTTCCGTTGAGGATTTGTTGGCTTCTCTTGATGTGGAGGAGAAAGCTCGGGCAAAAGATGGTGCGTCCAAGGTGCATGAAGGACAGTCCAGTGCTAATGTCATGCAGCATGCTGGACCAAAGAAAGGGAAAAATAAAGTTGTACACACCACCAACTTCAAGAGAAAGGAGAAGAAGAAGATAAACATGGCTGAGGTTGAATGCTATGTCTGTGGCAAGGTTGGGCATTTCTCCAAAAAGTGCACAGACAAAAAAAGGCAAGAAAATTCAACAAAAATCTACCAACATGGTTATTAGCGATGTTGGAACAGCAGGGTATGGTAATACATATACTGTTTTAACAACATGTCAACCTACTGAATGGTGGATTGATAGAAGGGCTAATATTCATATTTGTGCTGATGTATCTATGTTTTCTTCTTAGTAGGCTACCCACGGTGCCTCCGTCCTGATGGGAAATGACTCACGTGCTTCTGTTCATGGTGTTGGTACGGTTAGTCTGAAGTTCACTTCGGGAAAGACCATGCAGCTGAAGAACGTGTAGCATGTCCCCTCAATAAATAAAAATCTCGTCAGTGGCTCTTTGTTGTGTCGAGACGTATTTAAGTTGGTGTTTGATTCTAATAAAGTAGTTGTATCAAAATGTGGACTCTTTATTGGAAAAGTCTATGACAGCAGAAGCTTGTTCCACTTTTCCCTTTCACATTCTAGTAGCTCTGTGGTGAATTTTTTGAATAAAGATGATGAAGCGAGTGTTTGGCACTCGCGTTTATGTCATATAAATTTTGGATGCATCTCACAGCTATCTACCTTGAATTTAATTCCTAAAATTCTTATAGTGAAAGGTTCCAAGTGTCAGACTTGTGTGCAAGCTAAACAACCAAGAAAACCTCACTTTGCTGTTGATGAACGAAATACGACACTTTTAGAACTCATTCATTCTGACCTTTGTGAAATGAATGGCGTATTAACTAAGAGAGAAAAGAAATACTTAATGACATTTATTGACGATTCAACTCGTTAATGTTATGTGTATTTACTTAAATCAAAGGATGAGGCATTAGATCACTTTAAAATCTATAAGGCTGAGGTTGAGAATCAACTAGAAAGGAAAATCAAGAGAATTAGATCTGATCGCAGGGGAGAGTATTTCTCCAATGAGTTTACCCAATTTTGTGCTAAGAATGGAGTTGTACATGAAAGAACACCACCCTACTCACCTCAATCAAATGGGATTGCTGAGAGGAAAAACCGCATTCTAACAGACTTGGTGAATGCCATGTTAGATACTGCTGGTTTATCTAAGGAATGGTGGGGGTAGTTTTGACTGCAAACCATGTACTAAATAGAGTTCCCAGTAAAGATAGTGAGAAAACTCCATATGAAGGCTGGAAAGGAAGAAGACCATCTGTTTCTTACCTGCGCACATGGGGGTGTTTGGCTATGGTAAATATACCAATAGTTAAAAAGCGTAAACTCGGACCTAATATTGTTGATGGCATCTTTATTGGCTATGCTTCGAATAGTCTTGCTTATAGATTTTTAGTAATCAGATCTGATTCACCACTTGTATTTTTTGATACAATAGTTGAATCCAGAGATGCCACGTTTTTTGAAAGTATTTTTCCTATGAATGATGCACGTAATTCATATGGTCATACGCATGACAAAAATTATCCTTCATTCAAAACCTTAGAACAACCTCTTCTTACACCATCAAAAAAATCTATTACAGCCGTATGACGGAGAAAACAATGAAACAACTCATAGAATGAGCAAGAGACATAGGATCCCAAAATCCTTTGGTGATGATTTCATTGTTTACCTTGTGGATGATACACCCAGATCCATCCAAGAGGCGTTTGCATCTCCTGATGCAGACGATTGGAAGGAAGCAGTTCGTAGTGAGATGGAATCCATCATGACTAACGGAACCTAGTATGTAGTGGATCGTCCATTCGGTTGTAAAACGATTGGGTGTAAGTGGGTGTTCAAGAAAAAGCTTAGGCCTGATGGTACTATTGAGAAGTACAAGGCCAAGCTGGTGGCGAAAGGTTATACACAAAAAGAAGGAGAAGACTTCTTTGATACTTACTCACCCGTTGCTAGAATGTCAACTATTCGGGTACTTCTTTCTTTGGCTGTCTCACACGGTCTTCTAGTCCATCAAATGGATGTGAAGATGACTTTCCTTAATGGAGAGTTGGGTGAGGAGATTTATATGGATCAGCCAGAAGGATTTGAGATACCCGGTCAAGAGAATAAGGTGTGTAAGTTAAAGAAATCTTTATACGGTATTAAACATGCACCAAAGTAGTGGCATGAGGAATTTGATAGTATCATGACACAAGCAGGCTTTGTTGTCAACGAGGCTTATAAATGTGTATATTATCGATATGGTGGGGGTAGAGGAGTGATCATGTGTTTATATGTAGATGATATATTAATTTTTAGAACTGATACTGATGTGATAAATGAGGTAAATTCTTTTCTGTTCCAAAATTTTGATATGAAAGACTTAGGGGAGGCTGATGTTATCTTAAACGTCAAGCTGATAAGAAATGAAAATGGGATTACTCTCTTACAGTCCCATTATGTTGAGAAGGTCTTGAACCGTTTTGGCTATTTGGACAGCAAGCCTTCACCAACACCATACGATCCTAGTATAATTCTTCGGAAGAATAAAAGACTACGAAGAGACCAACTCAGATATTCTCAGATAATTAGTTCGCTCATCTACCTAGCTGGTACTACTCGACCTGACATTTCCTTCGCAGTTAGCAAATTGAGCCAGTTTACTGCTAACCCAGGAGATGATCATTGGCGCGCGCTTGAGCGAGTTATGCGCTATTTGTATGGTACAATGAGCTATGGACTTCACTATATAGGAGACCCCAAATTTTTAGAGGGTTATAGTGTTTCCAATTGGATTTCTGATGCTGATGAGATAAAGGCAACAAGTGGTTATGTCTTTACTCTTGGAGGAGCAGCTATCTCATGGAGGTCTTGTAAATAGACTATTTTGACGAGGTCAACCATGGAGGCAGAGCTTACAACATTAGATACAGCTTCTGTAGAAGCAGAGTGGCTGAAGGAACTCTTGATGGATTTACTAGTGGTGGAAAAACTAATTCCTCCAATTCTTATGTACTGTGACAATCAAACAGTTCTTGCGAAGGTGTCAAGTACAAAGGATAATATGAAATCCTCAAGACATGTGAAAAGACGGTTAAAATCTGCCAGAAAATTGAGAAACTCCAGAGTGATAGCCATTGATTACGTTCAAATGGCGAAAAATTTGGCAGATCCGTTTACAAAAGGTCTATCAAGAAATGTGATAGATGGTGCATCGAAGGAGATGGGATTGAGACCCACCTGAGTTATACACAGTGGTAACCCAAACCTATGTGATCGGAGATCCCGTAAATTAGAATTTGAGAAGAACAAATTGTATGTATAACTAGGAAAGTATATAACTATGTAGTACCCTCTCCAGTGAAGATGCAACACTCTTCATTTTGTAAGGAAGGTTGATCTAGGTCTTAATGTGTTCGGAGTCTATAGTGCGAGATACTGTCCTACAGAGTATTCTTGTACGAACACACCTATATGAGATGACTGTTGGTCGCAGTCTGTGAGATTTGTGAATTCTCTAAGAAGCTCATGAAAGAGACACGAGAGTATGACTTATAGGCTCCACCCGAGGACTAGCCCAATAGGCGCCTAGTATCAGTTTGGTCTCTAAATGAAATCACCTCGCGCAAAACTACCAATTCAAGGCATAGTACATTGTGTAGTTGTGAGTTGGCAAATTTTTTAGATCTAGATGGATGCTCAACCGAATAGGTCTCCATCGTTAAAACTGATATATCAAATAACATTGTGGACATATGACAAGTAGTGTCATCTATGCCTTTGGAATTTGGTGGGGATTGTTGGAATATTTGGGCCTAGGCCCAACTATTCTATATTAAATTCCAAAGGTGTAAAGGAGACATTAATCCCACATTGATTATTTGAGGAGAGTAACACTTATTTATAAGGGAAGCTATTTTCTATGTGTGGAATATGTGAGAGAAGGATGGCTATAGCCACAAACAAATCACACGCACACGCGCGCGTATTCGTGTATTCACGTATTTTCGCGTGAGTTAATGCATGACTTGTGACTTGCGATGTGGTGACTGGCGCAGTAAATCTGTTCTCACTCTTTTTGATAAAACTGACACTAATATGACTTTAATTTGCTGCAATTCGTGGCACTTTATAAGTCAGTTTCTGGAATATAATTATATGCAATAACTAATGCAATTATGCTACAAATACTGAAGTTTATTGTTTTCAATTACTAGAGCCTAATTGTGCTGCTTTACTGTATACTTAATTCTTTCAGTTACTAGAGTATGTCACTATATATACAGAATGAGTGCTTTCATTCTGAAATACAGAGGTGAACAAATTCACTAGTCCACTGTGTTGAGCGTCTGCTACAGGCTAGTCCACCCCTCCCGTCGGGGTGTCACCGACGTGTGAGAGAGCAGTGTCTCCGAAACCACGTCCTAGTGAAGAATCTGCACGGATTGGGGCGAATCAGGTTTTTGGGTAGCGTTCGCGTGACTGCTCGATAGAAGATCTGCTTCATCTACAGTCTTCTTCACACACTCCTCTCGTCATTTTTCAAGCTGGAAGCTTCAGCACTGTAAGTAAAGATGAGTTTTCTACGCATGAATATGATAGATATAATCTGCTTTATTTGCATGTTGGTGTTCATGTTCTGTGAACTATGTGTCATGCGTACTATTGTAATTTTAGGAAGAGGACAATGATCTGACTCATAAACACATATGGAAAGCTAAAATACCGCCTAAAATGAAAGTTTTTTTGGCTTTTGGAGAACAAAGTAATAGTAACCAAAGAATTCATGAAGTGGAGGAATTGGGAGGGTGAGGCAAAATGTAGTTTCTACGAAGATATAGAAACTCTCTCACACCTATTTTTTGAATGTAAAGTGATGAAGGTGATTTGGGGTGTAGTCTCGTTGTGCTTTCAAAATTCTTTCAGACCCAATAATGTTGATCAGTTTTGGAGGTGGATCAAATCTGCCCTCCCAGGAGGTGACTCCGTGTATGCCCTCGGTTTGAGGGCGATTTGTTGGGCCACATGGAAGGCGAGGAACAAAATGTGTTTTGATAGAAAGCTTATAAATCATCCATGTGACATTATCTTCCATGCATGCTCTCTTTTGTAATACTGGACATGTCTCTACTCCGGAGATATGCATGAGATCATCAAGGTAGGAGCAGAGTCGATGATGGAGACTGCCATGAAAGTGCCGAGGAGACAAGGAAGGTCGTTGTCGATGTGTCTAAACTGACACCTCCCCCGGACCTACTCGGGAGTAGTTCGCGGAGGTTCGATGTATATTCGAGGGGCTAGTCCTAACAAGATCAAACTCAGAGAATGATGAACACGAGGGATTTATGTGGTTCGGGCCGCCTGAGCATAATACCCTACTCCACGGTGGTTTGTGTGTAGTATTGCTTGGGTCTGAGCGAGCCTCCCTGGATCCGTGGCTGCTCGGTCCTTTTATAGTCCAAGGCCGAGCGACTTACAGGTGGGGTCCAGGGCCCGACAGGTGGCCCCGGGAGTCACCAAATCCAACCTAAGATTTAGGAGTAAATGCTATCTCCTGACAATGGTTCCAATGTGTCGCCTGGCCATGCCCTGCTGCAGGGCTACGGATAGCCCCTCATCATCGGCGGTCGTGTCTTGTATGTCTTGTCGTGGCCTCTCATTGGTCCGTCATACATAGTAGCTCGGCTCTGACCAGTCATGACAAGACCGACCACTGTCCTCTTGACTTATGAGTGCAAGCTCCCGTGTACCTAGGGAACGTGCGCATCCTTCTAGCTTAGGTGCACTGAGCAAGCCTCCCTTTACTGACACTTCCGAGGGAAGGCCCAGGCCCAGTGTTGCCTCGCATGTGGCAGCTCCCCAGCCTTCCCTCACCGGGATGACCAGGTCCGGAACTACCGGGTTCGTGGCTGCACCAGACCTTCTCCCCACGGGGGGAGGTCCAGGGCCACAGACCTAGCGAACACGCCGGACCTTTCCTCGGCAAGGCGGTGGGCCCAGCGCTGTAGGCCACGTGGTAGCACTGGACTCTCCCTCAATGGGAGACGCTGCTGCACCGCTTGCCGCGCGGCACCCTGGGCCCATGTCAGATCTCGCACCCTTGTGCGGTGGGGTCCAGTGTGGTTTTATCCCTGTACCTAGGGATACCCGGTTCACCAGGCATCGACAGTGGCCCCCGGGCCCATCTCGGGGGGGGGGGGGGGGACTTCCTTAGAAAAGTGGTTATACCCAAGGTGGGACCATTTTGAATCTTCGTGCCGCGGCTTTAAGGACTTCCCTTCAATGCGGCGGACAAAATCTTTGTCTGCGGATATTGCGCCATCAACTGGCGCCGGTTCCCGATATGAAATTCATTTCGGTTCCGCGCGCCCATCATGTCACCGCCCTTGAGCTTTAAACTCTCGCCTACGAAAACGGCTACCTTGAGGCGGCTACTCGACATTTCTGCCGATTCAGGCTCTTGACCCACCAGTCATAGCGCGGGTAGCCCCAACATCTTGGTGCCTGTGGTCTCCTTCCAAACGTCGCGACCGCATACTTAAGCAGGGGACTAGCACAGGCCCCACGCTCTTCACGCCTCCATTCGCACCCGCGCCTAAGACCATACTGCCTCTTTGCATCCTCCAACCCTGAGTCCTAGCCCTTGCACGACCATCCTCTGTCTGATCAATCTCACTGCCATGGAGTTGGGCCTCCCCCCAACAAGATCAAGACAGAGAAGGGGCTGAAGAAGGTCCGAGCTTACATGGGGTGGTCCCACGACTCCTTCAACGACAAGATCCGCTTCGAGGAGCTTCCATTCGAGAAGAAGAATGTCGACGACATGGTTTTCTTTCAAGGATACGCCATGGTCAGCCTGCTTCCCCCCTTCTCGTCTTTCTTAATGACCTTGCTGGAGTTCTACGTAATCCAGCTACGTTTCCTCGGACCCCACTCCATTCTACTGGTCGCTACCTTCGTCCACTTCTGTGAGATGTGGGTGGGGCTGCGGCCTAGTTTAGAGCTCTTCCAGAACATTTTCACACTGCAGACCACCGGAAAGGGGAACGAGATGGTAGGGCTGTATTACTTCGTGAAGCGGAAGCGGTGTCCCTTCAAGTACATGGACACCTTCTCCTCCAGCAAATGGGACGACTGGAAGAAGGAGTGGGTGATCATCACTGTGGATAGGCATGAGAAGCTGGACCTGCCTGAGAGCCTTCTGAACGTGGATACCGACCTGTGGAACGAGGTCCCGGAGCTGCCGGCAGCATACAAGCCCGTTGTGACTAGGATCGAAGGCTGCATCACCAGCGGTGTAACCCCCCAAATGGTCTTCGGGAACTTCCTAAGGAATAGGTGGGCGCCTCTGAAGTTCAGGGAACGGACGGCGTGGATATTCACACCGCGTGATGTCGACACCCAAGTGAAGGATGAAGCATTGAAGGAGATGTTGAAGAAGTTCTAGAGCAAGCCCAGTATCTCACTTGAGTCCCTGTCTCCTCCAGCGTCCTTTGCTCCCCTAAACCTAGATCCTGAGTTCTGTCGGGAGCTCCAAAAGCTGATGCCAAGGTTGGATGACATCGGAATCGCGACGAGGCAGGCTCCTCTAGCAGCCACCGCTCCTGGGACCTTCGGGGATCAGCCCCAATTCCCCCATGCCAGGGAGATGGAGTCGCCAGCTCCGGCAAAGGCGAGGCCTCAGCAAAACCCTCCAGCCGCAAGAGGAAACTGGTGCAGGGTGACGGAAGTCACGTCGATACCTCCGGGGGGACACCTCATCCAGTTTTGGGACCTCCGGCGGGCACCAATTCCGGGGGGCCACCTCCCACTATGGCGCCAAGTAAAAGACCGAGCTCCGGAGGTCCCCCTAAAACAGGGGTCACTGTAGCCAGGGAGGTTTCAGCTTTGACCCCGGTCCAAGCTCCTGGGAGGCTTGAGGCTCCGGCCGCATCGGGTCCTTCAAGTTTTGGCTTCGACCCTGCCGAGAAGCGGCTCTGTCTCCGCGGTACTTGGGGCTTCCCAAGGTAAGCAACCGAGCTTCTTACTTTGATCTCTCTTCAGGTCAAGGTCACCCTTTAAACATTTCTATCTTGGTTGTGAAGTGCTTCCAAGAAAGGTGAGACGACCGCGACCCCTCCGGCAACACGGGAGGTTGAGCAGGTAGGCGCTTCAGCTTCAACTCCTGCACCTGCCAAGACGAATGTGGAGGCTCCGGTCGACACGAGGGCGGCTCCAACCCCAGGTGCGATTGCGCCTAAACCGAGGGCTCTGGTCGTGGATGCGGGGATGGCTGGGGCTCCGGTGCCAGAGCCAGTGGCCCCTGAGGCCCCGACGGAGGTGCCAAGCGTCGGCCCAACTCAGGAGTCGGCGGAAGCTACACCCCTGGTGCCGGGGGCCATCGAGGGATCGGCTCCCGCGCCATCTTCCGAGGAGATTCCGACGCCCCAGCCGGATCAGGTGTAGGCAGGAGCTCCACCCCTGGTGCCAGGGGGCCCCGAGGGATCAGCTCCCGTGCCATCTTCCGAGGGGATTCCGGTGCCCCAGCCGAACGTAGCTGAGGAGCCGGGCCCCATGCCATACGCGGAAGAGGCTCCGGTCGGCGAGCCGGGAGTGGTTGAAGAGCCAGCCCCCACGCCAGCTACTGCGGAGGTTGGGGTGGCCGACCCGACAGTCGTCGAAGTACCCGCTCCTGCTCCGATGGTGGTTGAAGCTCCAGTGCCTCAGTCAGTAGCGTCCAGTGTGCCCGCGTCCGTGCTTAAAGCCATGGAGGCTTCGGGCACACGTCCAGCATCTCTGATGTTGGAGGCTGAGCTGGGAGCGCTAGGGGCTGGACCAGGAGCGCCTGCAGTTGCACCAGAGGGTCCGGCGGAGGTCCCAGGCGTCTTGAGACCGCAAGTGCCACCACCTTCGGGGGGTAGCCCCTCCCGGGTGACAGTGGACATCTTGGTGGAGACGGGGGAAGGAGCGCTCCTATCCAGTCCGGCGCCCATTCCCTTAGAACTGACCATCGACAACGCTTGCTCCAACTTGCAGCAGGTTGTCGTGTCCTTCAAGCACAACCTCAAGACTCTGGAGGAGGAGCGTAGAAGGCTCCGTCAACATGAAGAATGGGCCAAGGGTGAGCAAACCCGGCTGGTCGAGCAAGGTGAGCTTCTCAATGCGAGAGAGGCTACTCTCAAGGCTCTCGACAAGAAGGCGCGGAAGATCTATGAATAAGCCGTGGAATGCCACAGAGCTGCGGACCAGCGCCAAGGTGGTTTAACTGCCTGGCACGAGACCCTCCAGAAGCGCCACCACGAGCTCGACTTGGAAGAGTCTGCCCTCGCTGAGAAGCTGGAGGACCTGAGTCAGAGAGAGGAGGAGCTCTCCCAGAAGTTTTCAGCGGGTGAGCAGAGATTGGCGGACCGCCGCGAGTAGTTTGAAGCGTGGTGTAAGCTTGAGGCGGACAGGCTTTGGAAACGGGGGAAAAGCCTCAACAAGTGGGAGACCAACGTCTCTGCCAGGGAGAATACTGTCCGGGGCTGGGAGGAAGACTTGGAGGAGCATCAGAACCATATCTTTGTCAAGGAGTCGGAGCTCACTGATCGCGAGCGGCAGCTAGCCAAGAGCATCCAGCAGCACGACAAGGAGGCCGAGCGCCTCGCAAAGGAGGGTGCGGAACTGGCGGCCACCAGGAGGACTCTGGAAGAGTTGCAGGGCTCAAGAGCGGTCGAGTCCCAGCGAGTGTGGGACTTCCTGGGGCAGGCCGACGAAGTACTGGTACAGTTTGGCTTCAGCCCTGTACGTCCGACCCACCTGATGCCAAAGCTACACGACGCACTGGCGGCTCTTGGCTCCGTTGGCAGCAAGTTCGACGCAGTTGTTGAAGTCGTCACGGACCAGCTAGAGACAGAGGGGAGGTCCTTGACCAAGACTATCACCGAATACGTGCTAACGTGCTACCGGAGCCGGGACCCCCACTTCCCCCTGAGTCCAGCAGTCAAAGGGCCGATCGAGGCAGAGCTGGACACTGCGCGTGAGAGTGTTCATGAGGCCGCTGAAGCCGTTGCCTTAGCTATCCATAGGACTTAGGCCTTTCTTTTCTTGCTCCCCCCTGTATGTCTCCAATTTTGTAAGATAATCTTTTAATGAATGGAGTCCTCTTGATCTTCAGTTCTTGATATTTTTGTGTCATGTTCCCTGGTACATGTATGCAATTCTGATTGTGTACATGTACTAAAAGGAGCTAGCATTTGCTTGGGGAACATCGGCCCCGTGGGGTTGTCAGAGCTCAAGAGCTCCGGCAACACTCGTGGTCTCCATAAGAGACGCCACCCGCCGGGCCCCCTGGGGTTGTCGGACCTTAGGAGCTACGGCAATATCCATGGTCTTCTCATGGGACACCAATGCCGGCTCCCATGGGATTGTTGGAGCTTAGGATCTCCGACAACGCCCATGACCTTCGTAGGAGACGCCACGCACCGCCTGGCCCCCTGGGGTCGTCGAAGCTATAGGAGCTCCGGCAACACCCATGATCTTGGTAGGACGTCGACGCTGTGTCTCCTGTAATTGCTGGGGCTCAAGAGCTCCGGCATCGCCCATTGTTGATGTAGAGGGTGCCGACGCTGGGGCTCCGAGCCTACTCTAGGCACAGGGTCCATTTGCCATCGGAATCACGGGAATGGCTTTATTTATTGTTGTACCTTAGGAACCTGCGCACATGACAGACAAAAGGTAATTCCGCTCTCCAGTCAATCTTTTACCTACGCTCTGTTAGTGTCGCTTCTCTTATGATCCGTTGCAATTGTGGGGGGCTTTGAGCAGGTACCCAAAGTGACCCGTCGGCAAACGGACAGCAAGGCTCCCACTATTGTAGAGATGAAGGGAAGATTGGTCGCACCCACGCTAGGTGAAGAGCTAATGGCAAATGTGTGACATCATTCATAAGAACTAAAGATAATTTCAAATGAACAAGGCATTTCAGGGTAGGGCAAACAACTTTTTCATTATAACGCTCATAGGAGAGAACAAACATTACAAGAGGAACGACCTGGCCCGGGCGACAAGGGGGTGAGTGTACCTTCTCTAGGTACCGGACCGTGCCGAGCAAGGCAGACAGTCAGAGCTCATTTCCCCGGCCTTAGTTAACCCAAGTGCTGTCTCTAGACACTATGCCGATTTTATAAAAAAAAAGAAAAATAGAATGCCCTTCCACTGGTTATGGATAGAACTTACAGAGTTGTTCGATATTCCATGGGCTGGGTACCGGTTGCCCATCCTCCGTAGCTAGGCGAACACACCCTGGGCAACAAACCTCTGTAACCCGGAAGGGACCCTCCCACTTGGGGGAGAGTTTGTTTGTCCCTTCACGGGAAAGTAGACATCGCATGACCAGGTCGTTCACCTTGAGCTCCCTACTGCGCACGGTCCGCTGATGGTAGCGTCGGAGCGCTTGCCTGTACTGTGCGTTTCGGAGGGCAGCTCGTACGCGTCCCTCATCGACGAGGTCCATATCTTCACGCCAGAACTGGTCCTGCGCGGCTTCGTCGTACATCCAGACACGGGGGGAGCCCATGGTGATCTCTGGGGGAAGGACGACCTCCGCCCCGTACACCAGGAAGTAGGGTGTTTCTCCCGTAGCCCGGCTTGTTGATGTACGACTAGCACATAGCGCATATGGCAGCTCATCCACCCAGTTTGCACCATGCTTCTCAAGGCTTGAGTATGTACCCGGAGGCCCTTGAGAATCTCGGCGTTCGCACTCTCTACCTGCCCATTGCTCTCGGGATGGGCGACAGAGGCATACAAAACTTGGATCCCAAGGTCCTCGCAGTATTCTGGGAATGCCGCACTCGTGAATTGGGTCTCGTTATCAGTGATGATTCTGTTCGGGACCCCGAACCAGCAGACAATCGACTTCATGAACTTCACTGCGGATTGCTTGTTAATGGTGACGACTGGGGTGGCTTCTGGCCATTTGGTGAACTTATCTACGACGACATAGAGGTGCCGAAACCCTCCGACAGCTCTTGGGAAAGGTCCCAGGATGTCCAGTCCCCACATGGCGAATGGCCACGAGGGAGGGATCATCTGCAACACTTGAGCTGGTGTGTGGATCTGCTTGGCATGGAACTGGCACGCCTTGCAACTCTTAACCATGTCAGCGGCATCCTGGAGTGTTGTGGGCCAGTAGAAGTCGTGTTGAAAGGCATTGCCAACTAGCGTGTGGGCCAATGTGTGGTTCCTGCACTCACCTCCATGGATTTCTGCGAGGAAGTCACAACCCTCCTCTCGGGTAATGCAGCGCAGTAGGATGCCGTTGGCGCCACGCCGATAGAGATCCCCCTCTACCAGCGTGTATCTTCTAGCCATCCGCACAATCCGTTCTGCAAGGACATGTTCTTCAGGAAGGTAGTTGTCTTTCAAGTAGTCCCGAACCTCCGAGATCCATGCATCGGGACCTCCTTGACCTTCTGGTTCTTGGGCGCCCAGCTGCTCGGAGCTGCTGGAGGCGCATAGGAACCTTGGCGGGCACCATGGCTGTAGAGCCGCCAGGGTTGCTAGCTTCTAGGTGCTAATTTCACCCCCTTCACCCGATAAGGCAGCTCGGGCGATTGGTCGCGATAACGTCCTTGCAAAGACTCCTTCGGGCACTAGTGCCTCTGTGGAGGCCTTTGTTGATAGGTCTTCTGCAACTGAGTTGTCAACTCAGGGTACATGGCACAGATCTAGGACCTCGAAATATTTCTCCAGCTTCCTAACGTGCAGCAGGTATGCTGCCAGCTGGGGGTTGTTGCAGCTGCACTTCCCTTTGACCTGCTTGACAACTAGCTGGGAATCACCTTTGGCAAGGAGCTGGTGGACGTTGAGGGTCAGTGCTATCTTCAACCCGTAGATGAGGGCCTCGTACTCTGCCATTTTTTGGTGGCCTTGAAGCCAAGATGCACCAAATACTTCAACTGCTCATCTCTCGGAGTTATGAGCACCACTCCGGCCCCAACCCCCTGTTTCCAGGCAGAACCATTGAAGTAAAGCGTCCACGGGGTTTCAGTGAAAACCGGTGCGCCGAACACTGTGTCTCCGCTGACTGGCTTTCGGGGTTGCCAGTCGATGGAGTCCACCCGGCCAGGAAATCTGCCAGGGCCTGGCTTTTGACCGCATGCCAAGGAAGGAACTCGATCTCGAACTCCACTAGCTCAGCTGCCCACTTGGCAATGTTGCCGGTAGCATTAGGACTGTGGAGGACCGTTCTCAGTGGAAAGGAGGTGACCACTGAGACCTTATGGCCCTGAAAGTAGTGTCGGAGCTTCCTCGATGCTATCAACACATGTAAGACCTATGTGTGCTGAATACATTGGCTTGTAGTGAATACACTTGGCTTTGATGATAAAAGTTTTGAATATCACCAAAACACCTTTTTATCAAGGTCCGACTCTAGCTCCGAGCTACAGTAAGGTCCGAAGGTAGGTCCGGCTTGGTTTGGGTAGCTCCAGTTACGTTTGAAGCTAGGTCCGATTTCTTGGTAAGGTCCGACCAGCTTTGGTAAGCTCCGGTGAGCTTTATCTTTAGCTCCGGCATGTCTTTGATAGCTCCGGCATATATTTGATAGCTCCAGCATGCTTTTGCTAAGCTCCGACGTACTTTGTCTAGCTCCGGTTTTGGGTTGACTAGTTTTGACTAGTTTTTGGTAAGCTCTGGTGCTAGGATCTACTAGTTTTGGTAAGCTCCGGCAGGTGCTTCATTGTACTAGTTTTGGTAAGCTCTGGGTCAAGCTCCGTCTTGCTGTGGGATGGTCCGGAACTTGACCGCAATACTTCTGCTTTTCATTTGCAATGTTTCGTACTTGCTTTACATTGTTGGAAAGATTGCTTAATATTCATTTGCTAAGTTTTTGGTGCGTTTTGGTTGATATGGATAATACCGTTTTACTGTGGTTTTGCAACATGCTTATGTGAGGTTCTCACGTAGGGTGTTGTGTTCGGAACTAACTTGAGTCAAGTCGAGGACTCGGGATCGTATGAATTGGTTGTTTATTCTTGTGTTCTATTGAATAAAATTCATAGTTTGAAGGAAATTTTGTGCCTTGTTCGTCAGACTTGTTCCAGACAAGTTTTACTCGTCGAGTTTCTGGACAACACTACCTTTCGTCGGTGGTTTTATCATAACTCGAGTTTTACAGATCCAATTGACATGATTCTTTTTGGGTTGTTTTCACAACTTGATTGTCTATCATCTTTCAAAATTTCATGGTCATTGGATTTATGGTATATGATATACACGAGTTTCTTTACAGCGTTCCGGAACTGTTTTTTCTCGGGTAGGGCAGATTGACCATTGTTTGATCTTTCGATCATAACTTGAGTTTTTCTCGACGGATTTGAGTGATTCCTTTTGTGTTGTCTTCGTGACTTTATTCTCTCTGATATATATCACTTTTGTCACGGTGAAACACGTTTAGATTAGTCTCACACACGATTTCTTCAACAGATCGTTTTTCTACCGAAGGGTTTGGGGTTTAATTATTTCCGCTGTGTAAGATTTTTAAATCTACCGTTCACCCCCCCTCTGGTAGATTTTCACGTGCTCTTCGATCCTACAATTGGTATCAGATCCACGGTGCTCTAATCTTTGTGATTTGCACGTGTTTTTGACTAATCATCATGGAGAAGTACTCCGCCAAACCTTGTGTGTTTGCTGGTATTGATTTTCAGGTTTGGAAGGCACGCATGAAGGCTTTCATCCAGGCACAAGGATTTGCAATATGGGAGAAGGTATTCAAGCCTTACGAAGTGCCATCAAACGATCAAGTTACAGCTACAAATATGAGAGATGTCGACAACAACAACAAGGCTCGAAACTTGATCATACAAGGATTAACACAAAGCGACTTCGACTGTGTTGTACACCTCCGATCTGCATATGATGTGTGGAAAGCACTTTGTGACTACCACGAAGGATCCAACACGATCAAGGAGGTAAGGCAAGACTTGTTTAAGAAAGAATACATGCACTTCGAGATGCAACCCGGTGAGTCAATTGATGATCTCTTTGCTCGCTTTAATAAAATTCTCAGCAACTTGCGAAGCGTTAATGTTAATTTTTCAGATGCTGAAAATGCTAGGCAATTGTTAAGTGCATTAGACATGTCAATTTGGGAGATGAAAGTTACATCTATTCGTGAATCTAATGTCATGAGTACACTTACTTTAGATGTGCTATATTCCAAGCTAAAAACTCATGAAATTGATATAATATCACGTAAGAACCCCAACAAGTCTATTGCTTTTGTTTCTCAACGTGATATGCCTAGCTCCGGCCAATCTTCATCTTGTAGTACACTTGCTTTGTTGTCCTCCCTAACCCTTGAACAGATTGAGGAGTTTTCAGAGGAGGAGCTAGCACTTCTCTCTACGAGGTTCTCAAAAGCATTGCAAAATGTGAGAACTAGAAGGAGAGGAAGCTCTGAACCTCAATGATGCTTCGAATGTGGTAAGACAGGACATTTTTGTTCATATTGCCCTAACCTTTCAGGTCCTACTTCCCGGGATGAAAAGAAAACAAGAACGAAGCACTTCTCTACAAAAGATACGAAGAAAAAGAAGGGTACCATAGGACGCAAGATGATTAACAGCTTCATCACCACACTTCAAAAACTTAGTTCAAGTGATTTAGACTTTGAAAGTGATGAAGATGATGACGATCTGGCCAACTTATGCTTCATGGCTGGCAAAACAAGATCAAGATCAAGTATGGAGGAGGCAGAACACAACAGCGACAATGAAGAGGTATGTCCTACTTGCTAAGAAATGTGTGATGCTATTTCTCGTGCCACTATTATTGTTAAGAAAAAGGACAAAAAGCTTAGAGATAGTGCTGCTAAAATTGAATCACTAGAATCTGAAATCAATCGTTTAAAAACTTTGATTCCTAGTGATGATGCATGTTCCTCATGTGATTTAATATATGAACAATTGTCCTCATTAAGAAGTGCGCACACCTCCACACTTTATAAACTTGAGTTAGAAATTGAAAAGAACAAAGAGCTTGCTGCACGTAATGATAAAAACTTAAAAGATGCTAGCTGTTCTACAATTGATTTGCATTATTCTACTTGTGATGATCTTGATAAGAAACTACAGGATGCTATGAATGAAATTTCTATATTGAACAATGCTTTACGTTCTCATGAAGTTAAATTTTGTTCCAATTGCAAACTAAAAGGAAAAACTTCATGTGAAAATTGCCTTGATCTGTCCAATAAACTTGATGACATGCATAGGACATTATATCGGTTTTGTAATGGGAATAAGAACCTAAACTTACTGCTGAATTCTTTCAAGTCTTGCAATGATAAAACTGGTTTAGGTTTTGATTCTCATGCTCATGCTAAGGCACATCCACCTAAAATTGTAAAGTCATTAGGAAGTGGTTTGATTCAAACAGTTCCTAAACAAAAGGAGTGGTTTTCAAATCTGTAGGAGTGTTGCCTCATTTGGTTTCAAATAAAAATATTGCTTGCTCATCTAGACATGAACACAAAGTTAAATTTAATTGTACCTACTATGGTAGAGATGATCATGTCATAGATTTTTGTTATAAACTAGCTAAACAACAGAAAAAGGAAAGAGTGATTGCTAGATCTTATAACTTTCATGCAAAATTTGCTGCACACATTGAACCGAATGTACAACCTGCTGTTTTGAGTCAAAAACATTCAAAGTTTACCTCCGGACCTTCTGTTTTTGCCTCCGGAGCTACTGATTTTTGTGCTACACAAGTAACACCTTATAGGTCAGTAGTAAAGAATAAAAAATCTCAAACTTTGACTCATAAACCTGCTGTTTTGTCTCAGCTTTCGCGTGTTTTTCCTGCTGCACGTCGTGTGACTCAGTACTGGATTCCTAAATGCCTTTTGACTAACCCCAGTATTGAGTCATCGACGTATTGTTCTTTTATGTAGGTTACATGTTTGAGGAAGGAGAACATTTGGATTGTGGATTCAGGTTGCTCACGCCACATGACCGGTAACAAAGATTGGTTCTCCTCCCTCTCTTTTGTGTCACGTGTAGAGAATGTTACTTTTGCCGATAATTTTTCAACTCCTATAATTGCTAAGGGTTCGGTTAGAGTAAATGATCACTACACTTTGAAGAATGTGGCACTTGTCAAAAATTTGAAATACAACTTGCTTTCTATTGCACAATTGCTAGATGAAAATCTAGAAATTATTTTCAATAAAAACTGCTGCAAAGTTGTAGGTTCAAATAGTGAGCTTATTTTTAACATGTCTTGGTTTGGAAGAGTTTTTAAAGCTGATTTTGATATGTCTTCATCTAAGCATAGGTGTCTAGTTGCTAATGATTCAAAGGACTTATATTTTTGGCATCGTAGACTTGGTCACGTAGGCTTTGATCACCTAACGCGTGTTAGTGCTCTTGATCACATACGTGGGCTGCCTAAGCTTAAAGGGGACAAAGATATTGTGTGCTCTTCTTGTAGACATGCTAAGATGGTTGCAGGTTCACATACTCCTCTCACAATGATCATGACAACTGAACCATGTCAACTTTTGCATCTTGACACCGTAGGACCTTCACGTGTTCAATCCTTCGGAGTTAAATGGTATGTACTTGTTATCGTTGATGATTATTCTAGATACTCTTGGGTTTACTTTATGGCGTCTAAGAATGAAGTTTTTAGTCACTTTAGAACTTTATTTCTTAGATTATCAATTGATCACCCAGGATCATTAAAAGCAATTAGAAGTGATAATGGAACTGAATTTAAAAATAAATCTTTTGATCACTTTTGTGCTGAAAATAGAATAGATCATCAATTCTCTTCACCATATGTACCTCAACAAAACGGTGTTGTAGAAATAAAGAACAGAACCTTAGTTGAGATGGCTAGGACTATGCTTGATGAATATCAAACTCCTAGGAAATTTTGGGCTGATGCGTTAGCAACCGCTTGTTATGTCTCAAATCGTGTTTTCTTGCGTGCTAAGCTAGGTAAAACACCATATGAGCTCCGGTTTGGACATAGGCCTAGTGTTACACACTTTCGGGTCTTTGGTTGCAAATGCTTTGTTAAGAAACATGGTAATCTTGATAAATTTGAATCTAGATCCATTGATGGCATGTTTCTTGGTTATCCATCTCATACTAGAGGCTACCGTGTGCTTTTACTTGACACTCACAAAATTGTGGAGACTTGTGAAGTGTCTTTTGATGAAGCTAGCCCAGGTACTGGCTCCGGTGTTGCAGGATCAGATCCGTATCCTTAGGGGGAGGGTATTTTTGAAGATGAAGAAGAGCCGGTGATACTGCCTGGTAGTTCCGAAGTTGACACATGTCCAGCTCCAGACATTGAACAAGCTCCGGCTATCACCTATGCTGGTCCTGATCATCCACAAGTCACAAGCTCATCAATCTATGATGAACCTAATGAAGAAGAAGCTTGTGAGACATCTGTTCCCTTACGTTTTTACAAAGATCATCCCCCACAACAGATGATTGGAAGCTTGCACGAACGAGTCACACGGTCTAGGTTTTGCGATCCAAACTCTCATGCTCATTCTGCTTTTGTTGCTTCTTTTGAACCCAAAGATATATCACACGCACTCACTAATGAATCTTGGATTATTGCCATGCAAGAAGAGTTAGAAAATTTTGAAAGAAATAATGTTTGGAAACTTGTACCTCCACCTCTAGGTCACACTTTAATTGGAACTAAATGGGTATATAAAAATAAACAAAGTGAGGATGGGGTTGTGGTTAGGAATAAGGCTAGGTTGGTTGCTCAAGGTTTCACTCAAGTTGAAGGTCTAGATTTTGATGAAACTTTTGCTCCTGTCGCTAGATTAGAAGCCATAAGAATTTTGTTAGCTTTTGCAGCATCTAAAGGTTTTAAGCTATATCAAATGGATGTTAAAAGTGCTTTTCTTAATGGCTACATAGATAAGGAGGTTTATGTCAAACAACCACCGGGTTTTGAAAATCCAGATTTTCCTAATCATGTTTACAAACTGTCCAAAGCCTTATACGGTCTCAAAGAAGCCCCTAGAGCATGGTATGATAGGTTAAAAACATTCTTACTTGAAAAGGGGTTTACCATGGGCAAGGTTGATAAAACTCTTTTTGTGCTTAAGCATGACAATGACTCATTATTCATTCAAGTGTATGTGGATGATATTATCTTTGGTTGTGCTTCTCATGATCTTGTGTTCAAGTTTTCAGCAATGATGAGTTCCGAATTTGAAATGAGTATGATGGGTGAACTCACTTACTTTTTGGGGCTGCAAATCAAGCAAACCAAGGAGGGTACCTTTGTGCATCAAACGAAGTATACCAAAGACCTCCTAAGGCGCTTCAACATGGACAAAAGCAAGCCTCTTCGGACACCAATGGAAACAG
This sequence comes from Tuctoria greenei, assembly GCA_036927565.1. Lineage (NCBI taxonomy): Eukaryota > Viridiplantae > Streptophyta > Magnoliopsida > Poales > Poaceae > Tuctoria > Tuctoria greenei. The sequence continues at coordinate 8,808,406 of JAYESD010000007.1, forward strand.
CAACAACACTTGAACTTGATGAAGATGGTGAACTCGTGAATCAAAAAGAATATAGAAGCATGATCGGATCACTTTTGTACCTCACGACATCAAGACCAGACATACAATTCAGCGTATGTCTTTGTGCACGGTTTCAAGCTTCCCCTCGTGCTTCACATCGTCAAGCCGTCAAAAGGATTCTCAGGTACTTACATGGAACTCAAGAATTTGGCATTTTTCTTCCTTCTTCCTCAACCGTTACTTTGAAAGCTTTTTCGGATGCTGATTTTGGGTGTTGTAGGATTGATAGGAAAAGTACTTCCGGTGCTTATCATTTTCTTGGTAATTCTCTTGTTGCTTGGTCCTCTAGAAAACAAAATTCAGTTGCACAATCCACAGCCGAATCTGAATATGTAGCTGCTGCTAGTGCTTGCTCACAAATTCTTTGGATTGTTCAAACACTTAAGGACTATGGGGTTGATCTAAATAGTGTTCCACTGTTTTGTGATAACACTAGTGCCATGTGTATTGCTAAAAACCCCGTGCAACATTCTAGAACTAAGCACATTGACATTAGGTATCACTTTCTCCGAGATAACGTTGAAAAAGGAAACATTGTGCTTCACCATGTAGATATCGAACAACAGTTGGCTGACATTTTTACAAAACCTTTGGATTTTACTCGTTTTTGTTACATTCGTAGTGAAATAGGGGTTATGCATCCTCATGGCTTAATTTGAGGGGGAGTTTTTGAAACTTGGGAAGTCTATGTGTGAATCTGAAATTAAAATAATATGAGCATAGTATTTCATACATATATGACTCTGTGATTCCTTTTACATGCTGAAAGTTCTTACTACATTACTCGTGTTATACATTTTGTAGTTTTTTCCATGTCTAGTAATTAGAATAATTACTTACACTAAAACTGGTCATGGTCGAACTTTCTTGCTGTTTTGAACTTGTTACATGTTCACAAGTGCTTTTAATCATTAAGAATTAATCAAGTAATCAACTCACATGTTGAGTTTTTATGAACAAATATAAATTGAGAAAAGATCAAGAGAATATGCATGCATCGCACTTCTTTTTCTGAGATGGCTTATCATTGCACTTAGATTTGAACTTGGAAGAAGTTGTGTATGACTAAAACCATGTCCTTAAGCTTCTGATTGTCAAATGACATAGGCTTGGCTTGGTTGGTTAGAATAAGGCAGATGCGCATATAATCTCTTGCAAATATCATATGATCTAAATTTGTGTTTTGAAAAATAATAAAATGCAACAACTAGTGTCATGCTTTCAAGTTATGAAATAGTTAAGTTTGTGCGATCATGACTTGATTAAATTGAAAATTACATTTGATCTCTAGCATGGCTTACACTACTTTATGTATTTCATTAATGTGATAATGTAAGGTACTTGATAGGATGACTTGGATGAGCTTTGTTTATATGTATATGTTATAATATGCTCATAACAACTAAAGAGGGAGAGATAATTTGTTTATATCTCATGACTTGCTGAATACATTGTCAAAGGGGAAGAGATAAGCATGAAGAGAGAGAATATGTGCATAAGGAGAGATAATAAAGTGGGAGAGATAATATGGGATACTTTTTCTTCTCATTTACTTTTGATTTACAAAAGGGGGGAAATTGTCTTCAAAACTTTTATGTGAATAAGCCAATGTTCGGATTTTAAATGGCGTTGCCAATGCATTCATCAAGGGGGAGATTGTAAGACCTATGTGTGCTGAATACATTGGCTTGTAGTGAATACACTTGGCTTTGATGATAAAAGTTTTGAATATCACCAAAACACCTTTTTATCAAGGTCCGACTCTAGCTCCGAGCTACAGCAAGGTCCGAAGGTAGGTCCGGCTTGGTTTGGTTAGCTCCGGTTACGTTCAAAGTTAGGTCCGACTTCTTGGTAAGGTCCGACCAGCTTTGGTAAGCTCCGGTGAGCTTTATCTTTAGCTCCGGCATGTCTTTGATAGCTCCGGCATATATTTGATAGCTCCGGCATGCTTTTGCTAAGCTCCGACGTACTTTGTCTAGCTCCGATTTTGGGTTGACTAGTTTTGACTAGTTTTTGGTAAGCTCCGGTGCTAGGATCTACTAGTTTTGGTAAGCTCCGGCAGGTGCTTCATTGTACTAGTTTTGGTAAGCTCCGGGTCAAGCTCCGGCTTGCTGTGGGATGGTCCGGAACTTGACCGCAATACTTCTGCTTTTCATTTGCAATGTTTCGTACTTGCTTTACATTGTTGGAAAGATTGCTTAGTATTCATTTGCTAAGTTTTTGGTGCGTTTTGGTTGATATGGATAATATCGTGTTACTGTGGTTTTGCAACATGCTTATGTGAGGTTCTCACGTAGGGTGTTGTGTTCGGAACTAACTTGAGTCAAGTCGAGGACTTGGGCTCGTATGGATTGGTTGTTTATTCATGTGCAGGTTTTGCTTGAGTTCAAGACATGGCTGGTGACGGGATCCATTGGACTAGTCTCAGGGAGGAGATGAGGTTCCAACAACCAAATTCAGGAGGAATTGTGGTTGAGCTGATCAGGAGGTTGCGCAACATGATTGAATCAAGAACAATGCATATGAAGTTATCGTGGACGTCGTTGGAAGATGTTTGCACGTATGCAAGGAGTGCATGGACATGGCAACATGATTCCGAGACGTGATGAAGAGATGTGGACGTAAAGAATTGGTCGGAAAGGTCCAACCGACTAGGTTATGGACTCAGGCTGCGGCTGAGTCGGGTTTGACTCAAATATGGAAAGATTTGAGTTGGTTATGATAGGATTTCATGTGGGTCACGAATTTGAGTTGTTTAGGAATGTGGGATATGTTCCTAAGGTGTTTGGAAGTCTTAAAATTGCTTCTATCTGCGTATAGAAGAATCTTGAGCAGTTATAGAAAGTTACGATTCGTGATCTGAGTAGGATTGGAGTCCTAGTTGGTATTGGGTTGGCCTAAGGGCTGGTTATATAAGCAAGAGAGCCCAGAGCTCGTGGTGCACGACTTTGAGGCTGTTCCTCTTGTGTTCTATTGAATAAAATTCGTAGTTTGAAGGAACTTTTGTGCCTTGTTTGTCAGACTTGTTCCAGACAAGTTTTACTCGTCGAGTTTCTGGACAGCACTACCTTTCATCGGTGGTTTTATCATAACTCGAGTTTTACAGATCCAATTGACGTTATTCTTTTTGGGTTGTTTTCACAACTTGATTGTCTATCATCTTTCAAAATTTCACGGTCATTGGATTTATGGTCTATGATCTACACGAGTTTCTTTGCAGCGTTCCAGAACTGTTTTTTCTCGGGTAGGGCCGATTGACCATTGTTTGATCTTTCGATCATAACTTGAGTCCTTCTCGACGGATTTGAGTGATTCCTTTTGTGTTGTCTTCATGACTTTATTATCTCTGATATCTATCACTTTTGTCACGGTGAAACACGTTTAGATTAGTCTCACACACAATTTCTTCAACATATCGTTTTTCTACCGAAGGGTTTGGGGTTTAATTGTTTCTGCTGCGTAAGATTTTTAAATCTACCATTCACCCCCCTCTGGTAGCTTTTCACGTGCTCTTCGATCCTACAACACAGCTTACAACAACTTATGTATCTACTGATACCTTGTCTTTGCCTCATGGAGGACTTCGCTGATGTAGTAGACCGGCCTTTGAGTGGTCCAGACTCTGCCTGAGAGGTCCGGTGCTCCCTGCGATGGATCCAGGTCTTGGGGTTCCTGGCTCCCGGGACCCACATCATACTCTAGGGGATGGGGGCCGGCGATTTCTTGGCTCCTAGAACCCTCCTGAGAGAGGTCCATGGCTTGGTCTGGGACCGAAGACTCGGTGCTTGCGCTACAGACTCCTTCTCGTGTATGGTGCTGATGTGGTTCCGATCGCTCTGCGACCAAGATCATACTAACCACTTCAGTTGTTGCAGTAACATACAGCAGCAGGGGCTCTCCGGGCTCCGGTGCCACCATAACTCGGAGGGACGTCAGGTGTCTCTTGAGCTCCTGAAATGCTGCTTCCGCTTCTTCTGTCCAGGCAAAGGGACTTGCCTTCCACAGAATATTGAAGAAGGGAAGTGCCCATTCTGCCAACCTTGAGATAAAGCGGCTAAGGGCCGCTAGGAAACCTGCGAGCTTCTGTACATCCTTGATATGCGCTGGGGGCCGCATCAGCTCTATTGCCTTGATCTTTTCTGGATTGGCTGCGATCCCCCGGTGAGAAACCAGGAATCCCAGCAGCTTCCCAGAAGAGACCCTGAAGACACACTTTTTGGGGTTCAACATCGTGCGCGTAAGGCGTAGCCTGCTGAAGACTTGCGCTAAGTTGTCCAGGAAGGACGCGCGGTCTTTGATTTTGACCACGATGTCATTGACATACACCTCTACCAAGTCTCTAATGAGGTCCCCAAATGTTTTATGCATCGCACGTACAAAGGTAGGGAGAGCATTATTAAGACCATAAGACATGGATACATAACAATACAGGCCATCTACTGTACAAAAGCAGTATGTTCCTCATCATCTCTAGACACAGGTATTTGGTGGAAACCAAAATACGCGTCTAGGAAACACAGCAGATCACAACCTGACATAGAGTCTACAATTTTATCTATCCTGGGGAGCAGGAATGGATCTTTTGGACATGCCTTGTTTAGGTTGGTGTAGTCGATGCACATCCGAAGCTTCCTGCCAGCCTTGGGGACGACAATAGGGTTGGCCAACCACCGAGGGTGGTGGACCTCCCGGATGAATCCTGCGTCGAGCAACTTCTTGATCTCCTCTCGGATGAAGTTTTGGCGCTCAACAGACTCCTTCCATGGCTTCTGTTGTACCGGGCGGGCATCGGGGTAGATCTTCAGATGATGCTCAATCACCTCCTTGGGGATCCCAGGCATATGCGATGGTTGCCAGACGAACACATTGACATTGTCCCGGAGGAAGGTGACGAGCGTGAATTCCTATTTGTTGTCCAGGTTACCCACTATGCGGGTCGTCTGGGCAGCCTTGGAGCCGATCCTGATGACCTTCACTGGGACGTCGTCTTCGGCAGGCAGCACGCGCGGAGCTGCGGTGGAGGTCTGTTGGGACGGGCCTTGACTTGGTTGGCCTTCCCTTGCATCATCTTGGTTCGGGGTCCGCCCCGCAGCGAGTGCTTGGAGCTCCTCCAAGGCTGACATCACAACGGTGCGATCCCCCTGGACCCTGAGGACTCCGGATGGCGTTGGCATCTTCAAGACCAGGTAGCCATAGTGAGCTACGACCATGAACAGGTATAGTGCCGACCTTCCAATGATGGCATTGAAGGGAAGCTCAACATCCGCCACGTCGAATAGGATATTCTCCATGCGGTAGTTCTCCGGGGTACCAAAGGTAACCGGGAGGTGGATACTACCACTGGGCACAATCCGCCCTGGGCCCATGCCTGAGAACGGGCTCGAAGGCGTGAGTCGAGACATAGATATCTGCAACTTCCAGAAGGCTGCAGTGGAGATGAGGTTGAGGCCGGCCCCACCATCGATCAACATGTAATGGAGCTTCACGTTGGCGATAGTTGGGGCCACAAGCAGTGGGAGCACTCCAGCTCTTGCCATGTTCTGCGGGCAGTCCGAAGCGTCGAATCTAATAGCCTTGTTCATCCACTTGCTGTGGGGAGCCGGGCTTGGCACCGGGGCCACTGCCACCACAGCGCATCGCAGGACTTTTACTGCGTTTCGAGACACACGGTTCGAGGCCCCCCATAGATGACGTAGAGGAGCTTTCGCCGCTCCTGGTCGCTGCTAGTGTCCGAGTCAGCACCTGTGAACACTGCTTTCACTGCTCTATGGGGCTCCTGGTACCCCATGTCCTCGTCCTTGTCTTCCGTGGGGTCAATCTTCTGCTTACCCTCCCTCTGGCGAGAGGGCTCACTCTCTTGACGCTGCTGCTTCTGCCGCTGCTCGCGGAAACGCTCCGCAAGCTTCTTGACTTCCCGACACTCACTTGCATTGTGACCATTTGTCCGGTGCATCGGGCATCTGAAATCAGCGTCATCCCTCTCATGGGACGGGCGCGGGCGCTTATCCTGACGTAAGCTCCGGGCCCTGCCAGGTGCCGCAGCTGCCACCATAGAAGCTCCGGGCCTCGGCTTACTCCTGCCGCGGCCCCCGTTCTTCTTCTTCCTGCCCCCACCTTTGGTAGCGGCCTCCGCTTCAGACTGTGAGGGCTCCCCACTTTACGAGGAGGGTCGGGCATGCGAGTTGCGCCCCTCTGCAGCCTTGGCACATCTGTCTGCCAAGGCAAACAGCTCAGAGACATCGCGCACGTCATGCGTGGCGAGCTTCTCGAGCATCTTCTTGTCCCTCACACCCTACCTAAACGCAACGATGATATATGCATTCGAGATGTGGGGGATGGTGTTCTGTACCTATCAGAATCGCTGGATGGAGGCTCGCAACAGTTCTCCCGATCGCTATCTAACAGCGTGGAAGTCGAGCTCCGTGCCGGGGCGCTCATACGAACTTCCAAAGTTCGCCACAAACTGCCAGCACAACTCCTCACAGGAGGTGATGGATCCCTGAGGCAGGTTCATGAGACATGACCGGGCTGGACCGACCAGAATCACAGGGAAGTAGTTGGCCATGATGACCTCGTCGCCCCCAGCGGCCAGGATGGAGGTGGAGTAGATCTGCAGGAACTCACTCGGGTTGACGCTTCCATCATACTTCTCCGGCGTGTGCGGTCGGAACTTGTGGGGCCACACCACCCTTCACAGGTGAGGAGCTAAGGCTGCGCACCCTCCACTAGTGCTTGCGGGCAGCAAGTTCGGTGCTGCATGGCTGTAATGAGTTGGCTGCACTGCGTATGCCGGTTGTTGGGGTATTGCGACCGGAACTTGGTGCGGCGGAGGCACACCATATGCCTGTGGTGGGGGAGGTGCAACGTACACTTTGTGCGGAGGAGGTGTCATGTACTCCTGGTGCTGCGTGGGAGGCACCGCGTACGCCTGTCGCGGTGGAAGAGCGTCGTGCGCTTGGGCCCCAGCACCCGGCAGACTGTAGTCAGCTTCAAGGTTGCGGCGCCGCTCCCGTTGTTGTTCGATGACGACCCGACAGTCCTCGCCGACCCTGCGGCGGCGCTGCAACCTCGTCCGTAGGTCAGCTGACAAAAGCCTACTTGAGTGGCTATCGGCAGTCTGCAGGTCGACAGTAGGCGTATGCGACAACGAAACAAATGTTTCTGCCGCTCGCCTTCCGCCTTGCGGAGTTGCCTGGAGTGCAGCGACGACCAGATGGTCGACATCGTTTACCCACTGCTGGGTTGCCCCTTGGGGGGCTCCTGCCGTCGGTGCGTTGCGGAGCAACTCACGCGAAGCAAGAAGCACACTCTCTGGACTTGCCGCCAGTGGCGCCGTGACGGCTGTCACGGCAGGGGTCCGCCATGCCACATTGTGCTGACCTGCAGCCAGTGGGGTGGCTGTTCGGTGACACGACAACCCAGCTCTTCCCGCCCTGGAGCGGGACCCATCTCTGCGGTGGGATGAAGCTTGTTCCTCACGTGCCACCTGCTGACGGGGTTGTGGCCTGGAGGAACTAGCGTTGGAACGGGTGTTCACCATACTGCTGGTGAAGATTCTTGCAGGAGAGCCCCCTACCTGGCGTGCCAAATGTCGAGGTGTCTAAACTGACACCTCCCTCGGACCTACTCGGGAGTATTCCGCGATGGTTCGATGTATATTCTAGGGGCTAGTCCTAACAAGATCAAACTCAGAGAATGATGAACACGAGGGATTTACGTGGTTCGGGCCGCCTGAGCGTAATACCCTACTCCACGGTGTTTTGTGTGTAGTATTGCTTGGGTCTGAGCGAGCCTCCCTGGATCCGTGGCCGCTCGGTCCTTTTGTAGTCCAAGGCCGAGCGGCTTACAGGTGGGGTCCAGGGCCCGACACGTGGCCTCGGGAGTCACCAAATCCAACCTATGATTTAGGAGTAAATGCTATCCTCTGACAATGGTTTCAATGTGCCGCCTAGCCATGCCCTGCTGCAGGGCTACAGATAGCCCCTCATCATGGGCGGCCGTGTCTTGTCTGTCTTGTTGCGGCCTCTCATTGGTCCGTCGTACATAGTAGCTCGGCTCTGACCAGTCATGACAAGACCGACCACTGTCCTCTTGACTTATGAGTGCAAGCTCCCGCCTACCTAGGGAACGTGTGCGTCCTTCTAGCTTAGGCGCACTGAGCAAGCCTCCCTTTACCGCCGCTTCCGAGAGAAGGCTCATGCCCAGTGTTACCTGGCACGTGGCAGCTCCCGGATCTTCCCACACCGGGATGACCGGGTCCGGGAGGTCAGGTCCGGAACTACCGGGTTCGTGGCTGCACCGGACCTTCCCTCCACGGGGGAGGTCCGGGGCCACTGGCCTAGCGAACATGCCGGACCTTTCCTCGGCAAGGCGGTGGGCCCAGTGCTGCAGGCCACGTGGTAGCGCTGGACTCTCCCTCGATGGGAGATGCTGCTGCACCGCTTGCCGCGCGACACCCTGGGTCCATGTCAGATCTTGCACCCGTGTGCGGTGGGGCCCAGCGTGCTTTCATCCCTGTACCTAGGGGTACCCGGTTCGCCAAGCACCGACAGTCGCTTCTTCTGCTTACACCAGCGATGAATACAAGTTCTGGCGAAGATGTACCTGAAGAGGATGATGAAGCTGGAGGGGAGATGATGAGGGGAGATGATGTTGACATGGAGTAAAGCTCAAGTCCGAATTCAAGTATCTGGATGAAAAAAGTGATCGCACCTTTTGTTCCCTTGTGCTGCTTTAGGCACATGATTGCTGTTATATTTTGTGAAGGAGTCTTATTATATAAACTTCTCTTATTAGGGTAATCTCTGGGTTGTAAGGATGTTCTTTTAGACGTCTCTATGCTAGAGCTCCAGATGCCTGATAGCTGTAGATAGAGCCTGCGGTGTAATGTTCCCGCTATAGACATATAACGCAACTATGATCACCAACTTCTTATGGGGGCTTGAAAGTGGAATATAATTCCTTATGCTAAAAAAATATATAAGTGATCATTACTGCACTCACAGTATCCCAGATGATTTCAACCCATGTTAGCCGGACCTAGCGGTGCTTGCACGGGATTCTTTGGGACAGAAAGTCCAAAATGGGATATGATATATTGTAATGCATGCCTTGCCTACTACTGCCAAATCACCTGAGCTCACCACTAACAATTAGCTATACACATTGCCATAGCTGCTGAGAGTGAGAGCACACCAGCACACGCGTGGCATGGCAGTTTCTAGCGAGAGCAAGGTACAGCGTACAGGTGGTATGCATGCACAGCAACCAACACTCCAACAGGCACGACCTCGTGTATCCAGGACACGATTCTGAAAACTGCTCATATCTTCCTTATCAGTTAACAGTCGTTATCGGGTGAATCAAACGCGTATCCGTATTTTATAAAAAAAAGGAAGAAAAAAAAAACGCATATCTGTATAGTATATACCTAGACTTCTGCTTTGGGGCTAAAAGTCATGCGTACAATGAACTAAAACAATCGGGAATGCTAATTTTTAAGGTTTTCTTGCCTGATGCCCTGATCCAACCCCAGCCCCAGGTTGCCTGACCTCAGTTGAGGACTTTGAGTTAAACAAGGACGCGTGCTAGTTGAGAATGGCCGGAAACGACCCAAGAGCCGCTCTGCTCCGCGACACCACGAAGCTTCTGCAAATGGCTGCGACGCATGACGGACATGACAACATCTGAGCATTCACATCTCGCTCGATCCATCCTCTTCGACCAATGCACTGCTTACCTTTATATTTTATTTTGTTGGCGAGTTTGTGAGTCGAATGGACTATGGCGATGGCTTGAGGTTTCAGAAAAGAGCAAGGTGGGATGAGGATCCTTTTGCTTCATGCAACAATCTTCACTTCTGGTTCTTGAGTAAGACCGTCCGCAGTGGCACACTGTAAAGTATACTGGATACACTGTTTTACAGTGTAATTTAGAATACGTATTGTAAAAATTGAACAAGAATAATGTACATAATATACTTTAAAGGGCAATGGTGCGGATAGGCTAACACACTAACGCCAGCCAAGTAGCACAATGCCACCATCCCATGCTGGCATGCTGCTGCTGTCGGTGTCGCTTCCCCAGTACCGCACCCGCACTAGACCTGCATGGATAAACAACTTCATCTATCATCGCCAAAACACGTCTCAATCATCTCAAAAACGGAATACGTAAGGACTCAATGGGCAGGCCATTCCTACCTACACATGACATAAATCATATGAATGCATAACAAGGAGGAGGAGGCTGGCTCTGTTCTGTTGAAAATTTGAAATAAAATCAAATGGTACATCTCCATCAACCAAACTAAAAGTCCAGGGTCAAACATTCTGATCTAGTCAAGAACACTCATTCGATACTCATTCCAATGGCGAGTCCTCATCATTTTGCTGCAGGAAATCAATGTTCACTCATGTCATATATGGGCTTTACAGTTACTACCAGACTACACATTCGAATGTACATATAACAAATCATGGAATAGTCAGCAGTTCATCTCCATCAGCTAGGCGTTGGGTATGTAACTAATCGTACAGAAAATAACCAGGACGACCTAATCAAGTTAGACACCTGCTTCTCAGAATCATCAAGGCTCAAGGTCCTAGCGATACACATAGTGGGGCGGCGATGGTGAATCCGTGTCGCTCCTCATGTTAATCCCCTCATGATACTGGTTGCTCGTGACGTGGCTCTCCTCATGGTAATACGTCGTCTCATGTGTGCTCCTCAAGTGGGTCTCCTCGTGATATTGTGATGAGCTCCTCACATGACTCTCCGAGTGATTCTGATGCTGGTGCTGCGTTTGGACTTTATCAATTCGAACCTCGATCGTCTCCTCTTTGTCTGCCACCTCGAAAAGATGGAAAATGGGGTGCAGATAAGCGTTAGCCAAATAGGACTTTAGATTCAGGTTAGGTTCGGAGGCGTGCTCCATATTGTCCTTCTCCATTGCTTCCTGACAACAAAGAAATAATAACACTGCAAACATCAGTCAAGGTGCCTCTCATAATATGGAATAAAGAGATAGCGGCTCAAAAAAGGCTTCAATGTGACTGACCTCTAGAGGATACTTCCGAAACGCAGGTTCAAACCGATTTTTGCAGTACTTGTGGAACCATATCGTCAGTAAAGGTAGGAAGATGAGCAAAGGGGTAGAGTAGGCTGCTTTCTTCGTGCTCAGCAAACCAAACAGAGTAAGATGGGATATCAGTAGGCTCGCAATTATTCGGGAATGCACTTGAGGCCAAAACGCTGCAGCACTCTCATACTCCTGATTATACACATTGATGATCTGAAACCAACGATAAACCAAAAAGGAGGTTAAGATAATGAAGGTTAGCGAAACAGGATGCAACGCTAAAGATGTCACAATCAGAATCATTAGGAGATTAGCTGACCTGGTGTCTGTAGACAAGGAAAGCAAAGGCAAAGAAGATGATTATGAATGGAAGGAGAATGGGTGTGACAACAGCGTACACGAGCCCAAGCAAAAAATATAGCTGAAGGGATGGAAGGTTTTCTCCAAGTCCAATGCTGCCAGGATTCATTGCCTTCTCCCTATCTCTTTCCGTCTTAACGATAAACATGTTCTTCAAATGGTATATCACCAACGGCTTCACTCGGAGAATCTCGTTAGCAATACCAGCCCAGCCATCAACCATTATGTACGTCATGAAAAATGTAGCCTTCATTGGGATAGCTACACCGATGGTCCTTGGTATTCTGCACATAGAAGATGCCTTGTTAAGTTTATGACCAGATTTCTCATTATCGAAAAAAAGTTTATGACCAGATGCAAGAATCCATTTCATTTCACAACTTTGAGAAATTAAGAAGGATCAGTACTACAATTCCTTTTTTTTGCATAATAAATAAAATAACAAGGAAAGGTACACAAAAATGTGGAAAAGATCATGTGGGAAGAAATTTACTGAGTAGGAGGCTCGTGGAGAAAAGAGTATAGTTGTTCAAATGCGGTGCCAGCAATTATGCTTCCAAGGAACACATTAACCAGCATGAAGTAATAATATTTCGAAGCAGTCCTTCTTTCAAGTGATGATAAAGAGACATAGCCTTCAGCTTTTGACATAATCATCAAAACTGTAGGGAGGATATAGAGAAAGAGCTTCAAAGCCAGACCAGGAAGAAACCCCTGTAGAAAGGACTTTACCACTTGTCTGCAAATTATCAAACAAGAAGGATATAAGTCGCTAATGAAATGAAACCATATGATCTAAGTAAAACCAAGAGAGTTGATAGAATCAAGCAGGAGGAAGAAGCCTTACACTTCTATTACTGGCCTCAGAAAAGGAGCAACTTTTTCAAGACCCTCTAGATTGGCAAGTGATTGCACAAACGTAATTGGTATCATGTAGAAGAATACTAAAGCAAAGACTGCAACAGATATTAGAAACCTTCGGATACTGAGAGAGAAAAATGGGATGGCAAGGTTCGGCCAATAAACATCCCGAGGTTCAGGAGCCCAATCTGTTAGCCATTGGGTCGGATTCTTTGACTGTTGCGTTTGTGCACATACAGCCGCACCCCATCTTGAGTCAAATGTCACAAAGGAAACTGGCATTATAGCTTTTGGGTCATTCATAATTTTCTGACGCTGAGACGCCATCTAAAAATGTCAGAACAACAAACAACATTTGTTAAATAGTTAACATCACCAAGAACTCTCGTTGCCAATGTAAATGTTATGTGCATGGCATTGATGAGAAACCATTAAATCAAGGATTGCAGACTCACCTTCTCCTCGAGCTCGCTGATTCTAGTCCTATAGTACTCAATTTGGTCCACCTCACTACCACAGAAACCAAGACATCCTGTCTGAAACAGCACAAACATCAAAATACTTGAGCATTTATTGAAGAACCTAGAATGCATGCAGGTGATAGAACAATCAGAATATATGTGAATACCCTTCCAATTGGTCTTTTTCCAGGGTGTCTTTCATACTTCAGCTGATAGTAATCCAACCAGTTTTGCAGTCTCTCTCTTTTCTTAACGAGTTTAGCGTATCGGTTTGCATTGTAAACAGCCTGACCATCCAAAATAAAGTTATCATGTACTCAAAACATTTGCAAAGGTCGATTTAAAATGACATAGGATTAAGCAAAGATGAGGATCACGTACCTGCTGACCAAGATAGTGATCTGGATGGTTCCTACGAAAGAACTCGTCCACAGTTTCAGATGTAGAATGGCTTGAAACATGAGGAATGTTTCTAACAATCACCTGTCATTAAGAAAATTTTAATGCCATAGCAGAACCAAGGATCACAACTGCAAATATTAATTATATCACAATCAACACATATTTCACCCAACAAATCAAAATTCAGGTATTGACAACAAATGTGTTCAATCAATCACTGTCCTCCTAATTCTTTCCATAAATGACATAGCTAGGCCTGACACCATGGGTTATAAAAGACTAAATATATCATAGTATTCTTAACGGACTTACAGTGAACTGATCGGCACAACGCCTTTGAGAAGCCAAGAAATGTAATCTCATAAAAGCCACATTGCTATATTCCTTGTACAGCATAAAGCATGCCCAAAATGTGAACACATATTCCATTAAAAGATGAATAAAGAATCTGAAATAAAAAGCAATAGCAATGGTCAGATTGTTTCAAATACATCACAACCGGAAACTTGCAGTCACACCAATGTAGAATAAAATAATAGCAGTCAACGAAGATGTGATGTATCAGTATTACTATATAAGAACAATCAAGAATGCATTTTCATAAGATTCTTACCTGTTTGATCCAGGGCTAACATTTGATATAGAAAGCTTATCGATATCACTGAAAACCACTTCTTTTCTTAGACCGAGCAATGTGCCACCAGACACATTGACTGGAACAAGAACCAGCAATGCGGCAAGCGTGATAGGCAAAAATATCTTAAGGCTGCCAAGCAGATGACAAAAAATGTGTTAGCATGCATACGAAAAAACTGCAGCATGGCAAGATGAATCTGCATGATACAAAATATCACACTGGAGTGACCTAAAATGCAGAACCTTCTGTGGTGCATTAACATAACTTTTTTTTCCTTTGGAATAGGGAGGAAAGGGAAAAAGTTATTGCCTTTAGAAAATGATTGCTACGTCTACTGTACTTGAACCGTTAGCCGGCTGTCCGATAGGATTAAGGTTAAAATTACCAGCATATTTTTTTGTGGACACAAAACAATGCGTTATCCGTGTGTAAGGCTAAACGTGCAGTAGAAGCTCGAGATTTAATTAACTGCAGAACACGTGATGCTGGAATACAGTCAGGTAGCAGAGACGAGGTGAGAACACCGGTGGATTATTCTTCCGAAGTCACAGTTGCAGTTTGAATAGGGAAACCTTTTGAGCGAAACTTTCATATGAAAATTTCAATCTACGAAGAAAAGCATTCCAGTTGTGTGACCCGGTCCCCACGGTTGGAGAGAGTAGGTTGGTGCCAGCGCACCACGATCGCGGTGACAACGCCACAAAGTTTGTCCGGGCACTTGGAATGCGATAGTGGCGTGTTATATAGTGGCGAGCACTACCTAAGAATAATAATACTAGGATAGACTAAAAAAAGTTTAGGAATCCTTTAATGATATGAGAACAAACCGGGCTCTATGGAAGAATAGTAATAATAAAACCACCGAAGTTTGCGCCTTCCTTCCTGGAAGAATGGCAGGAATCATGCGCCGGTTAATTATTAATCTGACGGCGACATTTTCAAAGCACGACTGAGATGGCCGGGACAACAGCCAGCATTGCCTGCCACAACGTGCCAGGGACTACACTACCACCAAATCTGTCAGCAAACACAAGCAATTCTCTGCATAAGCAACCTTCATACCTTATTTTTTTACACTATTTTTATTTTATGCGGTCTCCAAGCAAACACAAGCAATACTAGTACTGCCGTATGGTATGGCGCCGTGCCGCCGTTCTTTCATGTGAAATGATGAAAACATGCTGCAGTCTCCACGTGAAATCCAAGCGTGCAAGGTTCATCATCTCCGAAAGAAAAAGGTTGCATTTTTTTAACATGGAAACTACTACTGGTTGGCAGGAAGGAATGCAGCATTCACACGCAAACCAGCAGCATGATCCAGCAGCCAGGCAGGCAAATCAAGAAACCGCAACTGGTTGGCAGGATGCGGTTACTTTTGAAAAGGTTGAAGTTGAACTGAATTTCATCCCTCGCAAGTCTGCCGTGCTTGAAAAAAAGAAAGAGAAAAGAAAAAGAAAGCGGTGCTGCATACTTCCTAAAAACTTGTCGCGACAAGTTTTCGAGGACGGTGAGAGTATTTCAGTACGAAACAATGACATCAACTGCGCACGCAAAACTCAAACAGAAACAAGAAGAAAATATTGCGCCTTTAATCAAGGTACCCAGAGTACTGTACTGGCGAGGAGAAGGAGCAGAATTTCAACCCCTGATGCTGCAATAAAATCCACAGCTACTTGCTCCGGCTCCGGTACAGTAATCATCGGGTGACGAAAGAAAGAAAGAAAGCAGCTTAGCAGCAGGCATTACAACCAGCAGAGCAGAGCAGAGACGACTGACCCGAGCGTGTAGATCCGCAGGTAGACGGCGGAGTCGAGACCGGCGTGCGCGATGAGTTCGTCCTCGGTCAGGCGGAGCGCGCCGGGCACCCACCCGAGGAACCGGAGGTAGGTGCAGAGGTTGAGGTTGACGAACCTCCGGACGGCGGAGCGGGAGTCGTGCGCGGCGCGCTTGCCGGCGAGGTAGAGCTTGGGGAAGTAGACGCGGTCGTTGACGGGCTGGATGCGGAGGACGGCGAAGAGGACGAGGAACACCAGGGCGCCGAGGATGTTGATGAAGGCCGACACGCCCAGGTCCTGCAGAGACGCCATGGCTGCAGGCTCCCCTCCTCACTGGATGAGATGATCCGCTTAGCTTGAGAAGGGGAGGCGGTGGGGTGCTGTGGATGTGGCGCTGCTTGACACTACAGACTTTTGGACTCCTTGTTTCTTCTACTCGCAGGACTCGTGTTCCGGTGTCCGTGGATGCCTGTTGCCTGCTCTGCTCTTGAAGCTTTTGGAACTTCCCATTCACATGCGTCATGCAGTGACAAATCCGTCCGGTTCACGGGCACCAGCCGAGACACGAAATGCCGCTAATCACGCGGCTAGGTTGGCGGCAACTACGCAAGGTATGTTTAAGATTTATTTTTTTTTCCGTTCCGAAAGGCAACTCGTCACAGATAGATTAAAATGAAACACATCACATGCCTGCATCGCGTACACGCCACGGGCCAGTGGATATGTATGCAGCCAACAGACGGGGGAACCCGGCGGGCGGACGTGCCGGCTGCCAAAACCCCATCCATGTGCAAATGTGCTTAGCTTTTGCATTGCCAACTCGAGGCCAGGCAGGCTGCAACTGCAATGCAAAAGAAACCTCTACCTCGCCTACCTCGTCCCTGGAGACCGGAGGACAACCATGAAAGAGCAAGAAACGGTTGGTGTCTGCTGGCTAGCTAGAATTGGCCTCATCGTGAATGGGGATCGGCGGACGTGGATGTTGAAAATAAATGGCACTAAATATAAAAGGATTAAGTCCAAATTTGGTCTTTCAACTATTACAGTGGTTCACTTTCTATCCCCCATCTTTTGTATGGATCATATTTAGTTCCTCATCTCTCAAAACCGTTTAAGTATGATCTCTTAAGTGGTTTTGTCCATGTGGACACGCTGACTCAGATTTTACATGGAATTTATTTGATGACTCATATAATATGTTATCTCTTGGCAAATTTATCAATCCGTACAGCTACGGTCTCTTGGTCATTTGATCAACACATACGGGTGAATAGAACATCTCATAATCCATACAGCTACGGTCTCATGATGTAATTGTCAACTTGAAAAAAAAATTAAATGTATTTCACAGTGTAGTAAGGTTCAGATGTTACATTCTCAATAGTAGTGCCCGTCCTTTCCAAGTATAGTATACCTACACCTGAAATATTGTTTCTACTCTGGCCTAAAAGATTAGATTTAGCCGCACTTCTTTTTCTCACATTACATGAGCTTCCCTGTGAAGAAGGAATTACCTGCAAAAATTGCATGAAGCACTCATGTAACCTCAAAGAAATAGGTTCAGAGCATGTATCAGAATGTTAGTTTTATTGAATATTACCATAAAATTCTGCATTGGAGCTGCATTATTTCCAACTTTGGTGGATGGCTCTGATTCATACTGATTAGCAGCTGTGTTACTTTGTCCTTCAATATTTACCTTCTCACAAGTAGCTCTGTTGTGACCGTATGACTTGCAACGTGAGCATCTAATTTTTGTTCCAGTTTTGGGCATCCTATTTGATCTCTTTAATTTCTCATGAGCTTCCCTCTTCCCACAAGTTCTGGGCTGGCCTGCCGGGCATTTTCATATTCTTAGGTGCTCTTGGCCTTGGTCGATTTGATGTAGGCCAATAATGCATGCCCTCCACTGGCTGCATGCAATACTCATAAGTCTTTTTGTAATTCTCAACAGAATAGCAACTTGCTATGTAATCATCAAGTCTATTAGTCTCCCCGTGGATGGCGGATATGGCATGTGGGTGTTGCAGCCCAAAATTTCAAATCATGTAAAAATCACCCCGAATTAATTTTTTTGGGTAAAACGCGAACAAACGTTAATCATTAATACAAGTCAAGGCAAATGAGTGTGCAGATACAAACACACACCGATTTAAAAATGAATCAGACTATAAATAGAGTGGGAATAGAAATGAATGCGTAAGGTATGTGGTCAATTTAAAAATATACACATACATGGGAGATCACAGCTAATTACTATAAGCAAATTAAAGAGAACCGTTTACTGATTAAATACCATAGAAGTTTAGGACAAACCCAATTGAAGTATATTTCTAAAATCAGAGGCAAGAATTAAATAATACATATAAGCAGTATGGATATATATGTATATAGGCAACGACTAGAATGCAATCTGTGTTTTGGTGCAATCGTGCAATCAACCATCTCCATCCATTGGATCTGCATCCTACGGTTGTTACATCTTTTTATTTAACCTCCTCCATCTAAGTGCATCATGTGTAGGGGGTTAAATAAAAAAGTGTAACAACCGTAAGATGCAGATCCAATGGATGGGAATACCTGATTGCACGATTGCACCATACCTCAGATTGCATACTAGTCGCTCCCATGTATATATAGATATATATGTGTATATATATATGTATATATATAGGTATATATGTATGTGTGTGTATATATATATGTATATATACATATATATATGTATATATATGTATATATATATATATATACATATATATATGTCAAACAATAATTCAATTAACAAATGGGATAGAATATATCCAATGAGAACCAGAATTTAAATTACCTAAAATGGATTCAAATTCAAAATCAAATTAAACTGAAAAACCAAAAGGGGAATTCGATTCCCAGTTCTGGGCTGAGCCCATTCCTCTTCTCTCCTTTTCTATTTTTCTTCCCTACCCCGCCGGCCCAACTCCCCTCTATTTCTCTCCTGCGCGGCCCATCGCTTTTTATTTCTTTCCTGCGCGGACGGGCCCATCGACTATACCGCCGTCTTCCTCCCGCCGCCTTCCCCTTCGAGCCCGACACACATCTGGGTTTCCGGTGACAAGACGTTGCCCGCCGCTCCTCGCTGCACTGCGCCAGGCGCTGAACCGCCCTGCCACGACGTCACCTCCCACCTTTTCCTCCTCGCCATCATGAGCACGACGAAACGCGCGCGCCACGGAAACGGCGCGAACCGCCTCAGGCCACCACCACGGGAACCGCCTCGGGCACCTATAAAACGGCACCACCCCTTGTCCCATGAGATCGCACGCCACTTATCTCGCTCCCACTGCACCCCACCAGGCTCGCGCAGCCCTCCTTCGCCTCAATTTTGGAGCTTCCCCCTTCTTCCCCAATTTCGGCGACCTCGCCCGTTCCAACGCATCCGAGACGAGGTAACCAAATTAAACTCTCCCATGAATTCCTAATTGTGTAAAACGCATAGAACACTCGTTTCTTGGTAGCTTAACGCAGTACAGAGTAGATCTCAACGACTCCTCGCCGGTGCCTCCGTGCACCATAGTTGCCGGCGAGCTAGGGACCCTTTCCACCCGTGCCAACTTTCCATTAGGCTGAGTATTAACGTGTAGAACGCAATAGTGCACTTAGTTTGGGGAGAGGAGTAAAGGGGGCGGCCCTCGCCGAGCCGCTGCCATGTTCGCCACGTTTTCCCCGTCGCCGGCCACCGCGGAACACTCCCCAGCCTGGTTGAGCGTCGCAGAGCGTACCCCGCACTCTAGAACACTCCCCAGACACACTATTACAATGATATTTTGCATGCACGAGTGGTTCCCAGGTCCGCCGCCGTCCCCTGCTATCGCACGCTGCCGCCAGCGCCATGGGCGCCATTCCGGCCCGGCCTCACTCGCCGAAAGCTTCCTCCCGCCCGTAGGCATGCATCTGGCTTCACATATCAGCGAGAAGCCTACTTGGTCCCGCGCTCAGCCGCCATTTCGCCGTTGGCGAGCGCCGCCGCGCTCACAGCCGCTGCACCCCTGCTTATGTGGCACCAAACTGGCCGCCACCTCAGCCGCACTGGCCGACGTGGACACCACCTGGCCGCCACGCTAGCAATGTCCCGCACCCAAGTGCATGGGCTCGGTCCACCTAGACCAATGAGACAGGAGCCATGGACTAGGCCCAAAGTCCACTGAACTGTTGTCCAACCCCACTAACCAATATACCCCACCGGTCGGCCTTACCAGCTAGAGAAAATGCTAAACACACACTCTGACCACCACATCCCACAATCAGCCTAACACAAGGAAAGAAAACGCTAGGTATACCCAGACTGTGTATACAAAAAATAAAAAATAACATTTCTTAGTATTAGAAAATTCTGTAAAATCCCCTAAAAATCCTTAATTGCTTTTTGAACATAATAGGAGTGATTTATGGTATGAATTGCTTGTAGATATTGTGTTAAATGTTATTAGTTTACAAAAAGGAAATAATCAATTAGGAAATCAAAGAGGAATTATATTAGGCTCTAGAATATTTACAAATAATATTCTAGAAATTCCCTAAAAAATATTTGATGACTATTAGAATATAAAAACACTGATTAATGGCACAAATGAGATGCAGGAAATGCGAGACTCATTATTAGCCAATAAAAATTATTTAACTAACTGGGAGATTGGGAAAAATTATATTTAGCATCCCAACTTGATAAACCCACCAAAATAAATTAATATGATTATGGGACGGTAAAATAATTGCGAAGGTCGCAAAATAGTTAAATGGTTAAAACTAGAGAAAATGACGTATGACCTCTAAATAGAATAATAGGTCCAATCATTAGCTAAGAATGTCTAGAATGTTATTGACATCTAGTAATATTTGGCTAACATAAATTATGGGATATAGAATTGGTTATCGCTCTAATACGAAAATGCAGACAAAAGATTCCAACTAATGTCTTCACAAATGATCTCCTAAATATTCCCATATATATATATATATATATATATATATATATATATATATATATATATATATATATATGTGTGTGTGTGTGTGTGGACTTTTAGAATAGTAATTGTCTAAAATAAATTATGGGATAATGAAATAGCAAGTGTCATTAGAGAAAAGTAATTAGAGATCTATTCGATAACAGAAACCCACACGCAAGCTCTAAATAGAATGGACTCTACTCTAGTAAATCTCTGGAGTCCTAATAGCCATGCATTAAAGAAGTCCTAAAATAAGTTTATGACTTTTAGAAGACATTAATAAAATAATAGATTAAGAAATAATATAAGTTAACGGGTTATACCCTAGTCGACATTACAAATATTGAGTTGCCTCAAGAATATTAGAACATATGCTTAGACCCTAAAATAAGTAGGTCTTACATTAGTAGAACCTTAGTGAATATACTATTGTGAAGATAGAGTAAATATAAAGAAGGTCTATATAAATTATGGTCAACTCATAGACTACAACATAGGCAATTTATAGAATAAGCTAGTGAGTTCACCTTAAATGTCATAAACCATGTAAACAACTAAGAAGACTGATAAAACATTTATATTGTAAGACCTATGTGTGCTGAATACATTGGCTTGTAGTGAATACACTTGGCTTTGATGATGAAAGTTTTGAATATCACCAAAAAACCTTTTTATCAAGGTCCGACTCTAGCTCTGAGCTACAGCAAGGTCCGACGGTAGGTGCGGCTTGGTCTGGGTAGCTCCGGTTACGTTCGATGCTAGGTCCGACTAGCTTTGGTCAGCTCCGGTGAAGTTTTGTCTTTAGCTCCGGCATGTCTTTGATAGCTCCTACATGTCTTTGATAGCTCCGATATGTCTTTGATAGCTCCGACGTGTTTTTGCTAAGCTCCGATTTGATTTTTCTAGCTCCGGCTTTTGGGTTTACTAGTTCCGACTAGTTTTGGTAAGCCCCGATGCTAGGTCCTGCTAGTTTTTGGTAAGCTCCGGCGGGTTCTTTACTCTGCTAGTTTTTGGTAAGCTCCGGCGGGTTCTTTACTCTACTAGTTTTGGTAAGCTCCGGCTCAAGCTCCGGGTTGCTCTGGCAAGGTCCGGAACTTGACCGCAATGCTTTTGTTTTTCATTTGCAATGTTTCATACTTACTTTACATTGTTGGAAAGATTGCTTAGTATTCATTTGCTAAGTTTTTGGTGCGTTTTGGTTGATATGAATAATATTGTGTTACTGTGGTTTTGCAACATGCTTTTGTGAGGTTCTCATGTAGGGTGTTGTGTTCGGAACTAACTTGAGTCAAGTCGAGGACGTGGGCTCGTATGGATTGGTTGTTTATTCATGTGCAGGTGTTGCTTGAGTTCAAGACATGGCTGGTGATGGGATCCATTGGACTAGTCTCAGGGAGGAGATGAGGTTCCAACAACCAAATTCAGGAGGAATTGTGGTTGAGTTGATCAGGAGGTTGCGCAACATGATTGAATCAAGAACAATGCATATGAAGGTATCGTGGACGTCATTGGAAGATGTTTGCATGTGTGCAAGGAGTGCATGGACGTGGCTACATGGTTCCGAGATGTGATGAAGAGATGTGGACATAAAAAGTTGGTCAGAAAGGTCCAACCGACTAGGTTATGGACTCAGGCTGCGGCTGAGTCGGGTTTGACTCAAATATGGAAAGATTTGAGTTGGTTATGATAGGATTTCGTGTGGGTCACGAATTTGAGTTGTTTAGGAATGTGGGATACGTTCCTAAGGTGTTTGGAAGTTTTAAGATTGCTTCTATCTGCGTATAGAAGAATCTTGAGCAGTTATGGAAAGTTACGATTCATGATCTGAGTAGGATTGGAGTCCTAGTTGATATTGGGTTGGCCAAATGGCTGGTTATATAAGCAAGGGAGCCCAGAGCTCGTGGCGCACGACTTTGGGGCTGTTCCTCTTGTGTTCTATTGAATAAAATTCGTAGTTTGAAGGAACTTTTGTGCCTTGTTCGTCCGACTTGTTCCAGACAAGTTTTACTCGTCGAGTTTCTGGACAGCACTACCTTTCGTCGGTGGTTTTATCATAACTCGAGTTTTACAGATCCAATTGACGTGATTCTTTTTGGGTTGTCTTCACAACTTGATTTTCTATCATATATCAAAATTTCACGGTCATTGGATTTGTGGTCTATGATCTACACGAGTTTCTTTGCAGCGTTCCAAAACTGTTTTTTTTTCTCGGGTAGGACAGATTGACCATTGTTTGATCTTTCGATCATAACTTGAGTTTTTCTCGTCGGATTTGAGTGATTATTTTTGTGTTGTCTTCGTGACTTGATTCTATCTGATATCTATCACTTTTTTCACGGTGAAACACATTTAGATTAGTCTCACACACGATTTATTTAACAGATCGTTTTTCTGCCGAAAGGGTTTGGAGTTTAATTGTTTCCGCTGCGTAAGATTTTTAAATCTACCATTCACCCCCCCTATGGTAGCTTTTCACGTGCTCTTCGATCCTACAATTGGTAGAAGAGCCACGGTGCTCTAATCTTTGTGATTTGCACGTGTTTTTGACTAATCATCATGGAGAAGTACTCCGCCAAACCTTGTGTGTTTGGTGGTATTGATTTCCAGGTTTGGAAGGCACGCATGAAGGCTTTCATCCAGGCACAAGGGTTTGCAATATGGGAGAAGGTATACAAGCCTTACGAAGTGCCATCAAACGATCAAGTTACAGCTACAAATCTGAGAGATGTTGACAATAACAACAAGTCTCGGAACTTGATCATACAAGGATTAACACAAAGCGACTTTGACCGTGTTGCACACCTCCGATCTGCATACGATGTGTGGAAAGCACTTTGTGACTACCACGAAGGATCTAACACGATCAAAGAGGTAAGGCAAGACATGTTCAAGAAAGAATACATGCGCTTCGAGATGCAACCCGGTGAGTCTATTGATGACCTTTTTGCTCGCTTTAATAAGATTCTCAGTAACTTGCGTAGTGTCAATGTTAATTTTTCAGATGCTGAAAATGCTAGGCAATTGCTAAGTGCATTAGATATGTCAATTTGGGAGATGCAAATCACATCTATTCGTGAATCTACTGTCATGAGTTCACTTACTTTAGATGTGATATATTCCAAGTTAAAAACTCATGAAATTGACATAATCTCACGTAAGAACCCCAATAAGTCTATTGCATTTGTTTCACAACGTGATATGTCTAGTTTCGGCCAATCATCATCTTACAATACTCTTGCTTTGTTGTCCTCACTAACCCTGGAGCAGATCGAAGAATTTCCAGAAGAGGAGTTGGCACTCATCTCTACTAGATTCTCAAAAGCATTGCAAAATGTGAGAACTAGAAGGAGAGGAAGCTCCAGCCTCAACGCTGTTTTGAATGTGGTAAAGCAGGACACTTTCGTACAAAATGCCTTAACCTTTCAGGTCCGACCACCCGGGAAGAAAAACAAAGACAGGTCCGGACCTCCCCTGGAAATTCCAACAAGAAGAAGAAAGGTACCATAGGACGCAATATGATCAACAGTTTCATCACCGCACTTCAAGAATTCAGTCCAAGCGACGTGGACATTGGAAGTGATGAAGATGAAGATGATTTGGCAAACTTGTGCTTTATGGCGGGCAAGTCAAGATCAAGTATGGAGGAGGAAGAACACAACAACGACAATGAAGAGGTATGTCCTACTTGCGAAGAAATGTGTGATGCCATTTCTCGTGCCACTATTATTATTAAGAAAAAGGACAAAAAGCTTAGGGATAGTGCTGCTAAAATTGAATCACTAGAATCTGAAATCAACCGTTTAAAAACTTTGATTCCTAGTGATGATGCATGTTCCTCATGTGATTTAATATATGAACAATTGTCCTCATTAAGAAGTGCGCACACCTCCACACTTGATAAACTTGAGTTACAAATTGGAAAGAACAAAGAGCTTGCTGCACTTAATGATAAAAACTTGAAAGATGCTAGCTGTTCTACAATTGATTTGCATTGTTCTACTTGTGATGATCTTGATAAGAAACTACAGGATGCTATGAATGAAATTTTTATATTGAACAATGCTTTACGTTCTCATGAAGTTAAATTTTGTTCAAATTGCAAACTAAAAGGAAAAACTTCATGTGAAAATTGCCTTGATCTGTCCAATAAACTTGATGACATGCATAGGACATTAGATCGGTTTTGTAATGGGAATAAGAACCTAAACTTACTGTTGAATTCTTCCAAGTCTTGCAATGATAAAACTGGTTTAGGTTTTGATTCTCATGCTCATGATAAGGCACATCCACCTAAAATTGTAAAGTCATTAGGAAGTGTTTTGATTCAAACAGTTCCTAAACAAAAAGGAGTGGTTTTCAAATCTGCAGGAGTGTTGTCTCATTTGGTGTCGGTACCCTAAAAACCATACACCCCCTGAGGTTACAAAGATCTCAAGGGAAGGACTTCTACTCAAATTGAAGACCCTCGGAGGCCCACTTGTCAGACATAACCGGACCTGCTTCTCCAACATGGTTAACCCCTAGGTTGCCACGTGTACTGCCAGACCGGAGCTACTACCCACAAGGGAGAAGCTCCGGGCTAGGTACCGAAACGGCACCTCCGGACTTAACCCCTGACCGAGAGAAGCTCCGGACCTGACACGTGCCAGGCCACCCCGGAGCTTCCCGCTTCCCACAAGCAAGCTCCGGAGCTGCCACGTGTCTAAACGTCGGAGCTGGCCGCCTCAAACCTCCGGAAGACATTGTAACGATTCCGGATCTTCAAAGGATAGCCGCGGACTTCAAGACCCGATTAATTGTCATTAATTCCATGTTAATGACACTTAATCGGACAATCTTAACACCTGTAACGGCATTGTCGGAGCCCGTTACAGGGTTATTAACAACAATTAATCGTGTATCAATACCAGTAACCGTCGGGGCCACATGTCGGGCCAGGTTAACTTGTAACGGTTTGTCCTTATACTATAAAAGGACAGACCGACGATACACGAGGGGGCTCTCGAACGCTCTCAGGCACACACGTATTGACGTGAGCTTTCATACGTAAACTAATACAACACCACACACCCGTGGAGTAGGGTATTACGCTCAGGCGGCCCGAACCACGTAAACCACTGTGTCTCTCGTGTCCAATCGTGATTCACCTTCTTGAGTCTCCGCGCGCCCACACCGAACTACAAACTCCTTCAACACTTTAGTAGTGTCAGGAGATCTGCCGACTCCAACAGTCGACAGTTGGCGCGCCAGGAAGGGGGCGCCTGAGATTTTCAAGAATGGTGAATTCTGCGGCTGGATCATCCAACGGGCAACCTGCTGCTCAGGCTGTCGGGGGCAATCCCTCCAACATGCAGCCACCAGCAGGAGCCTCAGCACCAGCAGGAGTCACACTCCCACCACCACCATCTTCTCCGGCAAGACGTGCCGGGCAACATGATGGTGCGCCGGCGTCACATACTGCGCCAGCAAGTCATGACAACCCAGAACACGCGCTCCATGCAGCGCGTGCTCTTCTCCAGCGACCACCACCTCCAGATGCATCTCGAGATGCCATGGAGCAATGGAGGGCTGATGTTGAGCATTTGGTCGCAGCAGCGGCCGAACGCCTCAACAACCAGGGTCCTCCTCCTTCAGGGCGAGCCCCGTCGCAGCGACGGACGTTGTCTAGAAGACTTGGTCCGCATGTCTCCAACAACCGAAGACGTGTTGCGTCACAGCAAGTGACGTCGTTGCCCTCTGGAGCACGGCGCACCCATACGGTATCTCGGCTTTCGACACACGACCTCCGGGCAGAGCTTGATCGCCGATACCGCCAACAAGATGGCCGTGTCCATATCGAGCGGGCTCGAGAAAGACGAGATGCTCAAGACCTTTCTACTCTGGAAGGAGTAGGAGGAGGCTGTGCCGCCCTAGCCATGCACCTGCGCATGGTTAGATGGCCACAGAAGTTCCGGCCACACTTGCCGGAAAAATTCGACGGGACTGTCAACCCCGTAGAATTTCTGCAGATATACTCCACTGCAATCTTAACAGCTGGAGGAAACGAGGCCGTAATGGCCAACTACTTTCCAGTGGCCTTAACTGGGACCGCCAGGTCCTGGTTTATGAGCCTTCCACCCAACTCTATCGACAGTTGGGAGGAGCTGTGCCGTCAGTTCACTGCCAACTTCGGGAGTTCATACACCCGACCGGGCACTGAACTAGACCTTTTTGCGGTCGTGCAAAAAGGGGGAGAATCTTTGCGATCATTCATCCAGAGGTTCTCTCAAGTACGCAACACAATCCCTTCTATCTCAAGCGCTTCTGTCATTGTGGCATTCAGACAGGGTGTACGAGACAAGAAGATGTTGGAGAAGCTGGCGATCAAAGAGATCACCAGCGTCACGGAGCTCTTCAGCTTGGCAGACAAATGTGCCAGAGCTGCGGAGGGCCGTGAAATGCACTCCAAACCAGCCTTGGAGGATCACAAAAAATCCTCCAAAGAAGAAGCTGCTACCTCCGGGAGTGGCAAGAAGAAAAAGAAGACCAACGGCAAGAAGAAGCCGTCGGCCGGCACATCCAACGTTGCAGCCACTGCAACTCCTGGTGGCCGGGGGCCACGCCCCGAGAAGCGACCTCGACCGTCTTCCGAAGACGGCGGCAAATCCAAAATGTGGTGCCCCATTCACAAAACGGGCAGCCACAGGCTGGAAGACTGTCGGGAGGTCCAAAACCTTGCCGAGCGCTACAACAAGCGCCGGGAAGGGTGTCCTTTCCGACAGAGGGAGGGAAAACAGAAGGTTGACGAAGCTCCGGCTGAAGAGGAGTTAGGGTTTTAGGACCCCAAAAAGGTCCTGAAAGCCGTCTACACCTCCGTCGACGATGACTCCGACGTCTCTGACAACGAGCGTCGGAAAACCATGAACACCATCTTTGGTGGATCATGGGACATCACTTCTCGTCGTGTCATCAAGACTATGCGACGGGATATGGCTGCTGTAGCTCCTACAGCTAGACCGGAGCCACATCGAAAGTGGATGGACACACCCATCACTTTTGATGCTTCGGACTGTCCTCAAAGCATGGTCGGAGCTGGCCAATTACCCTTGATGGTATCTCCCACCATCAACAACATCCAGCTCCATCATGTTATGGTGGATGGAGGTTCGGGGCTGAACCTTATAAGCTTTGAAGCTTTTACCAAACTTCAGCTTCGACCTTCGGATCTTCAGCCCTCTCGACCATTCTCCGGAGTAGGTCCGGGGGCCATTACCCCACTCGGAGCTATAATTCTCCCCGTTACCTTTGGGACACGGGAGAAGTACCGCACCGAGAAGTTGGTCTTCGACGTCGCTCAGATCAACTTACCATTCAACGCCATCTTGGGTAGACCTGCCCTATACAAATTTATGGCAGCTGCTCATTATGGATACTTGGTGTTGAAGATGCCAACACCAGCAGGCGTTCTCCGGATTCGTGGAGATCGCACCGCCGGAGTAACTGCTCTGGAGGAGCTCCATACACTCACCACTGCGCAAGAGGAGGACTCCAGACAGGGGCAAGCTCCAAAACCTCCGAGCATTCGGCAACGAGGCTCAACCTCTGCTCCCCGTGTGCAGCCAAGCGGCGACACCGACATCCCCGTCAAAGTCGTCCAAATTGGTTCTGATGTCACTCAAACCACCCGCATATCGGGTGGGTTGAACGACAAATAGGAACTCGCGCTCATCACTTTCCTCCGGGCTAACGTTGACGTATTTGCTTGGCAACCGTCACAAATGCCTGGGATCCCCAGGGAAGTGATTGAGCACAATCTGAAGATTTACCCCGATGCTCGGCCTGTGCATCAGAAACCTCGGAAGCAATCTGTAGAGCGACAGAACTTCATCCGACAAGAAGTGAAGAAGTTGCTCGAAGCCGGATTTATCCGAGAAGTCTTCCATCCAAAATGGCTGGCGAACCCAGTCGTTGTGCCCAAGGCCGGCGGGAAACTTCGGATGTGCATCGACTACACCACACTGAATAAGGCATGTCCAAAAGATCCATTCCCACTACCTAGAATAGATCAGATAGTGGATTCCACCTCTGGGTGCGAGTTACTGTGTTTTCTAGACGCATATTCTGGATATCATCAAATCAGGATGTCTAGGGAGGATGAAGAGCATACTTCATTCATCACAGTGGATGGATTGTATTGTTACACAGCCATGCCGTTTGGTCTCAAGAATGCAGCTTCAACTTTTGTACGAGCTATGTACAAAACTTTCGAAGAACTCATCAGAGACATAGTGGAAGTGTATGTCGATGACATCGTGGTCAAAGTCAAGAACAAGGAGTCCCTCTTGGATACCTTGCAGGCTGTCTTCGACAAGCTGCGGGCCACCCGCACGAAGCTAAACCCAGACAAGTGCGTCTTCGGGGTTAGTTCCGGAAAGCTTCTTGGTTTCCTGGTAAGTCACCGGGGCATAGAGGCTAATCCGGCGAAGATAAAAGCCATTGAAGACATGCGGCCACCAACCCGCATCAAAGACGTCCAAAAATTAACTGGATGTCTAGCAGCTCTCAGCCGGTTCATTTCAAGACTGGCGGAAAGAGCACTTCCCTTCTTCAAGTTACTGAGGAAGTCCGGACCATTCCAATGGTCTGAAGAAGCAGAGAAGGCATTCCAGGAGATGAAACAGTTCCTCACCACCCTACCAGTCCTGGTAGCTCCGAACCCTGGTGAGCCTTTGTTGCTTTACATTTCAGCTACTGACGAAGTCGTCAGTATGGTTCTGGTTGCGGAGAGACCGGAACTACCCAATACTCAGGAATCTAGACCCCTTCGGGAGGGTCCGGAGGTTCCTGAAAGCGGGTCTGGGTCCCAGCTCCCAGACTCAAACCCACAAGAAGCCACTTCAGAGGACCCGGACCCCTCTAAGAGGGTCCAGGTTATTTCTGAAGAAGCTCCGGGTTCCTCCATCCAGAACCCGGAGGTCCCCGAAGAGAGTCTGGACCCCTCCGAGAGGGTCCAGACCAATGAAGAGGAAGCTCCGGACCCCTCCGGGAGGGTCCAGACCATTCAACGCCCGGTATACTTCATCAGTGAAGTGTTACATGATGCCAAGACTCGATACATAGAGGTGCATAAACTGCTTTATGCAGTTCTTATTGCCTCAAGGAAGCTTCGACACTATTTCCAAGCTCACAAAGTCTTGGTGGTGACCTCATATCCACTTCGAGCGATCCTGCATAATCCCAATTCAACTGGGAATATTACAAAGTGGGCAGCGGAATTGGCTGAATTCGATCTTGAATTCATTCCGAGACAAGCAATCAAGAGTCAAGCGTTGGCAGATTTCGTGGCAGAATGGACTCCCTCTCCATTAAACCCTGGGGGCCCCAGCGAGCAGAAGACGGAACCTCAAGTTCCAACATTCACTAAGCCTCACTGGACCCTTTACTTCGACGGCTCCATGCAGAAGCAGGGAGCCGGAGCTGGAATCCTTCTCCTCGCACCGACTGGGGAGAAGGTGAAATACATGGTACACCTTGACTTCAAGGCAACCAACAACATGGCGGAGTATGAAGCACTCATCTATGGATTAAAGGTGGCACTATCATACGGTGTCAAGCAATTGCTGGTCAAAGGAGATTCACAACTCGTCATCAAGCAGGTGAAGGGCGAATGCTCCTGCAATAATCTCCAGCTGGCTGCTTACCTCCTTGAAGTCCAGAGGCTTCAGAAGGACTTCGAAGTCCTAGACCTTCACCATGTTCAGCGTGCTCACAACGCTGAAGCTGACGAACTCTCGACCAAGGCGTCAACTGGAGCTCCGGCTCCTGATGGAACCTTTGTCCGGAGGTTGTCAAAACCCAAAGTTCAGTCTGCCGAACTGAACGAAGGGGGCGAGATCAGCATCCCGAAGCTGACGGTCCCGATGGCCCTGTGACCATGGCAGCCATCAAGGGTCGTAGGTGCTGCCGGAAGCTCCGAGCAACCCAGCACGCAAGACTCAAATGCTCAAGTCAGTTCCGATGCATGGATCTCGGAGATCCGGAACTACTTGAAAGACAACATCCTTCCTGACGATGATGTATCCGCTGATCGGGTAGTCAGATTGGCTAAAAGATACACGTTGGTAGAAGGGGATCTCTACCGGCGCGGTGCCAACGGCATCCTAATGCGGTGCATCACAAGGGAAGAAGGCTGCGAGCTCCTCGCAGAAATCCATGGAGGCGAGTGTGGGAACCACGCATCTTCCCGCACGCTGGTCGGAAAAGCCTTTCGGCACGGCTTCTACTGGCCTACAGCGCTCCAGGATGCCACTGAGCTGGTGAAGAAATGCAAAGCATGCCAATTTCATGCAAAGCAAATTCATACACCTGCTCAGTCCTTACAAATGATACCTCCCACATGGCCTTTCGCTGTGTGGGGGATGGACATCTTGGGACCCTTCCCTAGAGCCGTCGGAGGTTACAAGTTCCTGTACGTCGCCATCGACAAGTTCACCAAGTGGCCGGAAGCAACTCCCGTTGTGACGATCAACAAACAATCTACAATCAATTTTCTACAATCCATCGTGAGCAGATTCGGAGTCCCAAATAAGATCATCACTAATAATGGGACTCAATTCACAAGCTCCGCATTTCAAGGATATTGCGAAGACCTCGGCATACAAGTTTGCTACGCTTCCGTAGCTCATCCTGCCAGCAATGGACAAGCCGAGAGAGCAAATGCAGAGATCCTTAAAGGACTCAAAACACGCACTTATGAGCGCTTGAAAAAGCACGGAGCCAATTGGATCGAAGAGCTTCCGCCCACTCTATGGGCCAACAGGACTTCTCCAAGTCGGGCAACCGGAGAAACACCCTTCTTTCTGGTGTACGGAGCTGAAGCGATCCTTCCTCCGGAAATCACCTTGGGTTCCCTCCGAGCCCGGACCTTCGACGAAGCCGCGCAGGACCAGCTCCGGCGTGAAGACCTAGACCTCCTCGAGGAGGGAAGGTGCCAAGCAGCTGTTCGGAATGCCCGATACCGCCAAGCTCTACGGCGCTATCACCAGCGGCATGTACACAACCGACAGCTCGAGGAAGGCGATCTGGTGCTACGGAGAATACTATCCAGAGAAGGGCAAAACAAACTCTCCCCTGGCTGGGAAGGGCCCTTTCGAGTGATCAAAGTATCCCGTCCCGGAAGCGTTCGCTTGGCTACCGAGGATGGGACACCTCTCCCAAATCCTTGGAACATCGAGCACCTCCGTAAGTTCTACACTTAATTCCACGGAGGTGAGTCTTAAGTAACTTGAAATGTATGTTATAGAGTCATTGTACAGAGTCGGGTAGTTCCTCCGGGAGAGCAGCCGGACCTTTCCCGAAAGGTTTGAAAAGCTCATGCAACACTTGACACAGTCTCCGGACTAAAAGTGTGGCTAACTACCCTGGGTCAAAAGAGAAACCAAACACACTTAGCCTGGTTCCGTACCCTAAGAGTGTACTTGTTTCCCCTGTACCCCGGACCTATAATGAAAGACATCTTCATGTGAAATAGACTCCACGTGCATTCATTTTTGCATAGGCTCGACATTTTTATTTTTCTCTTTCTTGTCTATAACAGAAACGTGCAATTCTTAAGAGGTTCTAGTTTGACCGGTTTACATATGTTTCGAGTTGAATTGTCAGATTTTTTGGATTTAAATATCGTCTGTGGCCAACTCGCCTGAAAGCCGCCAAGCCATTCTAGGGCCGGAGTGCGCTATCGACTTAGCCTGGTCAAGCACCCTAAGTACGCCACTCTACCTACATCCCGGCAGGCCAAAGTAAGGTGGTTCCATGGACAATTGGATCTAAAAGAAAAGACAATTCATCCAGTCGTATTAAAAATCGTGTTCAACTTAAAATTTTCTTGAGAACCGTAAGCCGCGACGAAGTTATAGACAAGGAACGAATTTTACTATTTTTCTTGGCTTAAGTGTGCAGGAAAAATGAACCCTACGCTGATGGAGAAAAACCGGAGCTAACCAAGCTCCGACTCCCACCAGGGCGTCAACCGTCGGCGTTGACTAAAAGATGGTGAGAAGACCCCGTCACTGGAGTCTGTTGCCAACAAACCAAGTGTGGCAAAGGTCATTGCCGGAGCTGCTAAGCTCCGACACCTTGAAGTATTAACTACCGACGCTCAACGTGTTGATAGAGGCTATTGCCGAAGCTACTAAGCTCCGGCGATGGACAGTGTCGGAGCTTCTAAGCTCCGACAACTTCAGGGGACCTTCACTATCAAAAACTTCGGACCTAAATTCCACAAGTTCGAAGCAAATTCGTCTTCAACAAAACTCAACATCCTTTTGGTACATGTCCACAATCAAATTGTGCACATCTACCAGGGGGCCAAGTGAAGATAAAGATGTTGAAGACAAAAAATGAAATTCGCAAAAAATTGGGGATTTCATTTCATCTGAAGACCGGAGATTACATCTGGAGACAAGGGATTACAAAATTGAGGAAGAAGAGAAGATACAAGTAAAGGCTAAAAGAGACGGTCCTAGACCCTATGGAAGAACTCGGCGACCTTCTGGGCGACCTCCGACACGCGGGCTCGGGTAGCTTCGCCTTCTCCTTCGACGGGGCCTTCAAGCACCGGGTCCAGAGGAAATCGAGGGTTCCGGCTGGTGTAGCACGTCAACACATATTCTGTGACGTTCCTAGCCAGGGATTGCCCCTCGAACTCCAGCTGGTCCGCGATGACGTCGCCCACCTTGGAGAGCTTGCTGCCTGCGGCACTCAACGCTTGTAACGCGAGGTCCGGCTCCGGCTCCGGGTCATCCGGGTGCACGGGGCTGAAACCCATCGGCGTCAGCGCGTAGTCGGCCTTGCCCAGGAACTCCCAAATCTGCAGGGAGTCCGCCTTCCTCAAGTTCTTCATCTCTTCCAGGGATCTCCGGGCCGCCGTCAGCTCCGAATTCTCGCGGGCGAGGCGCTCAACTTCTTTGGCGTTTTGCTGGATCTTCGCAGCAACCCGCTTATCAAGTCTTCCGAGCTCCTCCTCCCGGAGGTGGATCTTGTTCCGGCGGTCGACCAGGTCCTTCTCCCTAGCCTCCACTTTCTTCTCCCGGGCGACAAGGGCACACTCGTATTCGTAGAGTTCCTGCCCCCGCACCCAGGTCTTGTCCTCTTCCTCGAGGCAGCGCTCTTCCAATTTCTTAGTGCGCTCCTCGAGGCCCTTGTCCGCCAGAGCTGTTTTCTCGGCGAGCTCTTCTTCCCGTCGCAAGACGTCATCCCGTAGCTCTAGGAGTTTTTGCTCCTCATCCTCGAGCCGTCTTTCCCTCCCTTCAAGTGCCTCTCGGCGCTTGATGAGTGCGGTGCTGATGGCCTCGAGCTGATCAAACCGAGCATTGGCCGCGTCATTAGCAGCCTTAGCTTGATCGTGGAACTCCCGAGATTGAGCATCGAGGGCGTGAGTCATGCTCTCCCTCTCGTCCAGCAGCTCACCCCAGAGCTCCAGGCGGATCTTCTCCCGCTTGATCCACTCCTTGTCATCCGCAAGCCTCGACTGCGCCAGCTTAGTCTCGAAGTGGAGCCAATTACGCCACCGCCTAAGGGTTTGGCGCTCCTCTTCAAGAGCCTTGTTGTCATGGAAGAAGGCCAGTTGGACCTGACGTAGACTGGAGCAGGCATTGTCAATGGACATCGACAGCAAGATGGGCTCCGGACCTGCTGGGATCTCTTCCGCTGGTTCCAGCGGGTCTTCACATACAAAAATTGGGTCCCACTCTACGAGAGTGGAACCCTGAGCTTCCAAAGCGCTAGGGCCTTCCTCCGGGATGACCTCAGTCGCCATCGAAGAAGGTCCCGCCGCCAAGTCTTCATTTGCCCCCTCAGGCTGGGGGCCGGCGACTTCGTTCAGGCACTCTGGCTCTGCCACAGGTACCATCGACGTCGTCGCCTCCGGAGCAGGAGCCGCTACTGGCTCCGGCCGGGACACCTCTTCTGAGGGAGGCTCAAGCTCCCTCGCCTTTTCAGCCGCCGGCTCTGCGGCCGGCGCTCCAACAAATACCGACTCTGCGGCCGGTGCTTCGGAAGTAACCAGCTCAACTGCCGGAACTACTTCGACTTCCGGCTCGCATGCTGGGGCTTCAGCCACCTCCGGCTCAATCGCTGGGGCTTCAGCACTTTCCGGCTCCGAAGCCGGGACTGCTACTTCCTCCGACTCAACAGCCGGAGCTTCTACTACTGCAGCACCAGGACCCGGAGCTTCCACTTCCGGGACGGGTGCCGCTGGCGCATCTTCATTCCCGTGGTCCGGCGCTACCACGGGAACTTCCAGAGATGAGTCGAGGTCCATGACCACGACAGCCGGCGCCGGAGCTGTCGCAGCCTCCGCTTGGGGCGGCACCGGGACTGGAGCAGAAGCCCTCGCAACCTCAGACACTGTGGCTGAGGGCGGAGCTTCACTCCCCTTCTTGGGAACGCTGCAGATGAAGAACGAAGAAATTGAGAAAACAGATGCTACAATTAAAAAGTTAATCGACGTAAAAAAGAAAAATTACCTTGGGAGGCTCCCGCACCAGCTTGCGCGGAACCTCTTTCCCGGACGATCCGGGCTGGCCACGGTCGGCGTAGGAGCTCCGGGAGGACTCCCAGGACTTGCCACAGCCGCGGGCGTTTCCCGGGTCGGAGCTCTCCCTGATCGGGAGGAACTCCTGGACCTGGAGGCCCTCACCGCTCCAGATGCCGGAGTCGCGCGCCTGGAACTAGCACCGCAGGAGGGATCCACCGCGGGGACAGTCGCACTCCGGGAGGATCCCACCGCCGGAACAGTAACGTTCCGGAAGGACCCCACCACGGGGACAGTCGCCACGACGGCGGAGGATCTTCCTTCCTGAGGAGGGGGAACCGGGGGGAAGTGGCAGGCCCGACGGACCTTCCGTCAGCATGTCGTAGCTTTCTCTTCCGGCTCTCCGGCTCCTCCGCCAGCTCCTTGCCCTTGCCGATGACCTCAGCTCTTGGCTGTGGGACAGGGGCGGAGCCGTCTTCGGACAACCCGGGGATCGCCAACCGGGTGGTTGATCTTCTCTCGACGACACCAAGGTCGTCAAGCGCGGGCATCTTCCGCCGGAGCTCCCTGCTGAACTCAACTTCCACGTTCAGAGGGAGGAAAGCCGGCGGCGGAGTCAAGTAATCTCCGTCAATGTCGATGCCGTGCTGGAATTTCTTGAGGTGAAACTCCAAGGTCTTCCCCACCATGCTGGACTTCAACCCGGTCTCAACCCGGTCCTCGTCCATCACGCTGTTGAGGGCCCAGACGAGCTTCTCCCTCCTCTTCAGCGGCGCCCACCTGTTGGACAGGAAGTTGCAGAACACCGCCTGGGGAGTCAATCCTCCCTCCACACATTGGCGGATCCTGGTCAGGACAGGGTCGAAAGCTTCCGCCAGCACCGGAACTTCGCTCCATACCGACGTGTCAATGCCGGGCAGACCGTCTGGCAACTCCAACCGCTCATGCTCCTCCACCCGGACGACTATCCAATCTTTCTTCCAGTCATCCCACTTCCCGGAAGGAAATGACCGGAGGTACTTGAATGGGCACTTCTTGCGCTTCACGAAGTAGTAGAAGCCAATATACTCATCGCTTCGGCCGGTGGTTTGGACGGTGAAGAAGGTTCGGAAGAGCTCGATGCAGGGAGGGATGCTCACCCACATCTCGCAGAAGTGGACAAAGATGGACACAAGGAGAATGGAGTGAGGGCCAAGGTGGTACAGCTGCAGACCATAGAAGTCCAGCAGCATCAAGAAGAAAGAAGAAAACGGTGGGATCAGCCCCACCATGGCGTACGAGGAAAAGTACACCATCTCGCCAGCGTGCTCCTTTTCAAAGGGGAGCTCTCCGCCGGCGCGGACCGAGCGGTTGAAGAAGTCCGAAGACCACCCCATGAGGGCCCGGACCTTCTTCAGATCGCTGTCAGTCTTCAAGCGACTCTCACGCAGACCCAACTCCATCGCAGCACAGCTAGGCAAGAGAAGAGGAGCAAAGCACGAGTTGGGAGTTTGAGCGCAAGAACAGATGGAAGCGTAAAGAACTCCCGACGGTGCGCTTTCCTTCTTAAGTAAGCCCTCGCAACGCTTGGACGGAAACTGCAGGGGAGTCAAGGATACTACTCAAGAATTCTACCCTGCCGATGACAAGAGGGCCCGGGACCACCCTGACGATCAAGTCGAGGCTCTTACCCAGGCGAACAGTTGTCATCACGAGGCGGGAAACCCAAAGGCGGCGACCTGACAAGGCGCGTGGAACCGATACGGTGTTCGTATCGGGAACCGGCGACCTTCAATTGCGAGAGATCCGCACGTCAAAGATCTTATCTGCCGCCTGAGGTGCGCCACGCGTCGGGATTTAACCGTAAAGCCCCGCCAACGGCACCTCCGAAGACCCTTGAAGACCCAGTTCAAGAGTCGCGAGTATGGACCCACCTCCGACGGAATGACTTCACCCCGGTGACTTTCCCCGGAGGTAGGTCCAGGGGGCCACTGTCGGTACCCTAAAAACCATACACCCCCTGAGGTTACAAAGATCTCAAGGGAAGGACGTCTACTCAAATTGAAGACCCTCGGAGGCCCACTTGTCAGACATAACCGGACCTGCTTCTCCAACATGGTTAACCCCTAGGTTGCCACGTGTACTGCCAGACCGGAGCTACTACCCACAAGGGAGAAGCTCCGGGCTAGGTACCGAAACGGCACCTCCGGACTTAACCCCTGACCGAGAGAAGCTCCGGACCTGACACGTGCCAGGCCACCCCGGAGCTTCCCGCTTCCCACAAGCAAGCTCCGGAGCTGCCACGTGTCTAAACGTCAGAGCTGGCCGCCTCAAACCTCCGGAAGACATTGTAACGATTCCGGATCTTCAAAGGATAGCCGCGGACTTCAAGACCCGATTAATTGTCATTAATTCCATGTTAATGACACTTAATCGGACGATCTTAACACCTGTAACGGCATTGTCGGAGCCCGTTACAGGGTTATTAACAACAATTAATCGTGTATCAATACCAGTAACCGCCGGGGCCACATGTCGGGCCAGGTTAACTTGTAACGGTTTGTCCTTATACTATAAAAGGACAGACCGACGATACACGAGGGGGCTCTCGAACGCTCTCAGGCACACACGTATTGACGTGAGCTTTCATACGTAAATTAATACAACACCACACACCCGTGGAGTAGGGTATTACGCTCAGGCGGCCCGAACCACGTAAACCACTGTGTCTCTCGTGTCCAATCGTGATTCACCTTCTTGAGTCTCCGCGCGCCCACACCGAACTACAAACTCCTTCAACACTTTAGTAGTGTCAGGAGATCTGCCGACTCCAACAGTCGACATTTGGTTTCAAATAAAAATATTGCTTGCTTATCTAGACATGAACACAAAGTTAAATTTCATTGTACCTTCTGTGGTAAAGATGGTCATGTCATAGATTTTTGTTATAGACTAGCTAAACAACAAAAAAGGGAAAGAATGGTTGCTAGATCTCATAACTTTCATGCAAAATTTGCTGCTCACATTGAACCGAATGTACAACCTGCTGTTTTAAGTAAAAAACATTCAAAGTTTACCTCCGGATCTTCTGTTTTG
The DNA here is from genome assembly GCA_036927565.1 of Tuctoria greenei. Classification (NCBI taxonomy): domain Eukaryota; kingdom Viridiplantae; phylum Streptophyta; class Magnoliopsida; order Poales; family Poaceae; genus Tuctoria; species Tuctoria greenei. Next base: position 8,846,617 of record JAYESD010000007.1, read on the forward strand.
CCTCCGGAGCTACTGATTTTTGTGCTACACAAGTAACACCTTATAGGTCAGTAGTTAAGAATAAAAAATCTCAAACTTTGACTCATAAACCTGCTGTTTTGTCTCAGCTTTTGCGTGTTTTTCCTGCTGCACGTAGCGTGACTCAGTACTGGATTCCTAAATGCCTTTTGACTAACCCCAGTATTGAGTCATCGACGTATTGTGCTTCTATGTAGGTTACATGTTTGAGGAAGGAGAACATTTGGATTGTGGATTCAGGACCTTCACGTATTCAATCCTTCGAATGTAAATGGTATGTTCTTGTTATTGTTGATGATTATTCTAGATACTCTTGGGTTTACTTTATGGCGTCTAAGAATGAAGTTTTTAGTCACTTTAGAACTTTATTTCTTAGATTATCAATTGATCACCCAGGATCATTAAAAGCAATTAGAAGTGATAACAGAACTGAATTTAAAAATCAATCTTTTGATCACTTCTGTGCTGAAAATGGAATAGATCATAAACTTTCTTCACCATATGTACCTCAACAAAACGGTGTTGTAGAAAGAAAGAACAGAACCTTAGTTGAGATGGCTAGGACTATGCTTGATGAATATCAAACTCCTAGGAAATTTTGGGCTGATGCATTAGCAACCGCTTGTTATGTCTCAAATCGTGTTTTCTTACGTGCTAAGCTAGGTAAAACACCATATGAGCTTCGGTTTCGACATAGGCCTAGTGTTACACACTTTCGGGTCTTTGGATGCAAATGCTTTGTTAAGAAACATGGTAATCTTGATAAATTTGAACCTAGATCCATTGATGGCATGTTTCTTGGTTATCCATCTCATACTAGAGGTTATCGTGTGCTTTTACTTGACACTAACAAAATTATGGAGACTTGTGAAGTGTCTTTTGATGAATCTAGCCCAGGTACTAGCTCAAACATTGCAGGTCCAGATCCATATCCGCTGGGGGAGAGCATTTTCATTGAAGATGAGGAAGAATTGGAGTTGCTGCCAGAAAATTCAGCAGGTAAAGACTTTGGTTTAGCTCCGGATGTTAATTCTCAACCAGCACCGACAACCATCAATGCTGATTCAAATCATCCTCAAGCCACAAGCTCATCGATTTGTGATGAACATGAAGAAGAAGAAGCTTGTGAGACATCTGTTCCCCTACGGTTTTACAAAGATCATCCCCCACAACAGATGATTGGAAGCTTGCACGAACGAGTCACACGGTCAAGGTTTTGCGATCCAAACTCTCATGCTCATTCTGGTTTTGTTGCTTCTTTTGAACCCAAAGATATATCACACGCACTCACTAATGAATATTGGATTATTGCCATGTAAGAAGAGTTAGAAAATTTTGAAAGAAATAATGTTTGGAAACTTGTACCTCCACCTCAAGGTCACACTTTAATTGGAACTAAATGGGTATTTAAAAATAAACAAAGTGAGGATGGGGTTGTGGTTAGGAATAAGGCTAGGTTGGTTGCTCAAGGTTTCACTCAAGTTGAAGGTCTAGATTTTGATGAAACTTTTGCTCCTATCGCTAGATTAGAAGCCATAAGAATTTTGTTAGCTTTTGCAGCATATAAAAGTTTTAAGCTATATCAAATGGATGTTAACAGTGCTTTTCTTAATGGCTACATAGATGAGGAGGTTTATGTCAAACAACCACCGGGTTTTAAAAATCCAGATTTTCCTAATCATGTTTACAAATTGTCCAAAGCCTTATACGGTCTCAAACAAGCCCCTAGAGCTTGGTATGATAGGTTAAAAACATTCTTACTTGAAAAGGGGTTTACCATGGGCAAGGTTGATAAAACTCTTTTTGTGCTTAAACATGGCAATGACTCATTATTCGTTCAAGTGTATGTGGATGATATTATCTTTGGTTGTGCTTCTCATGATATTGTGTCCAAGTTTTCAGCAATGATGAGTTCCGAATTTGAAATGAGTATGATGGGCGAACTCACTTACTTTTTGGGACTGCAAATCAAGCAAACCAAGGAGGGTACCTTTGTGCATCAAACGAAGTATACCAAAGACCTCCTAAGGCGCTTCAACATGGACAAAAGCAAGCCTCTTCGGACACCAATGGGAACAGCAACAACACTTGAACTTGATGAAGATGGTGAACCCGTAGATCAAAAAGAATATAGAAGCATGATTGGATCACTTTTGTACCTCACGGCATCAAGACCGGACATACAATTCAGCGTATGTCTTTGTGCACGGTTTCAAGCCTCCCCACGTGTTTCACATCGTCAAGCCGTCAGGATTCTCAGGTATTTACATGGAACCCAAGAATTTGGCATTTTTCTTCCTTCTTCCTCAACCGTTACTTTGAAAGCTTTTTTCGGATGCTGATTTTGGGGGTTGTTGGATTGATAGGAAAAGTACTTCTGGTGCTTGTCATTTTCTTGGTAATTCTCTTGTTGCTTGGTCCTCTAGAAAACAAAATTCAGTTGCACAATCCACAGCCGAATCTGAATATGTAGCTGCTGCTAGTGCTTGCTCACAAATTCTTTGGATTGTTCAAACACTTAAGGACTATGGGGTTGATCTAGATAGTGTTCCACTGTTCTGTGATAACACTAGCGCCATTTGCATTGCTAAAAACCCCGTGCAACATTCTAGAACTAAGCACATTGACATTAGGTATCACTTTCTCTGAGATAACGTTGAAAAAGGAAACGTTGTGCTTCACCATGTAGATACCGAACAACAATTGGATGACATTTTTACAAAACCTTTGGATTTCACTCGTTTTTGTTACATTCGTAGTGAAATAGGGGTTATGCATTCTCATGGCTTAAATTGAGGGGGAGTTTTTGAAACTTGGGAAGTCTATGTGTGAATCTGAAATTAAAATAATATGAGCATAGTATTTCATACATATATGACTTTGTGATTCCTTTTACATGCTGAAAGTTCTTACTACATTACTCGTGTTATACATTTTGTAGTTTTTGCCATGTCTAGTAATTGGAATAATTACTTACACTAAAATTGGTTATGGTCGAACTTTCTTGCTGTTTTGAACTTGTTACATGTTCACAAGTGCTTTTAAACATAAAGAATTAATCAAGTAATCAACTCACATGTTGAGTTTTTATGAACAAATATAAATTGAGAAAAGATCAAGAGAATATGCATGCATCACACTTCTTCTTTTGAGATGGCTTATCATTGCACTTAGATATGAACTTGGAAGAAATTGTGTATGACTAAAACCATGTCCTTAAGCTTCTGATTGTCAAATGACATAGGCTTGGCTTGGTTGGTTAGAATAAGGCAGATGTGCATATAATCTCTTGCAAATATTATATGATCTAAATTTATGCTTTGAAAAATAATAAAATACAGCAACTAGTGTCATGCTTTCAAGTTATGAAATAGTTAAGTTTGTGAGATCATGACTTGCTTAAATTGAAAATTACATATGATCTCTGGCATGGCTTACACTACTTTATGTATCTCATTGATGTGATAGTGTAAGTTACTTGATAGTATGACTTGGATGAGCTTTGTTTTAGATGTATATGTTATAATATGCTCATAACATTTAAAGTTTCTCTTTTACCTTGCTGAATACATTGTCAAAGGGGGAGAGATTAATCACACATTCAAAATGGGAAAGATAATGTGCATGGGGAGAGATGATAAAGGGGGAGAGATAAAGGGGGAGAGATATGTGAATTTTGAATTTTGAATTTTTGCTTTTCTTCTCATTATATTTCTGATTTACAAAAAGGGGAGAAATTGTCTTCAAAAATTTTAATGAGAATAAGCCAATGTTCGGATTTTAAATGGTGTTGCCAATGCATTCATCAAGGGGGAGATTGTAAGACCTATGTGTGCTGAATACATTGGCTTGTAGTGAATACACTTGGCTTTGATGATAAAAGTTTTGAATATCACCAAAACACCTTTTTATCAAGTTCCGACTCTAGCTCTGAGCTACAGCAAGGTCCGATGGTAGGTGCGGCTTGGTCTGGGTAGCTCCGGTTACGTTCGATGCTAGGTCTGACTAGCTTTGGTCAGCTCCGGTGAAGTTTTGTCTTTAGCTTCGGCATGTCTTTGATAACTCCGACATGTCTTTGATAGCTCCGACTGTCTTTGATAGCTCCGGCGTGTTTTTGCTAAGCTCCGATTTGATTTTTCTAGCTCCAGCTTTTGGGTTTACTAGTTCTGACTAGTTTTGGTAAGCTCCGGTGCTAGGTCCTGCTAGTTTTTGGTAAGCTCCGGCGGGTTCTTTACTCTGCTAGTTTTTTGTAAGCTCTGGCGGGTTCTTTACTCTACTAGTTTTGGTAAGCTCCGGCTCAAGCTCCAGGTTGCTCTGGCAAGGTCCGGAACTTGACCGCAATGCTTCTGTTTTTCATTTGCAATGTTTCCTACTTGCTTTACATTGTTGGAAAGATTGCTTAGTATTCATTTGCTAAGTTTTTGGTGCGTTTTGGTTGATATGTATAATATTGTGTTACTGTGGTTTTGCAACATGCTTATGTGAGGTTCTCATGTAGGGTGTTGTGTTCAGAACTAACTTGAGTCAAGTCGAGGACTTGGGCTCGTATGGATTGGTTATTTATTCATGTGCAGGTGTTGCTTGAGTTCAAGACATGGCTGGTGACGGGATCCATTGGACTAGTCTCAGGGAGGAGATGAGGTTCCAACAACCAAATTCAGGAGGAATTGTGGTTGAGCTGATCAGGAGGTTGCGCAACATGATTGAATCAAGAACAATGCATATGAAGGTATCGTGGACATCATTGGAAGATGTTTGCACGTGTGCAAGGAGTGCATGGACGTGGCTACATGGTTCCGAGACGTGATGAAGAGATGTGGACGTAAAAAGTTGGTCAGAAAGGTCCAACCGACTAGGTTATGGACTCAGGCTGCGGCTGAGTCGGGTTTGACTCAAATATGGAAAGATTTGAGTTGGTTATGATAGGATTTCGTGTGGGTCACGAATTTGAGTTGTTTAGGAATGTGGGATATGTTTCTAAGGTATTTGGAAGTCTTAAAATTGCTTCTATCTGCGTATAGAAGAATCTTGAGCAGTTATGGAAAGTTACGATTCGTGATCTGAGTAGGATTGGAGTCCTAGTTGATATTGGGTTGGCCAAAGGGCTGGTTATATAAGCAAGGGAGCCCAGAGCTCGTGGCACATGACTTTGGGGCTGTTCCTCTTATGTTCTATTGAATAAAATTCATAGTTTGAAGGAAGTTTTGTGCCTTGTTCGTCCGATTTATTCCAGACAAGTTTTACTCGTCGAGTTTCTGGACAGCACTACCTTTCGTTGGTGGTTTTATCATAACTCGAGTTTTACAGATCCAATTGATGTGATTCTTTTTGGGTTGTCTTCACAACTTGATTTTCTATCATATGTCAAAATTTCACAGTCATTGGATTTGTGGTCTATGATCTACACGAGTTTATTTGCAGTGTTCCAGAACTGTTTTTTTTCTCGGGTAGGACAAATTGACCATTGTTTGATCTTTCGATCATAACTTGAGTTTTTCTCGTCGGATTTGAGTGATTATTTTGTGTTGTCTTCGTTACTTGATTCTCTATGATATCTATCACTTTTGTCAAGGTGAAACACATTTAGATTAGTCTCACACACGATTTCTTTAACAAATCGTTTTTTGCCGAAAGGGTTTGGGGTTTAATTGTTTCCGCTGCGTAAGATTTTTAAATCTACCATTCACCCCCCCTCTGGTAGCTTTTCACGTGCTCTTCAATCCTATATATATCCTTTCAAATACCACTTAGTTGACCAATGAGACAGTAATAGCCACCAGTAGAATGGCGTATTACTCGATAAACCTTCTACGAAAACAGTAGCGTTTCCAAATAGCCACCAGTAGAATGGCGTAATCTCCAATAAACCTTATAAGAATCTTACTAACCGCATTATTGAATGATTGTTCATGTTTATTGGATTTCTATTTGGATTTCTCGGATCTTTATCGATGTTTCATATTTTATTCGCATAGCTCCGTACCTAGTAATCGGAGAGTTCGCGGAGGAGATATTCAAGATTCGGACCATGAAGAACTGAACAAAGACTATGATAATCTATCATAAAGGCAACCTCTAACTCCTTGATCATATTTCACCTATGTTTTGCAATTGCACCTATGGCCTGTTTTCATTGCATGACTGTATGTCTATTTTAAAATGTTGTTATGCTATGAACCACTTGATGTGGTAGCATGAGCTATGTTGATGACTGAATATCGGTGTTAGCTACTAGCCAACGATAAATAGTAACCCAATAGTTACTCGCTATAAATGGCTTGAAACAAGACACTGTATCAGTTACGATAATAGCAGTGACTATCACAATCCCCTCCTTGACCTTGACAACACAACCCCTTGACAACCTGATAGCTTCATCACTGCGCTATAGCAGTGATGTGAGCACCTCCTTATTAGTACTATGCTTAGGAACCTCTGCGATGTTCGCATCGCGAACCACTACACACTGTATACATGATTGTGAAATGTGTTAAAAGGTGTTTGGTGGTGTGAGTTAGGATATGGGTGGGAGATTAATGAATTGTGTTTGTGAAGGGGAAGGGTGGTCGAGGCGGGTATGATGATGGGATGCCGAGGGCTCCCTAAGAGGTATACCAGCTACGACTGCGTATTCAGTGTAAACCACCGATCGGCGCTAAGTGCTTCAGTAGTAGTCCGATGACCATGCTTTCTGGAATAGCCTTGTGCTGACTACTTCAGTTTAGTTCAATGCTGTGTGTTCCAAACTAGTCCTTTTGCCAAGGACGGATGGAGCCGCCTCACCAATATAAGGACCGATTCATTTGACCTCAACATAGTGATTTTGTACAACCACATAACTTGTATGGGCAGGACTCGCCCTACCTTTTTGGTAACTGCCACAAGAGAAAATTTGGAGAGCCATGGAGGACACGGTGGACCAGGAAATGGCACAAAGACTGAGGGTCGTCTGGTGTCTGGCTGGGTAGGAATTGCCCGAATAGCCCCTGGGTCGGGCCGATGTGTGATTGTGGAGTTACGCGGGGAAGATGGGATGAGCGTCGTGTCATACCCTTGCTAGGTGTGCATGGCATGTGGGTAAAGTGTACAAACTCTGCAAAGTCTTAATCTATCCGGATAGCTGTTGTCACGGTCTTGACACACTATGCTTTGGGCTTCTATTGATTAACATTAGTACATTTCCTTGAAGTGTGTGTGTGGGTGGCTGAGGCCACTGTGTTTTGGAAAAGTGTTGGCATACGTGCCGGAGTCATAAGGGCCAGGGGTCCGGTGAGGAAATCGGCGGGATGGTCTGAAACTCCCCTAGGACCCGCCAACTATAATAATACTGATTCAACTACTTCTCCCTCTTATTGCAAAACTCTTTTCAAAGAGAACCTTACATAAAAGGCTTTTCAGCAAAACTAAACCGTATGACCTCTCCTTGCTACAAGCCCCAATGCATGAAACACCTCCCCTTGAGTAGTGTTAGGGCTTGCAGAGTACCTTATGTACTCACTCTTGCTTTATATGTGGTTTTATCAGAAGACAGAAGCTGAAGCGTGTGAGGATGACGATTAGGTCTAGTCCTACTTCCCAAGTCTGCTTGTTGGGCATGGTGTCGTTCTACTCCGCTGTTTTGAGGATTTTATCTATTTTGGTGGTCATCTCCGACCACAACCAATATAATCTAGATCATGTTTGTAAGACTTATACTGATTATAAATAAATAATCGTTGTATGGATCTCGATATATCCTGTTGTGTGTACCAACTACTGATCCAGGGATTGATATGTGATGCACAAGTAGACCCTCGAAAGGCGGGTCTTAACAGTGGGCAAGGCAAGCCTGACAATTGCCAATATCTACATGAGCATAATTTAGTATCTAAATTTACAGTAAATCTTTGTTCGTTGTGTGTAACCTCATAAGCATCATTTCTGTTGTAGATTGCATGGCAGAAAACAGACTCGTTGATTAAGTCATTTAACTTTTTTAAGATGTTTGGGAAGATTTGTCCTATCCACCTGTCTGCTTTGCTTCTGTTAATTTGGATCCTCACCATTACTTTACGTCTGATCCACTCTAACATACTAATGATTGGGATAAATCTTGATTTTATAATGCAATGATTAAATGATTCACACATGTTATTGTCTACTGAGTCACAGTTTGACCCTGGTTTGAACCACGCTCTACTCCAGTGATGTGGGCCATTTCTCATTATAGCCTCGGATCCATCAGGTGTATCTTTTGCCAAATCTGCCTTGTGATAATTGAACAGACTCATATTTGAAGCTTTTGCGCATATCCAGGATTTTTTTTGTAATGCTTTGTCCTTGAATCGCTTCCTCCAATTAGCGTAAATGTGTCTTGCACACATTCTATGTTCAACATTTGGCACCCATTTTTCAACAGCATTTATGAGACCTTTTGCTGATCAGATATGATTACCCAACCTTCACCACCTCCAATCTGTAGGTCCCTAAAAAATATATCACAAAACCAATCCCATGAGTCATTGGTCTCTTTCTCAACTACAGCCCAAACAATTGGGTACATTTGATTATTCCCGTCTCTTCCTATTGCACACAGAAGTTCACCAGTGGTTGGCCCTTTGAAAAAACATCCATTCAGACCTATCACTTTTCTGCAACCAGCTAGGAATCCTCTTTTACATGCATCAAAGCATATATACATCCTCATGAATACCAACTCTGTGCTGTCTGGATGAACTTTAACAATAATGGTACTGCCCGGATTGCTTCTAACTCTTTTTGGTAATCAAATAGTCGAGCATACTCTCCTTTCCTTGAGTCTAGCATCTTGTGCATCACAATAGATTTTGCCCTCTTGCACTTGGAAATACTGACATTAGCATGCATCTGTTCTTGAACTGTTTGCTTCATATGCTCAATCTTCCATCCAGGATTAGCCATGATAGATGTCTCAAAATTTTCAGATATCCTCCTTGAAGTAACAAGACTATTGCCTCTCCTTTGTGGACATGCATGCTCATCTCTGAATGTACTCACGTGCCATCCATCAGTTCTAGTTGTTTTAGATAAAAGTATGTACCATGGACAATTGGGCCATGCACATTTTGCACTAATCCTCTTCATATCATTCTTAGGGAACTTGATGACCCTCCTTGTTGCTAGTGCATACTTCTCCAAAGCCTTTCTGAACTCGGCCTTCTCACTGAATTTCATTCCCAAACTAAATATTGGAATTGTCTCCTTTTTGTCAAACCTTGGATACTTTGACTTCATTCTAACCATCTCACCATCACTATCATCTTCGTCATAGCTGTCTTCTTCCTCACTTGATGAAAAGTATGAAGTGCCACTATCATGTGACGAGTTATCTATTTCGAATAGCTCCAAGTTCTTCTTTTCCATGCCTCTGTTACCGCCATCATCATAGACAAAATATTCTCTCTGTATAATTTTTTTCTTGAAATCATTGTATTTTGCCTTGTTCTCTACAGCTTCCTCATCAACATGAGTTGTCATCATCTACGGGTACATAATCACTATCAGAGCTATCTGAGTTGTCATCATCCTCTTGTTCATTAAAATTTGACAACACAATCTTGTCTTTTGAACCTGCAGCAGAGTTGACGATAAACCCATCTATATTGTTAACATTATTTTTAGCAACTTCTTGCATTTGTATCGATGATGGTGGATTATCTGTATCACCATCTATAATTTCCTGCATTGAATCACCATCAGGGCACACATCAACAACCAATGACTCCACAAAGATATCCACAATACCTCCATCAGAGATAGAATCAGACATTATTTGACAAGCATTATCATCAATCAGTGTTCTCAATCCATTGCCCAACTCATTGCCTGGTAGTAACCAATGCATCATTATCACATCAAGGTCCTTGCAATGGTCTTCTAAATGGCCCCGGACCTCTGGTAGAGACATTTTATCTCTATCTATGTGTGATATTCCCTCCAAACCTCCACAATAGCATATATTGTTTCCATTACTAATAAATTGTCCTTTATAGTGAAATAGAACTATCAGGTCACACGAATCCATTATGCAATATTAAACAACACCTACATGCAGATCAAAAAATATTAGTGCAATTGCAGATGTGATGCAAAAGTCCTTGATATGAATGGTTTGAAGTTACCATCACCTGTATTTCTACTGGGTTGTGAGCATGATTTGTACGAATGAAAATTAAACGACGGCATGGAAAAACAACTTACAGGAATTTGCCAAGAAATAATAGATGACATGTTGGCTGATTGGAGATGAGATGTTCCTAATTGGATTGGAAAATCAGATCTGCCATGGATGAATCACAAACTGAAATGAAGGTTGTACTTATGTGGATGCAACTTGCTAACGACGGTTGTACTTCTGTGAATACACGGCAAGGTGACGTGGGCCTGCATGGTGCTATACGTTGCCTTCAGGAGACCAGGAGTCACATTTAGATGAATAGAAATAAAATGAGATTTGGAAAGAAATATTTTTGGGAGAGTATGGGAGATAACAGATTGATGAGTCATCAAATAAATTCCATATAGGATCTGAGTCAGTGTGTCCACATGGACAAAACCACCGTATAAACCACCTTAGGGATTGTATTTAAATAGTTGAGAGACTAAATATGATCCGTATAAAAGATGAGGGATAGAAAGTAAACCACTGTAATAGTTGAGGGACCAAATTTGTACTTAACGTCGTTGATCTATCATTATCTGTCGCTGTATATAGCTTACCCATAAATACATTAGTTGTTATAGATTTATAGGCAAAGTTTTTCAAAAGCCAATCATCTAGCACCCAAATATAAGTAGGTAAGCAATTTTTTTACACGAGATTTGGGTTAGAAACTTGAGGAAATAAGTTAGAGGAGAAATAACTGAAAGAGATTACGGCTCTCTTTGGCGGAGCTTCACGGAGCTGATTCTCACGCAAAATATAAGAAGTTGTGCCAAACACCGTTTTTTTAGAAGAAGTGATTCTGGTTGATTCTGTGAAGTGATTCTCGGTAATGAATTATAGGGTTGGAAGCTGAAAAATGTAGCTTCTCCAGATTCTGTGAAGTGATTCTCTATCTTGATTCTATGAGTTTATTCTAGAGAATCATTTTGAGTTACAAAATCACTTCACTAGAAAATCAGAAGTGAATCTAGAGAATCAACTCCATGGAGCTCTCCCAAAGGGAGCCTACATATTGGGGCTACGAGCAATGACTCTGCGAGGTGCTTGCAATAAGCTATACACCACTTATTGAGCTCTACTTTCAACATGTATATAACCTATCTGCCGATAGTTCTCCTACAAAAACTCATCCATTTTCTCCCACCATATCGTAAACTACAATGACCAATGATCTTATGTCCATGTTTCTCAAAGTCATTGAGGTAGAAGCCAAATTACTAACCATTCCCGCAATAAGTTGCATGTCCTCCATTTCTGAGGATGTAGTCAATCTTCAAATATCCAATTGCTCATTGTCGTCCAAATCTGCCTTGATGTGCAACACTTACTGAATAGGTGATTAACTGTCTCCAAATTTCAGTAACATAGGAAATAGAAATAGTTGTTTTGCCATCTCCTCTTTTGTAAACAGTATGTCTTCCAAATGTGGTTTTGCAGTAATAGTCACAAGAGATTTATAGGCAAAGTTATGGTGCATGTGTATCCTTCTTGTTTTACTTCAAGGCAATAGTTCAATTTAGACTATGAGGGCACCCCATATTATCCTTCTCCATTACTTCTTCATAGAACAAACAAATAACAATATTGCAAATATTAGTCAGTGTGACCCTCACAATATGGAATAAAGAAATAGCCAAAGAGAGAAGAAATAGTAGCATGAGCCCACCTATTAGAACCCCCTCCATGCTCAATCAAAGGATTATCGCTGCAAAAAGGATCCAATGTCTTTGATCTCTAGAACAAAGGCTGGGGGCATGAGCCTCCCTATTAAAACCCCTTCATGGTTCAATCAACTGCTCCATGAACTTTTCAGCCCCGATCTGACCCTGGTGTCCCGTTAGATCTACTCCATATAGTATTACCTCATCCAAGTCAATTATTATAAAGAAAATTGACACTATAACTTTTGGGTCATTCATAACATTCTAATGCTCGAACACCATCTGAAAATGTCAAAACAAGAAAAAAATCATTTGTTAAGTAGGTAACATCACCAAAACTCTCACTCTTACCGTCAATGTAAAGTGTTTTGTATGTATCACTGATGAGAAACTATTAAGTCAAGATCGTAGGTTAGCATCACTGATTCTAGCCCTATAGTAGTCAAAGACATCTTGCCTGCAGTACCACAAACATAAAAATGCTTGTATTTATTAAAGAACATGGAAAACATGCAAATGAAGAATAAGCAAAAACGATATGAACACCCTTTCAAATGACCTTTTTTGTGGTGTCTTTCATACTTCAACCAATGGTAATTCAACCAGTTTTGCAGTCTCTCTTTATTCTTACAGGTTTAATATATCATTTTGCATTGTAAATAGTCTAACCATAAAAAATAAGGTTATCTTGTACTCAACATATTTAAAAAAGTTGGTTTGAATGACATAGGATAAAGTAAAAGAGAGGATCATGTATCTGCTAACCCAGATAGTGATTTGGATGATTTCTACGAAAGAACTAGTCTAAAGTTTAATATGTTTGAATGGCTTGCAGCAGGGCTCAAGCCCCCACCCCTACTCCCTGCGAGATAGTGGAGTCTCTCTATTAAATTTTCAGTCACGAAAGAGAGATTGAGAGACTGCAGGTTGAAGAAGACTATTCATAATTTAGACTCAATATTATGTTGTATATATATAAAGTTGGGCGGTTACAGACAACAATCCACTAATAGAATTCATCCCACCATCTCTTGCCCAATAGTCGATTTGGACAATTGACAACTGATATATGATTTGGGGAGGGTAGTCTAGTGGAACCATTACATGAATCTATCAACACTTTCACAAATTTTTCAGCTTGTGTTCGTTGTGCCCGAAGCTGCCCCGTTAGATCTGCCCCTAGTGGGTCAGTTTCTTTGACAACTGTCACTGCACATACATCACCTCACTTGAGTCAATTATCACAAAGAAAATTGACATATAGCTTTTGGGTCATTTATAATTTTTTTACTGGAACACCATCTGAAATCAAGATTGTAGACCCACCCTCTTTTCAAACTCATTTTTCTAGCCCATTAATAGTAAATTTGGTCCACTCTCTTCCACAGAAAGCAAAACATCATGTCTGCAATATCACAGATATTAAAATATTTGCTTTTATTAATGAATAAAGAAAACATGCAAATAGAATAATGAGCACAATTGATGTGAACACCTTTCCAATTGGTTTTTTTCAGTGTACCTTTCATACTTTAGCTCATACTAATCCAACCAGTTTTGCAACCTCTCTCTTTTCTTTACAAGTTTAGTGTATCATTTTACATTGCAAACAGTTCGACTATTCAGTATAACGTTATCTTCTACTCAACACATTTGCAAAGATTGATTTCAAATGGCATAGAATTAAGTGAAGTACATGATCATGTACATGCATACCAAGATTGTAATTTGAAAGGTTTCTATGAAAGAACATGCCTAAAATTTAGATGTTAAATGACTTGAAGAAGGAGGGTAGGGGGCTCGATCCCTCCCCTTAACCCCCACGCAATAGTCGAGCCTCTCCATCAAATTTTCACTCACCGGAGAGTGATTAGAGTGTTGAAGGCTCAAGAAGACTCTATTCATAATTTAGGCTCAATGTTATGTTGTATATATAGGGATGAAAATGGTCAAAAAAAACTTCCATATTAATTTTGTTTTCATATTTTTTAGCAGTGCAAAATGAAAACGAAAAGTCACTATCAGGATACAAATTCGAGATCGTTGGTTGTTCAAAAATGAATAAGTCGAAACGAAATTATGTCGATAAGAGTCGAAAAATGAGAATTAAATCAGGATGACAACAAGAACAAACTAGTTCCAAAATCGTTCTTTAATGCATTATCCCAAAAAATAAGCGAGCAACGGTGGATCTTTCTTCTTTGATGAGAGGTCCCATATTGAGCAGCAATGTAGGCACTGTGGTTCTCGTAAGTCTGGTAGTTGGAGAATTCATAAGCGAGAATTCCTATTAACACCTAAAAACAACTTGAGAATTCATCAACAAGCAATATATTTATGTTATAAAGAAAACAACAATTGTGTTGGGATGATGCATGTATATACACAACTAATTATGGAGCCATCTTGTCGCATTATGTAGTAGTTGCAAATAAGCGATAGGAGTGGACCGGGGCCGTAGCAACAATGGCGTATAGGGACCAGTGACACGGTGGCATACTGTGAGCGGCGTAGAAGGCTCATGACGGTGTGACGTATTGGGATGGCAAGGTTTGCCCAATAAACATCTCGAGGTTCATGAGGCCAATATTTTAGCCATTGGGTCGAGTTCTTTGACTGTTGTGTATGTGCACATACAGTAGCACCGCATCTTGAGTCAAATGTCACAAAGAAAACTGACAATAAGCTTTTGGGTCATTCATAATTTTTTTGAAGTAGATATACCATCTAAAAATGTCAGAACAACAAACAACATTTGTTAAATAATTAACATCACCAAGACTTTCGTTGCCACTGTAAATGTCTTGTGCGTGTAATTGGTGAGAAACCATTAAATCAAGGATTGCAGACTCACCTTCTTCTCAAACTCGCTAATTTTAATTCTATAGTAGTCAACTTGGTCCTCTAGTGGATATATAAATTGGGGGAGGGGGGCACGAGCCCCCTCGTGGAACCCCTCAATGGCTAATCAACACCTCCATGAATTTTTGAGCCTAGGGTCCCCCGACTCACTACGTAAGAAAGGCTCATACTAAACGTGCCCGAACGAAGAAGGGAGACGAACAAATTGTGTGTCTCCATCATCGCGTTTCACATTATGTTGTCATTAGAGACGAGCGGCAAGGCGCGTCGCTGATTAGACTAGGTGCGAGACACGCTCAAAGGTAGCGCGTCTCCTTTTGCTGAGTTATAACAGACGGGCTTTACAAGGTCATTGGAGACGGACAAGGTGTGCGTCGCCCATCATTGTGAATGAGAGACACGCTCTAGTGCAGCGTCGTAGATATTTTGAGTGATCCGAGACGTTCTTTATGACAGTCCATCGCACATTTGTTGATTGATCTGAGACGTGCTATAAGAAAGCGTGTATCCTTTAATTAGGTAATTGTGACACCCGGTTCCTAAAATGAACCAAGTGAACGCATATGTGTGCCCAGGATGTTCAACACACATACATGAGTGCATTCACAAAAGGATAACCAGATAATTATCACAAGAAAAGATTAAATAAGCACTTTTATTACGGAATTTGGAATATCCTCAAATTACAGCTTTAATGAACATTAATGACAAGTTTGAACTAATACAATGGAAATAACTAAATATGAGCTAAACGAAATAAACAAGCTAAGCAAATAGAGTAGTGCGACTCGAACCATAACCACAAGCAAAGATGACGGGATCACACTGCCTAGAACTCCGCATTAATATCGTGATACTCCCAATCCTGACCTGCAACTGTTGGTGGTGGAATTGCAAGAGTGAGTACATGTCGTACTCAGCAAGTGTGGGAAAGTATGACATGTAGCTGATACATATGACGAATATAATAACGGCTAAATGCTGAAAAGTACATTAAAACATTTGAAAAGCAATATATTGTATGTATGTGAAGTAAACCCATCATAAACCATGTAGTTATCATAATACCAGTCCATATTTCATTACCATCATCCACATTTCAGATTTCTCGTTACCATTAACCGTAGCCATTGTCATAAACCATAATATCATCCCATAACCAGTACCAAACCATCCCAATACAAAAAACCCCTCTAATCATGTAGGTCATCCAGGTGCTCTTAACCGGGAGCACGACTATCATGATAGTTTTTAACACTCTGCAGAGGTTGTACCACTTTACCCACGTGTTCGTGATTTCATCACTTTTCGGTGACTAAGAACCTCCCTTATGCCTATGACCCGTCGGTCACATTACACACTTTCGTTGGTGTGTGACCAAGAGATCACAAAATAGCCTTTACAAAGAGGCTACTAGCATGTACGAACCCACTGAGGTTTCACCGGTGGCGATGCCTCCAACTGAGCGCATCCTAAACCAAGGGCCCCCTCTTGTGCTGTTCGGATCCCAGGGAGTCCCGCCACAAATCCAAACCCAATCCGACTCCCCTTCCCTGATGCGCCAAATGTTCCGCACAGTACTAGAAATACCCTAATTAATCAGCTACGCCACACCCATACTTGGCCTTGTGGTGGCACTTTTGTCCTGACATATTCTCGCATGAATCGATCCTTATATCTAAAGCAAGCAACCACCATGTCTTCTGACCCATCCACAAACAAGGCTTGCTTAGATCACTCATTACCATATCATATTAACCAGTTCATATTAACCATAATCTCATTAATGCATAACTAAATGGTATAGTTGTTTTCCCATCCCAATTAATTAAGCGAAGCAAAGTTAAAAAGCCCTTCCCGACTCTCTACCATGTATTCCAAGTGACAAGGGTGGTTAAACGAAGCTAGTAAACTTCCTATCATAGAAATTCCCATCAAATTGACACAAATATGCAGTTTTGAAAACAAAACATTTTATTGTAAAAACAAGATCAATATGTTCAAGGGCACTTGCCTTGCTCTTGGGCTTGGTTTGGGTCAAAGTCTTCAAATTCCTGGTGCTGGAGGTCCTCTGCAGCATCCTCTAGCGCAAATCCATCTAAACCGCGCAATAATCATACAAGACAAGAATTACAATCAATAAGTGCACATATATTACTCAATATGTCATGACATGCATGATTAATGTAAATGTGAAACAAAACTAGTTAATGAGTTACTATTAATGTTCACTAATCATTTACAATGATTATTAACAAGTTTACACATGTTCATGTTAATATTACATCAAATTGGAATTAGTTCATTAGTAAACGAATCTGGAGATCGGACAAGTCCGCCGCTGGTCGGACTAGTCTGCCCTATGCAGAACCAGCGAGTCAGGGTTTTATAGATCGACGTGAATTTAAATTCACGTGAGAAAGAGGAAGTATAAGGTATACCAGGTGTTTAGAACTCCAATGAATCAAGGGTTTTGGAGGCAACACTTGGATCTTGACGATCTAGGGTTGATGAAGAGAACTTGATGGTGAGTTGTTGATGAAGAACGCAAGGTTGATGGAGATCTTGGCCTCTTGATCTTCTTTCGTTTCCTCCTCGTCTTCTTCTTGCTCTAGATCTTCTTCTCCCTCCTTAGCGGTGGCTATCCACGAGCTAGGATTTGGGTGTGTTTCGATAGTGGCAAACAGATATAAAGTTAAGAGGTGGGGTTGTTTATATATAGATGGAGGATTAGGGTTTCAATAGAGGTCAGTTTTAGAGAGGGTGGAGGTCAGTGTGGGGTCCCCCATGGGCTCCAAAAGAGTTAGACACGACATCCTTAGGCCCAATTAAGGTAAAACCCAAAAACACGTCGTGGAACAAAAGATCAACTCGGAATCGTGATCACTGGACAAGTCCGCGAAGGGCCGGACTAGTCCGATATTAGTCAGAGAAAAATCGTATAAGTTCGTATCAAATCGGACAAGTCCGAAATTAGTCAGAGAGGAAAACGGACAAGTCCGCTAGATATCGGACAAGTCCGGACAAGTCTAGGGACTTGGCGAGATTTTAAGGAATCAGGATACCGTACTAGTCTGCAATGGACCGGACAAGTCCAAAAACCGGTACAGAGAGAAAAACGGACTAGTACGTAGCAAAAGCGGACTTGTCCGAGGAAGGTTAGAGAGAAATCGGACTAGTTCGCACCAAAAACGGACTAGTGCGCACTTCTTAGAACTATTAAGTGCGGTTTTGCTCTAAATTCATTTTAAACTTGCTCATTTTTATAGTACTTAATGTTAAACATATTTAATGATGAATGCAAGACATGATGCATGAAAATGAGGGTGTTACAAACCTACCCTCTTAAAATGAATCTCGCCCTCGAGATTCGACGTAGAAGGAAAGAGAGATGGAAAATTCTTCTTGATATCATCCTACAACTCCCATGTTTCTTATTTTTCGGGGTGATGCTTCCATTGAACTTTAGACCATCGAATCACCTTGTTCCTTGTGACTCTCTCCTTGGTTTCCAAGATTTTGACCAGTTGCTCGGCATAAGTCAAATCTGCCTGTAATTTGAATTCTTCCATTGGCATTTGTTCTTCTGATACCCTTAAACACTCCTTGAGCTGCGAAACATGAAACACATCATGTACATCTAAGATGTGCTGACATCTCCAACTTTTATGCCACTTCTCCTCTTTTGTCCATAATCTTGAACGGCCCAATGTATCGAGGTGCTATCTTGCTTCTTATGTTAAACCTCTTATGACCTCTCATTGGTGATACTTTGAGATATACGAAGTCTCCCACTTCAAAGGCTAAGCTTCTCCGCCTATTATCCGCATATCCATTTTGTCTCGATTGAGCAGCCCTCAAATTTTCGCGGATGATCTGAACTTGTTTTTCAGCTTCTTGAAACATATCAGGTCCAAATATTTGGTTCTCTCTGGTCTCATTCCAAAACAAAGGTGTCCTACACTTCCCTCCATAAAGTGCTTTATAGGGTGACATTTTCAAGCTTGCTTGGTAACTATTGTTATATGAGAATTCCGCATATGGCAAGCTCTTGTCCCAACCTTTCCCATGCTTCAAAGCACAAGTTCTTAACATGTTCTCCAAAATCTGATTGTGTCGGTACCCTGCATACCGGATACCCCTTGGAATTGCGAAAAGTGCAAAAGAACTCCACCTACGTGAGTTGAAGACCTCCAAAGGCCCCACGTGTCATACGGAACTGGACCTGCCTCCCTTCTATGGTTAGTCCCAGTGCCACCACGTGTACCGTAAAACCGGAGCTACATTCCACACATGGGGAATATCCGGACTAAATACCTGTGTGGCACCCCGGACCTAACCCCCGACAGAGGGAAGCTCTGGTACCGACACGTGTACAACAGCACTGGACCTACTCGTCCAAGACGGTAAGCTCCGGAGCTGCCACGCGTCCAACCGCGGGACCTTCAACCTCAACAAGCAGACTGGTGGACCTCCAACGGCTCAGACCTTCAAGGAAGATTAAAGACTTCAAGACCCGATTAAGTGTCATTAATGCTACCTTAATGACACACGATCAAATGACCCTTAATACCAGTAACGCCACCATTAATGGGTGTTAATACGCTATTAAGGGGAATTAAGCACATTAACCGTGTATTAGACATCAGTAACTGCCAGGGCCACATGTCGGGCCAGGCTGATGGTGTAACGGCCAGTCCCTGTGCTATAAAAGGACTGGCCGAGCGATACACGGGAGGGGCTTCCACACATGCGCCTAAGACTCCCATACATTCTAGTCTCTCATACTCAAGCGCTTAGACGCTCAATACAACAACAACACACACCCGTGGAGTAGGGTATTACGCTCAGGCTGCCCGAACCACGTAAATACTTGTGTCAAATCGCCATCTTTCTCAGAATCTCCGCGCGCCCTAACCGAACTGATAAACTCCGCAGTCTACTAACCGTAGTGTCGGGAGAATTGTCGGAATCATCCTTCGACAATTGGCTCGCCAGGTAGGGGCGCCTGAGATTTGAAGATGGTGAATTCTGCTGCTGGATCATCCAACGACAATCATGCTGCGCAACCTGCTGGAGGCAATCCCTCTAATATGCAGCAGCTAGCAAGTGTTGTGGCTCCAGCAGGAGTCATGCCACCACCGCCACCGTCCGCACCGGCGAATCAAGCTGGACAGCGAGATGGGGCGTCCACGTCGGTCACTGCATCGACGAACAACAACCCCGAACACGCGCTTCATGTTGCCCGTGCTCTTCTCCAACGTCCACCGCCTCCAGGAGCACCCCAGGGTGCGATGGAACAGTGGAGAGCTGATGTGGATCATCTGGTTGCAGCAGCAGCAAATCGCATTAGCAATCAAGGTCCTCCCCACTCAGGGCGGGCCCAATCGCAGCATCGGACCTTTTCGGGTAGACTCGGTTCGCAAGCTTCACAGCACAGGAGGCGTGCTACATCCCAACAAGCGACGTCGCTGCCTTCCAGGGCGCGATGTACCCACACGATAACGAGGCTTTCGACTCATGACCTCCAGGTTGAACTTGATCGTCGTTATCGACAACAGGATGGCCGCGTCCACATCGAGTATGCTCGCGAGAGGCGAGAAGCTCGAGACAGTCCTGCTCCTGAGGGAGTAGGGGGATGCTGTTCTGCCTTGGCCATACACCTACGCATGGTCAGATGGCCGCAAAAGTTCCGGCCTCACCTCCCGGAGAAATTTTACGGGACTGTCAATCCCGCCGAATTTCTCCAAATCTACTCCACCGCTATCCTAGCGACTGGGGGCAATGATGTCGTGATGGCCAATTATTTCCCTGTGGCTTTAACTGGGACCGCCAATTCTTGGTTCATGAGCCTTTCGTCTGACTCTATCAATAGTTGGGCGGAGTTGTGCCAATAGTTCACCGCCAATTTTGGGAGCTCATACACCCGACCAGGCACGAAACTGGACCTTTTTGCTGTCAAGCAAAAAGGGGGAGAGTCATTGTGATCTTTCATCCATAGGTTCTCCCAGGTACAAAATACTATTCCTTCTATCTCAAGCGCTTATGTTATTGTAGCATTCAGATAGGGCATTTGAGACAAGAAGATGTTGGAGAAGCTGGTGACCAAGGAAGTCACCAGTGTCACCAAACTCTTCAGCTTGGCAGACAAGTGTGCCAAGGCTGCGGAGGGCCGTGAAATACACTCCCAACCACCTCCGGAGGCCAAAAAAAATCCTCCAAGGGTGAAGCCACTACCTCCGGGAGTGGCAAGAAGAATAAAAAGTTCAACGACAAGAAGAAGCCGTCGGCCGACACACCTACTGCTGTAGCTGCTGCAGCTCCGGGTAGCTGGGGGCCACGCCCCAAGAAACGACCTCAGCCGTCGTCCGAAGACGGTGGCAGCTCCAAGATGTGGTGTCCCATACATAAGACGAACAGCCACAACCTAGAAGGCTGCCGAGAGGTCCAGAACCTTGCCGAGCGCTACAACAAGCGCCGGGAAGAAGCTCCTTTCCATCAAAGGAAAGGAAAACAAAAAGTCGACGAAGCTTTGGCTGAAGAGGAGTTAGGCTTTCGAGACCCCAAAAAGGTCTTGAAGGTTGTTTACACCTCCGTTGACGACGACTCTGACATCTCCGACAATGAGTGTCGGAAGACCATGAACACCATCTTTGGTGGTTCGTGGGACATCACTTCCCGTCGTGTCCTCAAGACAATGCGGCGGGACATGGCCTTTGTAGCTCCCACCGCCAGGGCGGAGCCTCATTGGAAGTGGATGGATACTGCCATCACCTTTGATGCTTCGGACTGCCCTCAGAACATGATCGTAGCTAGCCAACTTCCACTGATGGTATCTCCAACCATCAACAACATCCAGCTCCACCACGTAATGGTGGACGGAGGTTCGGGGCTGAACCTCATAAGCTTCGAAGCCTTAGTCAAGCTTCAGCTCCGACCTCCGGGAAGGTCCGGGTAACTTCAAAAGAAGCCCCGGGTTCCTCTAGCAAGAACCTGGAGGTCCCCGAAGAAGGTCCGGACCCCTCCGGGAGGGTCCGGGTTGATGTGGAGGAAGCTACGGGCCCCTTCGGGAGGGTCCGGACAATCCAGCGCCCAGTGTACTTCATCAACGAAGTACTTCATGACGCCAAGACTCGGTACTTAGAGGTGCATAAGCTGCTCTACGCAGTCCTTATTGCCTCTAGGAAGCTTCGTCACTACTTCCAAGCTCACAAAATTTCAGTGGTAACCTCTTACCCACTGCATGCAATCTTGCATAACCCCAACTCTACTGGGAACATTGCAAAGTGGGCAGCGGAATTGGCCGAGTTCGATCTTGAATTCATCCCAAGACAAGCGATCAAGAGTCAAGCATTGACATACTTTATGGCGGAATGGACCCCCTCTCCATCAAATCCTGGGGGCCCCAGTGAGCAGAAGCCGAAACCCAAGGTCCCGGTCTTCACTAAGCCTCACTGGACTCTCTACTTCGACGGATCCGTGCAAAAGCACGGGGCAGGAGCTGGAGTCCTTCTCCTCGCTCCGACCGGGGAGAAGGTCAAATACATGGTTCACCTTGACTTCAAGGCGACCAACAACATGGCGGAGTATGAAGCATTAATCTATGGGCTCAAGGTGGCACTATCATATGGTGTCAAGCAGCTATTGGTAAAGGGTGACTCGCAGCTCATAATAAAACAAGTCAAAGGTGAATGCTGCTGCAACAACTCTCAACTAGATGCATATCTACTCGAAGTCCAGAAGCTTCAGAAGGACTTCGAAGTCCTGGATCATTGCCATGTCCAGCGTCTCAACAATGCTGAAGCTGGCGAACTCTCGACAAAAGCTTCAACCGGAGCTCCGATTCCCAACAGAACCTTCATCCGAAGATTGTCAAGACCAACAGCTCAGCCAGCCGAACTGAGCGAAGGGGGCAAGACCAGCACCTCGAAGCTGGCGGTCTCGATGGCTCTGTTACCATGGCGTCCATCAAGGATCATAGGTGCTGCAGGAAGCTCCGAGCAACCCAGAACGCAAGACTCAGAAGCTCAAGTTAGCTCCGATGCATGGATCTCAGAGATCCGGAGCTACTTGAAAGACAACATCCTTCCCGAAGATAATGTATCTGCTGACCGGATAGTCAGATTGGCTAAAATATACACACTGGTAGAAGGGGATCTCTACCGGCATGGTGCCAACGTCGTCCTAATGCAGTGCATTACAAGAGAAGCAGGTCGCGAGCTCCTCGCGGAAATCCGAGTGTGGGAACCACGCGTCTTCTTGCACATTGGTCGATAAAGCCTTCTGGCATGGTTTTTACTGGCCTACAGCACTCTAGGATGCAACCGAGCTAGTGAAGAAATGTGAAGCATGCCAGTTTCATGCGAAGCAAATTCACACACCAGCTCAACCCCTACAAATATACCTCCTACATGGCCATTCGCTTTGTGGGGGATGGATATCTTGTGACCCTTCCCAAGAGCCGTCGGAGGTTACAAGTTCCTGTACGTTGCCATCGACAAGTTCACCAAGTGGCCGGAAGCAACTCCAGTTGTGACAATAAACAAACAATCAGCTATCAATTTCTTGCAGTCCATAGTATGCAGATTTGGAGTCCCAAACAAGATCATAAATGACAATGGGACACAATTCACAAGCTCTGCATTCCAAGGATATTGCGAAGACCTCGGCATTCAGGTCAGCTACGCTTCCGTAGCTCACCAGGCAAGCAATGGCCAAGATGAGAGAGCAAATGCAGAAATCCTAAAAGGACTCAAGACGCGCACATATGAGCGCCTGAAAAAACATGGAGCCAACTGGATTGAAGAGCTTCCACCCACCTTGTGGGCAAACAGGACAACTCCAAACCGATCAACTGGAGAGACACCCTTCTTCCTGGTGTACGGAGCTGAAGCAGTCCTTCCTCCAGAAATCAACTTGGGGTCACTTCGGGTCTGGACCTTCGACGAAGCCACGCAGGACCAGCTCCAGCGTGAAGACCTTGATCTCATTGAAGAGGGAAGGTGCCGAGCAGCTGTTCGAAATGCACGATACCATCAAGCGCTCCAGCGCTATCACCAAAGGAACGTGCATAACTGACAGCTCGAAGAAGGCGGTCTGGTTCTACAGAGAATACAAACTCGAGAAGGGTTAAACAAACTTTCCCCCAGCTGGGAAGGACTCTTTCGAGTGATCAAAGTATCCCGTCCCGTATGCGTTCGCTTGGCAACCGAGGATGGGACACCGCTCCCTAATCCTTGGAACATTGAGCACCTCCCTAAGTTCTACGCTTAATATCACGGAGGTGAGTCTGTAATTACAAATGATGTATGTTATAGCGTCATTGTATAGAGTCGGGTAGCCCCTTCGGGGGGACAGCCAGACCTTTCTCGGAAGGTCCGCAAAGTTGAAGCAACACTTGACACAGTCTCAGAACTAAAAGTGTAGCTAGTTACCATGGGTAAAACAATAAATGTAACACACTTAGCCTAGTTTCGTACCCTAAGAGTGTACTTGTTTCCCCTGTACCCCGGACCTATAATGAAAGACGTCATTATGTGAAAACAGAATCCACGTGCATTTATTTTGTACAGGCTCAATATTTTTTATTTTTCTCTTTCTTGTCTATAACAAAGTTGTGCAATTGTCAAGAAGCTTTAGCTCGAACAATTCATATATAATTCAAGTTGCTTTGTTAATTCTTTCAGGTCTTAACATTGTTGAATGGCCTACTCGCCTGAATGCCAAGCCAATCTAGGTCCGGAGTGTGCTATCGACTTAGCCTGGTCCTGCACCCTAACTACGCCACTCTACCTACACCCCAGCAGGCCTGAGTAAGGTGAGTCCAGAAAATGATCGAACCTGAAGAAAATAAGCAAATGCACTTGATTGTATATAGAATTGCTGTCGACCTAAAAATTTCTTTTAGGAATAGTAAGCCGCAAATGATTTATAGTGTGCAGGAAAAATAAAAATCTCATGATGATAGTGGATGATGTTGGAGCTATCAAAGCTTCGACATCCCCTAAGGTCTAAGGTGGCCCGTTGTCGATGTTTTAAACATTGATAGTAGGAATCACCGGATCTACCAAGTTCCGACAAATCCAGGGGGCCAACCGTCAACGTGAAGAAAAGATGATAGAAAGACACCCTAATGGGGTCTGCTGTCGACACTCTACGTGTTGACAGTGGACGCTGCTGGACCTACTAAGATCTGACAACCCCAGAGGATCAGCTATCGACTTTCTACGTGTTGACAAAGGTCTCTGCCGGAGCTACTAAGCTCCGACACCCTCAGGGGACCCTGCTATTGACGGCTTCGGACCTACACCCTACAAGTTCGAAGCACACAAGTCTTCAACAAAATGCTACATCCTTTTGGTACATGTTCGCAATGAAATTGTGTACATCTACTAGGGGGCCAAGTGAGACAAAGGTTGAAGACAAAAAATGAAATTCATAAATTTCTTGGATTTCATTGATCTGAGGACAAGAGATTACAAAATTGGAGAAAAGAAGAGAAGATACAAGTGGGAGCTACAAGGAGAAAGTCCTAGGTCCTACGGAAGAACGAGGCGACCTTCTGGGCAACCTATGACACGCTGGCCTTGGCAACATCTCCCTCTCCGTCAATGGGACCTTCAAGCACCGTATCTAGTGGGAAGTGAGGATCCCGGCTTGTGTAGCACGTCAGCATGTATTCTGCGATGTTCTGCGCAAGGGATTTCCCTTCAGTCTCCAATTGATCCGCGATGACATCGCCCATCTTATTGAGTTTGTTGCCCGCCGAGCTCAACGCCTTCAACGCCTGGTCCAGCTCCGGCTCCGGATCATCCGGGCGCACGGGACTGAAGCCTAGCGGCGTCAGCGCATCATTAGCTTTGCCGAAGAAGTCCCATACTTGTTGGTACTCCGCAACCCTTGAGCCTCGCACCTCTTCCAAGGACCTCTTTGTTGCCGCAAGCTCCGAACCCTCCCAGGCAAGGCGCTCGACCTCTTTGGCGTGCTGCTGAATCTTTTCAGCAACTTGCCTTTCGAGTTTAGCGAGCTCCTCTTCCCGAACGTGGATCTTGTTCCGACAATCAACCAGGTCTCTCTCCCGGCCCCGCACCTTCTTCTCCCTGGCAGCAACTTCATTCTCCCTCTTGGTGAGGTCCTGTCCCTGCTGCCAGGCCTTCTTCTCCTCACTCTCGCAGAGCTCCTCTAGCTTCTTGGTGCGCTCTGCGAGGCTCTTGTCACCCAGAGCCAGCCTTTGGGCAAGCTCCTCCTCCCTCTTCACGAGGCACCCCGCAACTCCAGGAGTTTTTGCTCTTCATCTTCGAGCTTTTTCTCCCGCTCTTCAAGAGTCTCCCGGTGCTTGACGAGGCTGTCGTGGATCGCACTGAGCTTCTCCTAGCGATCATTCGCTGCTTCATTAGCAGCCATGGCCTGTTCGTGGATGGCCCGAGACTGGTTGTCGAGGGATCGCACCATGCTTTTCCCCTCGTCCAGCAGCTAGCCCCAGTACTCCATCCGGGCCTTCTCCCTTTTGACCAACTCCTTGTTGTCAACCAGCCTTGTTTTCGCCAGCTTGGTCTCGAATTGGAGCCGGTTGCGCCACCTCCTAAGGGTTTGGCGCTCCTTCTCGAGGGCCTTGCTGTCGTGGTAAAAGGCCAGCTGAACCTGATGAAGGCTGGAGCAGGCGTTGTCGATGGTCAACAACAAGGGGATTGGCTCCGGACCTGCTGAGGTCCTCTCCGCTGGCTCCAGTGGGTTCTCCATAACAAAAATCGGGTCCCACTCTACAAGAGCGGTCCCCTAAGCTTCCGTGGTACTAGGGCCACCTTCTGGGATAGCCTCAGTCGCCACCGAGGAATGTCCTGCAACGGAAGTTCCTACCTCTGGAGTCGGCTCTGAAGGTCCCGCCGCCGGGTCATCAGCAACTGGTCCCTCTAGCAAAGGACCGGTCGCTTCGTCTGGGCACCCTGGCTCAGGCACGGGTACCTCCAGAACCACCACCTTCGGGGCAGGCGTTGAAGATTCGGCCAGACCTGAGACCACTTCTGGCTCCGGTGTTGGTGCCTCCTCCACCGCCAGTTCAGGCGTTGGTGCTTCGACCTCCACCGGTTAGGGTGCCAGGACCTCTGCGATGACCGGCTCAGGAGCCGGAACTTCATCAACCACCGGCTCCACCGCCGGAGCATGAACAACATCTAGCTCTAAGGCCGGAACTGCAGCTACCTCCGGCTCCGAGGCTGGAGTGTCCATCATCACAACATCCAAAACACGAGCTTCAACCTCCGGAGTTGGTGCCGCTGGTACATCTTCATTCCTGTGGTCCGGAACTACAACGGGAGCTTCGGGGGATGAGTCAAGGTCAAGGACCATGATAGCTGGCGCCGGAGCTGCCGCGACCTCAGCCACCACCTGAGGCGGCGCTGGAACTGGAGCCGGAGCCTCTGTTTGTGCAACATCAGCTGCTGTCGCAGGAACCGGAGCTTCAGCCCCTTTTTTGGATACCCTGTGGATGAAGGACGAAGAAACTCAAAATATGATTACAACAAAAACAATAAACTGAGGTAAAAAAGTAAATTTACCTTGGGAGACTTCCGCTCCAGCTAGCGTGGAACCTTTTCGTCGGACGTTCAGAACCCGACCCAGTCGCGACTGGGGTAGTAGCTCTGGAAGGCCCTCTGGAGCTTGCTGCTGCCGCCAGCGACGTATTGGTAAAGGCCCCCCTTGACTGAGAAGGACCCTCGGACCTAGAGCCCTTAGTTGGCTCCGGCACCAGAGTCACCTGGGCAAAGCTGGTGTTCCTGGGAGACGCCGATGCTGGAGTGGTTGTCGCCGTCGAAGACCTTCCCCGCCGGGGAGAAGGAGCTATTGTGGAAGGAGCAGGTCTGACGGGCCTCCCGTCAGAGTGCTTCAACTACCTCTTCCAGCTCGAGGGCTCGACCAACTATTTGCCCTTGCCTACGACTTCAACTCTCTGTCTCGGGGCAGGAGCAGGGCCACCCTCGGAAGCTCCGGGGATCGCCAGCTTGGTGGTCGAACGCCTCTCAACTTCACCGAGGTCGTCAAGCACCGACATCTTCTGCGGGAGCTTCCTGCTGAACTCCGCCACCATGTTATGAGGGAGGAAAGCTGTCGGCAGAGTAAAGTCATCGCCCTCGACGTCGATGCCGTGCTGGAACTTCTTGATATGAAGCTCCAAAGCGGCACCCTCCAAATTGGACTTCAGACTGGTTTCAATTCGGTCATCGTCCATCACACTGTTGAGGGCCCAGGTGAGCTTTTCCCTCTTCTTTAGTGGAGCCCACCCGTTGACCAGGAAGTTGGAGAAGACCGCCTGGGGGGTCACTCCTCCTTCCACACATTGGCGGATCCTGGTCAAGGCAGGGTTGAAGGCCTCTGACAACATCGGAACTTCACTCTAGGCTTCAGTGTCAATGTTGGGAAGGCCTTCGGGCAGCTCCAGCTTCTCGTGTTCCTCTGCCGTGTTGACAATCCCATCCTTCTTCCAGTCGTCCCACTTGCCAAAAGGGAACGACCTCAAGTACTTGTACGGGCATTTCTTGCGCTTCACAAAGATACTCGTCACTCTTGCCGGTGGTGTGGATAGTGAAGAAGGTGCGGAAGAGCTCGACGCAGGGGGGAATACCCACCCACATCTCGCAGAAGTGGATGAAGGTTGACACCAAAAGAACAGAGTGGGGGCCAAGGTGGTACAGCTGCAGACCATAGAAGTCTAACAACATCAAGAGAAAAGTGGAGAAAGGTGGGATCAGTCCCACCATGGCGTACGTAGAAAAGTACACCATGTCGTCGGCGCGCTCCTTCTTGAACGGGAGCTTGCCGGCGCGGACCAGGTGGTTGAAGGAGTCGCTGGACCACCCCATGTAAGTCCGGACCTTCTTCAAATGGTCGTCGTTTGTGAGACGGCTCTTGCGGAGACCCAACTCCATCGCAGCATGGCGGGGCGAGAGAGAAAAAGCAAGCAAAGTTTGAAGGATTCAAGCGCAAGTTCAAATGAAAGCGTAAGGAATCCCCAAATGGTGCACGCTCTCCTTCTTAAGTAAGCCCCCGCAACGCTTGGATGGAAACCGCAGAGGGGCCAACGTTACAGTTCAAAAGCATCACTCTGCCAATGACAAGGGGGCCCGGGGCCACCCTGATGATCAAGTGGAGGTCCTTACCCCAGGCAAACAGTTATCATCATGAGAGGCGGGAAACCCGAGGGCGGCGGCCTGACAGGGCGCGCGGAACCGATACGGTTTTTGTATTGGGAACCGGCGACCTTCAATTGCGTGAGATCCGCACGCGCAGATCTCACCTGCCGCATCCTGAAGATGCCACGCGGCGATGGTTTAACTGCGAACCACCACCCCAACGGCACATCCAAAGACCCTAGAAGACACGACACATAAATCAAAAGATGGACCCACCTCCGGCAGAATGACTTAATCCAAAAGGTCTCTCCCAGAGGTGGGCCCAAGGGGCCACTATCGGTACCCTACGTACCGGATACCCTGTGGAACTGTGAAGAGTGCAAAGGAACTCCGCCTATCCGAGTTGAAGACCTC
Source organism: Tuctoria greenei (assembly GCA_036927565.1). NCBI lineage: Eukaryota > Viridiplantae > Streptophyta > Magnoliopsida > Poales > Poaceae > Tuctoria > Tuctoria greenei. The sequence continues at coordinate 8,875,881 of JAYESD010000007.1, forward strand.
CAAAGGCCCCACGTGTCATACAGAACCGGGCCTGCCTCCCTTCTATGGTTAGTTCCAGTGCCACCACGTGTATCGTAAAACCGGAGCTACATTCCACACATGGGAAAGCTCCAGACCAGATACCTGTATGGCACCCCCAGACCTAACCCCCGACAGAGGGAAGCTCCGGTACCGACACGTGTACAACAGCACCGGACCTACTCGTCCAAGATGGTAAGCTCCGGAGCTGCCATGCATCCAACCGCCGGACCTTCAACCTCAACAAGCAGACTGGTGTACCTCCAACGGCTCGAAACTTCAAAGAAGATTAAAGACTTCAAGACTCGATAAAGTGTCATTAATGCTACCTTAATGACACACAATCGAATGACCCTTAATACCAGTAACACCACCATTAATGGGCGTTACTACGCTATTAAGGGGAATTAAGCACATTAACCGTGTATTAGACATCAGTAACCGCCAGGGCCACATGTCGGGCCAGACTGATGGTGTAACGAGCAGTCCTTGTGCTATAAAATGACTGACCGAGCAATACACGGGAGGGGCTTCCACACATGCGCCTAAGACTCCCAGACATTCTAGTCTCTCACACTCAAGCGCTTAGATGCTCAATACAACAACAACACACACCCGTGCAGTAGGGTATTATGCTCAGGCGGCCCGAACCACGTAAATACTCGTGTCAAATCGCCATCTTTCTCTGAATCTCCGCGCTCCCTAACCGAACTCATAAACTCCGTGGTCTACTAACCGTAGTGCCGGGAGAATTGCCGGAATCATCCTCCGATAGATTGGTCCTCTAAGTTTGTCCATCTGTTTGAGGGTGATATGCTGAGCTAAAATTCAACCTTGTTCCTAATGCTTCATGTAGTTTCTCCCAGAACCTAGAGGTAAATTGAGAACCTCTATCCGAGACTATTTTCTTTGGAACTCCATGTCTACACACAATATGCTCCATATACAATTCTGCCACCTTTGCGGTGGTATATGTGGTCTTGACAGGAATAAAGTGAGCTGACTTGGTCAAACGATCCAAAATTACCCATATGGAGTCATAACCGGTCTGGGTACGCGGTAAACCAACTATAAAGTCCATACCAATTCTTTCCACTTCCATTCTGGAATCTTTAATGGCTGCAATAATCCAGCTGGTCTTTGATATTCAACCTTGACTCTTTGGCACACATCACACAACGCTACATATTCAGCTATATCCTTTTTCATGTTGGCCCACCAATAACATGTATTCACGTCCTTGTACATCTTTGTACAACCGAGATGAATTGAGTATAGCGAGTCATGTGCCTCCTTTAATATTGTCTCCCGAATATGCTTCACATTAGGCACAACAATTCTCTTCCCAAGCCATATAGTACAATGGTCATCCTCATCAGACCTGAATTCTCTTCCCTCTTGGGTCCTTTCTTTGATTTCTTGGATTTCCTCATCCTTTGTTTGTGATTCTTGAATTTCTTGCTTCAATGTCAGATTTAACTCCATTATCTCCATCTCATTCACAAATCCAAGATTCAACCCTTCAAACTCCTTACATAGCTCGGATGGCACCCTTTATTGAGCAGCTAGACCACAAATTCTAGACAGTCTTGTATTCACATTATAGTCTAGAGGTACGCCTTCATCATTGGACTCATTAACAGTCACAACGTTTGTCGACCACATCGTCCGTGACCTTTTCTTTCTTGTGTTACCATAGGCAGATGCATCCTCTTCATGTGTCTGCTACTGAGCCTCCTCTTCAATATGCTGCTGATGCTCCGACTGAAACAACTTCAAATTCACAAAAAAACACTGAAATCCTGTAAAACATTATCAAATTTCAGTCAAATTCGCACAAACAGTCACATAAGGGAGCAAATTCTCTCATGGCATTTGTACCTTAATAAGAAAAAGATCTATGTGCCAAGTCTAAGGACAATCCAAACCAAGCAATCATTAAATAAACCACTAAACATTGATCGGTCTTTGCCAAAGTAATACTTTAAGCGTTGGACTCTAGAAATATACTAAACTTTGGTCGGTGAACCACCAAAGCACGAACCATTTCGACTCCAACCAAAGTGCGAACAAACCTTATTAGGACGGTGTTGAGCTCTTCGATGGGGAGTCGAGGGTCGACAGCGACAGCGTGACAATGATCAAGAGGGCAATGTCAAGGCGGCGACGAGCTCCGGAGAAGCGGACCAATGTGGCGGCATGCTTTAGGTAAGGGGACGATGCAGCGGTGGTTTCTAGGGCGAGAAGTGATTAGCGCGCGTGAAAAGTGAAAAGTTGTGCTAAGTGTTGCGAAGAGAGGGTGCAAGAGAGATAAAAGTACCTTAGGGCTAAAGGCGGCGACGAGATCCAGGGAAGCGGACCAACGCGGCGACGTGCTTCGGGGAAGGGGACGACACAACGGCGGTTTCTAGGGCGAGAAGTGATCAGCACGCGAGCAAAGTGAAAAGTTGTGCTAAGTGTTGCGAAGAGAGCGTGCGAGAGAGCTAAAAGTACCTTAGGGCAACTATTGTAGACACGCCTCAGAAGAGTCACCGCTAAGCACGTCTCACTTTTGAAAAGCGCGTCTCTTTTGTTTTGACTTAATGTGCATCCGTTGCCGTAATGCCATTCGGGCACAGAATTTGAAGCGCTCCGACCTCATTGTCTATGACATGTGGGACTGTGCCAAAACTAAATAACAAAAGCCAAGTTCCGTGTGAACCTACATGATTAATTTGACATCACGAAGGTCCACGCAGAACTTGTTGCGAATATTTCAACGCCACGCCTCATATGCTCATTGCAACACGCTCATAGTTCCAAGGTGGGACAAAGAGCTAAAAGTAATAGGAGATCGAAACATGTAAATTAGAGACATGCTTTCTAAAAACGCGTCGCACATTATCTTGCCAGACAGACGCGCCTTTGTGAGGCGCGTCTTGCATCACTTTCGCAGAGCATGTGTCTAAATCGGAGACACGTTTTTTGAAAACGCGTCTCCCATTATCTTGCCTGACAAACACTCTTTTGGGAGGCCCGTATCGCATCACTTTCCTATCCAATTTTTCAGGGCAAAGCAAGTGTTATATTCAGTAGTGCTTCCTTAAGAAACAGAACACAAGGCATCAATACTTCTCCATAAGAAACATAACACATATGACGAATGAAAGTCAAATTTTCACTCAAATGGCAATATTTTCACACATTTGAGCAAATATCATACAAATATTCAAATGGAAGTCAATTTTTTCACTCAATTGACCATATTTACACACAATCAATTTGGTACTTTACGTTGCGGTTTTGGTTTTTTGAAATTCTTGACTTTTTCATGGTGACCGTTCTACAAGTAAGGAAGTTTGTCGGCCGATGGTATTCTTAGATTGACCATCGAGGTGACAAAAGGAGGAATCTCATCAAATTGGTCAAATTCTTTCTCATCGACGACATTCTCGACTCCGACGATTCGTCGTTTTCCATGTATAACCATCTTAAGTCTTTTATTTTTTGTGTCTAGAACATATAACACTTGATCAACGTGTTCTGTTAACACGAAAGGCTCTCACTTATATCCTTTCTGGTTAATATCAATGCTAGTGAAACCATACTTGTCTTGTACAACACCTTTGATTCCATCAAGCCAGTTGCAATGGAAAAGAGGAATCTTGAATCCTTGAAAGTCAAGCTCCCAGATCACTTGTATTTGATCATAATACATGTCTTTGTCTTGGCTCGCAACATTATAAGCATCAACACAGACACCCGCAACATTATAAGCATAAACATGGACACCACTATTCTGATACGTGCTTTTCTTATCTTGTTCTATAGTGTAGAACGTGTATCCATTTATGTCGTACCCTTGATATGTAATAACTGTGAATATAGGACCACGAGCCAACTTTTTTAGGTATTCACTTGTTTGAGTATCCGATGAGCGAGAAATCCAATCTCGGAGCCAGCCAATGAATTTTTTCTTGTGTTCATTTGCTAACCATGATTCATTGCGAGCAGGATTTTCTCTAAGCACCATCTCTTTGTGCTCATTGAGGTACTCCGACACAATGGACATGTGTTGCAACACGTGTGAAAGAACCTAGGCCCCCCAATGAGGTATGGTTTCGGTGATTAATGACAACCATTGGATTTTACTAATGAATTTGTGGATGCAAGGTCTCCCATATCACTCAATCAAACGAAATCTATATGAATATGAACATCAACTAATGATCATTGGAGACCCCTAAACAATCACTTTATGAGATCAATCAATGTTATGAAGATTAGAAGTAAAAGCTCATATGTCAAAGTTATTCAACCATAATTGACAACACTCAATGCTTGACAATCATCAGAAGAATATTTACAACAAGTGTCTAAGAGGTCAATTGAGAAAATTCCAAAAGAATCACTTAGAACAACTCAAAGCAAACAAAATCAACTCACCAGATCAACCGATGTTTCCAGAAAACAACACATCGGTCGAGTTGGTTCAGCAGGAGAAGAAGACCTCAGAACAAAGTACTCACCGGATCATCCGATGTTAAGGGCAATGTTACATCGGTCCATCAATACAGTATGCAATATCCTTGGACCAAGTGTACCACCGGATCATCCGATGTACAACAATATACACATTAGTCAATCACTCCAGTAAGCATCAAGTCTGAACCAATTCTGGAGGAAGTGCCACCGGATCATCCGATGAGAAGACAAGAGTAACATCGGTCTAACAACGGTCATATCTGACACAGTGACATCAGCTAAAGTGACCTTGACCGATGATAACTGAAGGGAGAGCATCGGATCATACGATGTTTGCAGAGCAGTGATGTCAGCCTACTTTTCCAATGACTATTTCGTGGAGGCTGGCTATTTATACCCCTTCAACCTGTCTATTCGACAATTCTTGATCACCAGACATACTCTACACATTCTCAAGCATTCAAGACGTTGATCTACCACTTCTAGATCATCTACACCACCTACACACCAAGAGATAGGCTAGAACTAGCTAGAGATAGTGCTTGTGTGCTTCCATTCTTGGTGAGTGGAATCTCTAGTGTAGTGAGAGCTGTAAGGGAGTGTCCCTTGGTGTTTGTAATTGGGAGAGACTTCCGGAGCTTGCCAAGATGATTATGGAAGCCCGGAGGATCCAAGTTGTACAAGGCTTGAGCTACACCTTGCTGAGGTTGGCAAACGGAGAAGAATAGTGAAAATCCCTAGTCTCGGTGACTTGGGTGTGGCTATCCCCTTTGGTGGGTGCCACAACGTGGACGTAGGAAGATCTTGATGATCTTGCCGAACCACGGGATAAATCCTCGTGTCTTCTCGGGAGTTTGCATTCTCTTCCTCTCCCTTACACTTATGCATTTCGTATATCGCAAAATTAATATTTACTTGAATGCATAGGTTGTTTGCTTAGGGAATTGGGCTTTTAGTAATTAAGTTTTATTGCCTTAATTTTTGAAAAGAAGCCCAATTCACCCCCCCTCTTGGGCATTCGATCCTTACAATTGGTATCAGAGCAAGGTTGCTCATAGGATCATTCTAGCTTCACCGCTAGAGAGCTAAAATGGCCAAGGTTGGGGGTTCGGTTCCTATCTTCGAGGGCAAGAACTTTGCCTATTGGAAAGCACGCATGCGCGCTTATCTAGAGGCTATTGCTCCCGAAGTATGGGAAGCGACCCACGTGGGGTTTGGTGAGCACAATTATGTTGGTGATCAAATTAAGTGGGATGCTAAAGCTAGGAATGCAATTTATGAATGTATTAGTCAAGATGTGTTTGCTAGGATTGCTAGTAAGGAAAAGGCTTGTGAAATTTGGGATTGCTTAATAGAAATTCATGAGGGCTCTTCTCGTGTCAAGGAACTAAAATATCACATGCTAAAAGCCAAATATGATGAATTTAAAATACTACCTCATGAAAATGTCAATGAAATGTTCTCTCGCTTGAATGTGCTTATTGAAGAAATTAATGCTCTTGACATTGCTTCTCTTGGCAAGGGACTCATCAACCGCAAGATTCTTATGCTCCTTCCCAAGCCAAAGTACAACATCATCAACTCCATGCTTCAAAAAGAATCTCTTGACCACATTGAAGTTTCAGAACTCATTGGAGAGATTCATGCTCATGAGATGAGTGTACTTGGGATGATGGAGCAATAATCTTCAAAGACAATTGCCCTAAAGGCCTCCACCAAGAAAAAAGTATCAAGAAAAAGAAGGTGGTTGAGCCTAGATCAAGTGAAGAAGAGCAAGCATCAAGTGAAGATAACGATGATGAGCTTGCATTGATAATGAGAAAGTTCTCTCGTTTGAACTCCAAGATTGCCAAGAAGGGATACACCTTTGATACCAAGAAGAAAGCTTTTATACCAAGGAGAGATGATCACAAGACTTGCTACAATTGTGGTGATCAAGGCTACATCTCCTATGATTGTCCAAAACCGGACAAAAGAAGAGAGAACCACAAGAGCAAGCATCGCAAGCTTGAAGATAGTGAAGATGATGAAGAAGAGGACAAACCCAAACCAAGATCCTTTGGGAAGAGGAAACATGACAAGGGCAAGAAGGCAAAACTCTTCCCAAAGAAGAGAAATGGCCCACAAAAAGTGTTCATGTGTGAGGCAAATGAATGGGTCACCGACGAAGAATCAAGTGATGAAGAGAGTGAAGCGGAAGAAGAAAGTTTGGCCGGCCTTGCCATTGCCAACAATGATGACTCACCTCTTCATCCACCACCCATGTGCCTCATGGATAAAGGTAACACCAAGGTATGTGATGATTCTAGCGATGATGAGCTTTCCCCTGATGATTTAACTTCATTAATAAATGAATATCACACTATCATTAAGAGGGAAAAGAGTAAGGTTAAGGCTCTTGAAGAAACTCGTGCTAAGCTTGAGAGTGCTAACCTTGATTTGCTTGACAAGTATGAAAGCATACTTAAAGAGCATGACATGCTCAAATCCCATGTCAAGCGAGTTGAGGAGGATAAGGCTCAAATCAAGCTAGATCATCATGAGCTTGACTTAGCCCACCAAGCACTCTTGGGAAAGCACAATAAGTTGATCCAAGAGCATCAAATACTTAACCTTGCTCATAAAGCGCTTGATCAAGAATTGAAAAATATAAAGAAACAAACTCTTAATGATAAGGTATCCATTACTTCTCATGCCACTAATGTCTTGCACAAGTCTTTGCCTTTGAAAGAGAACGCTAGGGAGAAGGACTTGATGGAAGAAATTGAGAGTCTCCGCACTAGTGTGGCTAGACTATCAAAAAGAGAAGTCAAGCACAAGGAAATCCTCTTCCAACAAGCAAAAGCCTTCAACAAGAGAGGACTTGGATCCTTCTCGGTGCCTAACAAAGGAAAGGTGCCCTCACCGGAGCTTAGAACAAGCTTCATCAAGGAAGTTGGTTCTTATTGCCAACATTGTGAGGTCACCGGTCACCACACAAGGGAGTGTCCTCTTCCTAACCGGCCTTCTCCAAAATTGCCCATTAACTACAAATCTACTTTCAATGATCATTTTTACCTCTTGAGTAAAGTAGATGGCAAGGTGAAGGCAAGATTCATTGGCAAGTATATGAAGGGCATGAAGGGGAAGCTCCCCAAGCAACTTTGGGTCCCAAAAACACTTGTATCACACATACAAGGACCTAATTTGGCTTGGGTGCCTAAAGTAAAAAATTGAATTCATGTGTGTAGGTGAACTACAAAGCCGGAGGAAAGCATTGGGTACTCGATAGCGGGTGCACTCAACATATGACCGGCAATGATGGTATGTTCACCACCATAGAAAACCCCGACAATCATGAACAAGTCACATTATGTGACAACTCTAAGGGTAAGGTAATTGGGTTAGGTAAAATTTCTATTTCAAATGATTTATCTATTTCCAATGTATTGTACGTTAAGTCACTTAGTTTTAATTTACTTTCTATTGCACAATTATGTGATCTTGGACTAATGTGCACCTTTAGCAAAAATGATATTGTTGTGAGTAGTGAAACAAGCCAAGAACTAATCTTCAAAGGATTTCGGCATGGACATCTCTACCTAGTAGACTTCTCCAACAAGGATGCTAGCTTGACCACTTGTCTTTTCACCAAGACAAGTTTGGGTTGGCTATGGCATCGACACATAGCGCACATAGGGATGAGCAAGCTCAAGAAGTCATTCAAGCTTGGGATGGTGACCGGCGTGAAGGATGTCACATTTGAGAAGAACAAGCTTTGTAGCGCTTGTCAAGCCGGGAAGCAAGTTGCTTCACACCACCCAATGAAGACAATGGTGTCAACCTCCAAGCCACTTGAGATACTTCACATGGACCTCTTCGGACCGTCCACATATAAAAGTCTTGGCGGTAACCTCTATTGTCTTGTTATAGTTGATGACTACTCTCGCTATGCTTGGACTTTGTTTCTAGGTGACAAGAGTGAAACTCCGGAAGTGTTCAAGACCTTCGCTAACCGCGCTCACAGGGAATTTCAACTTCCCATCATCAAGGTCCAGAGCGACAACGGCACCGAATTCAAGAACTACAACATTGGGGAGTGGTGTGACCGTGACGGCGTGAAGCATGAGTTTTCGGCCACATACACTCCTCAACAAAATGATGTTGTTGAAAGAAAGAACAAGACTCTCATCACTCTTGCGCGAGCAATGCTTGATGACTATGGCACGTCGGAGAAGTTTTGGGCCGAAGCAATCAACACGGCGTGCCATACCGCAAATAGGGTCTACCTACATCGACTACTTCAAAAGACCCCGTACGAACTTCTCATTGGGATAAAGCCCAACATCTCCTACTTTCGAGTCTTTGGGTGCAAGTGCTACATCTACCGCAAGAAAAGGCTCGGTAAGTTTGAAAGAAGATGTGATGTTGGTATATTTCTTGGTTATGCATCAAACTCAAAAGCATATCGAGTATTCAACCAAATCTCCGGTTTAGTTGAGGAAAGTTGTGATGTTGAGTTTGATGAAACTAATGGCTCCCAAGAGGAGAGTTTTGGTCATGATGAAATATATGATGAGCCCTTACGAGAGGCTATGAAGAACATGACCATTGGAGACATCAAGCCTAAAGTTGAGGAGAGCCATGATCAAGGGGGAGCTTCAAGTTTCGGCATCAACACTTCCATGGCGCCTCAAGTTGACGAAGAAGAGAAGGATGATCCATTGCCGACTCAAGACTCACAAGCCACACAACATCAAGAAGAAGAAGAAGTCCATGATCAAGTCCAACCACAAGAAGAGCAACACGCATCACCACAGCCAAGTGCTTCACAACCACTTATGAGGCATGGACGTATCTCCAAGGCGCATCCGATGGACCAAATTATCGGAAGTCTGTCAAGGGGAGTAAGTACACGTTCTCGCCATTTCGCTTCGTTCTGTGAGCACTACTCGTTTGTTTCATGTGTAGAACCCACTCACATTGAGGAAGCACTCCAAGACCCAAATTGGGTGATGGCCATGCAAGAAGAACTTAACAACTTCATCTGCAATGAAGTTTGGGTGTTGGAGGAGCGACCCAAGGACAAGAACGTCGTCGGAACAAAGTGGGTGTACCGCAACAAACAAGACGAGAACGGCGTTGTGGTCCGCAACAAGGCAAGGCTTGTGGCCAAAGGGTTCTCGCAAGTTGAAGGACTAGACTTTGGGGAGACATTTGCTCCGGTCGCCCGGTTAGAAGCCATTCGTATACTTCTTGCCTTTGCATCACATCATAATATTAGACTTTATCAAATGGATGTGAAAAGTGCCTTTCTTAATGGTTATATTAACGAGCTAGTCTATGTTGAACAACCTCCCGGGTCTGAAGATCCGAGGAATCCTAATCATGTGTATAGGTTGCACAAGGCGCTCTACGGGCTCAAGCAAGCACCTAGGGCATGGTATGAACGACTAAGGGATTTCTTGATCATGCAAGGATTCAAGATCGGGAGGGTGGACACTACACTCTTCACCAAAGACATCAACAGAGAATTATTTATTTGTCAAATTTATGTTGATGATATTATTTTTGGTTCAACTAACGAAGCTTTTAGCCATGAGTTTGGCAAAATGATGTCTAGGGAATTCGAGATGTCGATGATTGGAGAGCTCAACTTCTTTCTTGGATTCCAAATCAAGCAACTTCAAGAGGGGACCTTCGTCTATCAAGAGAAGTATACCAAGGACCTCTTGAAGAAATTTGAGATGGGAGATTGTAGCTCAAGAAGCACTCCAATGGCAACAAATTGTCATCTCGACGCGGATAAGGACGGTAAACCTATTGATCAATCTAACTACCGTTCTATGATTGGTTCATTGCTTTATCTTACCGCATCTAGGCCCGATATCATGTTTATGTGTATGCTTGTGTGCTCGCTTTCAAGCGGCACCTAAAGAATCGCATCGGAAGGCGGTCTTTAGGATACTTAGGTATCTTAAGCATACCCCTAGTGTGGGCTTGTGGTACCCTAAAGGTGCAAAATTCCATCTCTTAGGTTACTCGGATTCGAACTTTGCCGGATGCCGTGTGGACTGCAAGAGTACCTCCAGTGGGTGCCACTTGCTTGGGCGTTCCCTAGTATCTTGGTCTAGCAAGAAGCAAAATTCCGTCGCCTTGTCCATGGCGGAAGCGGAATATATCGCGGACGGTGCATGTTGTGCCCAAATTCTTTATATGAAGCAAACCCTTTTGGACTTTGGTATTAAACTTGGTTGTGTGTCTCTCCTTTGTGACAATTAAAGTGCGGTTAAGATAGCTAAAAACCCTGTTCAACACTCCCGCACTAAGCACATTGATATTCGCCATCATTTCTTGAGGGACCATGAAGCTAAGGGAGACATCTCATTGCGAGGTGTTAGGTCCGAAGAACAATTGGCGGATATCTTCACTAAACCACTTGATGAGAAAACTTTTTCTAGGCTAAGAAGTGAGTTAAATGTGCTAGATGCATCGAACGTCATGTAAGTTGCCATGATCATGTAAGAATGCATCTCATATAGGTCTTGTCTAACTTTCAAAGGATAGGGGTGAGCAAGGGTTAGCTTGGGATGGAGGTTCTCCTGGGTTTCCCCAAGGCTTGGAGAGTGGCTCTCCCTGAAGAAGCCTTTGAAAGGTTCAAACTTGGCAAGATAGATTTACTTTATGTCTTACATGATGCCTGCCATATAGACTTGCACTCATATTTAAATATCTTGCATTATAAATTGTTTGACATTGCATACGGTAGATTGTCACAAAGGGGAACCCACCTCATGAGAAAGAGACTTGTTTGAAATGCAATATCTCAACTCTTATGATGTGGGAAGAACAAAATGTTAGGTGCGTTAATGCCTAAAGGAACATGTTTCTAAGAGATAGAAAGCTTCATCCTCTAGCTCACAAAGCATGGGCCTTACATTTTATTTGGATAATTTCCTTCCCATTTTCTTCGGTGTTCTATTCGCTTTAAGGCTTAGCCAAGTTATTGGAAAATTAGCATTTTTGAGGGGTAAGGGGTTGCCCAAAAAGTCCTGAGACATGTGTTTCTCATTGTTTGTGTGTTTGGTCAAAGGACATATATGGGATGTTGCTGTTTTGTAGTCATCGGATTATCCGATGCTTAGGCTAGACCATCATCGGATCACTTTGTGTTCAAAAGCCAAGGGTCAGCTCAGTCAATAACACAAATCAACCGACGAGTTCATTCTGTGAAACATTGGTGCATCCGATGTTCACATTTCTGGAACTGTGCCGAATTCCACCGATGCAAATCCCTTCCACGTCGGACCATCCTGTGTCAATGGTACCTTTTTGAATACCCTTACTGTGCCATTTGATCGATGCCTCTATCTTTTAACGTCGGTCCATCCGGTGTTAAATTTCAAGCTAGGGTTCGGGACCCACTTTTTAAACACCGCTTCGCCTCCCTCCTTTCTCTCTCCCCGACCCCGACGCTCGCTCGCCCTTCCGCCGCCGCCGCTCCCTCGCCCTACCGCCACCGACCGCCGCTGCCCTCCGGCCGCCGCCGCACCACCACAGCAGCGCCACCGCCGCCGCTTCCTCCAGCGATGCCGCCGCCGCTCCCCTCTAGCGCCGCCGCCGCCGGCCTCTTCACCGCCGGTGCTGCTCCCCCCAGCGCCACCGCCGCCGCCTCTGCTCCACCCGGCGCCGCTGACCATCGCCTCCCGTGCACCACCGCCGCCCCAAGCACAGCCACATCGCCGCTAGGGTTCTCGACCGCGACCGTGCGCCCGACACAACTTCATTCTCGCGCATCGTCTCATCGCAATGGCTCGTGACAAGAAGGGAGAGGGCAAGGCCATTGTGGAGCCGGCCGCAAAGAAGCAAAAGCTGTCGAAGGAGGAAAAGAAGGCGTTGATGGCCGCTCACACAACCGAGGAGCGAGAGCATGGCCGAGGAGGATCACTGAGGATCCGCGAGGCTCGTCAGAGGCAGCCTCCCGTGCCGGATGAGTCCGAGGAAGAAGAAGAGTCGGAAGTGCCGCTTGTTCGCCGGCGCTCAGCCAGGACCCGTGGGGGTCATCCCGCGGCAGTACCTCGTTCGAGACCGTCTGCTGCCGATCTTCGAGAGGACAGGGCAGCCCAGATAGCCGTCTACGAGATGGACACCAACGTCCGTGTTGGTGAAGGTGTCCGATTGACAGATTACCGGAAGATGAAGGCCAAGCAGCTCAGAAGACTCAGATGGAGCGTTTTGCTTGAGGAGTGGTTCCCGCAGCCCAGAGAGGCACTTGTGGACAGCCGGTTTTGGACCTTGACTCAGGCGTCACTATATGAGACCTATAGACGTCGATGCCATAAGCTCTTCCAGCACACCTTTCTGGATTGGGATCAGCTTGTCCTGGCAGCCGAAACAGAGATACGCCCCTACTTTGAGATATATAGAGGGCTGGTGGAGCTGATGTCCTACGAGAGGAGTGCCTACGTGGAGGATTGGGTCCGTGTATTCTACGCTACCCTCTACGTCTCTGGGGGCCGTAGATCTATAGACTTCATGTTCATGGGCCAGCACCATCACCTGACGAGACAGACTTTGGCACAGCTGCTAGGAGTGGATCTCCACGACACTTGCCTGCACTAGAGAGTGTATGGACAGGCAGACCCGTCGAGGAGGCCGCTCACTGGAGGAGTGGCACCACCACTGGAGGAGATCCGCTCTCTGTTTGCACTGTCTTTCTCTCCAGACCGGCCGAGGGTACCGACATTGCTGACTCCAGCTGCGCGCACAGTGCACCTTGCCTGGCGCCGCACACTTTTGCCAAGGTCCGACTATCTAGAGGGGTTCACCAGCTTGCATTAGACCCTCCTGTTCTACATCATGAACGGGATGGAGTTCGATATTGTGGACATCCTCATATGTGAGATGGAGGATGTGATCACTGATGGAGTTGGCATGATGAGGCAGCTTGTGTTTGGACACTGGATCAGCTACCTGCACTCCATGGTTGTTCTTGAGGAGTCCGCTGTGCGTGACAGTCTCACTGACGAGAGTGTCACACGGTTCAGCCACTACCATGCTCCATCTTCTGGAGACCGCCGCCTTGGCCGTCCAGTCGAGCGTCAGGTCCGTGCTCGGCTATCAGAGGAGGATTGGTCAGATCTGGAGAAGGAAAATGAGCGACTTGCACAGGCAGAGGCTCAGGGTAAGGACCTTCAGCACATTTGGTCCAAGAGTGACACAGATGACAGTGTTGAGGAGTACTTCCCACCTCCTCCCTCACCCAGGCAGAACGACGCGGAGGCTGGAGGCTCGACGGTGCCACCCCCTACTCCACCTCCCGTCTCAGAGGCACAGGTCTTCCAGCCGTCCGAGCTCACATCCCTCCTCCAGCAGATGGTTGAGCAGCATCGCCTGGACCGGCTTGCAGCTGAGCAGGCCCGAGCTGAGCAGGCAGCACGTCTTTTGGAGCTCCAGCAGCAGCAGCAGCAGGAGATGCAGCGCCAGATCGCCCGCGAGAGGCGAGAGGACACTGACCGGCTGACGGGGCTGATAGATCAGATGCACCAGCTCTCCCTCGACCAGCAACAGCAGACGCAGCAGGCGATGATGGGCATCCTGGGGTTGATCACCAACCTCTACACCCAGACCGGGATTGCCCTGCCGTCGCAGCTTCCAGGCTTTGCTCCACCCCCGCCCGTCCTTGCTCCAGCTGCAGCTCCAGTTCCGACCACGCCGATCCCGACAATCAGCATGTCTCCACTGCTTGCTCCAGGCGCACCGATTCACTCTCCGCTGCTGGCTACGATGTTGTTCCAGCAGACGCCGACATCCGTTGTCAGTGCCCCGTTGTTAGCAGCTCCGACTCAGCAGGCACCGACAGCGGCTCCTACGGCTCCTACAGCTCCCTCCACTTCCACTCCAGCTCCAGTCGCAGCAGCAGGCAGCAGCTCCGACGACAGCACTCCCGACGGTGACCAGTTTGTCATCGCTCCGAGCACTCAGGGTTCTTAGGCACTCGGATACCTTTTTGGTGTCTTGATGCCAAAGGGGGAGAAGAGTTAGAGTAGAGTCAGGGGGAGGATAGCCTAGCCTCAGGGGGAGTGTCCTAGCTGTAGGGGGAGTTTATCTATATCTTTTGTAATTTGGTGTTTTTGCTACTCATTTCCTATTCATTGAGTATTCATGTGCACTTATTCTCTTGAGTTATTGATCGATTGAGCTTTCGCGTTATTAATCTCCTTTGAGTCTTCAAGTTTAAAATGCCATATCTTGTACTCATTGCATATCTTCTTGAGTATCGTACTATCAAATTCATTATTATTATGCTTCACTTGTTGTGTTGTCATCAATCACCAAAAAGGGGGAGATTGAAAGCATCTAGGCCCCCCCATGAGGTATGGTTTCGGTGATTAATGACAACCATTGGATTTTACTAATGAATTTGTGGATGCAAGATCTCCCATATCACTCAATCAAATGAAATCTATATGAATATGAACATCAACTAATGATCATTGGAGACCCCTAAACAATCACTTTATGAGATCAATCAATGTTATGAAGATTAGAAGTAAAAGCTCATATGTCAAAGTTATTCAACCATAATTGACAACACTCAATGCTTGACAATCATCAGAAGAATATTTTCAACAAGTGTCTAAGAGGTCAATCGAGAAAATTCCAAAAGAATCACTTAGAACAACTCGAAGCAAACAAAATCAACTCACCGGATCAACCGATGTTTCCAGAAAACAACACACCGGTCGAGTTGGTTCAGCAGAAGAAGAAGACCTCAGAACAAAGTACTCACCGGATCATCTGATGTTAAGGGCAATGTTACATCGGTCCATCAGTACAGTATGCAATATCCTTGGACCAAGTGTAGCACCGGATCATCCGATGTACAACAATATACACATCTGTCAATCACTCCAGTAAGCATCAAGTCTGAACCAATTCTGGAGGAAGTGCCACCGGATCATCCGATGAGAAGACAAGAGTAACATCGGTCTAACAACGGTCATATCTGACACAGTGACATCAGCTAAAGTGACCTTGACCGATGATAACTGAAGGGAGAGCATCAGATCATCCGGTGTTCGCAGAGCAGTGATGTCAGCCTACTTTTCCAACGGCTATTTCGTGGAGGTTGGCTATTTATACCCCTTCAACCTGTCTATTCGACAAGTCTTGATCACCTGACATACTCTACACATTCTCAAGCATTCAAGACGTTGAGCTACCACTTCTAGATCATCTACACCACCTACACACCAAGAGATAGGCTAGAACTAGCTAGAGATAGTGCTTGTGTGCTTTCATTCTTGGTGAGTGGAATCTCTAGTGTAGTGAGAGCTGTAAGGGAGTGTCCCTCGGTGTTTGTAATTGGGAGAGACTTCCGGAGCTTGCCAAGACGATTGTGGAAGCCCGGAGGATCCAAGTTGTACAAGGCTTGAGCTCCACCTTGCCGAGGTTGGCAAACGGAGAAGAATAGTGAAGATCCCTAGTCTCGGTGACTTGGGTGGTGGGTGCCACAACATGGACGTAGGAAGATCTTGACGATCTTGCCGAACCACGGGATAAATCCTTGTGTCTTCTCGGGAGTTTGCATTCTCTTCCTCTCCCTTACACTTATGCATTTCGTATGTCGCAAAGTTAACATTCACTTGAATGCATAGGTTGTTTGCTTAGGGATTTGGGCTTTTAGTAATTAAGTTTTATTGCCTTAATTTTTGAAAAGAAGCCCAATTCACCCCCCCTCTTGGGCATTCGATCCTTACAACATGGAAATAAGCACAGAAGAATAAATGTGAATCTGGAGTTATACTCTTCTTCCCAATGGTCCCTTTTCCTGTGAGTGTCCCCTCGTGACGAGACTTGGGAACACCAATCGGGTTACTCGGGTCGGTGTAGTTTCGAGCCACTCCATAACTTCCTCTGTAGAGTATCCTTGCACCATACTGCCCTCAGGGTAAGCTCGATTTCTAACAAAGGACTTCAGTATGCTGTTGAATCTCTCGTAAGCATACATATGGTGAAGGAAATCAAGGCCAAGTAGTTTTATCTCCTTAATAAGGTGAGCTGTGAAATGGACGCTGATGTCGAAAAAGGCAGGTGACAAATACATCTCAAGGAAGCATAAAGTTTCATAGTGCCTTTTTTCTAATGACTCGAGATCTTCTTCACATGTTACTTTTTGACCAATTGCATTGAAGAAAAAGCAAAAGTTCATTGTAGCCTCCCGAGCATTGACCGACAGGATAGTCCGAATTCCAACAACAATCATCTGCGTAAGCAATACATGGTAATCATGAGACTTCACACGGGGAGCTACTTTTAGATCTGGAAATGAAATAAGCCTTGAGATGTTCGTCGAGTAGCCGAATGGTACTTTCACATTTTTCAAGAACCCACAAAACTCTTTTTCTTTTTCATTTTTTGAAAGGGTGATACATGATGTGGGTAGTTCCATTCCTTTTACCAAGTCATCGATCCACAACTCAGGCCTAATTCCTATTTTCTTTAGATCTGCCCGTGCATGTCCATGGTCCCGAGTTTTCCCATCCGTGTTAAGCAATGTTCCGAGTAGGCTCTCGCACACATTCTTATCAACATGCATCACATCAATCGAATGACGGACATCTAAGTCTTTTCAATACGGTAGCTCCCAAAAAATTGATTGCTTCTTCCACATATCATCTTTGCCAGTATTTTTGCAAGTACTTTTCCACTTACCAAGGACAACATGGATATTATTGACCATTTCATAGACTTAATGACCCGTGAGATGAGGTGGAGGCCGCCTCTTCTCAGTGTCACTATTGAAATTTTCCTTCATAGTACGAAACGAGTGCTTCATTTGAATGTAGCGTTGATGTCCCATGTACACTATTTTTCGTGACTCGCTCAAGTACTGTTAGTATGTTTCTCTCAAACAATATGGACATCCACAACCTACTTTCTTACTCTATCCGGTCAAGTTATGTGTTGCTGGAGAATCACTAACAGTCACGAATAAAATGGCCTTGAGGTTAAAGTACTCACACTTGTGGTCATTGCAAGCCTGCACTCCGGCGCTGTACCACAACTACTTTAGATCATCAACCAGAGGCTTGAAATAAGTGTCAATATCATTCCCAGGTTGTTGTGGCCTCGGTATCAGTCCTGACATCATAATATATTTTTGTTTGTTGTACAACCAAGGAGGAAGGTTCAAAATTATAAGCACAACTGGCCATGTGCTATGTGTGCTACTGTTCAAAAAAGAATTCATGCCATCGGTGCTCATTGCAATCCTAATATTCCTCTAATCAATGGGAAAAGTCAGGATTTTGTGAATCAATATTTCGCCACTGTGTGGCATCAACAGGATGTCTTATCGTTCCAGCATCCTGCTTATGCTTCTCTTTGTGCCATCGCAACAATTTTGACTCCTTCTTGTTTGCAAATCAACGCTTCAAACGAGGAATGATAGGAAAGTACCAAAACACCTTTTTAGGCCCTCTTTTTCTACTATTGCAGTTCTCGTCATCACCGTCGTCTTTCCTACGATTGAATCTGTCCACTTCACAAATAGGGCATTTCTCGAGGTTTTTGTACTCAGGTCCATGATATAAAATACAATCATTCTTGCACGCGTGGATTTTCTCCACCTCCAAACCCAGTGGGCAAATTATCTATTTTGCCTCATAAACTGTCGTAGGGACTGTGTTGCCTTGGGGTAACATGTCCTTAAGGAGCGTCAACAATTCCTTAAAACTACAATCACTCCATCTATTGCTCCCCTTCAACTAAAAAAGTTTTACCATCGAAAACAGTCTGGTGTACTTAGACGCACAACCATGATACAATGGCTTCTTCGAATCTTCGATCATCTTCTTGTAATTTGCAAGTTCACCATTACTGGACCGATCATCGTCGCCATGTCTCTCGACATTGCGTAGCATATCCTCTATGTTATGCACCTGAAACTCAATGTCTTCATCGGTGAATCCTGATATATCTTGCTTGTTCACATCCTCATCGTGATCTTCTTGGACACTGGTAGGGACCTCCTCTCCAGATATGAATCTCTTATCTCTGCTTCATTAAGCCCCTCCTGCCCATGTTTGTTCCAACATCGATAATCCACCATGAATCTATGCGTGATCAAATGTGACCTCAACACTTCATCTGCGCGAAATCTCTTCTCATTCTTGCAGTGTTTGCAAGGACAACAAATAGTCCCTCTAATGTTTTCAAACATGTCTTTCTTCGTGAAAGCGATAAATGCATCTACCCCTTGGATATATTCATTGCAAAGGCGCGACCCATACATCCAACTTCGATTCGACGACGTCTACGTACAGAAAAGAAGAGCTAAATCAAGGAAATTTGAAGCCACTGATAGTCAAGATCTAAAGGTAAAAAAATAGTAAGGAACAAGAGAGTAGGAGAGGACTAACCCTTTGTTTTAAGATCCATTGATAATCACCACAAGACTTTTAGAATGAAAGGGGGAAAGAACAGGGCAAGAACAGGGCAGATCTGGTAGACACTTGTTCTGCCATAGCAGGTCGTAGAAGGGCAACAGAAAATTGAGACGGGCCGATATAAAGCACGTCTCTCTATAGAGGGAATTGGAGACGGGCCTGCTTCCACAACTGAAGGAGACGCTCCAGACCAATGGTTATGGGAGACGCACCTTATTCCATAATGAAAGGAGATGAGCTGCAACCAAAGTCCGTCTCAGTTACCTAATAGATATGATTCACGCTTAATGAAAGCGCATCTCCCGTTTGTTAGAGAGGTGGGCTCATCTCGGATACCTACTTAACTGAGACATGTTGTATTGTAACGCGTCTCCTTGTACGTTCAACCGAGCCATGTCAAATCCTCGCTAAAGCGGGCTCGTCTCGCTTAACCTTCTCAAAGACGTTCTCCTTTTAGCACGTCGCCCATCTTTGTCTCCTATTTGGGTTTCTTACGTAGAGGCTACTTCATTGGATTTAACCCTATTGTTTCGGGTTCTTTGACTGTTATGTCTTTGCACATACATCATCACCTCATCTGAATCCATTATCAAAAAGGAAAAATGACATTATAGCTTTTGATTCATTCATAACTTTCTAATGCTCAAACAACATAAGAAAATGTCAAACACGAAACAACATTTCTTAAATAGTTAATATCACAAAGAACTCACCATGAATGAAAAATGTTTTGTTTGTATCGCTTATGAAAAATTATTAAGTGAAGAATGCTAATGCACCCTTTTCTTAAACTCGCTGGTTCTGTAGTAGTCAATTTGGTCCACCTCTTTCCCACACAAATCAAGGCATCCTGTCTGCAACACTACAAACATCAAAATACTTGCATTTGTTAAAGAACATAGAAATCATGCAGATGGAAGAATGAGCAGAATCAATAGGAATATCCTTCTAATTGGTCTTTTTTAGGGTGCCTTACATACTCCAACTGATAGTAACCCGACCAGTTTTGCAGCCTCTCTCTTTTCTGAACGAGTTTAGCATATCAGTTTGCATTGTAAACAACCTGAACATCGAAAGTAAGTTTATCTTGTACTCAAAACATTTGCAAAGTTTGATTTAAAATGACATGAGATTAAGCAAATGAGAGGACCATGTACTTGGTGACCAAGATAATGATCCAGATGGTTTCTAAGAAAGAATTTGTCCGAAGTTTCAGATGCTGAATGGATTGAAGTAAGGGAGCTTGATCCCTCCTCGTACTCTCCACCAGATAGTGTTGCCCCTCCGTCAATTGTTTAGTCACGAAAGAAAAATTGGTGAGATGAAGATTGAAGAAGACTATATTCATAATTTAGTCTTGATATTAGACTTATATATGAATTTAGGAGGTCGCTGACCACGAGTCCACTAATCAAATTCGATCCCACCATCTACGACCTCATGGTATATTTGGACAACTGATCTAGTAAATATATAAATTTGGGAGAGGGGCATGAGCCCTACTAATGGAACTGCTCAATGACTCCATCAACACTGCCATGCATTTTCAGCTCCTGTTGGGTATGCCCACACTATCCTATTGGATCTGCCCCTGTTGGGTTGCGTTCTTTGGATGTTGTGTTTGTGCACATACAATATCACCTTATTTGAATCAATTATCATAAAGGAAACTAACATTATTGATTTTTATTCATTAACAACTTTTTGTCCGCAACAACAAAAATATTAAAATACTTGCATTTATCAAAGAGTATAGGAAGCATGCAGATGAAAGAGCTCGCCCAAAGTTTCACATGTTAAAATGATTTGCAGGGGGGCTCAAGCCCCCCACTCCTTGCAAGATAGTGGAGTTTCTCAATTAATGTTTTATGCATAAAATAGTAATTATGGGGCTAAAGGTTGAAGAATACTCTATTCATAATTTTGGATCGATATTATGTTGCATATATGACTTTGGATCGTTACTGACCAACAAGTCCACTAATAGAACTACATCCCACCATTTGTACCCCAATGTCAATTTAGACGTCTAAACTGGTGGATATATGATTTTGGGGGGGGGGGCATGAAGAGACCCCTAGTGGAACCCCTCCATTAATTTGCACCCCTATTAGTTTTTTCCCCTGTTGTCTCATTAGATCTGGCCACGTTGGGTCTACATCACATCATCCGATTCAATTATCATAAATGAAACTAACATTATAGATTTTGGGTCATTCATAACTTTCTAATGCTCAAACACCACCTGAAAATGTCAAAACATGAAACACCATGTTTTAAATAGTTAACATCACTAAGAACTCTCTGTGATAATGTAGAATTTTTTGTGTATCACTTTCGAGAAATAATTAAGTTAAGCTTATAGACCCACTCTTTTCCCAAGCTCCTTGATTATAGCCCTGTAGTAGTCAATTTGGTCCACCTCCCTACCACATAAAGCAAAGCATACTGTCCGCAACTTCAC
Source organism: Tuctoria greenei (assembly GCA_036927565.1). Classification (NCBI taxonomy): domain Eukaryota; kingdom Viridiplantae; phylum Streptophyta; class Magnoliopsida; order Poales; family Poaceae; genus Tuctoria; species Tuctoria greenei. Next base: position 8,897,259 of record JAYESD010000007.1, read on the forward strand.
AAATATCAAAATACTTCACTTTATTAAAGAAAATAGAAAGCATGTATATGATAGAATGAGCAGAGTCGACGTGAATACCCTTCCACTTAGTCTTTTCTGAATACGCCCGTCGAAGTGTTCTTGTGACACTTCCCCCGGACCTGCTATACGAGCACCCCGCGGAGGTTCTTGATCGGCGGGGCTTAGACCTCCAAAGAGATTGCACGTATGAGAGATGGTGAACGGTGGGTTTACGTGGTTCGGTCCGCCGGAGCGTAATCCCTACTCCATGGTGTGAGCTGTATTCATGGTATGAATGCGTGTGTTGAGTGTGTATGAGTTCGATCGGGGCAGAGAAGATGTCTAAGTCGGAGGCTGCCCGATCCTTTTATAGTCCAAGGTCGTACATCTTACAAGTAGGGCTCGGGGCCCGACCGGTGGCCCCAGAGTGATCTTATCCTGTACAAGATCTAAGGCTTCTGGCGGACGCTGCCTCTGACCGCGCCTTGAAGACTTGTTGTCTTGTCGCATCGGTCGCTAGTGGCAAGGCGTAGTCGTTGATGATGGCAGGAAATGTCCCGTCCATCTGTCTTGTCAATGTAAGCTACCCACTTGGCGGAGCGGGGTAGGTATGCGGCGCCTTCACTGCGATTTGATTGGATGCGGTGGTACCTGAGAGGGGTTGTGCGCTACACTGTGCGCCTGGGGAAGGCGTGTGCCTTCAAATCGCGACTGGTTAGGATGCGCCGCCCTTTACTCTTCGGGGCCCACGACTCATTGCAGGTCGCGGTACACACTCCAGCTCTAGAGCCCTCTACGGTGGAAGCAACGGTCCGCAGCTGGAGGACGCATAGCAGCTTTGGAGCCCTCCTCGATGGGAGCAAGGGCCCGGAGCCGGAGGACACATGGCAGCTCTAGACCCCTCCTCGATGGGAGCAACGGTTTAGAGCCAAAGGACACGAGGCAGCCCCGGAGCCCGCCTCAGTGGAGAGGAAGGGTCCGGAGCTTCTTGTTATTGTACGCGGGGGTACCCGGTATTTAGGGTACCGACAGTGGCCTCCGGGCCCACCTCGAGGGAGGTGATGATCCCGCTGGTGGGTCCTTCATCTTGTTTTGTAAAAGTGACACCAGCGAGCCCCCTGAGGGTGTCGGAGCTCGAAGAAGTGACGCCGGTGGCCCCTTGGTAGGCGTCGGAGCTCGCAGAAGTGACATCGGTGGCCCCCTTGGGAGACGCTGGAGCTCGGAGAAGCAACACCGGCGGCCCCCTTGGGGGGCACCAGAGCTTGGAGAAGCGACACCGACGGCCCCCTTAGGAGGCGCAAGAGCTCCAAGAAGTGACACCGGCGGCCCCCTTGGGAGGCGCCAAAGCTCGGAGAAGTGACACCGGCGGCCCTCTTGGGAGATGCTGAAGCTCGGAGAAGTGACACCTGCAGCCCCCTTGGGTGGCGCCAGAGTTCGAAGAAGCGACACCGGCGAGCCCCTTGGGGGGCACCGGAGCTTGGAGAAGCGACATCAGTGCCACTTCCTGTATGACCTGCACACAAGATAGAGAAAGAGTAATTTCGCTCGCCATCTGCCACTTCCCTAATCTTTAGTTTCGTTATGGCTTATAGTCCTTAGCTAAGATACGGGGCATGGGTAATTTGATGCGACAACATTCAGGGTATGGTCGCTGCCTTGTCAGGGCATGAGCCATCCGACCTCCTATACTCAGTTGTTAGCACTGGGAGGCAAGGTGCGCAAGCTTAGGGTACGGAACCAGGCTAAGCAGGCTGCACACGCTAGACCTCTAGCTCGACGTTGGCCTTTTAGAGGTGAGAACCATTCGGCGCCATGGACCTCGAGCAAGAAAATGACCATCAGACCCCAAACACATTGCTGGTACGTCATGCGGGCCTGCCTTTAGCAGGCACAACTCCAACTAGGGACGAGATGGGAGAAATGTAACCGGGCATATGGCGGATAATATGCGAAAGTAAGCAAAAAATTAAAGCATAATATCAGTAATTTTGCTCGTTGGTCACTCCCTTCTTGCTCTTTAGTTTTGCTACGCCATACGGTCCTAAGTTGAGGAGCGGGACTTGGGTAATTCAGTGCGTTAGCAACCGGTTCCTATCTTACTCAGGGTGTGGGTTGTCTGGCCCCCAGTAGTTAGCCGTAGTGCTGGGAGGCAGAGTGTGCACGCTTAGGGTATAGAACCAGGCTAAGCGGGCTACACACCCTGGACCTCTAGCTTGGCATAGGCCTTTCATGGGTGAAACCGTCTGGCAACACAGGACCCCAAACAAGGGGGCGACTGAGAGACCCCAGACACGTTGTAGGTACCTCAAGCAGGTCCGCCTACAACATGATTGCGTAACTCCACTAGGCGTGAGACAGAGAGAGAGTGAACAAGCATATGACAGAGAATATGCAAGAACGAGCATGATTTGATGTTCATTTAATTAATGAGTAATTAAATGAACATAAACAGAGCATAGGGCAAGATAGTGGTTCTTCTAACTTGGTAATCATAGGAGGAAGCAGGCTTTACAAGAAGTTAACGACCCGCTCCGGATGATAGGGGAGGCAAAGTGTACAAACTTAGGGTAAGGAACCAGACTAAGCATGCTAAACACTCTGGATCGGACCCCCCTCGACGCTTTGTTGCTTCGAGCGCCGCTCCTAGACGCTATGATACCCTTTTCAGAAAAAAAATTGTCCTACCGCTATGCTCAGGGTTAAGATTACCAAAGTGGTGCTCGCGGGACAAGATGTACATGCTTAGGATGCAGGACCATACTAAGCAGGCTGCACACTCTAGACCTCCCACCATGCCAAGAGTAAAACTTACAGTGGGAACGTCGGGGAAGAAAAGTGTACATGCTTAGGGTGTAGGACCAGGCTAAGCATATTGTACACTCTGGACCCCCACGACATCATGGTTAGACCTTACTGTGACGCCTTGGTGATGTTGTTGTCGCCGTGGTGGCGGGAAACCGCTTGACGTCCTGCCCATGGGACCCCTTAGAGGCCCCCTGGTAGGTGTGGCCAACTGGTTAGGCACGCCTACCACTTCATCGCAGGATGTCGTCAGCGGGCCCCCGATGGAGCGCGGGAGCTTGGGTAGTTGATGCCGATGGGCCCCCTGGAGAGCGTCAGACTTGAATTGAGATGTTTGGTCATCATCGGGAAGTCTTGGGTGATGATTGCGACAAGGTAGTTGTTCAAATGAGGCGGTGCCCACCCTCAATGTGCGGAACATCAACGACGGGCCTCCTGAGAGGTGCCAGAGATGGATGCTCCGGCAACGCCAATCATCAACGAGAAGAACGTCGACAGCAGGCCCCCTGGATGGTGCCAGAGCTGGATGCTCTGGCGGTGCCCACCATCAACCTAAGAAACATCGACGACGGTCCTTCTAGGAAGTGCCGGAGCTAGATGCTCTCACGGCGCCCATCATCAACAAGAAGAACATCGACGATGGGGCCACTGGGTGGTGCCAGAGCTGGATGCTCCGGTGGTGCCCACCATTAGCGCTAAGAAATGTCGACAGCGGGCCTCTTGGGCGGTGCTGGAGCTCTATGCTCTGGCTGTGGCCATCATCAACGCTAAGAAAAGTCGACAGCGGGCCTCCTGGAGGTACCAGAGCTAGGTGCTCCAGCGGTGATGGAGGCGCAACTACCTGAGAGAAAAAGCCCCTACCTGGCGTGCCAAATGTCAAAGTGTTATTGCACCACTTCCCCCGGAACTGCTATGCAAGCAGCACGCGGAGGTTCTTGATCGGCAGGGCTTAGACTTCGAGAGAGATTACACGTACAAGATGGTGAGACGGTGGTCTTACGTGGTTCGGGGCGCCGACGCGTAATACCCTACTCCACGGTGTGAGTTGTATTGTTGGTATGAATGCGTGTGTTGAGTGTGTATGAGTTCGATCGGGGCAAAGAAGATGTCTAAGTCGGTGGTTGCCCGGTCCTTTTATAGTCCAAGGCCGGAAAAACTTTGAAGTGGGGCCCCGTTATTTAGGGTAGCGACAGCGCCTCTCATACTTGATTTGATACTAATCCAACTAGTTTTGCAACCACTCTCTTTCCTTAACATGGTTTAGTGTATTAATTTGCATCATAAACAGTCTGACCATCCAAATAAGGTTATCTTGTACTCAATGCTTTTGGAGAGGTTGATTTAAAATGACTTAGTATTAATCAAATGAGAAGATCATTTACTTGTTGACCAAGATGGTAATATGAATGGTTTTGTGAATGAACTCATCCAAAGTTTCATATGTTACATGCTTGAAGAAAGGGGGGGGGGTCCAAGGCCTCCCCCAACTCATTGCCCAATATTGTAGCCCTTCCATCAAATTTTCAGTCACAAAAGAGAGATTAGGGGGCTGAAGTTTGAAGAAAACTCAATTCATAATTTAGGCTCGTTATTTGATCATAAATATAAATTTGGGCCACTACTGACCACAATCTACTTTTAGAATTCTATCGCACCATTTCTAACCCAATTACCAATTTGGACAACTGACCTAGTGGATATATGAAATCCAAGGAAGAGGGAACGACCCCCCTGGTGGAACCTCTCAATAGCTCCATCAACTCTTCCATGATTTTTTAGCCCCTGTAAAGTATGCACTCCATTGTTTGACTACTATGTCTATGCATATACAACATCACCTTATTTAAGTCAATTGTCATAAAATAAACTAACATTATAGCTTTTGGATCATTCATAACTTTCTAATGCTCAACAACCATATGAAAATCTAAAAAAAACAATATTTGTCAAATGGTTAAGATCACATAGAACTGTCTTTGTCAATGTAAAATGGTATTGTGTATAATTTAATAGAAATCATTAAACCAAGATTTTAGAAACACCCTTTACAAAACCTCACTGGTTGAAGCCTGTATTAGTCAATTTGGTTCATCTCTCTTCCGTAGAAACCAAGACATCTTGTTTGCAACACCACAAACATTAAAATACTTTCATGTATTAAAAAATAGAAACATGCATATAGAAGAATGAGCATGACCATGGTGAATATGCATCCGATTGTTCTTGTTTCAGGATGTATTTCATACTTCAGTCGATAGTAATCCAAGTTGTTTGGGGCCTCTCTCTGTAACTAGTTTATCTTATGAGTTTGAATTTTAAACACTCTGATAATCCCAAAAAAGCTTATCTTGTACTCATCACATTTGCAAAGGTTGATTTAAAATGACAAAGGATTAAGCAAAATAGAGGACCATGTACATGCTGACAAAACAATGATATGGATGGTTTCTACAAAATGATCCATCCAAAGTTTTAGATGTTGAATGACTTGAGGAGGGGGGCCCTCTCCTCTACTCACCGCCACATAGTGGAGCTCATCCATCATTTTTATGTGTGAATGAGAGATTGGGGGATGAAAGTTGATGAGTACTCTATTAATAATCTAGAATCAATATCGAGTCATATATGTGAATTTGGGTCGTTACTGATCATAAGTCCATTAATAGAATTTCATCCCACCATGTCTAGTGCAGTGATCGGTTTGGATAAATGACCTAGTGGATATCTAAATATTTTTGAGGTGGGGCATGAGCCCCCTTGTGGAACCCCTATGTGAATTGTTCATCCCCAATTGGGTGTACCTCGCTGGCCTGTTAGATCTACCTCCGTTGGGTCAATTTTTCGACTACTGTGTCTATGCACAAACAACATCACCTCATCTAAGTCAAGCGTTACAAAAGAAACTTACATTATATCTTTTGGGTCATTAATAACTTTTCATGCTCGACACTATATTGAAATGTTAAAACAAGAAAAACATTTGTTAAATTGTTAACATCATTAAGAATTCTCACTGTCAATGTAAAATGTTATGTGTTCATAATTGATAAGAAATCATTAAGTTAAGATTGGAGACCAAAACTCTTCTCAAGCTCACTTGATTCTAGCCCTGTAATAGTCAGTTTGGTCCACCTCTTCTACATAAACCAATGCATCCTGTGTGCAACACCGCAACTGTCAAAATTCTTGCGTTTATCAAAGAAGATAGAAAGCACGAAGATGAAACAATAAGCACAATCGATGTGAATACTCTTCGAATTGGCATTTTTAGGTTGACTTTCATACTTCGCCTCATAGTAATCCAACTAGTTTTGCAAACTCTTTATTTTCATAACAATTTTAGGCTATTAGTTTGCATTGTGAACAGTCTGACCATGTAAAATAAGGTTATTTTGTACTCAGCATATTTCCAAATATTGAATTAAAATTACATAGTAATAAGAAGAGGAGAGGATCATTTATGTGTTAGCCAAGATAGTGATATGATTGGTTTCTACAAAAGAACTCATCCAAAGTTTCACATGTTAAATAACTTGAGGCAGAGGGGGCTCGAGACCTCTCCCTACTCCTCACCATATAGTTGAGCCCCTACATCATTTTTAGTCATGTAAGAGAGATAGTAGGTTGAAGGTTGAAAAAATATATTCACGGTTTAGGCTCCATATTATATAGAATATATGTCTTTGGGTCGTTACTGACCATGAGTCCACCAATAAAATTTCATTCCACCATCTTTAACCTAATGGTAGATTTGGACAACTGACCTAATAGATATATGAATTTGGGTGGTGGTGGGGGGGGGGGCACGAGCCACCCTAGTGGAACCCTTCCATGGCTCGATCAGACCCTCTGAATTTTTCAACTCTTGTTGGGTCGTCCTCAATTGGCCCGTGGATCTGACATGTTGGGTCGGGTTGTTCGATTGTTGTCTCTGTGTTCATACAAAATCGCTTCATGTGAGTCAATTATTATAAAGAAAATATGACACTAGCTTTTGGATCATTCATAACCATAAATGAGAAATCATTAAATCAAGACTACAGGCCCACAAGCGAAATCATTAAATCATGACTACAGACCCACATTCTTCTCGAACTCGCTGATTTTAATCCCCTAGTACTCAATTTGATCCACCTCGGTGTCAAAAAGATCATGACATCATATCTTTAACACCACAAAAATGTATAAATACTTGCATTTATTAAAAAACATAAAAAATATGTGGATGAAAGAATGAGCAGAATTGATGTGAATGTCCGTCCAATTGGTCTTTTTTCGGGATGCCTTTCATACTTCAACTAATGGTAATCCAACTACTTTTGGAGTCTCTTTCTTTTCTTCACGAGTTCAGCGTATCAGTTTGCATTGTAAACAATATGACCATCCAAACTAAGGTTATCTTGTACTAAACACATTTACGAAAATCGGTTTAAGATGACATAGGATTAAGCAAAGGAGAGGATCATGTACGTGCTGACCAAGATTGTGATTTGGATGGTTTCTACGAAATAATTGATCCAAAGTTTCAGATGTTTATTGACTTGGCTCGAGCCCTTCCTTACTCCCTTTCACATAGTGGAGTCTCTCCACCATTTTTAAGAAATATAGATTGGGGGGTTGAAAGTTGAAGAAAAATTCATTCATAACATGGATCGATAGTAGGACATATATATGAATTTGGGTCGTTGCTGACCACGAGTCTACTAATAAAATTTCTCACATTGTCTCTGGCTGAGTGGCCGGTGTGGACAATTGACCTAGTAAATTTAGGGTGGGACATGAGCCCCCTCAGTGGAACCCCTCCATGGCCCCATTAGCACCCTCATGATTTTTTCAACCCGTACCGTTACAAAAATTAATATTTTTACATAATTTTGTTCAAAGTTAGATTATGTTGACTTTTACCAACTCTAGAAATAAACATTAAATGGACAGAGGGGGTACTTCGATTGCTCTCACAGGTGAGCACCTGATGTGAGGACCATCTTCGCTTGACACCGTTATCAGAAAAAGTTGTAAAAATAAATAACAAATATCTTGGTTTCACTACACTTTGTTTGGGTTGATGCCTTTACATAATTGGATATTTTGACACTGGAGTAGCGCCATTTTAAAATTTTATCTAGAGGACAAAAGAAATAGTTCATTCTAACAAGAATTCTTATTATAACCATAATAATGTAAAAATATTGAATGTCTTCATTGATTGCTTGTGATATGAATGAAGTATTCAATGTTTGTAACATCCCTCGGTTGTTTGGAATCAGTGTGTAATGTGTATTTTGGAGCCAAATTGAGCTTGCATATCTTGAAATACCCCTGGTGATTTGGAGCTTGCAATGTTTGAAATGACCTTTCCATGCAAAGCCAATAACTTAGCTAGAGCTGCTGGCTGTTGAGGAATGACATCTCATTTTCAACTTATTTAATAGTCTATTCATATAATGATATAGTAAAAATATATTAAACAATTAATAATGAATGCATTCTCTCTCATCGACCTTTTTGAAGTTTGTTATTTTTTAGATGATGGGTGAAAGTTTTGGCCTTCCTCCCCAATTAGGCTGTGGTCAGGTTATTATAATCCAGTACAAATGTAGACACTCACAATCCTATACTCTAAAACAATGTGACAATAATTGGATGACTAAACACATGACTATGACTGAGACTTTATAGACAAACATTTTCACACGTATCATGTTCGTCCTCTCATATTTTTTTTTAGTTGCGCTCCAAGTTTGACACCTATGAATTTGTACTTGCATTTACTATTGTGAAATTGAGCATAAAATTCATTCTCATCGAGAATCAAACTCAGAACCTGAAAAGTGTTAATCAAAATAATTAACCACTAGACTAAACCTCTTTCACTATAATAATCGGAAGTGTGATAATATGCAACCAAGCTTTTTCTCTCTTCTCTCATTTTGCTACCAACCCAACATAAATTTTATGTGATGAATCATTTAACCCACGTACATCATCTTATTATACGTGCACCAATGCAATCCATTTTGAAGAGGCAAAATAAATAGAAAGCAAAAATATTTGATATCTTGAACATAACATGCAATTTCTCAAATTGAAGGTAGACCATAGAGATGCATATAGCTGTCCAACGGGCCGTGCCGGGTCGACCCGGGCTCGAGCTTTGAAAGCCTTGACCCGGCATGGCCCAAAAATGGAACGGGCCGTGCCGGACCGGCCCGACGGGCCTGCACCTCGACCCAAGCACGACCCGACCTTTAAGTCTCGACCCGGCACGACCCCAACACGACCCGACGGGCCTGCACCTCAACTCAAGCACGACCCATACTCATTTTATGCGAGTCGTGCCATGTCAGGCTGGCCCATAACCCGATAATAAAAATTTACATGTAAAATTAAAAAAACATGTTATACGAGATTACACGAGCCGGACCGAACCGAGCCCCATGGGCTATGCTGTCCATGCATTGGGTCAGGCGAGATAACGGTTAAACGGGTCGTGCCAGGCTGGCCCTACGGGCGTGCACCTAAGCCCAGGCACAGCCCGAACCAGGCTCGGGCTAGGCCAAAAACACTGGGCTTCGGATAGGCCCAAATAGCCCGGCCCACTTTAACAGCTATAGAGATGCATGAGAGGTGACCCATTTTTAGCTATCCCATTTGCATGTTGCATTGGAATTGATTTTAGAGATGCATAGTATAATCTAAAAAGCATTTTTACTTTTACCTCTGGTTGTTGGAGTCAGCGTTACTTCCTAAAATGCATACCTATTACTTCAAAATGAAATAAATTAGGCCGGCCAAGCATAATAGAGTTTGCCCATGCAACGTCCTTGGATCACACAGCCCATCCACTGTTTCGTTTGCCCAACAAGCACACAAACGCTGTCGCCAGGGAGGAGAAATAATACTGCGCACTACAACTTGCAAAACCTCCAAGTCCAAGTAGTATTCGTAGCGGGCTGCAAATGATAGCAGTGCTAACTACAACAACCCTTCAGTTCAGTTCATTGAAATATACTACAGACTAGCTTCAATCTCCTCCAGTGTGAGCCCTTTCGTCTCCGGGACAATGAAGAATATGAAGAAGAGAGACGCCACAGCGATCACTCCAAACCCAGAGAAGAGTAAACCCGTTCCAATCAAATCCTACACCATCAAACATACAGTAGTGTGGTTATTAACAAGCAATTAACTTATACCAGTAACATCTTGCAGATAGCAACACAACTCTTATGGCAGTAACAACACGACAGGGTCATACCTCCAGAGGAGAGAAAGCAAAGGTAACCAACGCATTGGACGCAAAATTCACAAGAACAGCAACACTCAGTCCACGACCTCGCAGCTTCAACGGGAATACCTCCGAAATCATGAGCCAACCAATTGGACCGAATGACAACTGCAAAACAAGTTTGTTTCATTAGAAGATCAGCTCACAGATACAAAGTACAAGATCATACCAGTGGCGGAGATAGAAGATTTTGTCAATGGGTTCATTCAAGATTTTTCTCAATTTTTTAGTAGGTTCAAGCTAATGGCAATTAGCTAATCATACTTGTTTTGTAAAATTTTATTTGGTTCATTTGAACCCAATGGGTACACTGCAGCTCCACCACTGGATCATACCCCCTCAATTCTTAAATTGCTGTCATTAGGACAATAATTCTAGTTCATTTTAAACGGGAATTGTTGTCCTAAGGCAGCAATTTAAGAACAGAGGAGTACGTTGGAACAGGTCAACCCTTCTATTGTTTCATGAAACCCAGTGCACAGCTCATCAGAATTCTCAAATAAGGTATGCGCTGTACATGGAGAAAAAGGTACCTGGTAACAGCCAACGTATAGTAGAAGTGCTATTACAGCCACATAAGAAGCATCCTTCATTAAAGTGTAGTACGAGGACAACAAAAATAAGGAAACAGCCTGAAAATTCAGTAACCTTAACACTTAGCACTATCTCCAATAAAAAAGTATTATATTAAAATGACAAATAGATTGTCAAGTTGATTAATTTTTGACGATCTATATGGAAGTGGACATACAATTCCACTGACACCGCCAATGAGTAATAGCCTTCTGCCAAGTCTGTCGACCACAAGGACCGCTACTCCAGTCATGATCAACTACAGTAACAAAACCATCACATCATTAGAGGACAGTAAGGAAGTTCAGAACTACTTCAACGAGTACTCTATATTTTGGTCACCATGGGTGTAAATCATATTTAGAAAGAGCAAGAGCAGGTTTTCTTTGGCAACATGTGTAACCTTACGAAGGAAGACATACAATGATTCCGACCACGAGAAACTACAATACAGTTCATTCATCATGTAATAATGAAGTTATATAATGAATTGCAGCAAAACCATTTTTTCGTGCATCTATATATCAGCTTAAAGTTACGAAATACTAGAGTTCTATACATCCAACAAATCTTATGCTAGAATGACAAGTCAATTTTACCTTCAGTACACCAAGAATAATCGATACACGAGTGGCATCAGAAGCTCCAGAGAATCCAGCACTCTGGTTACATATAGTGTTAGCTACGAGTAATACAAAATGAAACAGAACAAAGCTTGCATTCAAACAGTCCAAACAGTGCAAGTTAACAATACAAGTGTAACAAATTCATAGCTTCCATTAAGAAAGAAACTGTATAACAAAATTAGGACATGCTTGAACTGGCTACTTCCATACAGGAAACCAAAAGTACCTGAAAGATTGTAGCAGCATAATATAGCACACTTGGTTGACCAGTGACCTGGCATATACATAAGACAGAATCAGACGAAATAACACAACATTTTCTCAATAGAAAGAAAACCCTCATATTATGGAATCTGTTACTAGAAGCAAAGTAATACATGATGAATGGAAGATGTAAGAGGTCACCTGCTGAAAGAAAACCAGACCACATCCAATTATCATTGCTTTAAGACATTTTCCTTGAAAGATCTCACTGAAGCCACCTTTTTTCTCTTCATCAACATATGAAAGTTCTTCCAGAATCAAGTTAATCTGGTCCAAGACCAAATCAGGCGAAGCTTCACCCCGTAATCGACATAAGCACTGGGTCGCAGCTTCTTTTTCCTCAGGCAAATCCCCCTTCCCTTGTATGGCACATAACAGGAGCCACCTAGGCGAAGAGGGTAACCAGCACATGCCAACTCCCATTATGACACACAATGGTGCGCTGGTGGCATACATGTAACGCCAACCGGAGATCACTTCAACATAGAAATTGCCTGCAATATAACCAAGCTGCAAAAGGGAATGTAAATAAAACGAGTGTAAATGATGACTGAGAGGAGGGGGATGGGTTATAATATGCACTTACAAGCATCCCTAAAACAATAAACAACTCCTTCAGAGAAATGAGCATGCCTCTTATCTGGCTTGGAGCAGTCTCTGCAATATACATTGGAGCAGCGTGCATGGCCTGATGAAAGCATCCACGTAAGACACATAATGAAATGTTCACGTTCATATATTTGCTAGTGTCAACTATAAGTAGGAGTAGAATATTTGGTTCCAGTACCAGTCCGATTCCTATGCCATATAAAAAGCGTCCAACCACCATGATAGGGAAGTTGGGTGCTGCTGCTGTCAGAAGGGCTCCAATCAAATATGAAACAGATGCAAGGATAAGCTCTTTGCGTCGCCCTGTGGAAAACAATAAGAACAAATAATATCAGAAGACCAGACTACATTACAATACAGAAAAATAATTAGCAATTTAGCATAGAGGAGAGAGGGGCTAGACCTAAAAAGTCTGCAATGGTAAATGCCATGACAGAGCCAATCAAAGCACCATAGAGTGAACCGCTGACCTGCACCAGCATAACAGAGATAAGATCAATTGGCAACAGCACACTAGAAAGCCAAATGAACCAGAAGTTCTCATATGATGCAGAATAAGGAATTACCACAAGGCCAGTTTGCACAGATGATAAATTGTACCAAGTTGTACCACTGAATGTCGCTGACTGTAAAGTGGAATTGATAATATATACTCATTAGCCATTAATATCGATTGAACTGGTGTGGAGTTAATGATTCAAAATTTCTGTTAAAAAAGCAGACTTCAAGATACGCAGTACTGTGATACCTTGAGCGATATGGTTGCGCCGGATGTTGCCCCAATATCGTAGCCATAGAGAAGGCCTCCCAAGGCTGGAAAGAAGAAGCTGCATACAGTTTTCACAAAAGTTAAAGGCTTTTGTCAGTTTACTGAGAAATATTGAATCTAGATGCAAACACGATGAGCAAGTCTGCACAAATTTGTTGAGTGCCAAAAATAGTAGGGACTTTTGCTGCAAAATGGTTGATTGGGGCGGCGAGGTATTTGGTGGGCTCTAAAGCAAGACAAGGTTAATTGCCTGAGCAGAAACGACTAATCCAGTAACAATTAGAGAGGCACGGTGCGAGTGAGTTATTAATCCGTTCCGTTGCGTCATAAAAGCTAGAAACTGAGCCGTCCTTGAGAGCAAGATTTAGGTCACTGAATGGCTCATAGGTAGGGTGAGTTTTCGCGAAACTGAGGGAAGGGGAGAAGAGAAGTGCTCACGGGAGGATGGCGGCGGAGACGGAGTAGCACTCGGCGTGCGCGGGAGGCCGGGTCAGCAACGGCCGCTGCTTCTCGCAGTCGTCGTCGGTCCGGACGCCGCCGGAAGAGACGTGGATCTCCTCCTCGAGCTCACCCTGCCCCTGCAGGCCAAGCAATCGAGCAACAAGTTATACTTAGTTGTAGGAACTGAAAATCGAAGGAAGGAGAGGGCGGCAGCCAGGATTAACGGCAGCTATCCGCACCTTGGTGGAGGCCATCGGAAGGAGCTCAGCTTCGTCCTCCTCGTCGCCTGCGTCGCGTGGGCGTACAAACTGCTACGATCTCCCGGATCGAGGCCGCGTGGTTTGCGTGGGTGGGTTGGTAGCTGGGGAGGGGTGAAGAAAGCGGCCACGCCGTCTTTGCCGTGGCACGTGCTCACTCCAGTTCCATTCAGTTCAGCTTCAGCATACCCCTCGGTCGCGGCCCTCTTGTCTCAGCCGAAGGCCAGAGCAGTGGTCATCACATGAATAGATTACAGCAAAAAGATCCACGAGACAAAGATGGATCACGTTAACTTCCAAAAACATTTTTTTAGAAAAACGACTTGCAAAAACATAAAAGATTGATCTCCCGGCATCTACCTGACAATCACCGACGACCCAGGCCCTACTCATGCAATTCAATATTAACCACTGTCATACATAAAAAATATTTGGACGTTGATCTGTCGTACATTTCAGATATTGCGAAATAGCAGAACGGTGACGCAACAAAACGCTAGAAAGCTGTAACGATCTTTCAGAATCAAATAGATATGATCCGAAATTATAGGTGACTATTGCTGTCAGATAGTGCGTTACGTTATCCAGGCTCAGTCCCATCCCAAAGCCGGGTAACTGATACAGCACCGCAACACCGGACACAAAGCAAGCAACAAAAAACATGAACAAACATGATCCGATTGGATACAACACTTAGCCCTAACGTACTCAGGAGAAGGCTTCTTCCTTCTTTGGCTCCCAAGGCTGTCCCTCTGTCCTGGGTAACTGGGTTTAGAGTATCCACCTTGGAGTTGGAGTGGTAGATCAACTCCTCACCCTCACCGGTAAAGTAATGTTCCACAAGATACCTAGCAGTCTTCTGCTCCAGCAGCAGTCACAAAGGGAAAGGAAATCAAACCATATCAGCATAAACAGTTTTGACATCCAAATGCAAACATCACAGCTTGAATCTCCTTGTGTGGAAGGAAATGAACCTCCTCAATAGACACCCACTAGCGGAGCTAGGATTTTAGTATAGGGTATGTGTCACACCCGGTCCCAACAAGACAATCGGATGACTTCCACATGTATGTCAGGATCGGTTTACATCATACATGTGTAGACGAAAGTGTCATATCATTTATTACAAGCCATGTTCGAATACATAAATGTCTTATAATAATGACCCGTAGGTCTAAAATAAGATTACAAAGCATAACAGCAGAAAAGTAAACTAGTGTGGCTCCATGCACAGGCGTTGCCCAGGGGTTGCGCCAGCCTAGAACGTCTCCTCCGGATCAGCGAAGAAGTCTTCATTCTCCACCTCTTCTCCATTATAAACTGAGGAAAGATAAGCAACATGTTTGAGTACCAACGGTACTCAGCAAGTGGGAAAGAGATGACATGAGGGTGTTTAGAAAGGAAGGCTAAATTTAGGTTAAGCACTATAGCATTACATCCTATCCTTAGCTTTCATTAGCACTTACTTCTAAGTGTATGAACCCAACCATGACCCATTTGTAATACAAGTCCCAACCAACCAAACCACCATCCCCCAATCATTGACTAATTATGAATTGGACACCAAGCCGCTCTTGTCCGTGAGCACGGCTGTCATGACAGTTTCTAAATCTCTGCAGAGAATGTACCCTTTACTCAGAAGCCGTGATTTCATCCCCTGTTGCCAGGTGGACTAAGTAAACCTCCCTGATGCCCGTGGTCGCGAACCACATTGCACACTTCCTTTGGTGTGAGGCCAGGAGATCACTACGAGGTCTTTACAAAGGATTCTCCCGACGCGTACTAGCCCTCTGAGGTTTCACCGCTGTACAAAAGTGTGAGCCGTTACACCACGACTCAGCACCCCAGTTGCCCCCTCTTGAGCCATGCGGATCCCAAGGCAGTACACCCTGAACCAATTCTCCGCACTATCCAATCACTAATACTACACCGGGAGAGGCCCAATTAGTCGATCAAGCTGCCCCATACTCAGTCTTGTGGCGATACTATAAATCTTAGTGGCTTTCTCCATAAACCGGTCCTTAGAATCCGGCAAGGTTCATACCTCAAAACCCGGGTCTCGTGCATACTGCACCATACCAACCAAACCAACCCGCCAGATTCCTATCCACTACAATTCAATTCACCAAATCTCAATAAATGATCACAACAATTAATAGTATAACATGTATGTAGAGAAATTTCCCTCCCAAAACTAAGCATGGCTAAGCGTAAAAGTAATAGTAATATCTACCCAAACCAACCTGGTGACAAGGAATTATATGGAAGGGTGCAGTAAATAGGATTCAATTTATTAAGCATGCAACTAACTAAAACTTAATAAAATAGGTGCAAAATGGTCAAGGAACTTGCCTTCTTCGAAGTGTGGGTCGGTGAAGTGGTAGTCCTGAAGATTGTAAGTCGGCTCGGGAACTGACTCTAAATACATCATCGCATGCGGAACGAAAAGTAGCAGCAGACAATAAGAAATAAGAGAATAAATGCACACCACAAATAAGTAATCACAAAAGAAAACCTACGCAATTACGTTGCTAACACTATGTCCTTAGTTAAGACTTTATTTAGTGGTGTGGGTGGAAGTTTGGATTTTAGTGCCTATATGGGTTTATTAGGAATTCAGCACAATCAGCAAATTAAATACATTATTTTATCCTAAATAGATTAGGAAATAATAATAAAATAATACCCTAAGTGATTTGTGCAAAAAGAGAGAGTACTCATGTGATTTTATGTAATTTACAATTAATACAGTGGCTTTTATGCAAAACAGACAAGAACAGGGGTCTAGAAATATTTTATAACATAACCAAGGGGTTAATCATAATTTACAGAGGCTAAAAACATAATTTATGGTGAAAACAGGGGCTAAAATACCATATTTATTCATTTTAACAGTGCTGACATAATTTAATCAAAGTCCAGGGGCTAGTTCATAAAGTACAGGACCTCGGTGTAATTAATTTAAATTCGTGCAGGGGGCTACGTGCAAAACTGGCAACGGTTAAACGTGTTTGAATCTGGGTCGTTGGATCTAACGCGTGCGGCCCAAATTTAAAACGCAAGAAGGGGTACGCCCCTTCTAATCTCGGTCGTCGCGGCCCAGATTTAAAACGCGCGAAGGGGTACGCCCCTTCTAATCTCGGCCGTCGGTCCTAGATGGGCGGTCGAGAATAGGCCACGTCGCCCCATGGGCGACAGAGGCGACGCGCGCGCCAGGGCCGGTGGCGCACGGCGACGGGGGTCGCCGGAGATGGCCGGAATGGCCAAAACGTTGCCTAACTCGAGCGATTCCTACACCAAACGAAGGAGGGGGCGACGCATACTCATCTAGGGTGATCGCGGGACTCGGATCAGGGCGGAGGCATGTCAGCGACGGCGGCGCTCGGTGGAGGTCGACGGTCTTCGGCGAATCCGGCGAAACGACGGCGAAGGTCTCGAACGGAGGTGCCCGGCGTGTTCCTGGAGGCATGGCGCACGCAATAGGCCAAGAGGGAGGGAGAGAACATCGGCGAGTCGACGGGAACGACGGCAACATACCTTGCACCAGCGGCGGCTAGGGTTGGAGCTTCGGGGTGAGGAAAGACGGGGGCGCCGATGGGTATTTATAGGGGGATTCGGGGCGGCGAAACATGGAAGGTGATCCCCAATGATGGAAAGCGTCCGGGGGCCATAAAAGCGGTGATTCCATGCCAGCGTTTTGGAACCGGAGCGGATTCGGCGGGCTCGGTCGGGCTCGGTTGGGCGCGGCGGGAGGAGGAAGAAGGAAAGCCCTGACGGGCAGGGTCCACGCGTAGGGAAAGAGAGAGAGAGAGAGGCGCGGCTGGCCTTGGGCCGCCGTGGGGTTGGGCTGGCGGAAGAGGAAAAAGGAAAGGGGGAGGGGGGAAGGATTGGGCCGGCGGCAAGGATTTGGCCCAAGCGGCGTTTTTCCTTTTTATTATGTTTTTATCTTTTCTTTTTCATTTCTTTTTACAATTTGAATTTCTTTTCAAATTTCAAACGAATGCTAGCACATTTTGAAATTAAATTTTCAATCAAATGCAAACATACATGATGCATTTCTAGTACATTTTCCTGGTTTTCTAATTTTGAAAATTTTGGGTGTTACAGTATGCAGGAATTTTTTTACATGATAGTTGATAAAAATATTTATTGATTCAATAAAAGTATAATATAATATAATATAATATTAAGATAAGTTTCTCACACAAAGACCTTCATCACCAACTGCCCTTCAAATTTTGAGGCAGCAGCAACCAGATTCTTGGTCGCGTGTTAATGTCTCCGTTTCTTTTAACAATTATGAAAAACAAAGTTATTGTAAATATGACAACAGATACTAAGTATAAAATAATATATTGAACCTCAGATGTGATGATCAAACACTCACAAAGTTATTAATCGATGATATTCACGTTTATATTTGGTGAACTGATCTCTAATATAGCGATCTTGTTGGCATTCATTTTTCTGAACGGAAGTAAATTACTGCTAAGAATATATAGAATGAGAAGAGCATGAACAATTCATCCAATTACAATACAAAATACATAGAACACGAAGAACATGTATGAATAAAAGTAGACAAAATTTCTTCTGCTACTAAGAAAAATTATAACAGTCCTTATCGACTATGATAACATTTATAGTTATCTCAAAGCTATTGCCTACTGTAGGAAGCAGGGACCAAGATGCTAGTAGGCTCGAAGACACACACATGAGACCGATCCATTTGATGTCTGAATTGATTACTGCCTGTTGTAAGTAATCGGACAAGTCCGGTGAATATCGGACTAGTCCGATGTTGTCCAGTAAGGGTAACCGGACTAGTCCGGACCCTATACGGACTAGTCTGATTTTTCAGTAACTGTCAGTTTGAATTCGAAATTGATATGTGTTCTAATTGAAAGGACACAACTCACCGAATTTTGAGTCTATGATCAGGAGACTCAATAATTGCTAAGGGTGGGAGGCCCCCTCTTGTGTCTCTTAGTCAACTATAAGAAGAAGGTCAAGTGTGTGATCAAAGAAGGCTTGAAGGCATACACTCATACACACTTGAACACTCTAACCCACTTAGAATCCGATCAAGATACCAAGAGAAGAACAAGGGGAAACGCCTCTCGCCGCCGTTCTTCTTGCGGCCTTGCCTTGTTGGCTAGATGGCCGCATCTTCAATCAACAACAAAGATGGAGGTCAAGATATTATTAGTGTTCTTGTGCTATTTGAGAGATAGCACTTGGTGTTCATATTGTATTCGGATTTCTCCATGTAATTCGAGATGATTTAGTGGATATTTGATCTTTGGGCTCCTTCTTGATTTCTAACAGTGGTATCAGAGCCGTTTAGACCACTAATCATTTCGAATTGAGTTTTGATCGAAGTTTTTCGGTGAAAGTTTTAAAGGTCCGGACTTGTCCGGTCTAAGGGCCGGACTAGTCCGGTGTGCCACACTAAAGTGGTTAGATTTTTGGATCAGGGCGTGACGCGCTCATCTGATTGAAAACCAATTAAGCACTTTGGATTAAAATCCATTGTGAAAATTAAGTTGATTTGGTAAGATGGTAAGATTAAGATTCCCTTTTGGGTATTTTGACATTTTTTCAGTTTTTTTTTATATGAAACTTTTCTGGGGTTGGTCGTACTAGTCCGGAATAGTACGAACCAAACTCGAAAAGTTCAATAAAGAACGGATCAAATGTTTTGATGGGATCGAACTTATCCGGCGTATGGACCGGACTAGTCCGAAAACCATACTGTAAGAGTTCGGACTAGTCCAGCCATGTGCGGACTAGTCCGTGTTATACAATTAAGTTTACTTATTTAATAAGCTTCCGCTGTGAATTAAGTTTATTGTCATAGCAATTTGGTCGAGTAATCAAAGCGAAAGATAAATTGCTATGTCAATTTAAGTTGCATGAAATTATATTGAGTAACCAAAGTGAAAAATAGAATTATAATGATTTTAAGTTATATTAATGTCATTATTGGCCGAGTAACCAAAGCGAAAGGCATTAATGACATTTTCCTTTCTAAGTACATAGTAATTTGGTCGAGTAACCAAAGCGAAAGATAAATTACTATGTATTTCAATTGTTCTTCAATGTTCAGTTTTAATGTCATTATTGGTTGAGTAACCAAAGCGAAATGCATTAATGATATTCTTTTTGTGAGAACATAGTAATTTGGTCGAGTAACCAAAATGAAAGATAAATTACTATGTTGATTTTCAGTTATTCTCAAATGTTGAGTTTTAGTCGAGTAACCAAAGTGAAAGATAAAACTCATTATTTTCTTGTGGTTAACATCTATGCATTCTTCTTGATTTTGGTTTTTTGATTATGAAGGTTCCTCCAATGCGAATTCAACACTAAGTTTCATCGCTTCTATTGATCCACTCAATGGAAGCAATTATAGGAGATGGCGAGAGAAGTTGGAGATTGTTTTGGCAGTCTCTGAGATAGACTTGGCTCTCACTACGCCATATCCGGTTGCACCGGTTGAACCAGTAAGAAATGTTGATGAAACTCAGGAAGCCTTTACCGTGAGGACAAAGGAACATACTACTGAGTTATTGACTTATGACATTGATTGTTATAAGTGGAAGAAATCAAACAGGAAATGTTTGATGGTAATTAAGGGCACTATCACTGAGGCCATTCGGGGAGCAATCCCTGAATGCGAAACTGTTGTTGAATACCTCCAAAGGATAGAGAATCAGTTTACTGGTTCTTCTAAGGTCACTGCAAGCACTCTTATCAAGAGGCTTGTTACTGAAAAGTATCATGGAGATGGTGTGCGTGAGCACATCTTAAGGATGACAAATATGGCTGCAAAGCTTAAGCCTATGGATTTGGGGATTAAAGATGAGTTCATTGTGCATCTCATCATTGCCTCACTTCCTAAGGAATTTGAGACTTTTGTCATCAACTACAACTCTCAACCTGAACTATAGAACATAGAAAAACTCATGGCTATGTGTGTTCAGGAAAAAGAGAGGATTAAGTCCCTTCACGGTTATGATGCTATTAATTACGTGAAGGGAAAAGGTAAGGCTAAGAAGAATTATTCTTCTAAGAAATCTTTTAAGTATCATGGTTTTTCTCACCATGATAAAGATAAGGGTAAGTTTCCACAAAGCCATCCTTACAATAAGGATGTGAAAGTGGATAAAGATCAGTGTCGCTTTTGTTTAGACAAAGGTCACCATCACAAGGATTGCATTGGCTTCCTTAAATGGTGTTGCAAAAATGGTAATGATTTTGTGACCTTTGTTGATGAATCCCTGCTTTTAGATTATATATCATCTTCTTGGTGGATAGACTCAGGTGCCACTGTGCACGTTTGCAATTCGTTGTAGGGGTTAAATATGAGGAGGACCCTAGAAAGAGGGGAAAGGGCCATTAAAGTTTCTGATGGTCATGAAGTTGAAGTGAAAGCTATTGGAGATTATCCATTAGTATTAAGAAATGGCTTTGTACTTACACTTCAGGATGTATTATATGTATCCTCTTTAAGTAGAAATCTCATTTCAGTGTCATGCTTAGATGATGATGGTTATGTTTGCCAGTTTGGCAAAGACAGATGTATAATTAAGTATGATAATAAGATGGTTGGTGTTGCCATAAGACAAAGCATGCTATACTTATTACCTATGCATGATGATGTTAATGTTGTAAGCGACAATCAGTTTTCCTCACATCAGGGTAAGCGTAAGAGAATCGATTCTGAAATGTCTTTAAAATTATGACATTGTCGCTTGGGCCATATTTCGAGAGGGAGAATTGAACAATTGTTTTCACAATTGATTCTTCCCCAATTGGATTTTTCGGATTCAGAAGAATGCATAGACTGCATTAAGGGAAAGTTTGTTAAGAAAATTAAGAAATGTGCCATACGCAGTGCGGGAATTTCGGAATTAATCCATACGGACATTTGTGGTCCTTTTCCCGTAGTATCTGTTGATGGTTTTGATTCATTCATAACCTTCACAGATTACTATTCTCGCTATGGCTATATTTATCCAATTAAAGAACGCTTTGAAGCGTTGGATAAATTTAAGATATTTAAGGCTGAAGTTGAAAATCAGCACAATATTAAGATTAAAGTGGTAAGATCCGATCGTGGTGGTGAGTACTACGGTCGTCATACCCCGTATGGCCAAGTTTATGGACCGTTTGCTCGGTTCCTACAGGAAAATGGCATAGTCGCCCAGTATTCCACACCGGGCGAGCCTCAGCAAAATGGAGTAGCGGAGCGGCGCAACCGTACGCTAATGGATATGGTTAGATCCATGTTAAGTCGATCAGATTTACCGGTTAGCTTATGTATGGAGGCATTAAAAACCGCCATTCATGTGCTAAATTGGGTTCCTACTAAGTCGGTGTCCAAAACACTGTATGAGTTGTGGACAGGACGTAAGCCCTCATTAAGTTATATGCATATATGGGGCTGTCCCGCTGAGGCAAAATTGTTTAACCCAAACATTGGTAAGTTGGATTTTAAGACAGTAAGTTGCCATATTATTGGCTATGCACAAAAGAGTAAGGGATATCGTTTCTATTGTCCAGAACGATATACTAAGTTTGTAGAAACAAGGCATGCCGTCTTTTTAGAGGATACCATGATAAGAGGGAGTACGGTAAGATGAGAAATTAATCTTGAAGAGAAGCGGGTTTATGTACTCACTCCTATGATTCAAGAACCATATTTCTCATTACCTACTACTGTTGAATCATCAGTGCCTATTGGTAATGATTCAACACATGTTGTTAGTTCTCCATTGACAACGGAATTATTAAGAGAGGTTGAGCATTTTTAGCCCGTTGTCACTAATAATGAAGAGCAACAACAGCCTCAAAATGAGGATAATATGCAATTAAGAAGATCTCAACGAGAAAGAAAATCGGTCATTCCGGACGATTATGAGATCTATTTGAGTGAGGCAATTCAAATGGAGGGTGATCCCACCACATTTGAAGAAGCTATGAGAAGTTCTCAATCATCTGAATGGCGTAAAGCCATGGAGGATGAAATGAGGTCTATGGAAACAAACAAAGTCTGGGATTTAGTTGAGATTCCTAATGGAGTCAAAACAGTAGGCTGTAAATGGGTCTACAAAATTCAACGTGACTCCAAAGGGAATATTGATAAGTTTAAGGCCAGACTTGTTGCAAAAGGCTTCACTCAAAGAGAATGAATTGATTATAATGAGACATTTTCACCTGTCTCAAGTAAGGATTCGTTCAGAATCATTATGGCATTAGTTGCATATTATAATTTAGAATTACATCAGATGGATGTAAAGACGGCGTTTCTCACTGGTGATCTATATGAGAACGTCTATATGACACAACCGAAAGGTTTTGTTGTTAAGGGTAAGGAACATATGGGATGCCACTTAAGAAAATCCATTTATGGACTTAAACAAGCATCAAGGCAGTGGTATCTCAAGTTCGATGAAACAGTAAGAAAGTTTGGGTTTAAAGAAAATGAGGAGGACAATTGCATTTATGCTAAGTTTAAGAGCGGAAAATTTATTTTTCTCGTGCTTTACGTAGATGATATACTACTTGCACGTAGTGATGTCAATCTACTATCAGAAACTAAGAAATTTTTGTCCTCTAATTTTGATATGAAAGATCTTGGTGAAGCATCCTATGTATTGGGCATAAAAATTCACCGAGATAGAAATAAGGGGGTATTAGACTTATCACAAAAGGCATACTTAGAGAATGTACTGAGAAAGTACAGTATGCATAAGAGTAAGCCTTCGCCTGCTCCGATTGTCAAGGGCGATAAGTTTGAGAACTTTCAGTGTCCCAGGAACCAATATGAGATCGATCAAATGAAATCGGTTCCATATGCTTCTGCTGTCGGAAGCCTTATGTATGATCAAGTCTGTAGTCGCCCTGACTTAGCTTATGTGACCGGAATGCTTGGCAGATATCAGGCCAATCCAGGGATTGATCACTGGAAGGCAGTTAAGAAAGCATTAAGATATGTGCAAGGCACAAAATGCCTCATGTTAACGTATAGTAAGTCAGATCCACTTGAAGTAGTGGGACATTCAGATTCATATTTTGCAGGTTGTGTGGATACTAAGAAATCCACGTCAGGTTATATATTCACCCTCGCGAATGGAGCCATTTCGTTGAAAAGCTCCAAACAAACCGTCACTGCATCATCGAGTTTGTTGCATGTTATAAGGCCACCGGGAAGGCTGTTTGGCTTAAGAAATTTTTACCCGGTCTTAGAGTGGTCGACACATTGAAAACCCACTTAAGTTATACTGCGATAATGAGCCCGCAGTATTTACTCTCACAACAATAAGTCGAGTGGTGCTGCCAAACACATCGACATTAAGTTTTATGTTGTGAAAGATCAAATTCAGGATCATATCATAAGTCTTGAGCATATAAGTATCAAGCGTATGCTTGCAGATCCGCTAACAAAAGGTCTTCCACCCAGCGTGTTCAGTGAACACGTAGCCGGCATGGGTTTAAGGGAGAGCCTATGATCACTGGATATTTAGGGGTCAAGTAAGAGTAATGTTTATTTTCAAATGTGAGATGTATTATGGTCTTCGAGTCTAACAATACGTAAATGGTTGTTGTGATGCATTGTGCCCTATATGTCAAGCATGAGAAAATGGACACTAAGTTTAGTATTAAGTAAGTTGGTAAGTTTCAGATTCGAGTTCAAGGGGGAGAATGTTGTAAGTAACCAGACAAGTCCGATGAATATCGGACTAGTCCGATATTGTCCAGTAAGGGTAACCGGACTAGTCCGGACCCTATACGGACTAGTCCAATTTTTCAGTAACCGTCAGTTTGAACTCGAAATTGACATGTGTTCTAATTGAAAGGACACAACCCACCGAATTTTGAGTCTCTGATCGGGAGACTCAATAATTCCTAAGGGTGGAAGACCCCCTCTTGTGTCTCTTGGTCAACTATAAGAAGAGGGTCAAGTGTGTGATCAAAGAAGACTTGAAGGCATACACTCATACACACTTGAACACTCTAACCCACTCAGAATTTGATCAAGATATCAAGAGAAGAACAAGGGGAAACGCCTCTCGCCGTCGTTCTTCTTGCGGCCTCGCCTTGTTGGCTAGATGGCCGCATCTTCAAGCAACAACAAAGATGGAGGTGAAGGTATTATTAGTGTTCTTGTGCTATTTGAGAGATAACACTTGGTGTTCATGTTGTATTCGGATTTCTCCATGTAATTCGAGATGATTTAGTGGTTATTTGATTTTTGGGCTCCCTCTTGATTTCTAACACTGCCTGCCAATGCGGTCGCCGCAAGCTGCACGAGGAAGTTCTGCAAGTGCAATTGATCAATCCAGTCATGCAAGGACGGCAGGGTCTCCGTATTCACGATTCAGGAGCCCACCTATGCACTACGGCCCTATGCACATAATGGAATCACGCCAGCACTAGGATATGTTTCCATCATCGGTGATTATGGAATCACAAAGCTCATGATATTTGTAATCGTGTTGACGCCGGACGGAGTCCCTGGCAGATTGGCTGGCCACAGGGTATGTCGAGGCCCACCCGGCAATACCCTCTTACTCCGCCCCTGATCTTCACAGACAGAGTAGTATCTCATAAAACATGGTCATAATGTCTTTAACCGCTCTTACACAGAACAAATATTAAGCACCCTACATCCACACAAGCAGTGTATATCTCAAAAAATGTAACAATTCTTCACATTACTATATTGCATGGAACATACAACGAGCACAGAATGGTTAAGAATAAGAACCAACATTTGCCCTTCCATACTGCACATCATTATCAAAAAGCTTACTTGCCAACTCGTTTTACACAATTATTGTCACAAATGTGTGAGAGTAAGCATGACTTAATTACTTTATGTTGGAAGAGCCAAGCTTGCACAGTATATAGGAGAAACTGGAATGAAAGTGCAGACAAAGACTTACCTTATCCCCGGTGCTGTTAGTCATGTGCTGCAGCCCTCCATGCCATTCCGGGGGCATTTGGGATGCATTGTACAAACCTTTTTCAGCATATTCTACCCACCTATGCTTTCATGCAAAATACACAATGCTTAGTGTTCTAGCATACTATCTGGGGAAGCAGACAGTTATTAAAAACAAAATATACCGATGATGGCCTAACTAAACAGTACTAGCTATATCTTCAGAATGATCAATTCTATCATCTTTCAGATCTAAATTCTAATGTATGCATGAATAAAACAACCACAGTGGTCCAACTCCCAGATGAGAGTATAGCTCACCATATTGAGTGTCATGTAGATTCTCTTAGTACTTGTTTCCAAACTTGCCAACACCCACAAGTGTTGCACCAATACCGTGAATTTTTGTTTGCCTGGAAAGAAAGAGAAGAATATTAATCTGTTCTGAGACCCAAAGCCACATCCATTCCTTGAAAATTGAAGGGAGTGTGAGGAGGTTGACCACTTACAACAGGTTCCCATCTAGAAGACATTTGCTGTAAATTACACCATGTTAGAAATAAAACAACATCTCATTCAAAAGTGCAACAAAAGCGCTCATTCAAAAGTGCAACAAAAGCAGAATTAAGCTATGCCTCTCAAATTGGAGAATTTCAGAATCAAGCACGGCACGGTATAAAATGATTGAAAGGGAAGATTTCAAAAAGAGCGAAGTACATGGCTGGTCCCTAAACTTGTATGGGGTGCCATCGAGGTCTCTCAACTCTAAATTTGCATATTCAAGTCCCTAAATTTGTTATTGGTTCATTTACGGTCCAGATCACCCTAATTAGCAGTGATCTACCTACTTGGTGTCTCTGTTGTGGCCATGTCACTCAAGAAGTTATCTGACTGTGTTTGTAGGTTATATTAAGCTTAATAACAGAAGATAACATAACAGACCGAAGAGCCATTAGGCACTGGGCTCAGATAAGGCAGCAGAATCTCCGAACATTTTATTCTACAATGCTAGGAACCTATTTCATATGGCTTGGATTTTACTTGATAAAACCACCTTGCAAAAGCACATTAGGAGGGTAATTAAATGATTTGATAAAGTTTAGGGTGTGCCTAAATACCGGATTAGAAGTTTGGGGGTTATGTAGTCACCAGTAGACTTTTCGATATGGTTTTGGATTTTACTTGACAAAATAAAGTTATGAAAGTTAACTTGTTAAAATGAAGTAAATATAAATACAAGTGGGTATGGAATCAATCGATGAAAGAAGCAGCGAAGGCAGCAAAGACATGGTATATGCTGAAGTGCAGATGTGAATGTAAATTTAATATATACAGATCTCAGGACTTAATCTCTCGCCCTTGTGGTGGTACGTGGGATTATCATCAGCTAGAGTTGAGCATTGGCAAGTGTGTACTAGACCAGTACATCAATCGGTCCTGTTATGGTTTCAACCAGGGACGTAAATCTCATCGGGCACAGCATGCTGGACAAACCGAACACGAACGGACTGGAATCGAAAGAAGCCATTCAGGGTCCCTTTGGTTATGCTGCACCAGAAGATTCTCTACCAAAAATCATTAATCTAAACCAAAGGCCTTCTCACCCAAATCAGATTCACAAAAATCTGCTGATTCCCATAGTGTAAATGAAAATCTGCTGGGATCCCTGATTTTTCAGATTCCACTTCCTACTTTTTCCAAAAAAATTACCCACCAATGCCACTGGTTACACAACGAAGCGTTATTTTTCTATTTTTCTCCTCCCCACGCACGAAGCCTCTGTCTCCAGTCTTCCCGTCGCCCAGGGAGAGTAGATCGGCAGCGCATCCACCACCGGCGCCTCCCACACACCGGCGCCTCAACTCGATGAGCCCCCGCCTCAATTTCTCCACCCCCCTATCGATTCGATCTGTCATGATTTGTCGCCTGGGAGCCCGCTCGGGAGCCCGCCGTCCGTCGAGCGGGAGGCGTCCACGCCGGAGACCTTCGGCGCCTGATGCTGCCGGCTCGAGGGAGCCCGCCATGGCCGTGCTTCAGCCTACCCCGATTGACGTTTTGGATGTGCGTCGGTCTTGACCTGCCCAGCCATGGCCGCATTGTGGCCCGTCCGTCGCGATGCGGCCCCGACAGGGTAGCGTGTTGCCGTCGCCGTCACGCTCGAGGCGGGCGTATCCTCGCTGCGGCCCCACCCGATGTGGTGGAGTACGGCGTCGGACCCGGCAAGCTTGTTGTCGCCACCGTGGAAAAGAGGCACCATTGTTATTTTTTTGTTGCAGGAGTTGAAGGACGTGGACACCGTTGAGTTCGTCATCGACTCCGTGGACGCGCTCCACATCCACCACCGTGGAGCTTCAACATTGCTCCACACCTTGAGAGGCGATGCACGCTATAGCAGTTGTTCCAGCTGCACAAGCAGCAGGTGGCCGACGAGAACAGCTGTTCCTGCTTGTCTTGGTTGAGTTGTGAGCTGAAGAGTAGGGAAGCAAGACGAGACTTGGAGCTCTGCTCAGCAGCAGTGGATGTAGGGCTCGATTGACTTCTAGGCATCGAGCAGCTAGGAGGTACTTTTGCTTGGCTCTGCTAGATTTGCTTCAGCTGGAGATGGACTCAAATGACGAAGAGGAGAACAAAGAGGAAAGTAAGCACAGGAGTGAAGGCCATCAATTTTTCCATCAAGATTTGTTTCAGCTGGAGAAGAAGCAAACTGTGATGCCATCAATTTTTTCACCGTTCTGCAGTAGATGGTGGCACCCATGCAATCAATGGGAGAGGGAGAAGAGAGGGGCTGACAGGTAGGGCCCACGGATTTTTTTTGTGATACATGCATATTTGTATTATTTAAATGAAAACACTTTAATGTTTATATTATTTATATAACAGAAGCTTACAAATTAATAATGGTATAACAACCATTTCTTACAGAATCTACAGCTCACAGTTGTTTACAACCAAACAGATTACAATTTCCCCACAGCTAGCAATTCACAGTAGTTTTTTCACAGCTCACAACTGCAATCAGATTTTCGAAAATCTACAGTTGAACCAAACACAGCCTCAGTCAATCAGATCAGAAGTAAACAAAAACTGGCGTGTGTTCAAATGAATGCGCGAACCAAATAAACGTGGAGCGGGATTAGCAGTAGTAGGAGAGAGGAGGTGTATGGGTAGAGATGGGGGCGGACACGGAAATGGAGGAGGGAGAGAAGGAGGAAGGGGATTGCACGGAACTTACAAGTAGCCTTCGTCGCGGGTGAAGTTGGAGAGGCCCTTCTCCTTGATTCCCCTGAGCACGCCCCGCACCACCGCGGCCATGGGCGACGACGAACAACTGGCCGGAGCAGCGAAGAGACGAAAGCTGAATAGAAGATATGGGCCCGGCCCATCGTTGCTTGCTAATGGGCTGGACTTCATCCATTCTCAGCTGCTCACGTGCTCCCCTTCATACTGCTAGTGCAGGCTTGCATGAACGCGTGTGCGGTGCAGAAATCTCCGGTGACGCGAGGTAAGGAAAGGAGGAGCCCACCGTTCCGATGCATTCTCCGGTGCTGTACCCGCATGGATCAAGTATTCAAGCTGCCAATGATTATAGGATCAACACATGCGTGTGTGCAGTGAACAACAAGGGAGGTTATGTCATCCAATGCTTTTTCTCCGTCGATCCGTCTCGTCATGGTTTTTTTTTTCTCTTTCCTTTGATGCATTCACATTACCTGTCCATGTCGTCGTCTCAACTATCATCATCCTCCATCGTGCGCACGATCCAAGGCTATGGAGATGCAGCTCTTCTCTTCTTCGACGTTATATGCATCAATCCTCATCCGTCCATCAGTCCACACGGTCTCGTCGAATGCCTATCTATTGTAATCTCTAGTTGACTTAGGGGCGGTCTTGGAATTTCGGAAACCCGCGGCGAGTTTAAAAGTCGGGCCCTATATAAAAATTAAATTTTAATTATTTATATTACTAGTAAAAATAATATATTAAATGAAAACATTTGTATAGTTTTATTTTTCATATTTATTTAAAAGTTTATTATACCATTTTTTGAGTTGAAGTTATCAATGATGCTGTCAATATTAACCTCGTTCAATAATTTTTTTTATCATGTATAAAGTGACATAACCATTTAACTATAGTTTTTTTGTTATCTTAAGAATTTATCCTTATTTTTTTCTTCTTTTTTCATTGTATGATACTTACTTTCTAGTCAATATAATATTGCTAAAAATAAATAAATAAATTGATCAAAACAATTAATCCATCTATCATGCACTGAGGTAGGATAGCTATTAACATAGAAGTGAGGGGTATTTGGGGCATCAAAGTATGCACCAGGGCATTTTATACTTGGATTGTCGCCTGATACTGCATTGTCGTGCCGTCTAGGCCTGATGTTGTCTTAATTTTCCGCTTGAGTTAGACTATGTGGAGGCTACAAAGCTATTAGAGAACAAATAATGAGCTTCATGGTAGGAACAGCTAGACCGTGTGAAGAGACGTATGTGTAGAGTTGCTTGTTGAAATAATGTGAATTATAACAGGACGATCTGATTAGAAGTGAGTTTCGATCTGATGTTCGGATTTTTTTGATTTATTTTCCTATCGAGACCTCATTGGACTTAATTCTAAAAGAATTAATAGTCTAATTTTTAGACTATTTATATATTATATG
Source organism: Tuctoria greenei (assembly GCA_036927565.1). Taxonomy (NCBI): domain Eukaryota; kingdom Viridiplantae; phylum Streptophyta; class Magnoliopsida; order Poales; family Poaceae; genus Tuctoria; species Tuctoria greenei. Next base: position 8,927,510 of record JAYESD010000007.1, read on the forward strand.
TACAACCATTTGGGGCCCCTAATTTTCGGGGGCCCGGGGCGGTCGCTCCTTGGGCACTGCCCCAGGGCCGACCCTGTGACTTCTTATATAATTGATTCTTATTGGTACATTTTACAATAATGATTTTTTATTGGTTATTAATTGGCGCTGTTCATGTTGAAGTATAGTGAGTTTTGTGTGCCCTTTACTATCAGTATTTAGTTTTTCATGCAACTTGTGGATGCTTAATATTTTACATTTGGAATATTAGAGCACACAATTTATTAAAATAACATTTGAGTCAACACATATTCTAAGTTTCAGGCCTGAGTAAAGCTGGGAATATATTGAAGTATAAGTGAATTATTCAGCCTTCTCTATCAACTTATCCTTTTTTAGTATTGTTGCTCGATTTCAATAGTTCATGTCTCATATATATTGAAGGAAATATTATTGATATCAAAATAGATACCTCAAGATGATAAAAATATCTCGATAACATATTATTGATCTATGCATTATAAGATGAAAAGACTAAATAAAACAAATACATCAAGCACACTATTAGTAATTAATCCGAAGACTAGGTCACCAACCATGTATATGAGAAAACCACTAACCACCTACTTCAATCACTGTCACTCCGTGTAGTCAAGAAGGTAACTCTCATGTGTCAATGGCAATGTTGGAGTCACCGCCCGCTCCCCTGCACCATCTAATTTTTTCTAAGCAACTATGTGTTGACTTTTACACCAATGTCCTCGATAGAGGTCCACAGCTAGTCCAGAGACATCAGTATGGGAACCCATCTCCCAGTGGCATAGATTCGCCACGAGGATCATCACTACCACCCGGGCCCATGGTCTAACGTCCATTCGATCAGTGATCTCTCCCTACATGGCTGACGGCGACAGATGGCACATCGACGATGAAGATCTAGTTCACCAAATCGAGGACTCCAACAATAACATCTTCGACACCCTTTGCAGTCCAACATGAATCCTCTCTGCCTCATAACAGTGATCCGACCACCTGCCGAACTTGTGCACTGGGGGGACAAACCGCCGAGGGTGGGCATCGTCATCCTAGGCCACCATGACGAGGCATAAGGGGGCGCGGAAGCAAGGAAGTGAGGTAGGAGGAAGCTTCAACGGTAGGGGGTTAACTACAGGCGGTAACGGGGCAAACACTAGTTGGGTCACCTGCTGCCTCCCCTCTCGAATCCCTGTTGTTGTGCCTGATGAGCATGATGGGCTCAAACGCCTTAAGACGAAGAATCTTCCGGCAGATCAGCTCGATGAGACGTCGTTCACCTTGATCAGGTTGTGCCCCAGCTTGTTGTACACAACGGTCACCGCCACCTTCTTACAATCGAGGCAACAAATCGTGTCCGCTACCCGGATAATGAAGGTGATGGTCATGATCGTGGAGGGAGCTTACACTACTACAAAATATATTATCTTAAGCAGTCCTAAACATATTATCACAAGTGGTTTGAAAACCGCTTGTGACAAAGCGCCTGTGATAATCGGCCATTTTCATAGGGGTCACTATAAACCGTCTGTGATAATGATTTTCCACAAACGATTCTTTGCATATAACGTGCCGTCTATGATAACGCATTATCACAGGCGGTTCTATAGAACAACTTTCGCCTGTGATAAGATATGAACCTATACAGAACTAAATGCTATTATTTATAATTTCCTGTTCAAATTCAAATACCAGCTGTCGGTACCCTGCGTATCGGGTACCCCAAGATGCTGCAAGAAATGCTAAGGAGTTCCACTCTTTTGAGTTGAAGACCTCTGAAGGTTGCACGTGTTACACAGTACTGGACCCGCCTCCCTCGTTTGGGTAGCTCCAACACTGCCACGTGTAACGCAAGGCCGGACCTAACTCCCTACATAGGGAAGATCTGATCTTGCCATGTGTCCAGTGACCCCGGACTTAACCCTCAGTAGAGGGAAGATCCGGTGCTGCCACGTGTATAGGGGCTCCGGACCTGCCTCCCCACGATGGGAAGCTCCGAAGCCGCCACGTGTCGGGCCTCCGGACCTAGGACCTCAACGGAAGACTGACAGATCTCCAACGGCTAGGACTTTCAAGGGACTGTTAAAGCGACAATTACAAGACTTGATTACATGTCATTAATGATATATTAATGACACATGATCAGTGGGCTATTAATAGGGGTACCACAATCATTAAGACGTGTTATCACTCTGTTAATCACACTTAATACTCATAGATCGTGTATTAGGCTATTAACTACGCTAGGGTCATATGTCAAGCCAGGCAAGTGTTGTAACGGCCAGTCCTTAGACTATAAAAGGGTTGTGCCACACGGTACATAGACATGGAAGCTCAAACGCTCACAAGTGCCATACACATACTTACAACAACACAACCCCTGGAGTAAGGTGTTACGCTCAGGCGGCCCGAACCGCGTAAAATCTCTCGTTTCAATGTCTTGTCCAAATCTCACGCGCCCCAACCAATCAAGAACCTCCGCGGACTATGATCTAGTAGTACCGGGGGAAGTGTCGACCGCACACTTTGACATTTGGTGCGCCAGGTAGGGGCTCATTTGAGATTTCAAGATGATGAACTCCACCGTAGGATCATCCAACGACAACGCTGAGCAACCTGCGGGAGGGAATCAGCCCAGCGTGCAACAACCAACAGGTTCTGTAGTCCCAGCGGGCGTCGTACCACCACCACCACCATGTGCTCAGGCTAACAATGTCAGACATCAAGATGGGGTCTTAGCGTCGGTCACTGCATTGACGCACAACAATCCTAAGAACGCGCTAATTGTTGCGTGTACTCTTCTCCAACGCCCACCGCCGCCAGGCGCACCTCAGGATGCCATGGAGCAGTGGCGTGCTGATGTGGAACATCTGGTTGTAGCTGCAGTCAATGGTCTCAGCAACCAAGGTTCTCCCCCTTAGGGGCAGGCACCATCCCAGCATCGGATCTTGTCTGGAAGGCTTGGTCCATAGCACCGGAGACATTCTGTCTCTCAGCAGGTGATGTCACTGCCCTCCGGGGTGCGTCGCATCCACACCGCGTCGAGACTTTCGACGCATGATCTTCGGTCGGAGCTCGACATAAGATACAAACAGCAGGACAACCGCATTCACATCGAGCTATGTCAACAGTTCACTGCCAACTTCGGCAGTTCCTACACCCGGCCCGACACTGAACTGGATCTTTTTGCTGTACAGCAAAAGTCGGGAGAATCGTTGCTTTCCTTCATCCAGCGGTTTTCTCAAGTACGAAATATCATCCCTTCCATCTCCAATGCTTCTGCCATCGTGGCATTCAGACATGGTGTCAGAGACAAGAAGATGTTGGAGAAGCTGGCGATGAAAGAAGTTACCAGCGTCACGGAGCTATTTGGCCTGGCTGACAAGTGCGCCCGGGCTGCGGAAGGTCGGGAGATGCACTCTAAGCCAGCTCCGGAGGCTAACAAAAAGTCCTCCAAAGATGAAGCCACTACCTCCGGTAGTGGAAAGAAGAAGAAAAAGTCCAACGACAAGAAGAAGCTGCCGGCGGGCACACCTACTACTGCGGCAGCTGCAACTCTGGGTGGCCGGGGGCCACGCCCCAAAAAGCGACCTCGACCTTCGTCAGAAGACAGCGGTAGTCCAAAGATATGGTGTCCAATCTACAAAACGGACAAACACAGTCTGAAAGACTATCGAGAGGTCCATAACCTTGTCGAGCGCTACGACAAGCACCGAGAAGAAGCTCCTTTCTGCCAATGGGAAGCAAAACAAAATGTCGATGAAGCTCCGGCTGATACGGAGCTCGGCTTCTAGGACCCCAAGAAGGTCCTAAAGGCTGTGTATAACATAGTCGATGATGATTTTGACGTCTCCGACAATGAGCATCGGAAGACCCTCAACACCATATATGGAGGGTCATGGGATATCACTTCTCGTCGCGTCCTCAAGACTATGCGGCGAGAGATGGCTGCCGCAGCTCCTACTGCCAAGGCAGAACGACATCGGAAGTGGATGGACACACCCATCACTTTTGATGCAACGAACTGCCCTAGGAACATGATCGGGGCTAGCCAACTGCCATTGATGGTGTCTCCAACCATCAACAATGTCCAGCTCTACCATGTCTTGGTAGATGGAGGAGCGGCGCTCAACCTCCTAAGCTATGAGGTGTTCGTGAAGATCTAGCTCTAACTCTCGAACCTTCGCCCCTCATGTCCATTCTCCAGGGTAGGTCTGGGGGCCATCAGCTCTCTTGGATCCATTACACTCCGAGTGACCTTCGGAACCCGAGAAAAGTATAGGACTGAGAAGTTGTTCTTCGACGTCGCACACATCAGCTTGCCCTTCAATGCCATCCTAGGCAGGCCTGCCCTGTATAGGTTCATGGCCACAACTCACTACGGCTATCTGGTGTTGAAGATGCCGACACCTTCGGGCGTTCTCTGGATCCGCGTAGATCGCACTACGGGAGTCACTGCGCTGGAAGAACTCCACGCGCTTGCTACAGCGCAAGAGGGAACCTCCAGCAAAGAGCTAGCTGCTCAACCTCCGAGCACTCATCATCGAGGCTCAACCTCTACACCACATGTGCAGCCAAGCGGCGACACAGACATTCTCGTCAAAGTCGTACAAATTGGTTCTGATATCGCCCAGACTACCCGTATATCGGGAGGTCTGGACAACAAATAGGAACTCGTGCTCATCACTTTCCTACGAGCGAATGTTGACGTGTTTGCATGGATACTATCACAAATGGCTGGGATCCTCAGGGATGTGATTGAGCATAGATCGAAGATTTATCCCGACGCACGACCAATACATCAGAAGCCCCGGAAGCAATCAGTTGAGCGGCAGAACTTCATCCGACAGGAAATCAAGAAGCTGCTCAAAGCTGGTTTCATCCGGGAGTTTCATCATCCAGAATGGTTGGCAAACCTAGTCGTTGTACCCAAGGTCGGCGGGAAGCTTCAGATGTGTATCGACTACACCACCTTGAATAAGGCATGTCCAAAAGATCCATTTCCACTACCTCGCATAGATCAGATAGTGGATTCAACTTCCGGGTGTGAACTACTGTTTTTCCTAGATGCATATTTTGGATATCATCAAATCCAAATGTCTAGGGAAGATGAAGAGCATACTTCCTTCATAACAGTAGATGGATTGTATTGTTACACTGCCATGCCATTCGGTCTTAAAAATGTTGCTTCAACTTTTGTGCGAGCCATGCACAAAACATTTGGAGAGCTCATCAGGGACTTGGTGGAGGTGTACGTCGATGAAATCGTAGTGAAAGTCAAGAATAAGGAGTCACTCCTTGACAACCTACAAGCCGTCTTCGACAAGCTGCGCGTGACGCGCACCAAGCTGAACCCGGACAAATGTGTCTTCAGGTTTAGCTCCGGGAAGCTCCTCCGATTCTTGGTGACCCATCGAGGAATTGAGGCAAACCCGACGAAGATCAAGGATATAGAAGATATGCGGCCCTCAGCCCGCATCAATGATGTCCAAAAACTAACTGGATGTTTGGCTGCGCTCAGCCGATTCATCTCAAGACCAGCGGAGCAGGAACTTCCCTTCTTCAAACTATTGAGGAAGACTGGGCCTTTCCATTGGTCCGAAGAAGCAGAAAAGGTGTTCCAAGAGCTTAAGCAGCTCCTCACCACACTACCAATCTTGGTAGCTTCGAACCCTGGTGAGCCTCTACTGCTTTACATTTCTGCAACTACGGAGGTTGTCAGCATGGTCATGGTCACGGAAAGACCGGAGCCATCTCCAGTTCAGGAGCCCAGAACCCTCCGGGAGGGTCCGGAGCTACCTGAAGGCGAGTCTGGGTCCCATCCCCCAGACACATATCTTCAAGGCGAAATTCTAGAAGATCAACCTCTCTCATCTGAGGGAGTTCACACAACCGTTCAAGAAGATCCAAACCCTTCTGGGGGGGGGGGGGGTTCGGACGGAACAAGAAGAAGTTCCGGGCCCCTCCGGGAGGGTTCGGGAAGATCAACAGGAAGGTCCAGACCCCTCCGGGAGGGTCCGAGTTGATGAAGAAGAAGCTTTGGGCCCCTCCGGGAGGGTCCAGACCGTCCAACGCCCGATGTACTTCATCAGTGAAGTACTTCACAACGCCAAGACTTGATACATTGAGGTGCATAAGCTGCTTTACGCAGTTCTTATTGCCTCAAGGAAGCTTCATCACTACTTCCAAGCCAACAAGGTATCAGTGGTAACCTCTTATCCATTGCAAGCCATACTACACAATCCCAACTCTACTAGGAACATTGCCAATAGGGCAGCAGAGTTGGAAGAATTCGATCTCAAATTCCCGCCGCGACAAGCTATAAAGAGTCAAGCCTTGGCTGATTTCATGGTGGAGTGGATGCCTTCTCCATCAAATCCTGGGGGCCCTAGTGAACAGAAGCCGGAACCTAAGATCCCGTTCTTCACAGAGCCTCACTGGACCCTCTACTTTGACGGCTTCGTGCAGAAGCAAGGGGCCAGAGCTGGAATACTTTTCCTCGCTCCGACTGGGAAGAAGGTCAAATACATGGTACACCTTGATTTCAAGGGGACCAACAACATGGCGGAGTATGAAGCTCTTATTTACGGGCTCAAGGTGGCGCTTTCATACGGCATCAAGAAAATGCTAGTGAAGGGTGACTCACATCTCATCATCAAGCAAGTCAAAGGTGAATGTAGTTGTAACAACCCTTGACTTGATGCCTACCTTCTTGAAGTTCAGAAGCTCCAAAAGGACTTTGATGTCCTGCATTGCAACAACGCTGAAGCTGACGAACTCTCGACGAAGGCTTCAACAGGAGCTTCGGCTCTCTACGGAGTTTTGTTCAAAGATTGTCAAGACCAACCGCTTAGCCTGCCGAACTGAGCGAAGGGGGCGACACTGGCACCTCGAAGTTTGCAGTCCTGGTGGCCCTGTTACCATGGTGTCCACCAAGGGTCGTAGGTGCCGCAGGAAGCTCTGAGCAACCCAGCATGCAAGACTCAGAAGCTCAAGTTAGCTTCGATGCATGGATCTCGGAGATTCGGAGCTAATTGAAAGACAATATCCTTCTTGAAGATGGTACATCCGCTGACCGGATCGTCAGGTTGGCTAAAAGATACACGTTGGTAGAAGGGGATCTCTACCGCCGCGGTGCCAATGACGTCCAAATGTGGTGTATCACAAGGAAAGAAGGCCACAAACTCCTCACAGAGATCCATGGAGGTGAGTGTGGGAACCACGCGTCTTCCCGCATGCTGGTCGGTAAAGCCTTTCGGCATGGTTTCTACTAGCCTACAACACTCCAGGATGCAGTCGAGTTGGTGAAAAAGTGTGAAGCGTGCCAGTTCCACGCGAAACAAATTCACACTTCGGCCCAGTCACTGCAAATGATACCTCATACATGGCCATTCGTTGTTGAGGGATGGACATTCTGGAACCTTTCCAAAAAGCCGTCGAAGGTTACAGGTTCCTGTATGTGGCCATCGGCAAGTTCACCAAGTGGTTGGAAGCTACTCCAGTTGTGACAATCAACAAGCAGTCTGCTATCAAATTCTTGAAGTCCATATTCTGCAGATTTGGAGTTCCAAATAGAGTCATCGCTGACAACGGAACCCAATTCACAAGTGCAGAATTCCAAGAGTATTGCGAAGACCTCGGCATTCAAGTAAGCTACACATCAGTAGCTCACCCGAAAAGTAATGGCCAAGCCGAGAGAGCAAACACAGAAATATTTAAAGGACTCGAGACATGCACATATGAGCACCTGAAGAACCACAGAGCCAACTCGATTGAAGAGCTTCCATTTGCACTGTGGGCGAGCAGGACAAAACCTAGCTAGTCAACTGGAGAGACCCCTTCTTCCTGATATACGGAGCTGAAGCAGTCCTTCCTTCGTAGATCACCATGGGGTCGCTCTGGGTCCGGACCTTCAACGAAGCCACGCAGGACCAGCTTCAGCATGAAGACCTTTACCTCGTTGACGAGGAAAGATGCCAAGCAACTGTTCAGAATGCAAGTTAGCGCCAGGTGCTCCGGCGCTATCATCTAAGGCATGTGCGCAACCGACAGCTTGAGGAAGGCGATCTTGTGCTGTGGAGAATACTAACTGTGAAGGGATGAACAAACTTTCCCCCAGCTAGGAAGGTCCCTTCCGAGTGATCAAAGTAACCCGTCCTGGATCTGTTCGCTAGGCAACTGAGGATGGGACCCCGCTTCCTAATCCTTGGAACATCGAGCACCTCCGTAAGTTTTATGCTTAGTTACACGGAGGTGAGTCTATAATTACATGCAATGTAAGCTATAGAGTCTATACACAGAGTCAGGATGGTCCTTCGGAAGAACTCCCGGACCCCTCCGGGAGGGCCCGAATAGTTCAAGCAACATTTTACTCGGTCCCTGTACTGAAAGTGTGGCTTACCTACCTTGGGTTAGAACAATATGTATAGCACACTTAGATTGGTTCCGTACCCTAAGTGTGTCCTTGTCTCCCCTGTAATCCGGACCTATAATGGAAGACATTGTCGTGTGAAAGCTGACTCCACATCCATTAATATTGTACAAACTCATTTTCTTTTATTTATCCTTCTCCTTCTTGTCTATAACGAAGTTGTGCAATTCTTTTTTACCTTTAGTCCAAGTTACTCATATGTTGTACAAGTTATATTATAGATTTTTCGGATCTTAGCATTGCTAGACGGGCTACTTGCCTGAACGCCAAGCCAACATAGGTCCGGAGTGTGCTATCGACTTAACCTGGTCTAGCACCCTAAGTACGCCACTCTACATACATTCTGGCAGGCCTCAGTAGGGCGGGTCCTAAAGGCATTCGGATCTGGAAAATTAAATCAATGTACTTGTTATCATATCGAGTTTCTTCGGATCTAATGAAAACTCAGGACGATGGTGGACGATGCCTGAGCTACTAAGCTCTGACATCCCCCAAGGGGGCCTGCCGTCGTTGTTTCAGATGTTGAAAGTGGGCACCATTGGAGCTAACAAACTTCGACAACTACCATGGGGGCCAGCCGTCAACGTGAAGCATAATGACAATTCGAGTGAAGATGGTGAAGTCACCCCAAGGGGATTCGCCGTCGACATATTCTACGTCAATGGTGGATATCATCGAAGTCGGGAAGCACCGATGATCCCAGGGGGCCCGCCGTCGACGTTCTACGCGTTGACAGTGGGTGCTGTCGGATCTACCAAGCTCCGACAACTCCAGGGGGCCCGCTGTCGACATTTTATGCGTTGACAGTGGGTGCCGTCAGACCTACCAAGCTCCGACAACCCTAGGGGGCCCGCCGTCGACGTTCTACACATTTACAGTGGGTGTCGTCAGACCTACCAAGCTCCGACAACCCCGGGGGCCCGCCGTCGACATTTTACACGTTGATAGTGGGCACTGTCAGACCTATCAAGCTCCGAACCTCCCAGGAGGCCCGCCATCGACGTCACAAAGGGTCCCTGGAGATGTCGGAAGTAAACTTTGGACATAAATGCTAAGCATTCTAGCTACAAGTTCAAAGCGTTCAAGTCATCAAGACATTGTCAAACCTTTTGGTACATGTTCGCAATTAAATTGTGTACATCTACCAGGGGGCCAATAAGATAGAGGACAATGTATTGAAGACAAGTATAAAATGGATTTCATTCATTCTAAGAGTGGATTTCATTCATCGGAAGCACTGGATTACAAAATGAGGGTTACATTAGAAGGCAAAAGAGAAAGGTCCTAGCTACTGGAGGCTCTAAGTCCAGTGGAAAAACGAGGCAACCTTCTCGGCAGCTTTTTGGACCCTAGCCCTGGCGGCATCCTCTTCTTCGGCAATGGGTCCTTCGAAGACTGGATGTACAGAATGTTGGGGGTCTTGGCTCTTGTAACACGTTAGAACATATTCAGCGACGTTCTTGGCCAGTGACTTCCCTTCCGTCTCCAATTGGTCGACGATGATGTCACCCATCACGTCAAGTTTGCTGCCAGTAGAGCTAAGCACCCCCAACGCCTAGTCCAGATCTGGTGTCAGGTTCTCCTGACGTACCAAACTGAAGGCAAGTGGCACCAAGGCTCTGTCGGCATGCCCCAAGAAATCCCACACCTGTTGGGACTTAGTTGCCCTCGAGCTCCGCAGCTCCTCCAGTGACCTTCTAGCCGTCGCAAGCTCTAAACTCTCGCAGGCGATGCGCTCGACCTCTTTGGCATGTTGTTGAATGCTTTCAGCCACTTGCTTTCATGGTCAGCGAGCTCCGTCTCCCGGAGGTGGATGCGGTTTCGCCATTCGACCAAGTCCTTCTCCTTAACTCTCACTTTCCCCTCTCTGGTGGCAACATCAGCTTCTCTTTTAGAGAGCTCCTACCCCAGCTTCCATTACTTCTCTTCTTCTTGCTTGCACCACAGATCAAGCTTTTTTGTGCGGTTAGCCAAGTTTTGCTCTCCTAGAGACAATTTCTAGATGAGCTCCTCCTCCCTCTTCATGAGATCTTGCTGCATCTCCAGGAGCTTCTCTTCCCTCTCATCGAGGTCTGCTCGGTGCTTCAGGAGAATCTTGTTCAGTGTATTGAGGTTGTCTTTATGTTCGTCAGCAACATCATTGCTTTTTATAGCATGCTCGAGAATCTCCCGAGACTTAACGTCAAGGGCCTTGATGGAGGCCTCACTCTCTTCCAGTAACTGACCCCAATATTCCATCCGGGCCTTCTCCTTCTCAACCCACTCCTTTTGGTCAGCAAGCCTCGTCTGTGCTAGCTTGCTCTCGAAGTGAAGCCTGTTGCGCCAACGCCTCAAGGTGTGGCGCTCTTCTTCGAGGACCTTACTGCCATGGGCATTGTCAATAGACAGCGCCAAGGGAATAGGCTCCGGGCCCACCGAGGTCTTCTTTGCCGGCTCCAAGGGGTCTTCAAGAACAAAAATTGGGTCCCACGCCACTAGCGTGGTCCCCTGCGGTCCTTCGGCACTAGGTCCGCTCTCTGGGAGCTCTTCAGCCTCCACTATCACCGAGGAAGGTCCCGCTGAGGGAACTTCAACCTCCGGAGCTGATGTTGAGGGTTCCCCTGCCGGAATTTCCACCATAGGCTCAGTGGGTGGAGGGCCGGCCGTAGACTCTTCTGGGTGCAATCTCCTCCGGGGCGGATGCAATCACCTCCGGGGCGGACGCTAAAGCTTCATCGAGAACCCCAACCACCGCTGGCTCAGGCGCCAGCACATCCACTACATCCGACTCAGGTGCTGGAGCTTCAATCATGTCTGGCACGTAGGTCGGAGCTTCAACTATCTCTAGCATGGAAGCCAAAACTTCAGGCACCACCGACTCTTCAATAACTTCAGGCACAAGCGTCGGAGCTTCGATTGCTTCCGGCTCAAATGTCGGGGCTTCCGCCATCTCCGTGTCCTACATCGGAGTTTCAGCTGCGAGCGCCGTTGCTACTGGCGCACCCTCACAAATGTCTCCCTCGTGGTCCGGCGCCACCACGGGAGCCTCTGGTGTCGCTTCGGGATCCAGATCCATGACAGCCGGCGCCGAAGCTGTTGTGACCTCAGCCACCACTTGGGGAGATGCAGGGGTCAGAGCTGGAACTTCCGCCTGCACAGCCTCAGTCGTCGTGGCGGGTGCCGAAGCTTCCATGCCCTTCCTCGTTTCTCTGTAAACAAGGAATCAAAAGATTCAATAAAAGACAAAAATAAAACCAGCAACACAAGGTGTGGACGTAATGTTTACCTTGGGAGGTTGCCACTCCAACTGGCACAGAACTTCTTCACCAGGCGACGAGAGCCAGATCCCACCATGGTCGGTGTGGTTGGAGCTCCGGATTGCTACCCGGGACTTGTCACCGTCTTCGGCATCGCCTCAGCTGGAACCTCCCTTGACAGGTAAAGACCTTCGGACCTGTAGCCCACGACCGACACTAGGACCAGAGTTAATCTACTAGAGCTAGCGCCCCTTGAGGATGTCTGCACCAGAGGAGGCGTGGCCGCCAAAGATCTGCCTCGCCAGGGAGAAGGAGCAGCTGTAGCTGGAGCTGACCTGACGTGGATCCCGTCAGCGTGCTTCAACTTCCTCTTCCGGCTGGAAGATTTGGCCGACTCCTTGCTTTTGCCCTTGCCCTTGCCAGTGTCATCCACCTTCTGGCTTGGGGTAGTGGGGGCCACCCTCTCTGAAGCACGGGGATCGCTACCCTGGAGGTTGACTGTCTCTCGACCATGCTGAGGTCGTCCAGTGCTGGCATTTTCCTTTGGAGCTCCTTGCTGGACTCTGGAGTCATGTTGAGAGGTAGGAAGGCAGCCGATGGAGCTAAGGCATCGCAGGAGATAGTACCGAACTACAACTTCTTCAGATGGAGCTTCAAGGCTTCATCATCCAAATTAGAATTCAACCCGGTTTCAATCCGGTTGTGATCCATCTCACTATTGAAAGCCCATGCGGGTCACTCCCTTGTCTTCAGCGGAGCCCACCTTTTTACCAAGAAATTGTCGAAGACCATCTGAGGGGTGACTCCACCCTCAACGCATTCTTGGATCCTGGCCAGGACGGGCTTGTACGCATCTGATAGCTCCGGAACTATGTTCCATGCGTCAGTGTCAACATTGGGGAGACCCTTGGGCAGCTCCAACCTCTCGTGCTCGTCCACCGTAATGATCACCCAGTCTTTCTTCTAGTTGTCCCACTTGCCGGAGGGGAACGTCTTCATATACTTGAAGGGGCAATTCTTCTGCTTCACGAAGTAGTAGAAGCCGATGAGCTTCGTCACCTTGCCGGTGGTGTGGGCCGTGAAGAAGGTCCGAAACAGCTGGATGCAGGGAGGCACGCCCACCCACATCTCTTAGAAGTGGACGAAGGTCGCCACTAGCAAGAGTGAGTGGGGTTCGAGGTGATGTAGCTGGAGGCCGTAGAAGTCCAACAGCATGAGGAGAAAGCTTGAAAAGGGCGGGATCAGACCCACCATGGCATACCCGAAGAAGTACACCATCTCTCTGCCGCGCTCCTTCTTGAAGGGGAGCTTGCCAAACGAATGTCCCTGTTGCAGGAGTCGTTGGACCATCCCATGTAGGTACATACCCTCTTTAGTTCTTCGTCGATCTTGATCTTGCTGCGGGGAAGACCCAACTCCATCGCTGCAAAGGGGAGCGAAAGTTGGAAGGGCTATGCAAAAGTTTGGAGGCTCTGGGCGCAAGTTTGAATGAAGGCATAAAGAGTCCTCAAACCATGCAAGCTTTCCTTCTTAAGTAAGCCTCCGCAACGCTTGGATGGAAACCGCAATGAGACAGAGATCCCATTTCGAAAATCTACCTTGTCAATGATGAATGGACCCAGGTCCACTCCAGCGGAAAAGCTAAAGTTATTACGCCAGGTGAACTGTTTTCATGATGGGAGTGAGAAGCCCGAGGACGGTGGCCTGACAGGGCACGTGGAACCTATACGGTTTTTGTATCAGGAACCGGTGAACTTCAAATGCGTGAGATCCACACGTGAGGATCTCACCTGCTGCATTCAAAATAAGCCATGCGACGATGGTTAAATAGCGAGCCATCACCCCAAAGACACATCAGAAGACCTTTGAAGCCGCAGCGCGGGAATCGAAGATGGCCCTACCTTCGGTAGAATAACTTAACTCAAAGGATTTCTCCCAGAGGTGGGCCCGGGGGCCACTATTGCTACCCTGCGTACCGAGTACCCCAAGATACCGCAAGAAATGCTAAGGAGTTCCACCTGTCTGAGTTGAAGACCTCTGAAGGTTGCATGTGTTACACAGTACTGGACCCTCCTCCCTCGTTTGGGTAGCTCCAGCACTGCCATGTGTAATTCAGGGCCGGACCTAACTCCCTACATAGGGAAGCTCCGGTCTTGCCACTTGTCCAGTGACCCCGGACTTAACCCCCCAGTAGAGGGAATCTCCAGTGCTGCCACGTGTATAGGGGCTCCGAACCTGTCTCCCCACGATGGGAAGCTCCGGAGCCACCACGTGTCGAGCCTCCGGACCTAGGACCTCAACGGAAGACTGACAGATCTCCAACAGCTCAGACTTTCAAGGGACAATTAAAGCGATAGTTACAAGACCTGATTACATGTCATTAATGCTATATTAATGACATACGATCAGTGGGCTCTTAATAGGGGTAACGCCATCATTAAGATGCATTATCACTCTGTTAATCACACTTAATACTCGTAGATCGTGTATTAGGCAATTAACTATGCCAGGGCCACATGGCGGGCCAGACAAGTGTTGTAACGACCAGTCCTTAGACTATAAAAGGGTTGCGCTGCACGGTACATGGACATGGAAGCTCACAAGCTCACAAGCGCCATACACATACTTACAACAGCACAACCCGTGGAGTAGGGTGTTACGCTCAGGCGGTCCGAACCACGTAAAATCTCTCGTGTCACTATCTTGTCCAAATCTCACGTGCCCCAACCAATCAAGAACCTTCGCGGGCTACGATCTAGTAGTACCGGGGGAAGTGTCGATCGCACACTTCGACATATTGCGCACCAGGTAGGGGATCATTTGAGATTTCACGATGATGAACTCCGGTGCAGGATCATCCAACGGCAACGCTGAGCAACCTGCGGGAGGGCATCCCCCCAACGTGCAACAACCAGCGGGTGCTGTTGTCCCGGTGGGCATCGTGCATCTAGGCATCCCTGTAGGTTTTGGTTGATTTATGACAAACAAATGAGATCCTAACCAAATTGTTGAGATGAGCACATGTTTTAATGAAATTATGAAGAAAGTGCAAAAATAAAGGAGAATGAGGATCTATATGGAAAAGAGCTCAAAAACTAAATAGATTAGATCAATGTGTATGGAGTGTGTTGGAGAAACACACCCCAAGAGATCAAGCACAAGAAAACTCATTCACTGCAAAAATTTACACAGGTCCGGACTAGTCTGATATACCCCAGACTAGTCCGATAACCCCTCTGTTCAAAATCGAACAAGTCCTCCCAGTGCGGACTTGTCTGCACAGTCCAGGTTAACACACACCGGACTAGTCCGATATCACCACGAACTAGTCCGATATCTTTCTGACTAAGATCGGACCAGTCCTCCCCAGTGCGGACTAGTCCTCAACACTTCACAACTTTGCACGACATCGAATAAGTCCGATCATATCTGGACTAGTCCGATAATCTCTCTGACTAAAATTGGACAAGTCCTCCAAATGCGGGCTTGTCCCTAATTCACTAAGGGGTTCACCACAGCCGGACTAGTCCGATAGTAAATGGACTAGTTTGAACATTTCCAAAGCCTAAATCGGACTAGTCCACCCAAGGTCGGACAAGTTTGATATTCCTGAGAACTTAGGGTTTCCTACACGCCGCACACCGGACTAGTCTGGACTCCGCCATGGACTAGTCTGGACTCTTGAAACCCTAACGGTAACTTTTGGAAACACCCTATAAATATATGTGCACGGCCCTACTTTCAACACTCTCAACTCCCTGCGCCATCACACCCTCCAAGAGCTTAGAAAACACATCTCTCCATGCAATCCAACACAAGAAAGATCAAATCCTTGAGGATTCATCTTGGATCAAAGGAGAGAAACGATTCACACGTTTGAGCTCTTGGGTTTGATTCTCTAACACACTCCTGTTGTTTCATTGTTGATCTTAAGAGTGTGTTCTTGGTGGTGTTCGATTTGTAATCTTGGGGAGCCCTCAACTTGTGAGGAAGCCCCTTGAACTTGGTGATTTACCCTTTGTGATAGTGGAAGAGAATTGGCCTTTGTGGCGATTCGACGAGGTTAGGGTTGGTGAAGACCCGGTCCTTTCGTGGGCTCCTCAACGTGGATGTAGGTTGCCTTTGTGGGAACCGAACCACGGGATAAAATCTTGTGTCAAACTTGTTCTTAAGTTTTCATATCATATTCTGGGGTTCACTTGATCTTGTCCATCTTACGTTAAAACATTGAAATCAAAGTTAATTTGTGCTACACTTAATTTCATTGACTCAATACTTTCAATTTACATACTATATTCCACTGCGTACCGTGCTTGTATTGAAATCATTGATCTGACTTGATCAATCTAGTCCGCACGCACCGGTCTAGTCCGCACACTACCGGACTAGTCTGATTTCCTGGTATTTGATCAAGTTGCTAAGTGTTGCAGGTTCCGACTAAAAATCAAAAAGGCCTATTCACCCCCCTCTAGGCCACATTCAATTGGTATCAGAGCAGGACTCTTCGCAAGAGACTAATCGCTCGAAGAGAACATGTCAGACATGAAGGATGTGCACAAGCGTCTCAACCAAGAGAAGATTGAAGATGAAAAAGCTCAAAAATTGGAGAAGCTGCTCGACGCCATTCAGGACTTTGAGGATGAAGATGAGGAGACGCTTGAACTCAAGGCGCTCCTAAGGAAGAAAGCCCTCTCCAAAGGGAAAGTGAAGATCAAGGACAAGAAGAAGGGGAGTAGTCACACCGACTACTCCCGATATCCTTTCAACTACGATCGTCTAAATTCTAACAATAACCATTATTTGTCTATTCCTCTAGGAAAAGCCCCACACTTTGACGGCAATGATTACTCAATGTGGAGGCAAAACATGAAAATGCACTTAATCTCACTCAATCCCAGCTTGTGGCATATTGTGTGTACAGGAATAGATATCCCCGACGACGATGAAGAGCTTACAACAAGCCAAGAGCAAGCAATTCATCGGAATGCTCAAGCTGCAGCAGTCATCACATCTTCACTAAGTCGGGAGGAGTTCACCAAGGTGGATGGACTCGAGATTGCAAAGGAAATCTGGGACACATTGCAAACTGCACATGAAGGCGATCGTCATGTGCGAGAGGCGAAGATCGAAATGATCGAATGCGAATTGGGAAGATTTGACATAGAAGAAGATGAGTCACCGCAAGACATGTACAACCAATTGAAGACACTCATCAACAAGGTTCGAGCATATGGAAGTAAAAAGTGGAACGATCATGAGGTGGTGAAGCTCATCCTTAGAGCCTTCATGCCTCACAACGTTACCCTATGCTCGATGATTAGAGAAAGTCCCGGGTACAAGAAAATGACCCTGGACGAATTGCTTGGAATAATCATCAACTTTGTAATGATGGAGAAGCAAGCTATACATGTCAAGGAGATTCCGACCTCACCTCGGCAAAGAAGAAAGGGGTTGCCTTGAAGTCCACTTGCAAGCCCTTATCAAAAGAAGCTCGAGAAGCTCAACAAGAAGAGGACAGCGATGATGAGTGCAGCGATATTGATGAAGAGGACATGACCCTCTTTATGAAGATATTCAAGA
The DNA here is from genome assembly GCA_036927565.1 of Tuctoria greenei. NCBI lineage: Eukaryota > Viridiplantae > Streptophyta > Magnoliopsida > Poales > Poaceae > Tuctoria > Tuctoria greenei. The sequence continues at coordinate 8,944,769 of JAYESD010000007.1, forward strand.
GAATGATGAAGAGAAGGCAAGATGGCAAATCAAGTGAAGGAAAACACAAAGAAAAATCAAGACCAAAGCTGAGGCGGGCGTGCTATAACTGTGGTGAATATGACCACTTTATAGTTGATTGCCCGTATGATGAAAACAAGAAGAAGACCAAGGAAACAAAGTCTCAACCCAAGAAATTCTTCAAGAAGATGAAGCAAGCTGGACAAGCGCACCTAGGAAAGGAGTGGGACTCAAATGATGAGTCCTCATCCGAAGAGGAAGAGGAGATGGCTAGCATAGCCATCGAGAAGACAACTAAGAAGTCCACCCTCTTCCCAACCCTCGGTGCATGGAAGGGCAACGACACTTGCCTCATGGCGAAGGAAGGTAAACGAAAGGTATGGAAGGGCAACGACACTTGCCTCATGGCGAAGGAAGGTAAACGAAAGGTAACAGCAAAATCTACCTCTTCGCGTTCTTTTGATAGTGATAGTGACAACTATAGTGATGATGAGGACATGCTAATTGGCTTAGACAAAAAAACTGCCGCCAAAATGAAATTCTTGATGGATAAGCTTATTGATAGGGAGGGGCTGATTGATTGTCAAGAAGATATGATCATCCTCCAAAAGGAGGAGTATCTCAAGATCAATGAGCTCCTTGAGCTTGAAAAGGAGTGAAGTAAATCACTTGAACTTGAGTTAGCTTCAAGCAAGGAAGCTTGTTTGAAGTTAAGCGACTCAATTGCAATCATCAAGGAAGAACTTATTAACTTAACCAAAGTTAACAAGATCCTTGAAGTGCAAGTTGAGTCACTCAAACAAAGTGACCCTTCATCCTCTTCAAGCTCGCCCTCTCAACCCCTTAAAACTGAAACTACTTCCACTTGTGCAGGTGGTAAAATTGACACTAGCTTGAAAGACAAGTCAGCCTCTACTAAGGACAAGCATCCTTCCCAAAGTGGCATATTTGACAAGTAGAAGGTCAAATATGCAGGTAGTGCATACTTGGCCACAAGACCTCCTAATGTCAAATATGGCATTGGGTATTCCTATGGTGAAAAGCAAAATGCTAGAAACCATAAGAATAACAAGGAGTGCATTGCCTTTGTGAGGGGAAACTCCTCTCAAGCTAAAAGACTAATGATGTTAATAAGTCCAAGATAGTTGACACACATGGACACCGGACTGGTCCGGTCCATGTACGGACAAGTCCGGTCCCCCAGACAAGTCCAGCTTCCCTGACTAGTTTTGTTCATGAACAAGAACAACTATTGTTTAGAACTTTTGATGCATCATATGTTCTTATGAAATGTTTTGGTAAAGTTTGTGCTTATTATGTTGGGCCACGCCATGGGAACACCGAGCCTCATGTGTGGGTGCCCAAATCTCTTGTAACTAACCTCAAAGGACCCAAGCAAGCTTGGGTACCTAAAACCAAGGCATGATTTGATTTTGCAGGCCTATTCCCCCGGTGGGTCAAAATGGGTGCTAGACAGTGGATGCACCAACCATATGACCGGAGAAAGAATGATGTTCGTTGAGTATAAAGAAAATGAGGATCCAAGCGAGGGCATTTATTTTGGAGACAATAGTCAAGGAAGGGTGCTCGGTACCGGTAAAATTGCAATATCATCTCAACATACTCTTTCTCACGTTTTACATGTCGATTCCTTAGATTATAACCTGCTGTCCATATCTCAATTATGTGACAAAGGTTATAATTGCTTGTTTACTAATGAGGGTGTGACCGTCACTAGAAGGAGTGATGACTCGATTGCATTCAAGGGTGTGTTGAAGGGAAAGCTTTATCTTATTGACTTCAACAAAGATAAAGCCGAACTTCACAGATGCTTGATTGCAAAGACCAACATGGGTTGGTTGTCGCATAAACGGCTAGCACATGTTGGTATGAGGAATATTCAAAAACTCCTTAAGGGCGATCACATCCGAGGTTTAAAGGATGTTGTTTTTGAAAAAGACAGGCCTTGTAGCGCGTGCCAAGCCGGGAAGCAAGTAGGAGCACCTCATCCCGCGAAGAACTTCATGACTACAACAAGACCGCTCGAGCTACTTCACATGGACCTATTCGATCCAATTGCTTACATAGGAATCAGCGATAACAAATATGGATTAGTATTTGTTGATGACTTTTCGCGCTTCACTTGGGTTTCCTTTTTGCATGATAAGACAGAAACTCAAGGAACCCTCAAGAAGTTCTTCAAGCGTGCCCAAAATGAGTTCTCATTGAAGATCAAGAACATACGAAGCGACAATGGCACGAAGTTCAAGAATACTCAAGTTGAGGAGTACCTAGATGAAGAAGGGATAAATCATGAGTTTTCAGCACCTTATTCCCCTCAACAGAACGGAGTTGACGAAAGGAAGAACCGAACCCCCATAGAGATGGCGAGAACAATGCTCGATGAATACAAGACCTCGGATCGGTTTTGGGCGAAAGCAGTTAATACCGCCTGCCATGCCATAAACCGACTCTATCTTCATCGACTACTCAAGAAGACATCATATGAACTACTCACCGATAGAGAAGAAGCTCAATGTCAAGCATTGAGAAGAGTGGCATTGGGCGATGTTCGACCACAAGCGCCACCTCCAAATGCAAATGAAGAAGATGAACCACAACTGGAGGTAAACGATCAAGGGGGAGCTTCCACACAAGATCAACATCAAGAAGACGAAGATGATCAACAAGTCCATGAAGGCAACCATATAGGGGGAGAAGAAGATGACCATGAAGATTCAACACCTCAAGTGCCACATCCAAGAGTACACCAATGCGTCTAGAGAGATCACCCAATCGACAACATAATCAGTGACATCCAAAAGGGAGTAACAACTAGATCTCACATAGCTATTTTTTATGAAAAATTACTCCTTTGTATCCTTTTTGGAACCGCGCAAGTTTGAGGATGCATTGAAGGATCCAGATTGGGTGGTGGCGATGCAAGAAGAACTTAACAACTTCAAACAGAACGAAGTGTGGGAACTCGTCGAAAGATCCAAGTTCAATGTCGTCGGCTCCAAATGGGTCTTCCGCAACAAACAAGACGAACACGGGGTGCTGACAAGGAACAAGGCGCGACTTGTGGCCAAAGGGCATTCACAAGTCGAAGGTTTGGATTTTGATGAAACCTTTACTCCTGTAGCTAGGCTTGAATCTATTAGAATATTACTTGCATATGCTACTCACCATGATTTCAAGATAAAATGGATGATCAAAGCACCTTCCTCAACGGACCAATCAAGGAGGAGGTGTATGTGGAGCAACCCCCGAATTTGAAGATGAAGAGTTCCCCGACCACGTCTTTAAATTGCGTAAGGCTCTCTACAGCCTCAAACAAGCTCCTAGAGCTTGATATGAGTGTCTTAGAGATTTCTTAATTGAAAATAGTTTTAAAATTGGCAAAGATGATTATACATTATTCACGAAGCATTTTGATAATGATCTCTTTGTTTGCCAAATTTATGTTGATAATATCATTTTGGGTTCAACTAACAAATATTTCTATGAAGAATTTAGTAAGATTATGACAGATAGGTTTGAAATGTCCATGATGGGAGAGCTGAAATACTTCTTGGGATTCCAAGTGAGGCAACAAAAGGAAGGGACGTTCATAAGCCAAACCAAGTATACTCAAGACATACTCAAGAAGTTTGGAATGGACAAGGCGAAACCTATAAAAACTCCCATGGCAACTAATGGGCACTTGGATCTCAATGAAGATGGACCAAGCGTGGATCAAAAGAGTGTCATTTGACCGTCGTAAAGAGAATCTTGCGGTATTTAGTTCATACACCCAATCTAGGCCTTTGGTATCCTAAAGGTTCCAAGTTCAATCTCATTGGATACTCCGATGCAGATTATGCTGGATGCAAAGTAGATAGAAAAGTACTTCCGGTACATGCTAATTTCTAGGTATATCCCTAGTTTCTTGGTCCTCCAAGAAACAAAACTGAATGTGGGCCTAGAGGGGGGGGGTGAATAGGCCTTCTTGAAAGTTGTCGGATCCTACAACACTCAACAACAAGCTCAATACCAGAGATATCGGACTAGTCCGGTAAAGTGCAGACTAGTCCGGTGTTCACAGACTAAGTTGATTAAGATAGATCGATTAGATTGATTCTTTTATGTGTGCAGCGGAAAAATAGAACCAAATAAAGGTTTCACAGTTATATTCTCGATTATATCACAATTAAATCTTATGTTTAACAATCTAACATAAGATGAGTAATGATTATGAAACCCTAGATTATATTGATGAATTAGAATGGTGAACACCGAAAAGCAAGACACAAGGTTTTATCCCGTGGTTCGGCTACCACAAAGGCAACCTATGTCCACGTTGAGGAGTCCACAACAGGACCGGGTCTTCTCCAACCCTACCCTCGTCGGATCGCCACGAAGGCCAATCCTCTTCCACTAATCACAAAGGGGTGAATAACCGAATTCAAGGGGCCTTCTCACACGTTGAGACTCCCTTAGATTACAACACAAATTTCCACCAAAAACACACTCAAAAGATTACAATTAAAACGCATGAGTGTGTTAGAGAATCAAACCAAGAGCTCAATGTGATGTTCCAAGTGTCTCTCCAATGATCTAGAGTGAATCCTCAAAGGATTGATCGTTGTTGCACTTAATTTCGTGGAGAGATGTAGTTTTTGAGGCTCTTGGGAGGTGTGACGGCGCTAGGGTTCGAGAGAGATCATAATTGGGCCGTGCACCTCTATTTATATGGGGTTTCTAAAAGTGACCGTTAGGGTTCCGAAAGTTCGGACTAGTCCGTGGTGGTCACCGGACTAGTCCGGTGTGCTGTGTGTAGCAAACCCTAAGTATCCCGAAATATCGGACTAGTCCGGCTGAAAACGGACTTGTCCGATTTCGCTACTGGAAATCTTTGGACTAGTCCGATATCCGTCGAACCTGTCCGGACATGTGAAACCCTAAGTGAGTTAGATGACAAGTCCGCACTTGGAGGACTTGTCCGATGTAGATCAGAGGGTTTTTCGGAGTAGTCCGTGTAGACATCAGACTTGTCCGATTTGGATCAGAAAGAATATCGGACTAGTCCGATTGTGATCGGACTTGTCCGATTTTGTGTGACTTTTGAAGTGTTTTGAGGACTAGTCCGTACTGGGGAGGACTAGTCTGATTCTAGTCAGAAGAATATCGGACTAGTCCGACAGATATCGGACCTGTCCGATCTGGTGCAGAAAGGTTATCGGACTAGTCCAGTTGTGATCGGACTAGTCTGGTCCTGTGTAACTTTGTGCAATGTGTGTGTTTAATTGTGATTGAGCTCTTGGGGTGAGTTTCCTTAACACACTCCATACATAATAATCTATTACTCTTCTTCCTTGAGCTCATCTCCACTTTGCTCCTCATCCTTCCTTCTTTCTGGTATTTTGCTCATTTTCCTATCATAGGCCTACACTCATCTCAACAAATAGGTTAGGATCCCAATTTCTTGTCATAAATCATCCAAAACCCACAAGAGAGTCCTATATGCACTTTCAAACTCCCCCTTTTTGGTGATTGATGACAACCAATTGAGATTTCACAAAATATGATAAAAATTGAGATTTTCATAAAGTATGCACATATGAGTCAAAAATACATCAAGCAGTGAAAGAATTATCCATATGTGCATTCTTTATGGTGGGATGCATAACTAAGTATATTGAGACATTGAGAATGACATAATTTACATTAATCAACCAAATCCAAGCATACATGTCATTCCAGGAGCAAGATTACATATTTCAACAAATACTTCTCAAATTAATTAAGCATTGCATCACAGAACCATAACTAACTTAGGAACAAAGTTAAAACACTGCAAAACTCAAAAATAGACAAGAAGCATAAAAGAGCTCTCTCCTCACATCCTAGAAGCTAAGACTCTCTCTCAATCTCTCCCCCTTTGGCATCAAGACACCAAAAAGAAGGAGAGGAGGGTCCTAGGGTCTTCACTCTTCACTGTCGGTCCTCTCATCGTCGTCTTCGTCATCTTCATCTTCAGCTTGATGAGGAGGAGAAGGAGGAGGGGCGGAGACGCTCGAGCCCCCAACGCCAAAGTAGGCAAGTTCGGATGGGGTCAAGGGCCCGAGCTCAGAGTAGTCCGGGTCGGAGTCCTCAAAGATCACTGGAGATCCAATGGGTTCGATCTCCAACTTCTGGCAAATTTTCTTCACATTTGACTTGATGTACTTCATGTCCTCCTTTCTTTTCATGTTGAGCTTGTGGACCTTCACTTCGACCTTCTTGCAGGAGGTGAAGATGGCAGCCAGGTATTTGAGGATTCCACTAGCTGATCCTCTCTGAGGGGCTGCCCTTGAAGTTGGAGCAGCTCTGACATCTTCTCTTGTTCTTGCCGGTGCCTCGGGACTAGAGGCCGGCGAGGGAGCGGACTAGACATTTACTTGTTGAGGCTTCTGAGGCCTTAGAGGTGTGTGCTCCACATCCTTGACAAACTCAATCCCTGTGACTTTCTCAATCATAAACATTAGATAGGGAGCATAGCCACATGACCTGTTGGGGGTGCTGGAGATGTTAACCATATTGTTACATATGTAGTCGAACACATCAAACTGTCTGTTCTTGCTATATGACCCTCATTAGGGTCCGGAGGTACCCTTGTACACTCCCTGCATCCCCATCCTTAGGGGCAATGGTCTTCCTCAAGACTCTGTTTAGCACCACAAAGAATGGCGTCATGTTCTTTGTGGGAGGGGGGATGAACTTTGAGTTGGGCTCATAGAGAAACTTCATCTTCTCCTTCTCAATGACACCAACATTGTGAATAATCACATTATCATTGCTGGAGGTGTCAAGATGCAATATCCTTGCAAATTCTTCATAAGTGATAGTGTACTTGGATCCATGAGTCATCCAAGTCACTCTTTCCTCTTCATCGCTTGCAAAGTGGCAGGTGGCATAGAACTGAGCCACCACTTCATCGTTCCAATTGTACTTGAAGGCAGAGAGGTCCTTCAAGCCATGTCTTTCAGCTGCTGCAATCACTTCATCAAAAGCAGAGCATCTTTTCTTCTCAAGATGTGCCCAGTCGATCCACTGACTGCGCACCACTGGTGTCTTCATCGGTAGGTAAACCGATCTGTAGAAATCAGCATGGAAGTTACACCAGAATCTTCCATCAGCTGCTTGCTTCGGTCGGCCATACTAATCGATGCTTCTGAATTTGGCCGCCGAGTCACTGCCCTTCCTGTTGAACCTTTCTTTAGTGGGGTCCCGAACCCCTTCCCTGGGAGCATGCAGCTTCAATGGTCCAACTGGACCCATCACTATCCCCTTGCCCTTGCCTTTGGCTAGGTGGACACTTGCCGAGCTAGGGCCACCACTGGCGGTAGCCCTAGAAACTAGCACCTTGGAGGCCGGCTTCTTCGCTAGCACTTTCCTCCGAACTTGTGGAGGAGACGGAGCTGGCTCGGTAGGTCGCTCTTGGCGCTTCTTGCCAAGACTCGTTGAGGTCCGAGGTGCCACCTCGTGGTCCATCTCGGCCTCAAAATCGGAAACCTCATCGTTTGAGCTCGACATGACCTGAGAATGAGTTTCAAGAATGATAATGAATGATACAAGGCATAGGTATGAAAGGATAGCAAGGAATTGCATTGAGGAATTGAAGAGTTAGGTTTTGAGTTCAGAAACATCGGACTTGTCCAGTGCACAGGCACGGACTAGTCCGGGGGAACCGGACTTGTCCGTTCAAGGACCGGACTAGTCCGATGTTCATCCTCAAAAACCTAAGAGATTTGACAAAAGCTGATTCCTAATGCACAATAAGTCTAGCATACACGTGATACATAAAGGAGGCATGTATATAGTGAAGGATGCTAGGCTATTCGATCAATAATGAAGAAAAACGAGATTTCTAGGGTTTGGGTGAAAATTACCGAAGAAATCGATTGAAGCTTGGAGATGAGGGTGTTGAAGGCTGGACAAGTCCGCTAGCTTCAATCCTCAAGAGGGCAAGCTTGATTTCCGCCTAAATGCGGAGATTTTTGATGGAGGGAGCAAGAAATCGCCTTGGGAGCTCGAGCGGAGGAGAGAGAACGCATGAGCAAGAGTGGAGGATGAAGAGATTAGGGTTTGGTGGCGGCTAGGGTTATGGACACAGAAAATTGGACAAGTCCGGAGATGACCGGACTAGTCCGAACTCATCCAGAGAGCAACATCGGACTAGTCCGTGGTGTTATGAGACTAGTCCAGCCTAACCGGCACTCAGCGGACTAGTACGGGTAACCACGGACTAGTCCGTGGTCACCAGGAGAAATTTGCATAGCCCATTCATATATATTTGAAGGTTCATAAATAGAGAATAGAGAGGCAAATCAAATCAAATGATCTTGATGAATATGACGAGTAAGCATACAACAATCAAGCAATGATCATAATTCACCAAGATCTAGTAATTGACATAGTTTTTCGGGAAAAATTGAGAGAGAGTTGATTTTCACAATTCAATCAATATATTTTGAAGAATTCATACAGGTATGCAACTTTTCAAGCCACACTCCGAGCATCGAGGATATTTAGTTCATTTCGGAGTTCGCAAAAGCGCTTTTCATCAAGTGGCTTGGTGAATATGTCGGCCAACTGTTTTTGGGTATTGACATGTGAGATGTCTATGTCTCCTTTCATGGCATGATCTCTCAAAAAGTGGTGTCTTATGTCTATGTGTTTAGTTCTGGAGTGCTCAACTGGGTGGTGGGCAATTTTAATGGCACTCTCGTTGTCACAAAGGAGTGGAATACGGTTCATATTGTAACCGTAATCCCTTAGAGTTTGTCGCATCCAAAGGAGTTGTGCACAACAGCTCCCGGCTGCAACATACTCCGCTTCGACTGTGGATAAGGCAATGGAATTTTGTTTCTTGGAGGACCAATAAACTAAGGATCTCCCTAGGAATTGGCATGTGCCGGAGGTGCTTTTTCTATCTACTTTGCACCCGGCATAATCTGCATCGGAGTAACCAATGATATTGAATTTTGAGCCTTTTGGGTACCAAAGACCAAGGTTGGGTGTATGAACTAAATATCTCAAGATCCTTTTTACGGTTGTCAAGTGACATTCCTTAGGGTTGGCTTGAAATCTTGCACACAAACATATACTCAACATAATGTCTGGCCTAGATGCACATAAATAGAGTAGAGATCCAATCATGGAGCGATATACCTTTTGGTCGACGCTAGGTCCATCTTCATTGAGATCCAAGTGGCCATTTGTTGCCATGGGGGTCTTTATGGGCTTTGCCTTGTCCATGCCAAACTTCTTAAGTATGCACTGCGTGTACTTAGTTTGGCTTATGAATGTCCCTTCCTTTTGTTGCCGCACTTGGAATTCCAAGAAGTACTTTAATTCTCCCATCATTGACATTTCAAACCTGTCTGTCATGATTTTGCTAAATTCCTCACAAAACGATTGATTAGTTGACCCAAAGATTATATCATCAACATAAATTTGACAAATAAAAAGATCATTGTCTAAATTCTTTGTAAATAGAGTATAATCTACTTTGCCAATTTGAAAACCATTCTCAATTAAGAAATCTCTAAGACACTCATACCAAGCTCTAGGAGCTTGTCTGAGGCCGTAGAGAGCCTTACGCAATTTGAATACGTGGTTGGGGAACTCTTCGTCTTCAAACCCGGGTGGTTGCTCCACGTACACCTCCTCCTTGATTGGTCCATTGAGGAAGGCGCTTTTTACATCCATTTGATACAACTTGAAATCATGGTGAGTAGCATATGCAAGTAATATTCTAATAGATCCAAGCCTAGCTACTGGAGCAAAAGTCTCATCGAAATCCAAACCTTCGACTTGTGAATACCCTTTGGCCACAAGTCGTGCTTTAATCCTTGTCACCACCCCGTGTTCGTCTTGTTTGTTGCGGAAGACCCACTTGGTGCTGACGATGTTTGCATTGGGTCTTACCACAAGTTCCCACACCTCCTTCCGCTTGAAGTTGTTCAATTCTTCTTGCATTGCCACCACCCAGTCTGGATCTTTCAATGCATCCTCAACCCTGCGTGGTTCCAAAAAGGATACAAATGAATAATGCTCACAAAAGTTAGCTATGCGAGATCTAGTGGTTACTCCCTTTCGGATGTCACCGATGATATTGTCGATTTGGTTATCCCTTTGGACGCATTGGTGTACTCTTGGGTGTGGCACTTGAGGAGTTGTGTCTTCATGATCATCTGCTTCTCCCCCTAAGTAGTTGCCTTCGTTGACTTGTTGATCATCTTCATATTCTTGTGGTTGATCTTGTGCTGAAGCTCCCCCTTGATCTTTGGTCTCCTCTTGTGGTTCATCTTCCTCATGTACGTGTGAAGGTGGCTCTTGTGGTCGAACTTCACCTAGAGCCATTCTTTTCAATGCTTGTCAAGGAGCTTCTTCTTTACCTAATTCACATGGATCAACTTGCTCCTTTTGAGAGCCATTAGTCTCATCGAACACTACATCACGTGCTACTTCAACGAGTTCGAAGGCCTTGTTGAAAACACGATAGGCGTAAGTGTTCGAATCATAACCAAGCAAGAAACATTCATCGGACTTCGAAGCGAACTTTGAAGTCCTAGGCTTCTTGTTCAGGATATAACATGGAGAACCAAAAACTCAAAAATATGAGATATTTGGTTTGTTACTGGTGAGTAGCTCATAGGATGTCTTCTTGAGTAGTCGATGAAGATAAAGTCGATTTACGGCGTGGCAAGCGGTGTTAATCGCTTCCGCCCAAAATCGATCCGAGGTCTTGTACTCATCGAGCATTGTTCTTGCCATCTCTATGAGTGTTCGGTTGTTTCTTTCGGCAACTCCGTTTTGTTGTGGCGAGTATGGCGCTGAAAATTCGTGCTTGATACCCTCTTCATCAAGGTACTCCTCCACTTGTGTGTTCTTGAACTCCATGCCATTGTTGCTTTGAATACTCTTGATTGTCAATGAGAATTCATTTTGAGCTCGCTTGAAGAACTTCTTGAGTGTTCCTTGTGTTTCTGACTTATCGTGCAAAAAGAAAACCCAAGTGAAGCGAGAAAAGTCATCAATAATAGCTAAACCATATTTGTTGCCGCCGATGCTTATGTAAGCAATTGGACCAAATAAGTCCATGTGAAGTAGTTCGAGCGGTCTTGATGAGGTGCTCCAACTTGCTTCCCGGCTTGGCACGCGCTACAAAGCCTGTCTTTCTCAAAAACAACATCCTTCAAACCGCGGATGTGACCGCCCTTTAGGAGTTTTTGAAGATTCCTCATACCAACATGCGCTAGCCGTCTATGCCACAACCAACCCATGTTGGTCTTTGCAATCAAGCATGTGTCAAGTTCGGCTTTATCCTTGTTGAAGTCAACGAGGTAAAGCTTTCCCTTCAACATACCCTTGAATGCAATGGAACCATCACTCCTCCTAGAGACGGTCACACCCTCGTTAGTGAACAAGCAATTATAACCTTTGTCACATAGCTAAGATATGGACAGCATGTTATAATCTAAGGATTCAACATGTAAAACATGAGAAAGTGTGTGTGTAGAAGATATTGCAATTTTACTGGTACCGAGCACCCTTCCGTGACTATTATCTCCAAAGTAGATGCCTTCGTTTGGGTCCTCATTCTCTTCATATTCCACGAACATCCTTCTTTCTCCGGTCATATGGTTGGTGCAGCCACTGTCTAGCACCCATTTGGATCCACCGGAGGAATAGGCCTACAAAAACAAATTATGCTTTGGTTTTAGGTACCCAAGCTTGCTTGAGTCCTTGAAGGTTAGTTACAATACATTTGTGCACCCACACATGAGATTTGGTGTTCCCATGGCATGGCCCAACATAATTAGCATAAACCTTGCCAAGATTATTTCTCATTAACACATAGGAGGCATCAAAGGTTCTAAAGAGTAATTGTTGTTGTTTGTATACAGGGCTAGTCTGGAAGGTCGGACTTGTCTGGAGGACCGGACTTGTCCGGACACTCACCGGACTAGTCCGATGTTTGTGTGAGTTCAGGTTTTTACCCTTTGACTTATGAGTTTGAGAGGGTCTTTCCTTCACAAAGGAAATCCTCCCCTTGTTATTCTTATGACTTCCAGCATGCTGTTTTTCATCATAAGAGTAACCAATGCCATACTTGACATTTGGAGGTCTTTGTACCAAGTATGCACTACGTGCATAGTTGATCTTCTCCTTGTCAAATATGCCACATTGGGTAGGATTTTTATCCTTTGTGGAGGTTGACTTCTCCTTCAAACTGGTGCCTATTTTACTACATGTGCACATATGAGCAAAATCAGTTTTAGTGGACTGAGAAGGTGAACTTGAAGAGGAGGAAGGTTCACTCAGCTTGAGTGACTCAACTTGCACTTCAAGGATCTTGTTGACCTTGATCAGGTTAGCAAGTTGGTCCTTGATTGCAACATTTGAGTAAGTTAACTCCAAGCAAGCTTTCTTGCTTGAAGCTAACTCAAGCTCTAGTGAGTTGCTTTTCTCTTTTTCAAGTTCTAGAAGTTTGTCAAGTTCGACATACTCCTCCTTTTGGGAGATAATCATGTCCTCTTGACGATGAATTAACCTCTCCTCAACAAGTTGATCAAGTAAAAATTTCATTTTTGTTGCAGCTTTCCTATCTAGTCCACTAAGCATATCCTCATCATCACTATTCATTTCATCATCATTAGAGTAGGAATGCACGGAAGGGGTTTTGATGATTACCTTGCGTTTACCTTCCTTTGCCATAAGGCAAGTGCCATTTCCCTTCCTTGCGCCGAGTGTGGGGAAGAGTGTAGATTTCTTGGACGTGCTCTCGATGGCTACGCTAGCCATCTCTTCTTCTTCGGATGATGAGGACTCATCGTTTGAATCCCACTCCTTCCCAATGTGCGCTTGTTCGGCTTGCTTCTTCTTCTTGAAGAATTTCTTAGGTTGAGGCTTGGATTCTTTGGTCTTCTTCTTGTTCTCCTCATATGGGCAGTCAACTATAAAGTGGTTATACTCACCACAATTGTAGCATGCCCGCCTCAACTTCGGCTTCGTTATTTCCTTGTACTTTCCCTCACTTGATTTTGTTCCTTGTCTTTTCTTTATTATTCTCTTGAACTTTTTCATGAACAATATCATGTCCTCTTCATCTAGCTCACTGCTTTCGTCGTCACTGTCTTCCTCTAGTTGTGCTTCCCTTGCTTCTTTGGATAGAGGCTTGAGGGTGGACTTTAGAGCAACCCCTTTCTTCTTAGCCGAGGTGAGATCGGCAATTTCCTTGACGTGCTTTGCTTGTCTTTCCATCATCTCAAAGTTGATGATTTTTCCAAGCAATTCATTCGGAGTCATCCTTTTGTATCTGGTGCTTTCTCTAATCATGGAGCATAGCGTGACATTGCGAGGCATAAAAGCTCTAAGGATGAGCTTTACCACCTCGTGGTCATTCCACTTCTTGCTCCCGTATGATCGAACTTTGTTGACAAGTGTCTTCAATCGATTGTACATATCTTGGGGTGACTCGTCTTCCTCAATTGCGAATCTTCCTAGTTTGCCTTCGATCATCTCAATCTTTGCTTCACGCACATGTCGGTCACCTTCATGTGCAGTTTGTAGTGTATCACATATCTCCTTAGCAATTTCGAGTCCATCCACCTTGGTGAACTCGTCCTGATTGAGTGAGGAGGTGATTACAGCTGCGGCTTGTGCATTTCTATGAATGGCCTGCTCTTGGCTTGGGGTGAGCTCTTCGTCGTCGTCCGGAATATCTATCCCTGTGCATACAACATGCCATAGACTTGGGTTGAGGGAAATCAAATGCATTTTCATATTCTGCCTCCACATTGAGTAATCACTTCCATCAAAGTGTGGGGCTTTTCCAAGTGGGATATATAAGTAATGATTGTTATTGGAATTTAGACGATCATAGTTAAAAGGATATCGGGAGTAGTCGGTGTGACTACTCCCCTTCTTCTTCTCTTCAACTTTCACTTTCCCTTTGGAAAGTGCCTTCTTTCTGAGGAGCGCCTTTAGCTCCAGCATCTCCTCATCGTCGTCCTCAAAGTCTTGAATGGTTTCGAGGTACTTCTCCACTTTTTGGGTCTTGTCGTTGTTAACCTCCTCTTGGTTGTTGATTTTGTGGATGTTCTTCATCTCCGACATGATCTCTTCGAGTGATTAGACTCTTTCTTGAAGAACCTTGCTCTCGACATGATCTCTTCGAGTGATTAGACTCTTTCTTGAAGAACCTTGCTCTGATACCAATTGATTGTGGGCCTAGAGGGGGGTGAATAGGCCTTCTTGAAAGTTGTCGGATCCTGCAACACTCAACAACAAGCTCAATACCAGAGATATCGGATTAGTCCGGTAAAGTGCGGACTAGTCCGGTGTTCACGGACTAAGTTGATTAAGCTAGATCGATTAGATTGATTCTTTTATGTGTGCAGCGGAAAAATAGAACCAAATAAAGGTTTCACAGTTATATTCTAGATTATATCACAATTAAATCTTATGTTTAACAATCCAACGTAAGATGAGTAATGATTATGAAACCCTAGATTATATTGATGAATTAGAATGATGAACACCAAAAAGCAAGACACAAGGTTTTATCCCGTGGTTCGGCTACCACAAAGGCAACCTACGTCCATGTTGAGGAGTCCACAACAGGACCGGGTCTTCTCCAACCCTACCCTCATCGGATCGCCATGAAGGCCAATCCTCTTCCACTAATCACAAAGGGGTGAATAACCGAATTCAAGGGGCCTTCTCACACGTTGAGAGCTCCCTTAGATTACAACACAAATTTCCACCGAAAACACACTCAAAAGATTACAATTAAAATGCAGGAGTGTGTTAGAGAATCAAACCAAGAGCTCAATGTGATGTTCCAAGTGTCTCTCCAATGATCTAGAGTGAATCCTCAAAGGATTGATCATTGTTGCACTTAATTTCGTGAAGAGATGTAGTTTTTGAGGCTCTTGGGAGGTGTGACAGCGCTAGGGTTCGAGAGAGATCATAATTGGGCCGTGCACCTCTATTTATATGGGATTTCTAAAAGTGACTGTTAGGGTTCAGAAAGTTCGGACTAGTCCGTGGTGGTCACCGGACTAGTCCGGTGTGCTGTGTGTAGCAAACCCTAAGTACCCCAAAATATTGGACTAGTCCGGCTGAAAACGGACTTGTCCAATTTTGCTACTGGAAATCTTCGGACTAGTCCGATATCCATCGGACCTGTCCAGACATGTGAAACCCTAAGTGAGTTAGATGACAAGTCCGCACTTGGAGGACTTGTCCGATGTAGATCAGAGGTTTTTCGGACTGGTCCGTGTAGACATCGGACTTGTCCAATTTGGATCAGAAAGAATATCGGACTAGTCCGGTTGTGATCGGACTTGTCCGATTTTGTGTGACTTGTGAAGTGTTTTGAGGACTAGTCCGTACTGGGGAGGACTAGTCCGATTCTAGTCAGAAGAATATTGGACTAGTCCGACATATATCAGACTTGTCCGATCTGGTGCAGAAAGGTTATCGGACTAGTCCAGTTGTGATCGGACTAGTCCAGTCCTGTGTAACTTTGTGCAATGTGTGTGTTTAATTATGATTGAGCTCTTGGGGTGAGTTTCCTTAACACACTCCATACACAATAATCTATTACCCTTCTTCCTTGAGCTCATCTCCACTTTGCTCCTCATCCTTCCTTCTTTTTGGTATTTTGCTCATTTTCCTATCATAGGCCTGCACTCATCTCAACAAATAGGTTAGGATCCCAATTTCTTGTCATAAATCATCCAAAACTCACAAGAGAGTCCTAGATGCACTTTCAAAAACTCCATTGCCTTATCCACAGCCGAAGCGGAGTATGTTGCAGCCGGGAGTTGTTGTGCACAACCCCTTTAGATGCGACAAACTCTAAGAGATTACGGTTACAATATGAGTCATATTCTAGTCCTTTTTGATAATGAGAGTGCCATTAAAATTGCCCATAATCCTGTTGAGCACTCTAGGACCAAACATATAGACATCTGGCACCACTTTTTGAGAGACCACTCAATGAAAGGAGACATAGCCATTTCCCATGTCAACACCGAAAAACAACTAGCCCATATATTCACCAAGCCACTTGATGAAAAACGTTTTTTGCGAGCTCCAGAATGGACTAAACATCCTTGATGCTCGGAATGTGGCTTGAAAACTTGCATACGTGTATGGCTTCTTCACAATATGTTGATTGTGTTGCGAAAATCATCTTTCTCAATTTTCTCCGAAAAACTATTTCAACTACTTGATCTTGATGAATTATGGTCATTGTTTGATTGTTGTATGCTTACTAATCATATTCATCAAGACTTCTTGATTGTTTTGGCCCCTATTTTTCTTTAAAAGAACCTTTGCATATATACGAATGGGCTATTGATTCTGTTCTGGTGACCACGAACTAGTCCGTGGTTATTCGGACTAGTCCACACATTCTGCAGACTAGTCCGAAGAGTGTCCGGTAGTCCGGACTAGTCTGGTCGACCGCAGACTAGTCCGTTTTTTCGACTTCGTAACCCTAGCCGCCACCAAAACCTAATCTCCTTCATCCTCACAACTCACCCCACACTCTCTCTCCTCGCTCGAGTGCTCCCAAGGCGATTTCCTCCGTTCTCCATCAAATCCTTCCGAGTTTGGGTGGAAATCGATCTCTATTGCATAGGGATTGAAGACCACGGACTTGTCCGCACCTTCAACCCCTCCATCTCCAAGAATCGAGGAATTTTGGTAAAATTTCCTCCCAAACCCTAGAAATCTTGATTTCCTTCGTTGTTGACGAAATAGCTTGGATCCTTCCAGTTAATACATACCTTCTTGCTGTATTACACTTACCTTGAACTAGTTTTGCATTGGGAATCACCATTAGTCGTCTAGTTAGGGTTTGAGGTGATGAACACCGGACTAGTCTGTCCATGTACTGACAAGTCCGGTCCCCCAGACTAGTCCGTACCTGTACACCGGACAAGTCCGATTTTTAACTGAACTCGACCCTAATTTCTCATTCCTCAATGCACTTCCTTGCCATCAATTCTCATCCATACATTGTGTAATCCATTCTCAGGACAATGTTGAGCTCCCATGACGAGGTCTCTGATTATGAAGTCGAGATGGACCAAGAGGTCTTACTTAGGTCCTCGATGGGACAAGGGAAGAAACACCAAGACCGACCCTCCGAGCCTGCACCTTCCCCACGTCAGGTGCGGCGCAAGGTTCTAGCTAAGAAGCCTTTGTCCAAATTCAAGGATGCAGATGGCTCTAGCTCGGTGGTCTCTCGCCAAGCTAAGGGGAAAGGGAAAGGGATAGCCTCGGGCCCGATAGGCCCTCTCAAGATGAAAGCTCCGAGGCAGGGCAACAGGGATTCCTCCGAGGAGAATTT
The DNA here is from genome assembly GCA_036927565.1 of Tuctoria greenei. Classification (NCBI taxonomy): domain Eukaryota; kingdom Viridiplantae; phylum Streptophyta; class Magnoliopsida; order Poales; family Poaceae; genus Tuctoria; species Tuctoria greenei. The sequence goes on from JAYESD010000007.1 coordinate 8,962,167, forward strand.
CAATGGCAAGGGAAGCGATACGGCTTCTAAACTCAGATTTGTTGATTGCTACAGCCGATCCAAGAAAGCTGCCAATGCCAGATTTTGGAGCAACTTTCATGCAGACTTCTACAACTCCGTATACCTTACCATGAAGACTCTGGGGGTCCGCAGCCAGTGGATCGACTGGGATAACTTTGAGAGGAAGAGTTGTGGTGCATTTGATCAGGTGGTGGAGGCTACTGCTAGGCATGGACTGAAGGACCTGTTTGCCTTTAGATATCACTGGAATGATGAAGTTATTGCTCAGTTCTGTGCCACATGCTTCTTTGCCAATGATGAAGAGGAGAGGGTGACTTGGATGACACATGTATCCAAGTACACCATTACCTATGTTGAGTTCGCGAGACTGCTTCACCTTGAAGACGCCGGCAACAATGAATTGACTATCCACAACATCGGTGTCTTGGGAAAAGATAAGATGGACTTCCTCTATGACACTAGCCTGAAGTACAACCCCCCCCCCCCCCCCCGACAAAGAACATGAAGCCTTTCTTCATGGTTCTTAACAGGGTGCTGAGCAAGACCATAGCACCAAAAGGTGAGGATGCAGGAAGTGTGCAAGGGTACTTGAGGACCCTAATGAAGGTGATTAGCAAGAATAGAAAGTTTGATATCTTTGACTATATCTAGAATGATATGGTCAACATCTCCTGCACACCGAACGGATCATGTGGCTATGCCCCCTACTTGATGTTCATGATTGATAAGGTTACAGGAATCGAGTTCGTGAAGGATGTGGAACACACTCCTTTGAGGCCCCAGAAGCCTCCCCAAGCCACTGTCCAAGCTGCTCCATCTCCTGCATCCAGTGAAGAGGCTCTGAGGAGAGCTCGAGGAGATGAGAGGACTGCTCCCACCACTAGGGCCCCTCCCCAAAAAGGGTCTCCTATTGGAATCTTGAAGTACTTGGCAACCATCTTTGGCTCATGCAAGAAGGCCGAAGTGAAAATCCATAAGCTGAACCGTCTATGCCACAGCCATCCCATGCTGGTTTTAGCAACCAAGCAAGTGTTGAGTTTGGCTTTATCTTTGTTGAAGTCAACTAGATAGAGCTTGCCCTTCAACATTCCCTTGAATGCAATCGATTCATCGCTTCTTCTAAAAACAGTCACACCCTCATTAGTGAATAAACAGTTGTAACCTTTGTCGGATAGTTGGGATATTGACAAAAGGTTATAATCTAGAGAATCTACATGTAAAACATTTGATAAGGTATGTTGAGAGGATATTTCAATGTTACCGCTACCAAGGACCTTTCCTTGGTTGTTGTCTTCGAAGTATATGCCTTCACCTGGATCCTTGTTGTACTCGTACTCCACAAACATACCTCTCTCTCTCTCCGGTCATGTGATTTGTGCATCCGCTATCAAGTACCCATTTTGTTCCACCGGAGGAGTAAGCCTGCAAAAAAGAATTATTCCTTGGTTTTAGGTACCCAAGCTTGCTTGGGTCCTCTCAGGTTAGTCACAAGAGTCTTGGGCACCCACACACAAGTTTTCAAGTTCTTGTGGCGTGGCCCTGTATATTTGGCAATGACTCTTCCATTTTTGGCTTTCATAAGAACATAAGAAACATTAAATGTATGAAACAATATTTGTGGTTCAGATTCATGAGATTTTTCCTTGACAAAGACAATTATATTCTTAGCATGATTAGAATTAGGCATGTGTTTGTTCTTATCAAAACCAAGGCCATCTTTGACATTAGGAGGTCTAGTGACCATATATGCACTGCGTGCATATTTGATCTTCTCCTTATCAAAGATGCCGCTTGGAGGGGCATGCATGTTACGAGAAGTTGATGTATTAGAAATGATATTCTTCTTACTAGAGCAAGTGCAAGTTCCGATTGTTGTCAAACTCATATCTTTGGAGAAGGAGCTCTTGGAGGAAGAGGAGTCACTTTGCTTGAGCGACTCAACTTGCACCTCAAGGATCTTGTTAACTTTTGACAAGTTAGCAAGTTCTTCCTTGATTGCAATATGCGAGTCTTCTAGCTTTGAGTAAGTTTCCTTACTCAAGGCTAGCTCAACTTCAAGCGACTTGTTCTTCTCTCTTTCAAGCTCGAGAAGCTTTTCAACTTCTTGATATCTCTTCCTTTCACGGATGAGCATATCTTCTTGTCGATCAAGAAGTTCTTCCTTCTCAGAAATCTCGTTCGACAACATTTCCATTTTCTTTAGAGCAATTTTACTTAGTCCTCTAAACATTTCTTCGTTACCGCTAGAGCTGTCAAAGTCATCAATAGAGGAATTTAGTGTAGGAGGAGTGAGCCTTACCTTTTTCTTGCCTTCCTTAGCCATAAGGCAAGTGTGGTTGTTCTTATCCTGTCCTCCCATGTTTCGAAAGAGTGTGGCCTTCATAGTAGGTTTCTTGATTGCAATAGTGGTCATCTCTTCTTCTTCATCGGAGGAGGACTCGTCGTTTGAGTCCCACTCCTTGCCAATGTGAGCTTGATGGATTTGTCTTCTTTTTCTGAAATTTTTCTTTTCTTGAGGTCTTGTTTCCTTCTTCTTTTTGTTTTCTTCATAGGGGCAGTCCATCATGAAGTGACCATACTCTCCGCAGTTGTAGCAACTGCGTCGAGCCTTGGATTTTCCTTTGTCCTTGCTTTTGCCTTCATTTGAGTTGTTGTTGTGTCTTCTTTTCATCATTCGCTTGAACTTCTTGATAAAGAGTACCATTTCCTCATCATCAAGATCGGTGCTCTCATCACTTGTATGTCCATCGTCTTGATCTTCACGAGCTTCTTTGAGTTTGGGTCGGCATGTAGCTTTGAGAGCGACCTCTTTCCTTTTGGAGGAAGTAAGTTCGTCCAAGTCTTTGACGTATTTTGCCTCTTTCTCCATCATCTCATGATTTATGATCTTCCCCAACAACTCATCGGGGGTCATTTTGTGAAAACCGGGGCTTTCTCTAATCATTGAGCAAAGAGTGACATTTCTTGGCATGAAGGCTCTAATCATTCTCTTGACTACCTCGTGATATGTCCATTTCTTACTTCCATAGGCACGTATCTTATTGATGAGTGCCTTCATCCGGTTGTACATGTCTTGAGGTGATTCGCCTTCTTCAATAGGGAATCTCCCCAACTCTCCTTCAAGCATTTCGATTTTTGCTTCACGAACCGATCTATTTCCTTCGTGAGCTATCTTAAGTGTATCCCAGATTTCCTTTGCACTTTCTAAGCCATCAATCTTGGTGAATTCCTCTCTGCTTAATGATGACATGATCACAGCGACGGCTTGTGCATTTCTGTGAATCTCTTGTTCTTGTTCTGGGGTGAGTTCTTCATCCGTGTGCGGGATATCTATGCCAGTGCAAACGATGTGCCATAGACTGGGATTTAGGGATATTAGATGCATCTTCATGTTGTACTTCCACATTGTATAGTCGCTTTCGTCAAACTGTGGAGGTTTTCCCATAGGAATGGAAAGATAATGGTTGTTTGAATTGAGACGGTTGTAGTTGTAAGGCTGTCGGGAGTAGTCGTGATGACCGCTCCCCGTCGTCTTCTCTTCTTCTTTTCCTTTTTGTCCTAGCAGTTTCTTTCTCAGAAGTGCCTTCAATTGTCGCACTTCTTCATCATTGTGTGGGCTCTCTTTCATCACATCAAAAGCTTTAGTTTCTTGTTCCTCCTCATTAATGTTCATCTTCGAGATGTCGTTGTTCTTCTCAGAGGCCATTGATCTCTCCAAAATGTGAGTGTCGTTGGTGGAGAACCTTGCTCTGATACCAATTGAATGTGGCCTAGAGGGGGGGTGAATAGGTCTTTTGAATTTCTTGCACACTTAATAGAACCGTCAAAACTTGGTTGGCCGGACTAGTCCGGTTGTGTGGGAGGACTAGTCCGGTGTGTAAAAATTATGTGTGTTGATCAGGTGTGATTTTGGGAAAATAAATTTCTTCAGCAGCGGAAATGAGAACAACTGATATTTGTACTTGAGATTAATCTAACAATGCAGGTGTAACTTATAATTGTCTTAAGTTGATGTTTAGCACTCAAGTGATCTAATGAACAAAATTTAAAGTAAATGAGACGCAAGACACACAAATTTTTCCCGAGGTTCGATCTCACCACGAGATCTACGTCCCCGTTGAGGAAACTCACACAGAGCCGTGTCTCCAACCCTTTCCCTCTTCAAGTCACCACGAAGGCCGACTTGATTCCACTATCACGGGTAATCACAAAGTTTGTGGGGCAACCTCACACGTTGAGGGCTCCCACGAGAATTACAATGAAAGAAGTGATCAAATACACTCAAAAGTATTACAATGCAGAGTATGAGTGTAGAAAGATCAAACCCCAAGAGCTCGCAATGAAAGAACGACGATCTCCCAATCCCGAATCCAAGTGCTCAATTGATTTCACTCTTTTTGAACTTTAGATGTGTGGGGAGATGTATTTTGGGCTCTTGGGACGAAGTGGCGGCGCTAGGGTTTGCTCTTTGATCAGTATTCGACGTGTTTTTCAATAGGAAAGCCGTGTACTCTCTATTTATAGGGTTTCCAAAAGCTAGCCGTTGAAAAACCCTAACACCGGACTAGTCCGGTGCAAGTCCGGACTTGTCCGGTCTCAATGTGTTTTGAAGTCCAGAAAGTCTGCCGGACTAGTCCGGTGTTGTGTGAAGGTGACTCCAGAAAGTTCATCGGACTAGTCCGTGGACTAGTCCGATCTCCACGAATGGGAGATTCCAGAAAGTTCAACGGACTAGTCCGGTCCATGATCGGACTCGTCCGGTCCCTCAATATGAGAGACTCCAGAAACATCAACGGACTAGTCCGGTGGATGCACGGACTGGTCCGGCCTCCTTGTAAGTGGGATTCCAGAAAGATGAACAGACTAGTCCGGTCCATGATCGGACTAGTCCGGTGCTTTATGAAAGTTAGGTTAATTTTAATTCCTTACCCTCGTGCAAAGTTGTGAGCTCTTGGAGTGTGTCTTTCATACACTCCCTATACATTCAAAATCTAATTTGGTCTTCCAAGCTTCATCAAAGTATCTCTCTTTGAACACCACTTCATTTTTCACCTTTTTGTGTGCATCAAGGTGTTTCACTTGTTTGTCCTGCAATCATCTCAGTAGTTTCATTAGGATCTCATATGTTTGTCATCAATTGGCCAAAACCCACAAGGGATGCACTTACAGATATATACATTGCAATTCATAGTTTATCTCAGGCTCACATCAAATATACACTGTACCATCGAGCTTGCTTCCTAATGTCTATTATACTCCTTTGGATTCTGAAACATAAATATTATTGAAATTAAAAAAAAACAAATGATGAATGATATCTAACCTAGCTTGCTCCCTAACGCATAGTTACTAAGAGTCTTTTTCATCCGCATATTCAATGACAAAGCAGTTATATTGCATTGACAAAGCAATTATATATTACTCTACAATAGCATGAACTCAATAATTGCTTCCATGCATCAATAATGGAATTCAATTTTTATAGAAGTAAAACACTTTCATTTTATGTTTGCTTACTTCAACATCAACAACTTTCACACTATCTCCTGACAAAGATTTCCTTTCAAATGTGATATTTTGTGCAACAACTTTTTCTGCTCTTAGAGATTTTATTAGAATTGAACCATGTTAGAAGAATGTCCTTCCAAAAAATGTAAATAGGAAAGGGGAAGGACAAGACAGGCAAAAAAGGATGCAATATATTGAGTGGATTACATATTCTAGGAGAGAGCGACCACGATGAGGTTGAAGATGGCGCTCGGCGGTGACGGCGGCGAGAGTGACCAGAGAGAGGGCGAGGACGGCGAGGGCGAGGACAGCGCTCGGCAGCGACGGTGGCGAGAGCGACCGCGACGAGGGCGAGGGTGAGGATGCGTTCAGCACCGACGACGTGCGGGAAAAAGCTTGGCGGCAAATGAAATTTTCTGCAGCCTGCAAACCCTTAGGTTTGTGGGATGCGGCCGAGAGGCTTTATAAGTTTTTTATTATAACAGGCGGTCCTTCTAGTAAGCATCGGCTGTGAATTTCTTTAAATAATTTGTAAAAATAATTTTTACAGACAGCTACTAATTAAAAACTGCCAGTGAAGCTGCGGAGTCGCACGAAAAGAGCAACTTTTTGTTAAGAACCGTTGGTGAAAACTTAAAACAAGAAAAAAGACATTATAAAATAGATAGAACAGATGGTCAACATTAAGTTCATTAACTTAAAGCTATATTACGAAACATGAAAAGAAAAACAACATCAACTAAAAACAAGAAAAGAAAAACAACTAATACTAATACTACTACTCCTCCTCCTCGGGCTCCTCGAGCGCCTCCGGTAAAACTGGGAAACTTAGTTCCTGAGGCCATTGAACCTGAGCTCCTGCTCCATCGTCTCCCAGAGAGTGGCGAGACGACCGGCCACACTTTTGTTAGCGTGAACAAATAGTGGTCCACGATGCCCATTTCAGAGCCGCATGGAGCGAGATGGTAAATACATTTCGCGCCATCTTGATGCGCAAGTCCTCCATACTCCTAGAGGGGGAGATCACGGCTGCTTCGCTGCTCGCTCCCTCGACGGACTTGGCAGCGACATCTGGTTGTCAGCCATTGATGCAAAAAAGACGATAGGGTGCGGTGGAGAAAGAAGAGTAAGACTACAGTTGTGCATAGAAGATGATTGATGGAGCGGAGAAGAGGAACGCGTGTGTGTCTTTATATCATCGTTTGGCTGGAGGTTCGCCTCTCGGCATGCAGTGATGGGACGCTTCGAACTAAATTCAAAGGATGCACACTCTCTGCTCATTTTCCTCAGTAACCGCAAAGGACGCACGCTCTACAGGCGGTCCATTAAAGAGACCCGTCTGTAATAATAACAAATATCACATGCAACTTTTACTTACGACCCACGTCTGAATATGCGTATCTTTGTCACATGCGGTTTTAGTTTTGTGAACCGCCTGTGATATTTTGTCATCACGATGGTGCGGGACGGAAGAGAATCGCCTCTCGCAGCGTAGTGATGGGACACTTCAAATTAAATTCAAAGAACGCACGCTCTCTACGCGTTCCCCTCGTTAACTGCAAAAGACGCTCACTCGATCACTTCACATGCGGTTCTTTCGAGAGAACCATCTCTAATAATGATGAATATCACAGGCAACCTTTATTTACAGACCGCATGTGAAAATAAATATCTTTATCCAGGTAGTTTAGATTTGTGAACCGCCTGTGATATTTTATCATTGTGATGGCGCGAGGAGGAAGACAAATCGCCTCTCAAAGCGCAGTGATAGGACACTTCAAATTGAAATCAATTTGTGCGCTTTCCTCTCAGTAATCGCAAAGGAAGCACGACCGATATTTTATTAAAACTGTCTGTGATATTTCACATGCATATTTTTTAACGGACCACATGAGTAAAAAACTGAGACGTTTGTGATAAAGTTTTTTTCTGTAGTAATGTTAGACCGACCGCAGCGGTGCCTTTAAAGGCATCACTATGCGCACATAGAGGTGGGAGGCTGGTGCAGTGGTGCCTCTAAAGCCACCTCTATTTCCCAGGTAAGCACAGTAACACACTAAATATAGGGGCAGCGGTATGTAGAGAGAGAAGGAATGGAAGAGAAATAAAAAAGGGGGAAAAAGAAATAAAAGGAGAAGAAAGTAATAAAATAAGTGAAAAATAGTATAGATGTCTGATTTAGAGGTGAACGAATGTGGGAAACAAAACTGTAAAGAGAGAATCTTTTTAAAAGTGAGATATAGAAGTTGGATATAGAGGTGAACCAATACGAGTAGTCTTAGATCGCAATAACAACAGTGTGACTATGGAGGAGCAGATAGCATAGAGGGGAGGATCCTGAAGTGTGTGCGGTCCTAGAGGCGGCTGATGGCGGCGTCGACGCAGACGTCACATATGGGTCACGGATCTCCCCCGTACACAGCAACAGAATGAAGAGGACGACGCCCATCCATTTTCATTCAATTCATTCATCTGAGGTTTACAGGGAACTGCCTTGCTAATTTCAGTTAACTTGTTAATAATCTCGCTTAGATAATGCAGCAATAGTGGTCATCAACTGGTTTTGTCGCGATGATATATGTCTAGCTGACGTTCGATCTTATCATGACCGTGATGTGTGTGAAGAGTAACCCGATCGGGTAGCATTCGAGTAGCAGCTATGGCCAGCTATAGCTTGTTCATCACTCATGTCACGTGCAGTGCATATATACATTGTCGCAACGACGTTATATTTAATCAATTGACTGCATAATCAAGAGATGACTGCGCAATCAAGAGATGACTGCGCAATCAAGAGATGAGACATTACAGGTACTCTCGCTTAACTATATACCCCTTCCGTCCTAAAAAATTTGCCGTTTTATAATGTAAAAAGAAACTACAAAATGATAAGCTTTTGAAAACGTAAAAAGTACTACTCTTTTTCTTTTCCTGAGTATGGAACGGTATACTTTCACATTATGTTGGGAGTTTGGAAGGAGAAGACAAAGTCTCTTGTAAGTGGTGTAGCCAGGATGTAAAGCAACGAGGGAAGAAGCAATAACATGTAATGTTCACAATTAAGAAAAAAATAGAACACAGCGGTAGATGATAGTTGAATAGCTTGTTTATTGCACTTATATTGTACAGACTTGTGACGGTTAATAAATACATAACAAATTGCTTGTTACTCATCTAAAGAACCGTGTTGAGATCTTCAGGCTCACAAGCTTTGGAGTAAGCTCGGATTTGACTCGTTTATCTTTTAAGCCGAGTTCGAATCGAGCTTTTAGCGAGACGAACTCAGATAACTCATGAGCTTCGAACTTCATTGACAACTCTAGAGTTGACTGTCAAGAGCTCGAAGGTGCCACACTGCCAAGTGGCGTGTCTGCATGCATGTCGCGTGCAAGGGAGGCTCGTGTTATGAATAGAGCTTATATTATTATGAGAGCCAGATGCCACAATAAATACAGGTACAAGAGATTACAAATATGCGGAAAAGCCTTTATACACAAGAGAAAATACAAATAACCACTATATCTCTAACACCCCCTCAAACTCAAGGTACGTCACGAACACTGAGTTTGGAGAGATAAAAAATATGCTGAGCTCGGATATGTGCCTTCGTGAAGAAATCCGCCAGCTGAAGCTCTGAAGGTATATACTGAAGATCAACAACACCGTCCTGTACCTGTGCTCGTGTATAAGAAGCGTCAACACCAATATGCTTGGTAAGCTCATGATTGACCAGATTATGAGCAATACTGGTAGCACATGTGTCGGTGGTTTTGATCCGGCAGATCTCCCGACACTACTAAAAGTGTTTACGGAGTTTGAAGTTCGGTGTGGGCGCACGGAGATTCAAGAAGGTGAAATGTAAAATGACACAGAAGACACGAAGATTTACGTGGTTCGGCTACCTGAGCGTAATACCCTACTCCACGGGGTGTGTTGGTGTTGTATTGGATGTATGAACTCAACTCAGGTGAAGTGAGTTGAGAGTGCGTGATCAGATCAGATCCGAGAGAGAGGTCAGATCCCCCTTATGTATCGTCGGCATGTCCTTTTATAATACAAGGACAGGCAGTTATAAGTCGGCCTGGCCCGACATGTGGCCCCGACGGTTACTAATATTGATACACATTTGATGCGCTTAATTACCCTTAATGATCGAGTTACGGGCTTTGACAACATCGTTACTGGTAATTAAGGTCGTCCGATCGTGTGTCATTAACATAGTATTAATGATACTTAATCGGGTCTTGAAGTCCTTGATTCCCCTTTGAGGATCCGGGGCTGTTGTGGAGTCTACCGGAGGTTTAAGGCTGAAGATCCGACGGTAGGACACGTGGCAGCTCCGGAGCTTGCTGTGAGGAACAGATAGGTCCGGTGCCACTACACACGTGTCAGTTCTAGAGCTTCCCTCGGTCTAGGGTTAGGTCCGGGGGTGCCGTTATGGTACATATCCCGGAGCTTCCCCCTTGTGGGCGGTAGCTCCGGTTTGATGGTACACGTGGCGACTCTGAGACTAACCATATTGGAGAAGCGGGCCCAGTTATGTCTGACATGTGGGTCTCTGAAGGTCTTCAAATCAAGTAGATGACATTTCCTTAAGATCTTTGCAATCTCAAGGGTATAAGGTACCCAGGGTACCGACAGTGGCCCCCTGGGCCCACCTCTGGGGAAGACCCCTTGGGTGAAGTCATTCCGCCGGAGGTGGGTCCATCCTTCGACTTTTGAGCTGAGTCTTCAAAAGTCTTAAGATGTGCCGTTGGCGATAGTTTTGGAGTTAAATCCTCGCCGCGTGGCATATCCCGAGTACGGCAAATGAGACCTTTGGCGTGCGGATCTCACGCAATTGAAGGTCACTGGTTCCCGATACAAAAATCGTATCGGTTCCGCGCGCCTTGTCAGGCCGCCGCCTTCGGGCTTCCCGCTTTTCATGATGACAACCGTTCGCCTGGTAAGAACCTCGACTTGATTGTCGGGGTGGTCCCGGGCCCTCTTGTCATCGTAAGGGTGAAATTTTTGAATAGTATCTTTGGCTTCCCTGCGGTTTCCATCCAAGCGTTGCGGGGGCTTACTTAAGAAGGAAAGCGCGCACCGTCTGGGGTTCTTTACGCCTCTCATCTAATCTTGCTCTCGAACTCCCAAACTTGTGCTTGCTTTTCCTCTCTTGCCTCGATGTGGTGCGACGGAGTTGGGTCTCCGCAAGAGTCGCTTGAAGACCGAAGGTGACCTGAAGAAGGTCCGGGCCCTCATAGGGTGGTCCCCAGAATTCTTCAACCACCTGGTCCGCGCCGGGGGAGAGCTCCCATTCGAGAAGGAGCACGTCGGCGAGATGGTGTACTTTTCTGCGTACGCCATGGTGGGGTTGATCCCACTTTTTCCTCTTTTTTCTTGATGATGCTAGACTTCTATGGTCTGCAGCTGTACCACCTTGGCCCCCACTCCATTCTTCTAGTGTCTGTCTTCGTCCACTTCTGTGAAATGTGGGTGGGCATCCCCCCTGCATTGATCTTTTCCGGACCTTCTTCACCGTTCATACCACCGGAAGGAGTAATGAGTACCTTGGCTTCTACTACTTTGTGAAGCGCAAGAAGTGCCCATTCAAGTACCTCCGGTCATTCCCCTCTGAAAAGTGGGATGATTGGAAGAAGGACTGGATAGTCATCTGGTGGAGGAGCACGAGAAGCTGGAGCTGCCCGAAGGCCTCCCCAACATCAACACTGCAGTCTGGAGTGAAGCTCCGGTGCTGTCGGATGCCTTCAACCCTGCTCTGACCAGGATCTGCCATTGTGTGGAGGGAGGAGTAACTCCTCAGGCGCTATTTTGCAATTTTCTGGTCAACGGGTGGGCACCGCTGAAGAGGAGAGAAAAACTCGCTTGGTCCCTCAACAGTGTGATGGACGACGACCGGGTCAAGACCGGACTGAAGTCCAACATGGAGGGGGCGACCTTGGAGTTTCATCTCAAGAAGTTCCAGCACGGCATCGACGTCGCGGGTGATGACTTGACCTCGCCACCAGCTTTCCTCCCTCTGAACGTGGAAGTAGAGTTCAGCAGGGAGCTCTGGCGGACGATGCCAGTGCTTGACGACCTTGGTGTCGTCGAGAGACGATCGACTTCCAGGGTGGTGATCCCTGGGGCTTCCGAAGATGATAGCAGATTGCTTGTTTATTGTCACAACTGGAGTTGCTTCCGGCCACTTGGTGAACTTGTCAATGGCGTCATACAGGAATTTGTAATCTCCGACGACTCTTGGGAAAGGTCCCAAGATGTCCATCCCCCACACAACGAAGGGCCATGTAGGAGGTATCATTTGTAGAGGCTGAGCCGGTGTGTGAATTTGCTTTGCATGAAATTGGCATGCTTTTCATTTCTTCACCAGCTCAGTTGCATCCTGGAGTGCTGTAGGCCAGTAGAAGCCATGCCGGAAGGCTTTACAGACTAGCGTGCGGGAAGACGCGTGGTTTCCACACTCGCCTCCATGGATTTCTGCAAGGAGCTCGCAGCCTTCTTCCCTTGTGATGCACCGCATTAGGACGCCGTTGGCACCGCGCCGGTAGAGGACCCCTTCTACCAACGTGTATCTTTTAGCCAATTTGACTATCCGGTCAGCGGATACATCATCGTCAGGAAGGATGTTGTCTTTCAAGTAGCTCCGGATCTCCGAGATCCATGCATAGGAGCTAACTTGAGCATTTGAGTCTTGCGTGCTGGGTTGCTCGGAGCTTCCGGCAGCACCTACGACCCTTGATGGCTGCCATGGTAACAGGGCCATCGGGACCGTCAACTTCGGGATGTTGATCTCGCCCCCTTCACTCAGTTTGGCAGGCTGAGCTGTGGGTTTTGACAACCCCCGGACAAAAGTTCCGTCAGGAGCTGGTGCTCCGGTTGACGATTTTGTCGAGAGTTCGTCGTCTTCAACGTTGTGGACACGCTGGACGTGGTGGAGGTCTAGGACTTCGAAGTCCTTCTGAAGCCTCTGGACTTCAAGGAGGTAAGCAGCTAGCTGGAGATTGTTGCAGGAGCATTCACCCTTCACTTGTTTAATGATGAGCTGTGAATTTCCCTTGACCAACAACTGCTTGACACCGTATGACAGTGCCACCTTTAGTGCGTAGATGAGTGCTTTGTACTCCACCATGTTGTTGGTCGCCTTGAAGTCAAGGTGTACCATGTATTTTACCTTCTCCCCGGTTGGTGCGAGGAGAAGGATTCCAGCTCCGGCCCCCTGCTTTTGCATGGAGCCGTCGAAGTAGAGGGTCCAGTGAGGCTCGGTGAAGACCGGAGCCTTGTGTTCCAGCTTCTGCTCACTGGGGCCCCTAGGGTTTGATGGAGAGGGAGTCCATTCCGCCACAAAATCTGCCATTGCTTGACTCTTGATTGCTTATCTTGGAATGAATTCGAGATTGAATTCAGCCAATTCCGCTGCCCACTTTGCAATATTCCCTGTTGAATTGGGATTATGCAAGATTGCTCGAAGTGGGTAAGAAGTCACCACTGAAATCTTGTGAGCTTGGAAGTAATGGCGAAGCTTCCTGGAGGCGATAAGAACTGCATAGAGCAGCTTATGCACCTCTAGGTATCGAGTCTTGGCGTCATGAAGTACTTCACTGATGAAGTACACTGGGCGTTGGATGGTCCGGACCCTCCCGGAGGGGTCCAGATCTTCCTCTTCATTGACCCGTATCCTCCCGGAGGGATCCGGACCTTCTTTGGGGACTTCTGGGTCCTTGCTAGAGGGACCCGAAGCTTCTTCAGAAGCGACCTAGACCCTCCCGGAGGGGTCTGGGTCTTCTGAAGTAACTTCTTGTGGACTCAAGTCTGGGAACTGGGACCCAGACTCGCTTTTAGGAACCTCCGGACCCTCCCGGAGGGGTCTGGATTCCTGAGCATGGGATAGTTCTGGTCTCTCTGCAATCAGGACCATACTGACGACTTCGTCAGTTGCTGAAATGTAAGCAAAGGCTCACCAGGGTTCGGAGCTACGAGAGTTGGTAGAGTGGTGAGGACCTGTTTTAGCTCCTGGGACGCCTTTTCTGCTTCTTCAGACCATTGGAATGGTCCGAACTTCCTCAATAACTTGAAGAATGGAAGTGCTCGTTCTGCCAGTCTTGAAATGAACCGGCTGAGGGCTGCTAGACATCCAGTCAGCTTTTGGACATCCTTGATGCGGGCTGGTGGTTGCATGTCTTCAATGGCTTTGATCTTCGCCGGATTAGCTTCTATGCCCTGGTGATTTACCAGGAAACCAAGTTGTTTTCCGGAGCTAACCCCGAAGACACACTTTTCTAGGTTTAGATTTGTGCGGGTGGCCTGCAGCTTGTCGAAGACCGCCTGTAAAGTGTAAAGGAGTGATTCCTTGTTCTTGACCTTGACCACGATGTCATCGACATACACTTCCACTATGTCTCTAATGAGTTCTTCAAAAGTTTTGTACATAGCTCGTACAAAGGTTGAAGCTGCATTCTTGAGACCAAATGGCATGGCCATATAACAGTACAATCCATCTACTGTGATGAAAGAGGTATGCTCTTCATCTTCCCTAGACATTCTGATTTGATGATACCCAGAATATGCGTCTAGGAAACACAGTAATTCACACCTGGAGGTGGAATCCACTATCTGATCTATTCTAGGTAGTGGGAATGGATCTTTTGGACATGACTTATTTAGTGTTGTGTAGTCAATACACATCCAAAGCTTCCCGCCGGCCTTGGGCACAACGACTGGGTTTGCTAGCCATTTTGGATGGAAGACTTCTCGGATGAATCCAGCTTCGAGCAACTTCTTCACTTCTTGTCAAATGAAGTTCTGTCACTCCACGGATTGCTTTCGAGGCTTCTGATGCACGGGTCGGGCGTCAGGGTAGATCTTCAGATTGTGCTCAATCACTTCCCTGGGGATCCTAGGCATTTGTGACGGTTGCCAAGCAAACACGTCGACATTAGCCCAGAGGAAAGCGATGAGCGCGAGTTCCCATTTGTCATTCAGTACCCCCGATATATGGGTGGTCTGAGCGGCATCAAAACCGATTTGGACGACTTTGACGGGAATGTCGGTGTCGCCGCTTGGCTGCACTCGAGGTGCAGAAGTCGAGCCTCGTTGACGAATGCTCGGGGGTTTTGGAGCTTGCTCCTTCCTGGAGTCCTCCTCTTGCGTCGTAGTAAGCGCATGAAGTTCTTCCAGAGCGGTTACTCCGGCAGTGCGATCTCCGCGTATCTGGAGAACGCCTACTGGTGTTGGCATCTTTAACACCAGGTAGCAATAATGAGCAGCTGCCATGAATTTGTACAAGGCTGGCCTACCCAAGATGGCGTTGAAAGGTAAGTTGATCTGAGCAACGTCAAAGACCAACTTCTCAGTGTGATACGTCTCCCAGGTCCCGAAGGTAACGGGGAGAGTAATAGCACCGAGTGGGGTAATGGCTCCCGGACCTACTCTGGAGAAAGGTCGGGAGGGGTGAAGATCTGAAGGTCGGAGTTGAAGCTTGGTAAAAGCTTCGAAGCTTATGAGGTTCAGCCCCGAACCTCCGTCTACCATAACATGGTGGAGCTGAATGTTATTGATGGTAGGAGATACCATCAAAGGTAACTGGCCTGCTCCAACCATGCTTCGAGGGCAGTCCGAAGCATCAAAAGTGATGGTTGTGTCCATCCACTTCCGATGGGGCTCCGCCCTGGCTGTAGGAGCTACAGCGGCCATGTCCCGACGCCTTGTCTTGAGGACGCGGCAGGAGGTGATGTCCAATGATCCACTAAAAATGGTGTTCATGGTCTTCCGACGCTCGTTGTCAGAGACGTCAGAATCATCGTCGATGGAGGTGTAGAAGGCCTTCAGGACTTTTTTAGGATCATGAAAACCTAACTCCTCTTCAGCCGGAGCTTCGGCAACTTTTTGTTTTCCTTCCCTTTGTCGGAAAGGAACTTCTTCCCAGCGCTTGTTGTAGCGCTCGGCAAGGTTTTGGACCTCCCGACAGTCTTCAAAACTGTGGTTGTCCGTCTTGTGAATTGGACACCACACCTTGGGTTTGCCACCGTCTTCAGAAGACGGTCGAGGTCGCTTCTCGGGGCGTGGCCCCCGGCCACCCGGAGCTGCAGCAGCTGCAGCATTAGATGCGCCGGCCGACGGCTTCTTCTTGCCGTTGGTTTTTTCTTCTTCTTGCCACTCCTGGAGGTAGTGGCTTCGCCTTTGGAGGATTTATTGTGATCCTCCGGAGGTGGTTTGGAGTGCATTTCACGGCCCTCCGCAGCTCTGGCACATTTGTCAGCCAAGCTGAAGAGTTCCGTGACACTGGTGATCTCCTTGATCGCCAGTTTCTCCAACATCTTCTTATCCCGTACTCCCTGTCTAAATGCCACAATGACAGAAGCGCTAGAGATAGAAGGGATAGTGTTTTGTACCTGAGAGAATATCTGGATGAATGATCGCAGGGATTCTCCCCCTTTTTGCACGACTGCAAAAAGGTCCAGTTCGGTGCCTGGTCGGGTGTATGAACTCCCGAAGTTGGCGGTGAACTGCCGGCACAACACATCCCAACTGTTGATGGAGTTGGGTGGAAGGCTCATAAACCAGGACCGGGCGGTCCCAGTTAAAGCCACTGGAAAATAGTTGGCCATTACGGCCTCATTTCCTCCAGCTGCCAGGATAGCAGTGGAGTAAATCTGAAGAAATTCGACGGGATTAACGGTCCCGTCAAACTTCTCTGGCAGGTGAGGCTGGAATTTCTGTGGCCACCTGACCATACGCAGATGCATAGCCAGGGCTGAACAACCTCCTCCTACTCCTTCAGGAGTAGGAATGTCCTGAGCTTCTCGTCTTTCACGAGCACGCTCGATATGGACTCGGCTGTCTTGTTGACGGTATCGGCGATCAAGCTCCACCTGGAGGTCATGAGTTGAAAGCCTTGATACCGTGTGAGTGCGTCGCGCCCCGGAGGGCAACGACGTCACTTGCTGTGATGCAGCACGTCTCCTGTTGTTGGAAACGTGCGGACCAAGTCTGCCAGACAAGGCCCGTCGCTGCGACAGGGCCCGTCCTGAAGGAGGAGGACCCTGGTTACTGATGCGGTCGGCTGCTACTGCAACCAAGTGTTCCACATCGGCCCTCCACTGCTCCATTGCATCCCGGGATGCATCCGGAGGTGGTGGGCGCTGAAGGAGAGCACGTGTTGTCATGATTCGCCGACGCAGTGATTGATGCCGGTGCACCATCACGCTGCCCAGCTTGATTTGCTGGTGGAGGCGGCGGTGGTGGAAGTGTGACTCCTGCTGGAACTGAGGTTCCTGCTAGTGGCTGCATATTGGAGGGATTGCCCCCAGCAGCTTGAACAGCGGGATGACCATTGGATGATTCAGCAGCTGAGTTCACCATTCTTGAAATCTCAGGCGCCCCCTACCTGGCGCGCCAACTGTCAGTGGTTTTGATCCGGCAGATCTCCCGACACTACTAAAAGTGTTTACGGAGTTTGAAGTTCGGTGTGGGCGCACAGAGATTCAAGAAGGTGAAAAGTAAAATGACACAGAAGACACAATGATTTACGTGGTTCGGGCCGCCTGAGCGTAATACCCTACTCCACGGGGTGTGTTGGTGTTGTATTGGATGTATGAACTCAACTCAGGTGACGTGAGTTGAGAGTGCGCGATCAGATCAGAGCCGAGAGAGAGGTCATATCCCCCTTATGTATCGTCGGCCTGTCCTTTTATAGTACAAGGACAGGTCGTTACAAGTCGGCCTGGCCCGACATGTGGCCTCGATGGTTACTAATATTGATACACATTTGATGCGCTTAATTACCCTTAATGACCGAGTTACGGACTTTGAAAGCACTGTTACTGGTAATTAAGGTCATCCGATCGTGTGTCATTAACATAGTATTAATGATACTTAATCGGGTCTTGAAGTCCTTGATTCCCCTTTGAAGATTCGGAGCCGTTGTGGAGTCTACTGGAGGTTTGAGGCTGAAGATCCGACGGTAGGACACGTGGCAGCTCCGGAGCTTGCTATGAGGAACAGATAGGTCCGGTGCCACCAGACATGTGTCAGTTCCGGAGCTTCCCTCGGTCTGGGGTTAGGTCCGGGGGTGCCGTTATGGTACATAGCCCGGAGCTCCCCCCTTGTGGGCGGTAGCTCCGGTTTGATGGTACACATGGCGACCCTGAGACTAACCATATTGGAGAAGCGGGTCCAGTTATGTCTGACATGTGGGTCTCCGAAGGTCTTCAAATCAAGTAGATGACATTTCCTTAAGATCTTTGCAATCTCAAGGGGTATACGGTACCCAGGGTACCAACAACATGTATTGTCAGACAAAAGAGAAGTTCGTATACCAACAGAAATATCAAGTCCTCAAGCAACCACCGCAATCAAGTAACCTCTGCACTCACAAGAGCCATAGCACGCAACTCAGCCTCTGCACTCGAACGAGAAACTATTACCTGCTTCTTAGTCTTTCAAGCAATGAGGAAACCACCAAGAAAAACACAATAGGTAGAAAGAGATCAATGATCAAAGGGATCACTAGCCCAAGTAGCATCAGAATATGCTTTGAGCTGTAAAGAGCTAGAGCGCGGAAAGAACAAGCGTCCAGAGATAGTCCCACGAAGATAACACAAGACATGAAGCAAGTGACTATAGTGGACTTGGGTGGGAGCCAAAACAAACTGACTCAAAATGTGAACAAAGTACGAGATATCAAGACGAGTGACACCAAAATACACGAGACTCCCTACAATATGTCGGTAACGAGTAGAATCATCAAGAGCCTCACCATCAGTGGCTCGAAGATGGACATTGAGTTCCATGGGAGTCTCAACAGTCCGGTGATTAGTAAGAGAAGCTCGATCAAAAAAGCCCTGAATGTACTTCACCTAAGACAAATAAATTCCCTCAAAGGAGGAGAAAACCTTAATCCTAAGAAATTAGCGAAGAGGACCAAGATCGGACATAAGAAACTACTCACTGAAACGACCTTCACAAAGGCAATGTACTCAGAATCATCTCCGGTGATGATCATGTCATTAACATAGAAAAGAAGAAGAGTGCGGCCACAAGATGAAGTATGCACAAAAAGTGCGGGATCATGAACACTGGCATAGAAACCAGCAACAGTGACCACAGAAGTAAGATGTTGAAACCAAGCACGAGGAGCCTGCTTAAGGCCATAAAGAGAATGCTAAAGTCGACAAACCATACTCCCAGGAACAGAATACCCAGGTGGTGACTGCATATAAACCTCCACACGCAACTTACCATTAAGAAAGGCATTCTTCACATCAAGCTGAGAGATGGACCAGTCATGAACAGAGGCCACAACAAGTAGAGTGCGAACAGTAGTCATGTGAGCGACAGGAGCAAATTTCTCATCATAGTCACGACCATGTTCTTGCTCGAAGCCACGGGCGACTAATCGAGCCTTATATCGCTCAAGTGAACCACCAGAGCGGGTCTTATCTTATAGACCCACTTACAGATGATCGGGCGAAAATGTGGGGGACAGAGCACAAGTTCCCACGTGTTGGTGCGCTCGAGAGTAGCAATCTCCTCGGCTGTCGCATTCTACCATTCCAGATCAGGAACAACATCACGATACGTAGCCGGCTCAGAAAGAGTAGTTGCAGCAAAGCTAGAAGGAGAGTAACTATGGGGAGGTTGGTGTAACACCCTAAATTTTCGCATCATGCATTGCATACATGATCATGCATTAAACATTAGTAGAATGAAAGAAAAATAATAAAACATAAAATATACATATACAAATATGAGTAGCAAAAGAAGAAAAAGAAAATAATAGTTATAGCCTAAAACTTGTAATAGGGAATAAGTATAAAAATAATAATAATAAAAATATATATAAATATATATAAATAATATATATAACAATATATAAAAACTATTAATATTAATAGTATATATTATAATAATAATAAATAATAAATAATATATATATCATATGAATAATAATATATATAAAAAATATAAATAATAAATCATATAATAAAAGAAAGTATAAAAAAGAAAAAAAAAGAAAAAAAAGGCCTGCTGTTGGCCAGGCCGACGGCCCAGCCAGCTGGCCCCGCCGACCGAGCGCCCTGCCCCGCCCTGGCCGACGCGGCTCGCGCCGCACGCGCCTCCGCTCCCGCCTCCCGCCGCCCGATTCCCGCCGAATCCGCGCCTCCGCTCCCGCCTCCCGCGCCGGGCCCCATCCCCCGTACCGCGACCCGCCCCGGCTCGGCCGCCCGCGACGCGCCCGACTCCCGTTCGCTTACGTCCGCGCGTGACTCCCGGAACCGACTCAAGGCCCCCGATCGAGTCCCCCCCCCCCCCCCCCCCGCGCCTATAAAAAAAAGACCGAAGCCAGGGTTTTTTTTCCCCGATCCCAACAGCATGCCGCCGCCTCCACGATAGAAGCCCGCCGCCGGTACAGAGGAAAAAAGCACCAGAGAACAGAGGCGCCCCAAGGGAAGAAAAGGAAGAAAAAAGGAGGGGAAGAAGAGGAAGGAAAAGAGGAGGGCCCCACCGTTCGCCGGAGATCGCTGTTGCCATCGCGTCGCCGTTGTCGTGCCGCCGGAGGACGCATCTACTTCGTCTATGCATCGTCCCCATCTCGCGATCATCGAAGCCATCGCATCTACGGTAGGCCATGTTCCTGATGCGAATTTTAGCGATCATATTGAACCTAATAGGCGTAACTTGATCGTAGTTGTGTCATCTTTTTAATTTCAGCAGCATTAATTCCCGCTAAAACCCCTGTAAACTCATATGAACACGTATGAACTAGTTGCATCTAATTACTAAACAACCATAGTTAATTAATAATTGATCTTTGCATGCATGCATATCATCGCATGTTGATTAATGCGTGTGCATCATGTTGATTGTATATGTTCTCTTGTATGTATGATCATGCGTAGAGGAACGTGCTCAAGAGGCCGCATACGAGGATTTCCAAAATCAAGACTTTGAAGCTCTTGAGCAACCCCATCCGTCGGAGCAAGGCAAGTGTCCTTGAAGCATATTGATCCTGTTTTTTTAAATGTTGTGTTTGCGAACTTGCATGCTTGTGTCAAATTGATGGGAATCCTATGGTAGGAAGTTTACTAGTTTTGTTTGACCACCCTTGTCACCTAGAATATATGGTAGAGAGTCGGGAAGGGTTTTTACCTTTTTGCTTCGCTTAATTAATTGGGATGGCAAACAACACTACACATTTAATTATGCATCAATGATATTATGGTCAATGTGAACTGGTCAATACGATGGGTGATCTAAGAAAGCTTGGTATGTGGATGGGTTGGATGTTATGGTGGTTTGCTTGCTTTAGATCTAAGGACCGGTTCATGCAAGAATATGCCAGGTCAACAGTGCCACCACAAGGCCAAGTATGGGTGCGGCGTAGCTGAATAATTAGGAGCGCTGCTAGTATTGTATGGACCATTGGATGGCGCGGGGAATGGGAGTCGAGAAGGACTGCCCTTGGATCCGCATGGCACACGAGGGGGCCCGTGGGTGGGAGAATGGAGATTCAAGCCTGCCGGTGAAACCTTAGTGGGCCCGTACATACTAGTAGTCCCTTTTGAAAGGTTATTTTGTGATCTCTTGGCCACACACCTACGAAAGTGTGAGATGGCATAATGGAGGTTTCTTAGTCATCGAAAGGTGATGAAATCACGAACATGTGGGTAAAGTGGTACAACCTCTGCAGAGTGTTAAAAACTATCATGATAGCCGTGCTCCCGGTTATGAGCGCCTGGATGACCTACATGATTAGAGTTGGAATTGGGAGTTGGGATGGTTATGGTTGGTTTATGGTTATGGGTTGGTAATGGTTATGGTTTATGGATTATGGTCATGGATATGAATTTGAGTTATGGTAATTGGACATGGATAATGGTGATGTTGGCAATAATTGGATATGGTTTATATTTTCTTAATATGATGGTTATGATGGGATTGTTTCACATAGACATAGTATAAAGCTTTTCAAATGTTTTACTGTACTTTTCAGCACTTAGCCATTATTACATTCGTCATTTGAATAAGCCACATGTCATACATTCCACACTTGCTGAGTACGACATGTACTCACCCTTGCAATCCCCCCCCCCAACAGCTACTGGAGACAATTGGGAGTACCCTGAGGATCACGTGGAGTACTAGGTTGCGTACCGCCGTCAATTGCCTGTGGATTGGAGTTGTGCTGCTTAGTTATTTTCCGTTGCATTATTTATAGTTTTATCATTCGTGAACTATTGGATTATTGTAATAAAGTACTTATTTAATAGTTAAGACGTGGTTAAATTCTGTATATCATTTGTGATGCAACCGTATATGTGTGATGAACTTCCTGGGCACACATATGCGCTACGCTTGGTTCATATTCGGAACGAGGTGTCACAAATTGGTATCAGAGCCGCGTTGACCGTAGGATGCAGCCTAGATAGAATGGACACTTTAGAGCACATAGGAGCACTCAGGAATCGATGTGTTTTGCTTGGAGTGATGTTTGTTATATATATATATATATATATATATATATATATATATTGTTTGCTTGTGTGCTTAATAGAGGATTTTGGGATGCCTTAGCATTGCCATGTCCACCTAGGCTAGTATAGCCAGTTGGTTAGATTCATATCCCTTGATGCATATAGTTGGGGACGTTTCTAAATTCTTACCTATTGCTTTTCTTCAGATGGTGAGGACTCGCAACCAGAGGGATGTCAATGATGAGGAGGAGAACAATGGAGTGCCTCAGAACAACAACGGACAAGGACCTGCTCATGGAGCTATCAATATTGAGCAGCTACTAGCTATGCAGAACCAGCTCATGCAGACCATGATACAAACTATGGGACAGCTGCAGGCTGGCAATAACAACAATCAGCCCCACCTGCCTCCACCGCCACCCCTGCCTCCTCACAACCGTTTGGGAGACTTCATGAGGACCAGACCGCCTACCTTTGCACAAGCCACAGACCCAATGGAAGCTGATGATTGGCTGAAGTCCGTTGAAAAGAAACTTGCTATTGTCCAGTGCACTGACAGGGAGAAGGTTCTCTTTGCATCACATCAACTAGTTGGAGCAGCCGCTGACTGGTGGGAAGCTCTTTGCAACGCTCATGATAATCAGGAGGCAATCACTTGGGCTGAGTTTAAGCAGAGTTTCCGTTCCCACTATGTACCTGAAGGAGTTATGATACTGAGAAGACAAGACTTCGAAAATCTCAGGCAAGGAAGGATGAGCGTGAGTGAGTATCTCAACAAATTCACTCAATTATCAAGATATGCTCCAGAAGACATCAAAACTGATAGTAGGAAGCAGTATCTGTTTATGAGGGGTCTCAACAATGAAATTCAAGTCCAGTTGCTCAATACTGATTATCCAAACTTCCAAAAGCTGGTTGACAAGACTATTGTGGTTGAGAACAAGATTCGTGAGATGGAGCAGGACAATAAGAGGAAGATGCCACATCATGGACCGCAACAAGGAAGCAATGTTCGCCCCCGTTATGAACCACCTACTGCACCACAATACAACCCATCTGCTCCTGCATACCGCGCTGCTTATCCGCAGCAACGCCCCGCCATGCAAGCGCCTCGCTATCCTGTGCCACCTGCGCCGCGTCCTAACATGGCGGCAAATGCTCAAAACCAGTTGCGCCCAAACTTCCCTAATGCTACGGGTGGTAAGACATGCTATGTGTGTGGAGAGCCCGAACACTTCGCAAGTCAATGCCCCAGAAGAAACTATGGACCTATGAACAATGCACCAAGGCCAAATAACCCGCGACCAAATGGAGGAGCACCACAAGGCAACCGTGGACAGCAGAATTTTGCTCGTGGCAATGTGAATCATGTCTCTATTGAGGAAGCCCAGCAAGCTGATGACGTCGTGATTGGTATGTTTCTCGCCAACTCCAACCCCGCGATTGTTTTATTTGATTCGGGAGCATCCCATTCATTCATCTCGTCAAAGTATGTTGCCAAGTACAATTTGCCTATATCTCATATGAAGCAAACTATGCTAGTAAGTTCTCCTGGCGGAGAGATGAGGAAAAATATAGTATGTTTGAAAGTAAGCATTAAAATAAGGGGGGTAGACTTTCTCGCAAACCTCATAGTCTTGGACTCCCAAGGAATAGACATAATACTTGGAATGGACTGGCTGAGCAAGTATAATGGAGTCATTCAATGTGCCGAGAGGATTATGCAGTTGACGAGTGAACATGGTACACGCATCGAAGTTGAGGCAGCCCAACCTGCAAGAGAGAAAGCGATGCTGAATCACGTGGAAGAAGTGACATTGGAAAGCATTCCGATCGTTCGCGAGTACCCGGATGTGTTTCCAGATGAGTTGCCAGGTATGCCACCTGATCGTGACATAGAATTCGCCATTGAGTTAATACCTGGAACTGCACCTATAGCTAAGAGGCCGTATAGGATACCTCCTATGGAATTGGCGGAGCTCAAGAAACAGATTCAAGAGCAATTAGAGAAGGGTTTTATTCGCCCAAGCTCTTCACCTTGGGGAGCGCCCGTTCTATTCGTGGACAAGAAGGATGGATCCCAAAGGATGTGTGTGGATTACCGAGCTCTCAACGAGGTGACCATCAAGAACAAGTACACCTTGCCATGTATAGAGGATTTATTTGATCAGATGAAAGGTGCCTGTGTATTTTCCAAGATTGATTTGAGGTCAGGATACTTTCAAATGAAGATTAGACCGTCGGACATACCCAAGATAGCTTTTAGGACACGGTATGGATCTTATGAGTACACCGTGATGTCTTTTGGATTGACAAATGCGCCTGCCTACTTTATGTACCTCATGAATAAAGTCTTCATGGAGTACTTGGACAAGTTCGTTGTGGTGTTTATTGTGATATTATGATCTACTCGAAGGATGAGAAGGAACATGAGGAACACTTGAGGCTTACGCTACAGAAATTGAGGGAGCATCAATTGTATGCCAAGTTCAGCAAGTGCCAGTTTTGGTTGAAAGAGGTGCCATTTTTGGGTCATATAATCTCAGGAGGAGGAGTATCGGTTTACCCCGGAAAGGTGAGAGGCGTGTTGAAGTGGGAGCCGCCACAGAATGTCAAGGAAATTCGGAGTTTCCTTGGAATGGCTGGATATTACCTCCGATTCATCAAGGATTTCTCCAAAATACCCAAGCCTATGACCGAATTACTCATGAAAGGGAAGGCATTCCGATGGACTCAAGCTTGTTAGGACAGCTTTGAGGGAGTTAAAGAAAAGGTTGACAACCGCGCCGGTGTTAGTATTACCGGACGTGAGCAAGAGTTTTGATATATATTGTGATGCATTAAGACAAGGATTAGGATGTGTGTTCATGCAAGAAGGCCAAGTGGTAGCTTATGCATCGAGGCAACTAAAGAAACATGAGTTGAATTATCCTACACATGACCTTGAACTCGCAGCCGTGGTACACGCCTTGAAGATATGGAGACACTATGTATTTGGTCACCGATGTGAGGTTTATACGGATCACAAGAGTCTTAAGTATATTTTCACACAAACGGATCTTAACTTGAGGCAACGAAGATGGTTGGAGCTCATCAAGGATTATGATGTGGGAATCAACTATCACCCAGGGAAGGCCAATGTAGTGGCCGATGCTTTGAGCTGAAAAGGAATAAGTCATCAACTCGCAGTTCGAGAGCTGCCATCCGAGTTATGCAAGGAGTTTGAATGGTTGAACCTTGGATTCATAAATGAGATGGGAACGATGGAAGTCAACCCAACATTGGAGCAGGAAATACGGGAAGGACAGACGAAGGACAAGGAAATACAGGAAATCAAGGAAAGGACCCAAGAAGGAAAAGAATTCAGATTTGATGAGGACGAACAGGGTACCTTATGGCTTGGAAAGAGGATTGTGGTACCTAATGTCAGGCATATTCGAGAAACAATATTGAAGGAGGCACATGACTCGCCTTACTCAATTCATCCTGGCTGTACGAAGATGTACAAGGACTTAAAGACATGCTACTGGTGGGCCAACATGAAAAAGGACATAGCCGAATATGTTGCACTTTGCAATGTGTGCCGACGAGTGAAAGCTGAACATCAAAGGCCAGCCGGATTGCTACAACCATTGAAGATCCCGGAGTGGAAGTGGGAAGAGATTGGTATGGACTTTATAGTTGGATTACCGCGAACTCAATCTGGCTATGATTCAATATGGGTTATTGTGGATCGGTTGACAAAATCAGCTCACTTCATCCTTGTCAAGACCACATATACCACCGCGAAGCTAGCAGAATTGTATATGGAGCATATTGTGTGTCGACATGGAGTACCGAAGAAGATAGTCTCGGATAGAGGTTCTCAGTTTACCTCCAGATTTTGGCAGAAATTGCATGAAGCAATGGGAACAAGGTTGAACTTCAGTTCGGCGTATCACCCTCAAACAGATAGACAAACTGAGAGGACCAACCAAATTTTGGAAGACATGTTAAGAGCTTGTGCATTAAAGCATGGTAAAAGTTGGGATAAAAGTTTGCCGTACGCTGAATTCTCTTACAACAATAGCTACCAAGCAAGTCTGAAAATGTCACCCTACGAAGCATTGTACGGAAGGAAGTGTAGGACTCCCTTGTTTTGGAATGAAACCGTAGAGAATCAAGTGTTTGGTCCCGACGTGTTACAAGATGTTGAAAGGCAGGTCCAAATAATTCGGGAAAACTTAAAGGCTGCCCAGTCTAGACAGAAAGGTTATGCTGATAATAGGCGAAGGAGTCTGACTTTTGAAGTTGGAGATTTTGTATACCTCAAAGTGTCACCTATCAGAGGTCAGCGACGGTTTAACATCAAAGGAAAACTGGCACCACGTTACATCGGACCGTTCAAGATTTTGGACAAACGAGGAGAAGTAGCATATCGACTTGAGCTGCCGACGTATCTCTCCGATGTACACGACGTATTTCACGTCTCTCAACTCAAGAAGTGTCTCAGGGTACCGGAAGAACAAGTGCCGATGGACGAGTTAGAACTTCAAGAGGATTTGTCCTATGTCGAGCAACCTATCAAAATTTTGGACATAAAGGAAAGGGTCACAAGAAATAAGAGAATCCGTTGGTGCAAAGTGCAATGGAAACACCATACATAAACCGAAGCTACATGGGAGCGTGAAGAAGACCTGAATGCAGAATTCCCTCACCTTTTCTGCACGCTATCGAATCTCGAGGGCGAGATTCACTTTAAGGGGGGTAGGTTTGTAACACCCTAAATTTTCGCATCATGCATTGCATACATGATCATGCATTAAACATTAGTAGAATGAAAGAAAAATAATAAAACATAAAATATACATATACAAATATGAGTAGCAAAAGAAGAAAAAGAAAATAATAGTTATAGCCTAAAACTTGTAATAGGGAATAAGTATAAAAATAATAATAATAAATATATATATATATAAATAATATATATAACAATATATAAAAAAATAATAAAATATTAATATTAATAGTATATATTATAATAATAATAAATAATAAATAATATATATATAATATGAATAATAATATATATAAAAATATAAATAATAAATCATATAATAAAAGAAAGTATAGAAAAAAAGAAAAAAAAGAAAAAAAAGGCCTGCCGCTGGCCAGGCCGACGGCCCAGCCAGCTGGCCCCGCCGACCGAGCGCCCTGCGCCGCCCCGGCCGACGCGGCTCGCGCCGCACGCGCCTCCTCTCCCGCCTCCCGCCTCCCGATTCCCGCCGAATCCGCGCCTCCGCTCCCGCCTCCCGCGCCGGGCCCCATCCCCGGTACCGCGACCCGCCCCGGCTCGGCCACCCGCGACGCGCCCGACTCCCGTTCGCTTACGTCCGCGCGTGACTCCCGGAACCGACTCAAGGCCCCCGATCGAGTCCCCCCCCCCTGCGCCTATAAAAAAAGACCGAAGCCAGGTTTTTTTTATCCCGATCCCAACAGCACGCCGCCGCCTCCACGATAGAAGCCCGTCGCCGGTACAGAGGAAAAAAGCACCAGAGAAAAGAGGCGCCCCAGGGGAAGAAAAGAAAGAAAAAAGGAGGGGAAGAAGAGGAAGGAAAAGAGGAGGGCCCCACCATTCGCCGGAGATCGCTGTCGCCATCGCGTCGCCGTCGTCGTGCCGCCGGAGGATGCATCTACTTCGTCTACGCATCGTCCCCATCCCGCGATCATCGAAGCCATCGCATCTACAGTAGGCCATGTTCCCGATTGGAATTTTAGCGATCATATTGAACCTAATAGGCGTAACTTGATCGTAGTTGTGTCATCTTTTTAATTTCAGCAGCATTAATTCCTGCTAAAACACCCGTAAACTCATATGAACACGTATGAACTAGTTGCATCTAATTACTAAATAACCATAGTTAATTAATAATTGATCTTTGCATGCATGCATATCATCACATGTTGATTAATGCGTGTGCATCATGTTGATTGTATATGTTCTCTTGTATGTATGATCACGCGTAGAGGAACGTGCTCAAGAGGCCGCATACGAGGATTTCCAAAATCAAGACTTTGAAGCGCTTGAGCAACCCCATCCGTCGGAGCAAGGCAAGTGTCCTTGAAGCATATTGATCCTGTTTTATAAAATGTTGTGTTTGCGAACTTGCATGCTTGTGTCAAATTGATGGGAATCCTATGGTAGGAAGTTTACTAGTTTTGTTTGACCACCCTTGTCACCTGGAATATATGGTAGAGAGTCGGGAAGGGTTTTTACCTTTTTGCTTTGCTTAATTAATTGGGATGGCAAACAACACTACACATTTAATTATGCATCAATGATATTATGGTCAATGTGAACTAGTGAATACGATGGGTGATCTAAGCAAGCCTGGTATGTGGATGGGTTGGATGTTATGGTGATTTGCTTGCTTTAAATCTAAGGACCGGTTCATGCGAGAATATGCCAGGTCAATAGTGCCACCACAAGGCCAAGTATGGGTGCGGCGTAGCTGAATAATTAGGAGCGCTGCTAGTATTGTATGGACCATTGGATGGCGCGGGGAATGGGAGTCGAGAAGGACTGCCCTGGGATCCGCATGGCACACGAGGGGGCCCGTGGGTGCGAGAATGGAGATTCAAGCCTGCCGGTGAAACCTTAGTGGGCCCGTACATACTAGTAGTCCCTTTTGAAAGGCTATTTTGTGATCTCTTGGCCACACACCTACGGAAGTGTGAGATGGCATAATGGAGGTTTCTTAGTCATCGAAAGGTGATGAAATCACGAACATGTGGGTAAAGTGGTACAACCTCTGCAGAGTGTTAAAAACTATCATGATAGCCGTGCTCCCGGTTATGAGCGCCTGGATGACCTACATGATTAGAGTTGGAATTGGGAGTTGGGATGGTTATGGTTGGTTTATGGTTATGGGTTGGTAATGGTTATGGTTTATGGATTATGGTCATGGATATGAATTTGAGTTATGGTAATTGGACATGGATAATGGTGATGTTGGCAATAATTGGATATGGTTTATATTTTCTTAATATGATGGTTATGATGGGATTGTTTCACATAGACATAGTATAAAGCTTTTCAATGTTTTACTGTACTTTTCAGCACTTAGCCATTATTACATTCGTCATTTGAATAGGCCACATGTCATACTTTCCACACTTGCTGAGTACGACATGTACTCACCCTTGAAATCCCCCCCAACAGCTACTGGAGACAATTGAGAGTACCCTGAGGATCACGTGGAGTACTAGGTTGCGTACCGCCGTCAATTGCCTGTGGATTGGAGTCGTGCTGCTTAGTTATTTTCCGCTGCATTATTTAGAGTTTTATCATTCGTGAACTATTGGATTATTGTAATAAAGTACTTATTTAATAGTTAAGACGTGGTTAAATTCTGTATATCGTTTGTGATGCAACCGTATATGTGTGATGAACTTCCTGGGCACACATATGCGTTACACTTGGTTCATATTCGGAACCGGGTGTCACAGTTGGCAAGGACGATGACCACGTCCAAGAGGCTGCTCGGGAGAAGAATCATCGAAAGGAGATGATATTTCAAGAGAAGAAGGCATATTCGGAGAGGCAGGCTGAGCTAGAGAAGCTGAGACATCAGAAAATGACTCAAATGGAGTAGATTGATCATCAAAAGAAAATGGCACATCTGAAGGGGGCACAACTCGTCGAGTGTAGACCTGCATTACAGGAGCCTTCAAAGTGTAATCGGTAACCAAAGAACAAGGCTCCAAGGAAGAAGTGGAGACTGTCAATCGTGACATAGAGTGTGAAGAGGGTACACTAGCAACGAGAGCATCTGGAAAGAACAGGAACAAAATAGGATCAACTACAGATGCAGAAGAAGCATCAGAAGAAGGACAAGGATAGAAAGGGTGTGTCTCATCAAAAACAACATCTCGTGAAATCCTCACCCGTCGACCAACTGGATCCCAACAACGATAATCCTTATGCTCCGAACTGTACCCTAAGGAGACACATTCAACCGACTAAGCAGTCAGCTTAGTACGCTTACGAGGTGCGAGCAGCACGTAGTACACAACCAAAAATATGAAGGCTGATGTAATCAGGCGGCTTGCCCGTAAGACGCTCAAAAGGAATCCCGCTTTTAAGAGCGGACGAGGGTTGAATGTTAATCAAGTAAGTGGCAGTGGAGACAACCTCGACCCAAAAATGAAGCGGAACAGAGGAAGCAATGAGAAGTGTACATGCTATCTCAAGTAGATGACGATGACCCAAAATGTTAATCAAGTCTCGAAGAGCATCAGAAAGGTACTCACCAACAGAGTCAACACGAAAGACACAGATAAGAGTGTCAAAATGAGTGTGGACCATAGCCAAAAAAGACTTATATATAGATAATGGCTCACTGCAATGTTTCATGAAGTAAACCCATGTGTGACGAGAAAATTTATCTATAAAAATGATAAAGTATTGATGCCCTCCTTTGGAAACAAAAGGAGCAGGACCCGAGACATCTGAATGAACAAGGTCAAAATGACGCTGGGACACTGACTCACTAGAAGGATAGGGAAGTTGGGTCTGCTTTCTGAATCGACAACCCTGACACTGAGCTAACGACTGAGATCCAGAAACTGATCCTAAGACACCACGGTGAATCAAGGCAGGTAGACGAGAGCCACAAATATGTATTTAACGATGGTGCCACTGAGCAAAAGACGAGGTAGACAAAACAGCAAAAGTGGAGCTAACACGAGTAGCAGACGTAGTGGAAGGAAGACGGAGCCATTCAAGCTCCCAAATACGTTGTGAATCGCAAAGACGAGGGTCATAGCCAACAAGCTGACTCATACGACGATCCACAATAGAACAAGAATCAGAATCAAGAATCATTTGACAACCATGATCAGTGAGTTGACCAGGAGACATAAGCTGTATGGTCAGGTTAGGAACATAGAAGATATCAAGAACATTAAAAGAGTCAGATAAAAAGGTGCCCTGTCCAAGACCGGAAGTGAAGAACCATTGGCAGTATGAACAGTGAGAGAACGAGATGAATGACTCAGAGATGACAAACAGATGGAGTAAGGAGTCATATTAAAAGAAGCTCCAGAATCAAAAATCCATGGACGAGTACCTGAACGAGAAGTGGAAGGTGGTCCTTCAGAGAAAGACGGAGAAGCAACAGCATAACCTAAAGGTGTAGAAGGCTGAGTCACAATACCAACAACTCTTGATGATGTAGAGGCAACAAGGCGTCGAAGAAGCATAAGCAACTAGGCATCTATGACAGCAGAACCCCCTTGAGATCCTCCGATACCAGCACCACGATCACCCTGTGAAGAACGGCAAGCCTGAACACCAGCACTGGGTCGAGAAGTGGAAGAACGAGCAGACAAAATGATAGATGTCTGCAACAAGCCAGCATCACTAGTCTTCTCCATCTGATCAAAGAACTGCTCCATTGTAGCATATCCCTGTTGTAACATATGCTCATGACAAAGAGCAGCAAAAGAGGTAGACTGACCAGTAGTCTCGTAATGATAACGCAGAAAAGATCACATCTGGTGTGAATACTCAAACTCAACTATGTCTGCACCAAGACAATTCTCTATACTAGCAGCAAAAATAGCACCAGCCCGAACATCATCATCCAACCAAGTCTCGTATAAGCCGTGAGACTGATACAAAGACATACGAGTCTCATAATCCTCAAGCAGCTTCTTATCACCATCAATAGTTTTATCTGAAATAACAGGCTTAAAAGGAACCGCAAGACAAGACGGGCATTTGAGATCACTTGTAAGAAATTCCCAGAGACGTAAATCACGCATATGTAGATGCATGTGGGGAACCCAATCGCGATAGTTGGTGCCATTAGAAAGCATCGGACAACGCAAGACTAGAACCCCACCCGAAGAAAAAGTCTTCCTGATGAATTAACAGGCAACAACAAGAGCACAAAATATGTAGCGACGGACAACGGTGAGGAAGCAAGAGAATAGGCGGTCTGACGGGAAGCTTCTAGACAATCCTCACGGAAAGCTTCCAGGCAATCCTCACGGGAAGCTTTGAAGTGATGGAGTACTTCTAGAAACAGATCCAATCCTCACGGGAAACACAGGTCGTTGACTCACGGAGAGGAGTCCAGGACTGGGCGAGTGCCCGACGGAGCCAATCACCAGCGCTGATCTGCGCTGGCCGCGAAGGATCTACGTGAGCGCGTGGCCGTGCGCACAGCTGCGCAAGAAGATGAAGGGGCGGAGGCTTGCAGCGATTGCGCCAGAAAGATGGAACAGCGGCGGCAGCCAGATGCGGCTTGGAGCAGTACCGAGGATAACGCAAGACGACCGTACGCGAGCGACGCTGCATGATAGAACCGGTCCTAGAGGAAACCGACGAAAAGAATCGGAAACCGAAGGCGGCGGTCAGAAAAATTCTAACTCTAATTTTGTGATTGTGATACCATGTTATAAATAGAGGAAAAAAGTCCATTTTACTCCCCTCAACTATCGCTTAGATCCAAATAACTCCCTGAACTTTTATTTGGTTCAATTTACACCTGATCTTTGTTAATTCAGTTCATTTTACACCCTTAATCAGTGTTATAATCACAGTTTGTTGATGTGGACGGGAATTAAGCTGGGATTGCCTCGTTGGAAGCCACATGGAACTGGGATTGTCACGTTGGAATCCAGATGGAACTAAGTTTCTGTAACAAGCAACTAAGTCAACTAAGTGTCTGTAACAAGCTATAGGAAAATGCAACCGATCTTCAGGGAATGACACCTGTGCGTGGTCCACCACGGGAAGGGAAGCGCCAGCAGCAACGGAAGGCCGCACTGCCTGAACCAAATGTCGGCGGCAACAGAGGACTGCACGAGGCGAGCCAACCATCGACGGCAAGGAAGGGCCGCGCGGGCTCGAGCCACCGCAGCGCGAAGGGCGGGGTTGGGGCGCCGATCCACCGCGGCCACAAAGAGCAGCGCGCGGCGAACCACCGCGCGGGGCAGGGGCGGCGGCAATGGATGGCCGGCCATGGAGGGGACAAAGCCGAGGGGTTTCCAACGTGGATGCTGAGTGGATGTCCCATGTGATTTCCAACGTGGCAATCCCAGCTTAATTCCCCTCCACATCAGCAAACTAGGATTATAAAACTGATTAAAGGTGTGAAGTGAAGTAGATTAGCAAAGATTAGGTGTAAACTGAATCAAATAAAAGTTTAGGGGGTCATCTGAACCTAGACGATAGTTGAGGGGAGTAAAACAGACTTTTTCCTAAATAGAGCTTATATTATTATGAGGACCAAAGACCATAATAAATAGAGGTATAATGAACTACAAATATGCGGAAAAACCCTTATGCAAAAAGAGAAAAATACAAATAATCACTATATCTCTAACAGCTCGAACAGTGGCCAATTCTGAGGATAGGTTGGTGGAAAGTGAGTTTTAATGAAGTTGGGAACCAGAGTTGGATGATTAGTAAAAGATTAAATCTATATCATTTATGATAACTTGAGATCTACTTCCTCCAACCCATTCAAACTCTATTTCTAGAGTTGGTTAAAGTTAAACTAATCTAACTTTGACTAAATTTATAGAAAAAAGTAATAATTTTAGTAACACCATATAGTACTATTAAATTAGCTCTGAAATATATTTTCATATCATATTTATTTTATTTTGTAGAAACTAATATTTTTATATAAACTTGCACTACTGGAATCGCGATAATAGACAACGGCCAAAAATCGTCGTCTATAAGGCCAAAACCGTTGTCTATAGCTTATCGACGATGGTACACGCTTATAGACGACGGTTTCCAACAGTTCATGTTTTTTTTGTTGTCTATAAGCTTATTAACGATGGTTATCGTCGTCTATAACGTACTTGACGATGACCACATTTAGCTGTCGTCAATAAGGGACTCCGTCCACGTGGCAGTGAGGAAGCTTATCGACGACGGTGAACCGGACCGTCGTCTATAATACTTTATAGACGACAGTATATCGGTTAACCGTCGTCGATACTGGACGTTATCGTCGACGGGCTTTCGGATACCGTCGACGATAACTTGCCAATATCGATGACGGCCGCTAGAAAACCGTCATCGATAGACCTTATCGTCGACGAGCTTCCGGAAACCGTCGACGATAACGTCCAGTATCAATGACGGTAACCGATATACCGTCGTCGATAAGTTATGTAGTTTTTTTAAAAAAAATAGAAAATGTTGCTCCGGCTTCGAGGTCAACCCTGGCTCGATGGCCAGATCACACAGGCAGAAAAACATATCACACAAGCATGCATATATATATATATATATATATATATTATATATCACAATATATCATTGCAAAACACTAATACATGGCACCACACATAATACATCTAGATAATATCTTGCTTCTTCAAAAGACCAAACGACCTCGATGTTTTGGAAGTATCAGCAGCAACCACCTTCGAGAGGAGGGAACTCAGCTTTATCTCGCAGTTGATACGCCTCGAGTGCTGTAGGTAGAAGACAATGCTTTAGAATGGTAAATATAAGAAGTTTCAACAATACCCAAATCATGTAGAAAACAAGAGACAGTTTAGAATTTACAGCAACAACAAAGACAAAAGTATGGCAACAGCAACAGGTTCAAAAATATAAGTTTCAACTAAACCTATGAATGTACAACAACAGCAATTTCATATCCACAATTTAGAATTTCAGAAGCAGTTTCAGGGCTGCACCAGTGCCAGTGAAGTGAGGTATTCATTTTGTATTCATTTTGAATTCATTTATACTATTGAATCAAGGCTAAGCAAAATTTCAACTGAAGTGAGGTATTATTATGGTGTGGTACAAGAATAGCTAGGGGGCAGCGTCGTACAAATAAAATTTAGTGTACACAATCTGATACAAGTAATATACTCTACAAAACATCATGTGGTTAAGGCGCAAAAATCGGCTGACCTGACTATGAGACGCCGCCCTGTCTGCTACTACCGGAGTTCGAAAAGTCATCCTCCTGCAATCGTCCAAGCGCCGGAATCTGAGGCGACAGAGTTTGAGCCTCCGTTCTCGATACATGTGATGTGTAAGTGTGGTTATACATGTTACAACTAAAAAATGCACATTTTACTAAATTTGAACAAGTTTAACTAGTTTAAGCTATTTTGAATAATTTTGTAGCTGGGCTGCTGTCGTCGGCACCAGCGGCAGCTCTATCACTGGCGGCGCCCATTGCGGAAAGACAGGCGATTGTCCTGAAAACATGACCTGCAAACACAAAGCAAATCATTATACATATCATTTATATATTAAAAATGTTAAGTACAACATCTAGAATGTACCTGCATGACAGCTTGCATATGTAGCATGAACGACTTTTGATAGTCGTCTCTAGCCCTCTGCGCCTCGTCCCTAGCCCTGATCTCTACTGCCCGCGCCTCATCCCTAGCCCTGAGCGCTTCTTGAGTCCTCTGGAGCTCCTCTTGAAGACTCTGGAGCTCCAGATCTCAGCTTGCACGGCTGCTGCTGGACCTGCCCTGATGTGATGAAGAGGCCTCGAAGAAGCCCCCGCCTGCCTCGAGTCGACCACTCCATCGAAGATGGCTAACCTATGCAACAAAGTAATATTATTAAATTTTTGTATCTCAAATTTGGTAACCGTAAATTAAAAATAACAAACTCACCGTCTGTGAGGTTTCCCACCACCGCTTGCATACGCGGCTTCGGGGATGATTGGTGCGCTCTGCCAATCGAACTCTTCACCTCGAATCTTCCGCACCTCCTCCCCGTACTTTGCCTGAAAATATGAAAAAAATAACGTCATTAGAACTATTAAAGAGAATTCAATTAAGTTGAAAAAATAACTCACCAAATTATGTGTTGCCGTCTGAGAAGACAGATGGTCAGGCTGCGACGGGTCACTTCTCAAATGACCCCTCTTCCACACCTCGATAGGTGTCGGCTGCTGACCGCTCTCTTGCTCCTATTGATATATGTTAGCATAATAAAGATTATAAAATTACTTAATAGAATGTGAGTAGAACTTACCATCCGTTTAGCGAGGCGTATGTAGCCGTCCCCACCCAAACGATGTTTTCCGTCCGCCCCTCTACTCTCTCGACGGATTTTAGAAACTGCCTGGAAGCCCTCGCTCGCCCAAAGAGCACAGAGGACACGGTACGCGTCCGGACGGCTATCAAGCCACGCTACGCTGACCTGCACAAATTTATATTGAATGAAAATATTGATCACAATCAGATAATAAAGCAAAGTAATCTAAAAACTTTACCTCTGCGTACTGCGCCTCCATCAAGTACGTGTCAGCCGATTTCTTCCCTGGCTCACGCTCGTTTGGATGCAACTTGAAGTACACGTTCGTAGCTTGAATGCAAGCCGCAGATAGTAACTGCGTCACAATCTTCCTCGCGCAGTTATGGAAGATGAGACGAGCGTGATCCGTCTGCTCGACCTCGTTCTCCAAATGATACTATGCTTGAAAAAAATAAATATACAAGTAAATATATGTAACTTATATTAGATTTGTATTACACAAGTGTTGTTCATACTTACCATGAAGTCCTGCCAAACAGCCTCCTAGTGGTTGTCGGGAAGAACGTCTTGGGCTCTATAGTAGTCACCCACCCAAGAGTGACCGAGCGGAGCGTGCTCATGACGAGACGCGTGGTCCAGATCTGGGCGAAATTTCGGCAGCATAACCCCGCTGTTCTCCACTGCACACCCGAAAATAGTACAGCAGAGAACAACAGTGTTATGCCATCGAAATTTCATCCAGATCCAGACCCGCATCTCATCACAAGTCACGCCTCCTCGGTCACTCTTAGGTCGTCCAAAAAAGGACAATTCCGAACCTTCACGTCTCACATGCCAATAGCATGTGAGACGTGCCGATCCGAAATGAGTGACACATTGCTATAGGTTACATTACTCATTTTTATTTTTAAGTCATTTACGAGAGAGGAAAGAATGAGAGAAAGAGAATAAGGAAAGTTGGTCTTAGATGATAATTCCACATCCGAATCAACCGTCCACGCAATCACGGGTGATTGATGTCCTCAACATCGCCATTCGCTTCTGTGTCATCTCGACGCATACGTTACGACTACAACTGTCTATACGACACATACACATATATTGCGTGTCGTGTCGGGTTGGGTCGGGCCGTGCCGGATCGTGTCGACCTAAAACCCCTTTATGTACATATATTAAATAATGACCCAAAAACATTAAATAACAATAAACAATAAGTACTAATTAATGAATAACATAATAAACTAACTAATAAACAATTACAAATAATAAACCAATTATTGATGAACAACATAATAAACTAACTAACTAATGATCACTCGGGACGTCGATCTTGAGCCGCTCCACCTAGAGGCGAGCAAGAAACTAACTAATGATCGGTGTATGGTCCGGAGGTGAGGAGAGAGGGAGAGAGAGAGAAAGGGAGAGGGGGACGGGGAGAGAGAGAAAGGGAGAGGGGATGAGGAGAGAGGGAAAGGTAGAGGGAGCGAGAGAGAGATAGAGGGAGATGAGGAGAGAGGAAGAGAGAGAGGAGAGAGAGTAAATGAAGAAAAGAGAGAAGAGAGAAGCCATGACCACCACCTTGAACCCCGTCGACGCCGATTCAAAAGGGCAGGGCCAACTGGATCTTGGCACCACCCTCGTCTTCACCGGCATCTACAATGTTGGTGTCACCAGTCTCATCTATGGTGTGCCCATGTCCGTCCATCCCATAAAGGCCATTGTCGGTACCCTGAGTACCGTATACCCCTTGAGATTGCAAAGATCTCAAGGAAATGTCATCTACTTGATTTGAAGACCTTTGGAGACCTACATGTCAAACATAACCGGACCCGCTTCCCCAACATGGTTAGTCCCAGGGTCACCACATGTACCATCAAACCGAAGCTACCGCCCACAAGGGGGAAGCTCCGGGCTATGTACCATAACGGCAGCCCCAGACCTAACCCCAGACTAAGGGAAGCTCCGGAACTGACACGTGTCTGGTGGCACTAGACCTATCTGTTCCCCACAGTATGCTCCAGAGCTGCCACGTGTTCAACCGTTGGATCTTCAGCCTCAAACCTCCGGTAGAATCCACAACGGCTCTGGATCTTCAAAGGGGAATCAAGGACTTCAAGACCCGATTAAGTGTCATTAATACTATGTTAATGACACACGATCGGACGACCTTTATTACCAGTAACGGTGCTGTCAAAGCCCGTAACTCGGTCATTAAGGGTAATTAAGAGCATCAAATGTGTATCAATATTAGTAACCGTCGGGGCCACATGTCGGACCAGGTCAACTTGTAACGGCCTTCCCTTGTACTATAAAAGGACAGACCGACGATACATAGGGGACAAATCTAGTCTGATCGGCTCACACGCGCTCTCAACTCATGTTGAGCTCATACATCCAATACAACACCAACACACCCCGTGGAGTAGGGTATTACGCTCAGGTGGCCCGAACCACGTAAATCTTTGTGTCTCCTGTGTCATTTTACATTTCACCTTCTTGAATCTCCGCGCGCCCACACCGAACCTCAAACTCCACAAACACTTTTAGTAGTGTTGGGAGATCTGCCAGATCAAAACCACCGACAGTTGGCGCGCCAGGAAGGGGCGCCTGAGATTTCAAGAATGGTGAACTCAGCTGCTGAATCATCCAATGGTCATCCCACTGTTCAAGCTGCTGGGGGCAATCCCTCCAATATGCAGCCACCAGCAGGAACCTCAGTTCCAGCAGGAGTCACACTTCCACCACCACCGCCTTCACCAGCAAATCAAGCTGGGCAGCGCGATGGTGCACTGGCGTCAATCACTGCATCGGCGAATCATGACAACCCAGAACACGCGCTCCATGCAGCACGTGCTCTCCTTCAGCGCCCACCACCTCCGGATGCATCCCGGGATGCAATGGAGCAGTGGAGGGCCAATGTGGAACACTTGGTTGCAGCAGCAGTCGACCGCATCAGCAACCAGAGTCCTCCTCCTTCAGGACGAGCCCCGACGCGGCGATGGACCTTGTCTGGTAGACTTGGTCTACATGTTTCCAACAACAGGAGACGTGTTGCGTCAGAGCAAGTGACGTCGTTGCCCTCCGGGGCGCGACGCACTCACACGGTATCAAGGCTTTCAACTCATGACCTCCGGGCGGAGCTTGATAGCCGATACCGTCAACAAGACGGTCGAGTCCATATTGAGCGTGCTCGTGAAAGACGAGAAGATCAGGACATTCCTGCTCCTGAAGGAGTAGGAGGAGGTTGTTCAGCCCTGACCATGCATCTACGTATGGTCAGGTGGCCACAGAAATTCCGGCCTCACCTGCCGGAGAAGTTTGACGGGACCATTAATCCTATCGAATTTCTTCAGATTTACTCCAATGCTATCCTGGCAGCTGGAGGAAATAAGGCCGTAATGGCAAATTATTTTCCAGTGGCTTTAATTGGGACCGCACGGTCCTGGTTTATGAGCCTTCCACCCAACTCCATCAACAGTTGGGAGGTGTTGTGCCGACAGTTCACCGCCAACTTCGGGAGTTCATACACCCGACCAGGCACCGAACTGGACCTTTTTGCAGTCGTGCAAAAAGGGGGAGAATCCCTGCGATCATTCATCCAAAGATTCTCTCAGGTACGAAACACTATCCCTTCTATCTCTAGCGCTTCTGTCATTGTGGCATTTAGACAGGGCGTACGGGATAAGAAGATGTTGAAGAAACTGGCAATCAAGGACATCACCAGTGTCACGGGACTCTTCAGCTTGGCCAATAAATGTGCCAGAGTTGCGGGGGGGCGTGAAATGCACTCCAAACCACCTCCAGAGGATCACAAGAAATCATCCAAAGGCGAAGCCACTACCTCCGGGAGTGGCAAAAAGAAGAAAAAGACCAACTGCAAGAAGAAGCCGTCGACCAGCGCATCTAATGCTGCAGCTGCTGCAGCTCCGAGTGGCCGGGGGCCACGCCCCGAGAAGCGACCTCGACCGTCTTCTGAAGACGGTGGCAAACCCAAGGTGTGGTGTCCAATTCATAAGACGGACAGCCACCGTTTGGAAGACTGCCGGGAGGTCCAAAACCTCCGGAAAGAAGTTCCTTTCCGATAGAGGGAAGGAAAACAAAAAGTTGATGAAGCTCCGGCTGAAGAGGAGTTAGGTTTTCAGGATCCTAAAAAGGTCCTGAAGACCGTCTACACCTCCGTCAACGACGATTCTGACGTCTCTGACAACGAGCGTCGGAAGACCATGAACACCATTTTTGGTGGATCATGGGACATCACCTCCCACCGCGTCCTCAAGACAATGCATCGCGACATGGCCGCTGTAGCTCCTACAGCCAGGGCAGAGCCTCATCGGAAGTGAATGGACACAGCCATCACTTTTGATGCTTCGGACTGCCCTCAAAGCATGGTTGGAGCAGATCAGTTACCTTTGATGGTATCTCCTACCATCAATAACATTCAGCTCCACCATGTTATGGTAGACGGAGGTTCGAGGCTGAACCTCATAAGCTTCGAAGCTTTTACTAAGCTTCAGCTCCGACCTTCGGATCTTCACCCCTCCCGACCTTTCTCCGGAGTAGGTCCGGGAGCCATTACCCCACTCGGTGCTATTACTCTCCCCGTTACCTTCGGGACCCGGGAGAAGTATCGCACTGAGAAGTTGGTCTTTGACGTTGCTCAGATCAACTTACCTTTCAACGCCATCTTGGGAAGGCCTGCCTTGTACAAATTCATGGCAGCTGCTCATTATGGTTACCTGGTGTTAAAGATGCCAACACCAGTAGGCGTTCTCCGGATCCGCGGAGATCGCACTGTCGGAGTAACCGCTCTAGAAGAACTTCATGCGCTTACTACGGTGCAAGAGGAGGATTCCAGGAAGGAGCAAGCTCCAAAACCCCCGAGCATTCGTCAACGAGGCTCGACTTCTGTACCTCGTGTGCAGCCAAGCGGCGACACCGACATTCCCGTCAAAGTCGTCCAAATCGGTTCCGATGCCACTCAAGACCACCCGTATATCACGGGGACTGAATGACAAATAGGAACTCGCGCTCATCGCTTTCCTCCGGGCTAATGTCGACGTGTTT
The DNA here is from genome assembly GCA_036927565.1 of Tuctoria greenei. Taxonomy (NCBI): domain Eukaryota; kingdom Viridiplantae; phylum Streptophyta; class Magnoliopsida; order Poales; family Poaceae; genus Tuctoria; species Tuctoria greenei. Next base: position 9,003,261 of record JAYESD010000007.1, read on the forward strand.
GCCTGGCAACCGTCACAAATGCCTGGGATCCCCAGGGAAGTGATTGAGCACAATCTGAAGATCAATCCTGACGCCCGGCCCGTGCATCAGAAGCCTCAGAAGCAATCCGTGGAGCGACAGAACTTCATTCGACAAGAAGTGAAAAAGTTGCTCGAAGCTGGATTCATCCCAGAAGTCCTCCATCCAAAATGGCTGGCAAACCCAGTCGTTGTGCCCAAGGCCGGCGGGAAGCTTCGGATGTGTATTGACTACACAACACTAAATAAGGCATGTCCAAAAGATCCATTCCCACTACCTAGAATAGATCAGATAGTGGATTCCACCTCCGGGTGTGAATTACTGTGTTTCCTAGACGCATATTCCGAGTATCATCAAATCAGAATGTCTAGGGAAGATGAAGAGCATACCTGTTTCATCACAGTAGATGGATTGTACTGTTATACAGCCATGCCATTTGGTCTCAAGAATGCAGCTTCAACCTTTGTACGAACTATGTACAAAACTTTTGAAGAATAGAGACATAGTGGAAGTGTACGTCGATGACATCGTGGTCAAGGTCAAGAACAAGGAGTCACTCCTTGATACCTTACAGGCTATCTTCGACAAGCTGCGGGTCACCCGCACAAAGCTAAACCTAGACAAGTGTGTCTTCGGGGTTAGTTCCGGAAAACTCCTTGGTTTCCTAGTAAATCACCGGGGCATAGAGGCTAATCCGGCGAAGATCAAAGCCATTGAAGACATGCGGCCACCAGCCCGCATCAAGGATGTCCAAAAGCTGATTGGATGTCTATCAGCCCTCAGCCGGTTCATTTCAAGACTGGTGGAACGGGCACTTCCCTTCTTCAAGTTATTGAGGAAGTTCGGACCATTCCAATGGTCTGAAGAAGCAGAAAAGGCGTTCCAGGAGCTAAAACAGCTCCTCACCACCCTACCAACTCTGGTAGCTCCGAACCCTGGTGAGATTTGCTGCTTTACATTTCAGCAACTGATGAAGTCGTCAGTATGGTCCTGGTTGCGGAGAGACCAGAACCATCCCATGCTCAGGAATTCAGACCCCTCCGGGAGGGTCCGGAGGTTCCTGAAAGCGAGTTTGGGTCCCAGTTCCAAGACTTGAGTCCACAAGAAGTTACTTCAGAAGACCCAGACCCCTCCGCGAGGGTCTAGGTCGCTTCTGACGAAGCTTCGGTTCCCTCCAGCAAGGACCCGGAGGTCCCCCAAGAAGGTCCAGATCCCTCCGGGGGGATCCGATTCAATGAAGAGGAAGCTCTGGGCCCCTCCGGGAGGGTCCGGACCATCCAGTGCCCAATGTACTTCATCAGTGAAGTACTTCATGACACCAAGACTCGATACCTAGAGGTGCATAAGCTGCTCTATGCAGTTCTTATCGCCTCCAGGAAGCTTCGCCATTACTTCCAAGCTCACAAGATTTCAGTGGTGACTTCTTACCCACTTCGAGCAATCTTGCATAATCCCAATTCAACTGGGAATATTGCAAAGTGGGCAGCGGAATTGGCCGAATTTGATCTCGAATTCATTCCAAGACAAGCAATCAAGAGTCAAGCATTGGCAGATTTTGTGGCAGAATGGACTCCCTCTCCATCAAACCCTGGGGGCCCCAGTGAGCAGAAGCTGGAACACAAGGCTCCGGTCTTCATCGAGCCTCACTGGACCCTCTACTTCGACGGCTCCATGCAAAAGCAGGGGGCCGGAGCTGGAATCCTTCTCCTCGCACCAACCGGGGAGAAGGTAAAATACATGGTACACCTTGACTTCAAGGCGACCAACAACATGGCGGAGTACGAAGCACTCATCTACGGACTAAAGGTAGCACTGTCATACGGTGTCAAGCAGCTGATGGTCAAGGGAGATTCACAGCTCATCATTAAACAAGTGAAGGGTGAATGCTCCTACAACAATATCCATCTAGCTGCTTACCTCCTTGAAGTCCAGAGGCTTCAGAAAGACTTCGAAGTCCTAGACCTCCACCACGTCCAGCGTGTCCACAACGCTGAAGCCGACGAACTCTTGACGAAAGCATCAACCGGAGCTCCAGCTCCTGACGGAACTTTTGTCCGGAGGTTGTCAAAACCCACAGCTCAGCCTGCCAAACTGAGCGAAGGGGGAGATCAGCATCCCGAAGCTGACGGTCCCGATGGCCCTGTTACCATGGCAGCCATCAAGGGTCGTAGGTGCTGCCGGAAGCTCCGAGCAACCCAGCACGCAAGACTCAAATGCTCAAGTTAGCTCCGATGCATGGATCTCAGAGATCCGGAGCTACTTGAAAGACAACATCCTTCCTGACGATGATGTATCCGCTGACCGGATACTCAGATTGGCTAAAAGATACACATTGGTAGAAGGGGGTCTCTACCGGCGCGGTGCCAATGGCGTCCTAATGCGGTGCATCACAAGGGAAGAAGGTTGCGAGTTCCTCGCAGAAATCCATAGAGGCGAGTGTGGGAACCACGCGTCTTCCCGCACGCTGGTCGGTAAAGCCTTCCGGCATGGCTTCTACTGGCCTACAGCACTCCAGGATGCAATTGAGTTGGTGAAGAAATGCGAAGCATGCCAATTTCATGCAAAGCAAATTCACACACCGGCTCATCCTCTACAAATGATACCTCCTACATGGCCCTTCGCTGTGTGGGGGATCGACATCTTGGGACCTTTCCCAAGAGCCGTTGGAGGTTACAAGTTCCTGTACGTCGCCATTGACAAGTTCACCAAGTGGCCGGAAGCAACTCCAGTTGTGACAATAAACAAGCAATTTGCTATCAACTTTTTGCAGTCCATTGTATGCAGATTTGGAGTCCCAAACAAAATCATTACTGATAACGGGACCCAATTCACAAGCTCTGCATTTCAAGGATATTGCGAAGACCTCGACATTCAAGTTTGCTACGCCTCTGTAGCTCACCCGACAAGCAATGGCAAGGCTGAGAGAGCAAATGCTGAAATCTTGAAAGGACTCAAACTGAGCACCTATGAGCGCTTGAAAAAACATGGAGCCAACTGGATTGAAGAGCTTCCGCCCACTCTATGGGCCAACAGGACAACTCCAAACCGGTCAACTGGAGAGACACCCTTCTTCCTAGTGTACGGAGCTGAAGCAATCCTTCCTCCGGAAATCACCTTGGGGTCACTCCGGGTCCGGACCTTCGACGAAGCCACACAGGACCAGCTCCGGCGTGAAGACCTAGACCTCCTAGAGGAGGGAAGGTGCCAAACAGCTGTTCGGAATGCCCGATACCGTCAAGCCCTTCGGCACTATCATCAGCAGAATGTACACAACCGACAGCTCGAGGAAGGCGATCTGGTGCTACAGAGAATACAATCCAGAGAAGGGTTAAACAAACTCTCCCCCAGCTGGGAGGGACCCTTCCGAGTGATTAAAGTATCCCGTCCCGAGAGCGTTCGCTTGGCTACCGAGGATGGGACACCTCTCCCAAATCCTTGGAACATTGAGCACTGTCGACTGTTGGAGTCGGCAGATCTCCTGACACTACTAAAGTGTTGAAGGAGTTTGTAGTTCGGTGTGGGCGCGCGGAGACTCAAGAAGGTGAATCACGATTGGACACGAGAGACACAGTGATTTACGTGGTTCGGGCCGCCTGAGTGTAATACCCTACTCCACGGGTGTGTGGTGTTGTATTAGTTTGTGTATGAAAGCTCACGTCAATGCGTGTGTGCCTGAGAGCGTTCGAGAGCCTTCTTCCCTCCCTGTGTATCGTCGGTCTGTCCTTTTATAGTACAAGGACGAACCGTTACAAGTTAGCCTGGCCCGACATGTGGCCCCGGCGGTTACTAGTATCGATACACGATTAATTGTTGTTAATAACCCTGTAACGGGCTCCGACAGTGCCATTACAGGTGTTAAGATTGTCCGATTAAGTGTCATTAACATGGAATTAATGACAATTAATCGGGTCTTGAAGTCCGCGGCTATCCTTTGAAGATCCGGAGTCGTTACAATGTCTTCCGGAGGTTTGAGGCGGCCAGCTCCGACGTTTGGACACGTGGCAGCTCCGGAGCTTGCTTGTGGGAAGCGGGAAGCTCCGGGGTGGCCTGGCACGTGTCAGGTCCGGAGCTTCTCTCGGTCAGGGGTTAAGTCCGGAGGTGCCGTTTCGGTACCTAGCCCGGAGCTTCACCCTTGTGGGTAGTAGCTCCGGTCTGGCAGTACACGTGGCAACCTAGGGGTTAACCATGTTGGAGAAGCAGGTCCGGTTATGTCTGACAAGTGGGCCTCCGAGGGTCTTCAATTTGAGTAGACGTCCTTCCCTTGAGATCTTTGTAACCTCAGGGGGTGTATGGTTTTTAGGGTACCGACAGTGGCCCCCTGGACCTACCTCCGGGGAAAGTCACCGGGGTGAAGTCATTCCGTCGGAGGTGGGTCCATACTCTCGACTCTTGAACTGGGTCTTCAAGGGTCTTCGGAGGTGCCGTTGGCGGGGCTTTACGGTTAAATCCCGACGCGTGGCGCACCTCAGGCGGCAGATAAGATCTTTGACGTGCGGATCTCTCGCAATTGAAGGTCGCCGGTTCCCGATACGAAAACCGTATCGGTTCCGCGCGCCTTGTCAGGTCGCCGCCTTTGGGTTTCCCGCCTCGTGATGACAACTGTTCGCCTGGGTAAGAGCCTCGACTTGATCGTCAGGGTGGTCCCGGGCCCTCTTGTCATCGGCAGGGTTGAATTCTTGAGTAGTATCCTTGACTCCCCTGCAGTTTCCATCCAAGCGTTGCGAGGGCTTACTTAAGAAGGAAAGCGCACCGTTGGGAGTTCTTTACGCTTCCCATCTGTTCTTGCGCTCAAACTCCCAACTCGTACTTTGCTCCTCTTCTCTTGCCTAGCTGTGCTGCGATGGAGTTGGGTCTGCGTGAGAGTCGCTTGAAGACTGACAGCGATCTGAAGAAGGTCCGGGCCCTCATGGGGTGGTCTTCGGACTTCTTCAACCGCTCGGTCCACGCCGGCGGAGAGCTCCCCTTTGAAAAGGAGCACGCTGGCGAGATGGTGTACTTTTCCTCGTACGCCATGGTGGGGCTGATCCCACCGTTTTCTTCTTTCTTCTTGATGCTGCTGGACTTCTATGGTCTGCAGCTGTACCACCTTGGCCCTCACTCCATTCTCCTTGTGTCCATCTTTGTCCACTTCTGCGAGATGTGGGTGGGCATCCCTCCCTGCATCGAGCTCTTCCGAACCTTCTTCACCGTCCACACCACCGGCCGAAGCAATGAGTATCTTGGCTTCTACTACTTCGTGAAGCGCAAGAAGTGCCCATTCAAGTACCTCCGGTCATTCCCTTCCGGGAAGTGGGATGACTGGAAGAAAGATTGGATAGTCGTCCGGGTGGAGGAGCATGAGCGGTTGGAGTTGCCAGACGGTCTGCCCGGCATTGACACGTCGGTATGGAGCGAAGTTCCGGTGCTGGCGGAAGCTTTCGACCCTGTCCTGACCAGGATCCGCCAATGTGTGGAGGGAGGATTGACTCCCCAGGCGGTGTTCTGCAACTTCCTGTCCAACAGGTGGGCGCCGCTGAAGAGGAGGGAGAAGCTCGCCTGGGCCCTCAACAGCGTGATGGACGAGGACCGGGTTGAGACCGGGTTGAAGTCCAGCATGGTAGGGAAGACCTTGGAGTTTCACCTCAAGAAATTCCAGCACGGCATCGACGTTGACAGAGATTACTTGACTCCGCCGCCGGCCTTCCTCCCTCTGAACGTGGAAGTTGAGTTCAGCAGGGAGCTCCGGCGGACGATGCCCGCGCTTGACGACCTTGGTGTCGTCGAGAGAAGATCAACCACTCGGTTGGCGATCCCCGGGTTGTCCGAAGACGGCTCCGCCCCTGTCCCACAGCCAAGAGCTGAGGTCATCGGCAAGGGCAAGGAGCTGGCGGAGGAGCCGGAGAGCCGGAAGAGGAAGCTGCGACATGCTGACGGAAGGTCCATCGGGCCTGCCACTTCCCCCACGGTTCCCCCTCCTCAGGAAGGAAGATCCTCCGCCGCCGTGGCGACTGTCCCCGTGGTGGGGTCCTTCCGGAACGTTACTGTTCCGGCGGTGGGATCCTCCCGGAGTGCGACTGTCCCCGTGGTGGATCCCTCCTGTGGTGCTAGCTCCGGGCGCGCGACTCCGGCATCTGGAGCGGTGAGGGCCTCCAGGTCCAGGAGTTCCTCCCGATCAAGGAGAGCTCCGACCCGGGAAATGCCCGCGGCTGTGGCAAGTCCTGGGAGTCCTCCCGGAGCTCCTACGCCGACCGTGGCCAGCCCGGATCGTCCGGGAAAGAGGTTCCACGCAAGCTGGTGCGGGAGCCTCCCAAGGTAATTTTTCTTTTTTACCTCGCTTAACTTTTTAATTGTAACATCTGTTTGCTCAATTTCTTCGTTCTTCATCTGCAGCGTTCCCAAGAAGGGGAGTGAAGCTCCACCCTCAGCCACAGTGTCTGAGGCTGCGAGGGCTTCTGATCCAGTCCCGGTGCCGCCCCAAGCGGAGGCTGCGACAGCCCCGGCGCCGGCTGTCGTGGTCATGGACCTCGACTCGTCTCCAGAAGTTCCCGTGGTAGCGCAGGACCACGGGAATGAAGATGCGCCAGCGGCACCCGTCCCGGAAGTGGAAGCTCCGGGTCCTGGTGCTGCAGTAGTAGAAGCTCCGGCTGTTGAGTCGGAGGAAGTAGCAGTCCCGGCTTCGGAGCCGGAAAGTGCTGAAGCCCCGGCGATTGAGCCGGAGGTGGCTGAAGCCCCGGCATGCGAGCCGGAAGTCGAAGTAGTTCCGGCAGTTGAGACGGTTACTTCCGAAGCTCCGGCCGCAGAGCCGGTGATTGTTGGAGCGCCGGCCGCAGAGCCGGCGGCTGAAGAGGCGAGGGAGCTTGAGCCTCCCTCAGAAGAGGTGTCCCGGCCGGAGCCAGTAGCGGCTCCTGCTCCGGAGGCGACGACGTCGATGGTACCTGTGGCAGAGCCAGAGTGCCTGAACGAAGTCGCCGGCCCCCAACCTGAGGGGGCAAATGAAGACTTGGTGGCGGGACCTTCTTCGATGGCGACTGAGGTCATCCCGGAGGAAGGCCCTAGCGCTTTGGAAGCTCAGGGTTCCACTCTCGTAGAGTGGGACCCAATTTTTGTATGTGAAGACCCGCTGGAACCAGCGGAAGAGATCCCAGCAGGTCCAGAGCCCATCTCGCTGTCGATGTCCATCGACAACGCCTGCTCCAGTCTACGTCAGGTCCAACTGGCCTTCTTCCACGACAGCAAGGCTCTTGAAGAGGAGCGCCAAACCCTTAGGCGGTGGCGTAATCGGCTCCACTTCGAGACTAAGCTGGCGCAGTCGAGGCTTGCGGATGACAAGGAGTGGATCAAGCGGGAGAAGATCCGCCTGGAGCTCTGGGATAAGCTGCTGGACGAGAGGGAGAGCATGACTCACGCCCTCGATGCTCAATCCCGGGAGTTCCACGACCGAGCTAAGGCTGCTAACGACGCGGCCAATGCTCGGTTTGATCAGCTCGAGGCCATCAGCACCGCACTCATCAAGCGCCGAGAGGCACTTGAAGGGAGGGAAAGACGGCTCGAGGACGAGGAGCAAAAACTCCTAGAGCTACGGGATGACGTCTTGCGACGGGAAGAAGAGCTCGCCAAGAAAACAGCTCTGGCGGACAAGGGCCTCGAGGAGCGCACTAAGAAATTGGAAGAGCGCTGCCTCGAGGAAGAGGAGAAGACCTGGGTGCGGGGGCAGGAACTCTACGAATACGAGTGTGCCCTTATCGCCCGGGAGAAGAAAGTGGAGGCTAGGGAGAAGGACCTGGTCGACCGCCGGAACAAGATCCACCTCCGGGAGGAGGAGCTCGGAAGACTTGAGAAGCGGGTTGCTGCGAAGATCCAGCAAAACGCCAAAGAAGTTGAGCGCCTCGCCCGCGAGAATTCGAAGCTGACGGCGGCCCGGAGATCCCTGGAAGAGATGAAGAACTTGAGGAAGGCGGACTCCCTGCAGATTTGGGAGTTCCTGGGCAAGGCCGACGACGCGCTGACGCCGATGGGTTTCAGCCCCGTGCACCCGGATGATCCGGAGCCGGAGCCGGACCTTGCGTTGCAAGCGTTGAGCGCCGCAGGCAGCGAGCTCTCCAAGGTGGGCGACGTCATCGCGGACCAGCTGGAGGTCGAGGGGCAATCCCTGGCTAGGAACGTCACAAAATATGTGTTGACGTGCTACACCAGCCGGAACCCTCGATTTCCTCTGGACCCGGTGCTTGAAGGCCCCGTCGAAGGAGAAGGCGAAGCTACCCGAGCCGGCGTGTCGGAGGTCGCCCAGAAGGTCGCCGAGTTCTTCCATAGGGTCTAGGACCGTCTCTTTTAGCCTTTACTTGTATCTTCTCTTCTTCCTCAATTTTGTAATCCCTTGTCTCCAGATGTAATCTCCGGTCTTCAGATGAAATGAAATCCCCAATTTTTTGCGAATTTCATCATTTTTTTTTGTCTTCAACATCTTTATCTTCACTTGGCCCCCTGGTAGATGTGCACAATTTGATTGTGGACATGTACCAAAAGGATGTTGAGTTTTGTTGAAGACGAATTTGCTTCGAACTTGTGGAATTTAGGTCCGAAGTTTTTGATAGTGAAGGTCCCCTGAAGTTGTCGGAGCTTAGAAGCTCCGGCACTGTCCATCGCTGGAGCTTAGTAGCTCCGGCAATAGCCTCTATCAACACATTGAGCGTCGGTAGTTAATACTCCAAGGTGTCGGAGCTTAGCAGCTCCGGCAATGACCTTTGCCACACTTGGTTTGTTGGCAACAGACTCCAGTGACGGGGTCTTCTCACCATCTTTTAGTCAACGCCGACGGTTGACGCCCTGGTGGGAGTCGGAGCTTGGTTAGCTCCGGTTTTTCTCCATCAACGTAGGGTTCATTTTTCCTGCACACTTAAGCCAAGAAAAATAGTAAAATTCGTTCCTTGTCTATAACTTCGTCGCGGCTTACGGTTCTCAAGAAAATTTTAAGTTGAACACGATTTTTAATACGACTGGATGAATTGTCTTTTCTTTTAGATCCAATTGTCCATGGACCCACCTTACTTTGGCCTGCCGGGATGTAGGTAGAGTGGCGTACTTAGGGTGCTTGACCAGGCTAAGTCGATAGCGCACTCCGGCCCTAGAATGGCTTGGCGGCTTTCAGGCGAGTTGGCCACAGATGATATTTAAATCCAAAAAATCTGACAATTCAACTCGAATCGTATGTAAACCGGTCAAACTAGAACTTCTTAAGAATTGCACATTTCTGTTATAGACAAGAAAGAGAAAAATAAAAATGTCGAGCCTATGCAAAAATGAATGCACGTGGAGTCTATTTCACATGAAGATGTCTTTCATTATAGGTCCGGGGTACAGGGGAAACAAGTACACTCTTAGGGTACGGAACCAGGCTAAGTGTGTTTGGTTTCTCGTTTGACCCAGGGTAGTTAGCCACACTTTTAGTCCGGAGACTGTGTCAAGTGTTGCATGAGCTTTTCAAACCTTTCGGGAAAGGTCCGGCTGCTCTCCCAGAGGAACTACCCGACTCTGTACAATGACTCTATAACATACATTTCAAGTTACTTAAGACTCACCTCCGTGGAATTAAGTGTAGAACTTACGGAGGTGCTCGATGTTCCAAGGATTTGGGAGAGGTGTCCCATCCTCGGTAGCCAAGCGAACGCTTCCGGGACGGGATACTTTGATCACTCGAAAGGGCCCTTCCCAGCCGGGGGAGAGTTTGTTTTGCCCTTCTCTGGATAGTATTCTCTGTAGCACCAGATCGCCTTCCTCGAGCTATCGGTTGTGTACATGCCGCTGGTGATAGCGCCGTAGAGCTTGGCGGTATCGGGCATTCCGAACAGCTGCTTGGCACCTTCCCTCCTCGAGGAGGTCTAGGTCTTCACGCCGGAGCTGGTCCTGCGCGGCTTCGTCGAAGGTCCGGACTCGGAGGGAACCCAAGGTGATTTCCAGAGGAAGGATCGCTTCAGCTCCGTACACCAGAAAGAAGGGTGTTTCTCCGGTTGCCCGACTTGGAGAAGTCCTGTTGGCCCATAGAGTGGGCGGAAGCTCTTCGATCCAATTGGCTCCGTGCTTTTTCAAGCGCTCATAAGTGCGTGTTTTGAGCCCTTTAAGGATCTCTGCATTTGCTCTCTCGGCTTGTCCATTGCTGGCAGGATGAGCTACGGAAGCGTAGCAAACTTGTATGCCGAGGTCTTCGCAATATCCTTGAAATGCGGAGCTTGTGAATTGAGTCCCATTATCAGTGATGATCTTATTTGGGACTCTGAATCTGCTCACGATGGATTGTAGAAAATTGATTGCAGATTGTTTGTTGATCGTCACAACGGGAGTTGCTTCCGGCCACTTGGTGAACTTGTCGATGGCGACGTACAGGAACTTGTAACCTCCGACGGCTCTAGGGAAGGGTACCAAGATGTCCATCCCCCACACAGCGAAAGGCCATGTGGGAGGTATCATTTGTAAGGACTGAGCAGGTGTATGAATTTGCTTTGCATGAAATTGGCATGCTTTGCATTTCTTTACCAGCTCAGTGGCATCCTGGAGCGCTGTAGGCCAGTAGAAGCCGTGCCGAAAGGCTTTTCCGACCAGCTTGCGGGAAGATGCGTGGTTCCCACACTCGCCTCCATGGATTTCTGCGAGGAGCTCGCAACCTTCTTCCCTTGTGATGCACCGCATTAGGATGCCGTTGGCACCGCGCCGGTAGAGATCCCCTTCTACCAACGTGTATTTTTTAGTCAATCTGACTACCCGATCAGCGGATACATCATCGTCAGGAAGGATGTTGTCTTTCAAGTAGCTCCGGATCTCCGAGATCCATGCATCGGAACTGACTTGAGCATTTGAGTCTTGCGTGCTGGGTTGCTCGGAGCTTCCGGCAGCACCTACGACCCTTGATGGCTGCCATGGTAACAGGGCCATCGGGACCGTCAGCTTCGGGATGCTGATCTCGCCCCCTTCGTTCAGTTCGGCAGGCTGAACTGTGGGTTTTGACAACCTCCGGACAAAGGTTCCACCAGGAGCCGGAGCTCCAGTTGACGCCTTGGTCGAGAGTTCGTCAGCTTCAGCGTTGTGAGCACGCTGAACATGGTGAAGGTCTAGGACTTTGAAGTCCTTCTGAAGCCTCTGGACTTCAAGGAGGTAAGCAGCAAGCTGGAGATTATTGCAGGAGCATTCACCCTTCACCTGCTTGATGACGAGTTGTGAATCTCCTTTGACCAGCAATTGCTTGACACCGTATGATAGTGCCACCTTTAATCCATAGATGAGTGCTTCATACTCCGCCATGTTGTTGGTTGCCTTGAAGTCAAAGTGTACCATGTATTTCACCTTCTCCCCAGTTGGTGCGAGGAGAAGGATTCCAGCTCCGGCTCCCTGCTTCTGCATGGAGCCGTCGAAGTAAAGGGTCCAGTGAGGCTTAGTGAAGGTTGGAACTTGAGGTTCCGTCTTCTGCTCGCTGGGGCCCCCAGGGTTTAATGGAGAGGGAGTCCATTCTGCCACGAAATCTACCAACGCTTGACTCTTGATTGCTTGTCTCGGAATGAATTCAAGATCGAATTCAGCCAATTCCGCTGCCCACTTTGCAATATTCCCAGTTGAATTGGGATTATGCAGGATCGCTCGAAGTGGATATGAGGTCACCACCGAGACTTTGTGAGCTTGGAAATAGTGTCGGAGCTTCCTTGAGGCAATAAGAACTGCATAAAGCAGTTTATGCACCTCTAGGTATCGAGTCTTGGCATCATGTAACACTTCACTGATGAAGTATACCGGGCGTTGAATGGTCCGGACCCTCCCAGAGGGGTCCGGAGCTTCCTCTTCATTGATCCAGACCCTCTCGGAGGGGTCCAGACTCTCTTCGGGGACCTCCGGGTTCTGGGTGGAGGAACCCGGAGCTTCTTCAGAAATGACCTGGACCCTCTTAGAGGGGTCCGGGTCCTCTGAAGTGGCTTCTTGTGGGTTTGAGTCTGGGAGCTGGGACCCAGACCCGCATTCAGGAACCTCCGGACCCTCCCGAAGGGGTCTGGATTCCTGAGTATTGGGTAGTTCCGGTCTCTCCGCAACCAGAACCATACTGACGACTTCGTCAGTAGCTGAAATGTAAAGCAACAAAGGCTCACCAGGGTTCGGAGCTACCAGGACTGGTAGGGTGGTGAGGAACTGTTTCAGCTCCTGGAATGCCTTCTCTGCTTCTTTAGACCATTGGAATGGTCCGGACTTCCTCAGTAACTTGAAGAAGGGAAGTGCTCTTTCCGCCAGTCTTGAAATGAACCGGCTGAGGGCTGCTAGACATCCAGTTAATTTTTGGACGTCTTTGATGCGGGTTGGTGGCCACATGTCTTCAATGGATTTTATCTTCGCCGGATTAGCCTCTGAGCCCCGGTGACTTACCAGGAAACCAAGAAGCTTTCCGGAACTAACCCCGAAGACGCACTTGTCTGGGTTTAGCTTCGTGCGGGTGGCCCGCAGCTTGTCGAAGACAGCCTGCAAGGTGTCCAAGAGGGACTCCTTGTTCTTGACTTTGACCACGATGTCATCGACGTACACTTCCACTATGTCTCTGATGAGTTCTTTGAAAGTTTTGTACATAGCTCGTACAAAAGTTGAAGCTGCATTCTTGAGACCAAACGGCATGGCTGTGTAACAATACAATCCATCCACTGTGATGAATGAAGTATGCTCTTCATCCTCCCTAGACATCCTGATTTGATGATATCCAGAATATGCGTCTAGAAAACACAGTAACTCGCACCCGGAGGTGGAATCCACTATCTGATCTATTCTAGGTAGTGGGAATGGATGTTTTGGACATGCCTTATTCAGTGTGGTGTAGTCGATGCACATCCGAAGTTTCCCGCCGGCCTTGGGCACAACGACTGGGTTCGCCAGCCATTTTGGATGGAAGACTTCTCGGATAAATCCGGCTTCGAGCAACTTCTTCACTTCTTGTCGGATGAAGTTCTGTCGCTCTACAGATTGCTTCCGAGGTTTCTGATGCACAGGCCGAGCATCGGGGTAAATCTTTAGATTGTGCTCAATCACTTCCCTGGGGATCCCAGGCATTTGTGACGGTTGCCAAGCAAATACGTCAACGTTAGCCCGGAGGAAAGTGATGAGCGCGAGTTCCTATTTGTCATTCAACCCACCCGATATGCGGGTGGTTTGAGTGACATCGGAACCAATTTGGACGACTTTGACGGGGATGTCGGTGTCGCCGCTTGGCTGCACACGGGGAGCAGAGGTTGAGCCTCGTTGCCGAATGCTCGGAGGTTTTGGAGCTTGCCCCTGTCTGGAGTCCTCCTCTTGCGCAGTGGTGAGTGCATGGAGCTCCTCCAGAGCAGTTACTCCGGCGGTGCGATCTCCACGAATCCGGAGAACGCCTGCTGGTGTTGGCATCTTCAACACCAAGTATCCATAATGAGCAGCTGCCATAAATTTGTATAGGGCAGGTCTACCCAAGATGGCGTTGAATGGTAAGTTGATCTGAGCGACGTCGAAGACCAACTTCTCGGTGCGGTACTTCTCCTGTGTCCTGAAGGTAACGGGGAGAATTATAGCTCCGAGTGGGGTAATGGCCCCCGGACCTACTCCGGAGAATGGTCGAGAGGGCTGAAGATCCGAAGGTCGAAGCTGAAGTCTGGTAAAAGCTTCAAAGCTTATAAGGTTCAGCCCCGAACCTCCATCCACCATAACATGATGGAGCTGGATGTTGTTGATGGTGGGAGATACCATCAAGGGTAATTGGCCAGCTCCGACCATGCTTCGAGGACAGTCCGAAGCATCAAAAGTGATGGGTGTGTCCATCCACTTTCGATGTGGCTCCGGTCTAGCTGTAGGAGCTACAGCAGCCATATCCCGCCGCATAGTCTTGATGACACGACGAGAAGTGATGTCCCATGATCCACCAAAGATGGTGTTCATGGTTTTCCGACGCTCGTTGTCGGAGACGTCGGAGTCATCGTCGACGGAGGTGTAGACGGCTTTCAGGACCTTTTTGGGGTCCTGAAACCCTAACTCCTCTTCAGCCGGAGCTTCGTCAACCTTCTGTTTTCCCTCCCTCTGTCGGAAAGGAGACCCTTCCCGGCGCTTGTTGTAGCGCTCGGCAAGGTTTTGAACCTCTCGGCAGTCTTCCAGCCTGTGGCTGCCCGTTTTGTGAATGGGGCACCACATTTTGGATTTGCCGCCGTCTTCGGAAGACGGTCGAGGTCGCTTCTCGGGGCGTGGCCCCCGGCCACCAGGAGTTGCAGTGGCTGCAACGTTGGATGTGCCGGCCGATGGCTTCTTCTTGCCGTTGGTCTTCTTTTTCTTCTTGCCACTCCCGGAGGTAGCGGCTTCTTCTTTGGAGTATTTTTTGTGATCCTCCAAGGCTGGTTTGGAGTGCATTTCACGGCCCTCCGCAGCTCTGGCACATTTGTCTGCCAAGCTGAAGAGCTCCGTGACGCTGGTGATCTCTTTGATCGCCAGCTTCTCCAACATCTTCTTGTCTCGTACACCCTGTCTGAATGCCACAATGACAGAAGCGCTTGAGATAGAAGGGATTGTGTTGCGTACCTGAGAGAACCTCTGAATGAATGACCGCAAAGATTCTCCCCTTTTTTGCACGACCGAAAAAAGGTCTAGTTCAGTGCCCGGTCGGGTGTATGAACTCTCGAAGTTGGCAGTGAACTGACGGCACAGCTCCTCCCAACTGTCGATAGAGTTGGGTGGAAGGCTCATAAACCAGGACCTGGCGGTCCCAGTTAAGGCCACTAGAAAGTAGTTGGCCATTACGGCCTCGTTTCCTCCAGCTGCTAAGATTGTAGTGGAGTATATCTGCAGAAATTCTACGGGGTTGACAGTCCCGTCGAATTTTTCCGACAAGTGTGGCCGGAACTTCTGTGGCCATCTAACCATGCGCAGGTGCATGGCTAGGGCGGAACAGCCTCCTCCTACTCCTTCCAGAGTAGAAAGGTCTTGAGCATCCCGTCTTTCTCGAGCTCGCTCGATATGGACACGGCCATCCTGTTGGCGGTATCGGCGATCAAGCTCCGCCCGGAGGTCATGTGTCGAAAGCCGAGATACCGTATGGGTGCGTCGTGCCCCAGAGGGCAACGACGTCACTTGCTGTGACGCAGCTCGTCTTCGGTTGTCGGAGACATGCGGACCAAGTCTTCCAGACAACGTCCGTCGCTGCGACGGGGCTCGCCCTGAAGGAGGAGGACCCTGGTTGTTGAGGCGTTCGGCCGCTGCTGCGACCAAATGCTCAACATCAGCCCTCCATTGCTCCATGGCATCTTGAGATGCATCTGGAGGTGGTGGTCGCTGGAGAAGAGCACGCGCTGCATGGAGCGCGTGTTCTGGGTTGTCATGACTTGCCGGCGCAGTATGTGACGCCGGCGCACCATCATGTTGCCCGACACGTTTTGCCGGAGAAGATGGTGGTGGTGGGAGTGTGACTCCTGCTGGTGCTGAGGCTCCTGCTGGAGGCTGCATGTTGGAGGGATTGCCCCCGACAGCCTGAGCAGCAGGTTGCCCGTTGGATGATCCAGCCGCAGAATTCACCATTCTTGAAAATCTCAGGCGCCCCCTACCTGGCGCGCCAACTGTCGACTGTTGGAGTCGGCAGATCTCCTGACACTACTAAAGTGTTGAAGGAGTTTGTAGTTCGGTGTGGGCGCGCGGAGACTCAAGAAGGTGAATCACGATTGGACACGAGAGACACAGTGATTTACGTGGTTCGGGCCGCCTGAGCGTAATACCCTACTCCACGGGTGTGTGGTGTTGTATTAGTTTGTGTATGAAAGCTCACGTCAATGCGTGTGTGCCTGAGAGCGTTCGAGAGCCTTCTTCCCTCCCTGTGTATCGTCGGTCTGTCCTTTTATAGTACAAGGACAAACCGTTACAAGTTAGCCTGGCCCGACATGTGGCCCCGGCGGTTACTAGTATTGATACACGATTAATTGTTGTTAATAACCCTGTAACGGGCTCCGACAGTGCCGTTACAGGTGTTAAGATTGTCCGATTAAGTGTCATTAACATGGAATTAATGACAATTAATCGGGTCTTGAAGTCCGCGGCTATCCTTTGAAGATCCGGAGTCGTTACAATGTCTTCCGGAGGTTTGAGGCGGCCAGCTCCGACGTTTGGACACGTGGCAGCTCCGGAGCTTGCTTGTGGGAAGCGGGAAGCTCCGGGGTGGCCTGGCACGTGTCAGGTCCGGAGCTTCTCTCGGTCAGGGGTTAAGTCCGGAGGTGCCATTTCGGTACCTAGCCCGGAGCTTCACCCTTGTGGGTAGTAGCTCCGGTCTGGCAGTACACGTGGCAACCTAGGGGTTAACCATGTTGGAGAAGCAGGTCCGGTTATGTCTGACAAGTGGGCCTCCGAGGGTCTTCAATTTGAGTAGACGTCCTTCCCTTGAGATCTTTGTAACCTCAGGGGGTGTATGGTTTTTAGGGTACCGACACAGCACCTCCGTAAGTTCTACACTTAATATCACGGAGGTGAGTCTGTAGTAACTTGAGGTGTATGTTATAGAGTCATTGTACAGAGTCGGGTAGTTCCTCCGGAAGAACAGCTGGACCTTTTCCGGAAGGTCCGCAAAGTTCATGCAACACTTGTCACAGTCTCAGAACTAAAAGTGTGGCTAGCTACCCTGGGTCAAACGAGAAATGAAACACGCTTAGCCTGGTTCCGTACCCTAAGAGTGTACTCGTTTCCCCTGTACCCTGGACCTATAATGAAATACATCTTCATGTGAAACAGACTCCACGTGCATTTATTTTGTACAGGCTCAACTTTTTTTATTTTTCTCTTTCTTGTCTATAACAAAGTTGTGCAATTCTTAAGAAATTTTAGTTCGACCAGTTCATGTACAATTCGAACTGTATTGTCAATTCTTTTGGATTCAAACGTTGTTCATGGCCCACTCGCCTGAATGCCGCCAAGCCAATCTAGGGCCGGAGTGTGCTATCGACTTAGCCTGGTCAAGCACCCTAAGTACGCCACTCTACCTACACCCCGGCAGGCCAAAGTAAGGCGGGTCCAAGTAAAATTGAATCTAAAAGAAAGAAGGCAACGCATTCGGTTGTATTCAGAATTGTGTTTGACCTAAAACTTTCTTGAGAATCGTAAGCCGCGACGAAGTTATAGGCAAGGAGCGAATTTTACTATTTTTCTTGGCTTCAGTGTGCAGGAAAAATAAAGAATCCACGTTGATGGAGAAAAACTGGAGCTAACAAAGTTCCGACTTCCCCTAGGTGGCTTGTGATCAATGTTAAACATTGAAAACGAGCATTACCGGAGCAACCAAGCTCTGGCAAAGCTAGGGGGGCCAGCCGTCGACGCAGAATAAAAGATGGTGAGAAGAGCCCACAAGCGGAGTCTGCTGCCGACAGGCTACGCGTTGGCAAAGGTCACTGCTGGAGCTACTAAGCTCCGACACCCCAGAGGGCTAACTATCAATGCTCTACGCGTTGATAGGGACTATTGCCAGAGCTACTAAGCTCTGATGGTAGTTAATGCCGGAGCTTCTGAGCTCCGACAACCTCAGGGGGCCTTCACTATCGAAGACTTCAGACCTACACTCTACAAGTTCGAAGCAAACGAGTCTTCAACAAAACACAATATCCTCTTGGTACATGTTCACAATCAAATTGTGTACATCTACCAGGGGGCCAAGTGAAGACAGAAGTGTTAAAGACAAAAAATGAAATTCATTAACAAATTGTAGATTTCATTCATCTGGAGACAAGGGATTACAAAATTGGGGAAGAAAAAGAGAGAATACAAGTGGGAGCTACAGAGATGGTCCTAGACCCTATGGAAGAACTGGGCGACCTTCTGAGCAACCTCCGACACGTTGGCTCGGGTGGCTTCACCTTCTCCTTCGACGGGACCTTCAAGCACCGGGTCCAGAGGAAATTGGGGTCTCGGTTGGTGTAGCACGTCAGCACATACTCTGCGACATTCTTCGCCAGGGACTGCCCCTCAACCTCCAACTGGTTCGCGATGACATCACCCACCTTGGAGAGTTTGCCACCCGCCGAGCTCAACGCTTGCAATGCCAGGTCTGGCTCCGGCTCCGGATCATCCGGACGCACGGGACTGAAGCCCATTGGTGCCAGCGCGTCGTTGGCTTTGCTCAGGAACTCCCAAACCTGTAGGGAGTCCATAGTCCTCAAGCCCTTCAGTTCCTCCAAGGATCTTTTGGTCGCCGCCAGTTCAAAATTCTCACGAGCAAGGCGCTCAACCTCTTTGGCATTTTGCTGAATCTTTTCAGCAACCTGCTTCTTGAGTTTTCTGAGCTCCTCCTCCCGGAGGTGGATCTTGTTCCGGCGGTCGACCAGGTCCTTCTCTCGGCCCCTAACTTTCTTCTCCCTGGCAGCGACGACACACTCTTGCTGGTAGAGTTCCTGCCCTCGCACCCAGGCCTTCTCCTCCTCCTCAACGCAACGCTCCTCCAACTTCCTGGTGCGTTCCTCGAGACCCTTGACAACCAGAGCCACCTTTTCGGCGAGCTCATCCTCCCTCCTCAAGACATCATACCGCAGCTCTAGGAGTTTTTGCTCTTCGTCTTCGAGCTTCTTCTCCCTCTCCTCAAGTGCCTCCCGGCGCTTGATAAGGGTAGTGTTAATGGCTTCAAGCCTTTCTTGGCGATCATCAGCCGCACTATTAGTTGCCTTGGCCTGCCCATAAATGGCCCGGGATTGAATGTCGAGGGCACGAGTCAAGCTCTCCCTATCATCCAATAATTTGCCCCAGTATTCCAAGCGGACCTTCTCCTGTTTGATCCACTCCTTGTCGTCTGCCAGCCTCGACTGCGCCAGCTTGGTCTCGAAGTAGAGCCGATTACACCACCGCCTAAGGGTTTGGCGCTCCTCTTCAAGAGCCTTGCTGTCGTGGTAGAACGCCAGCTGGACTTGACGCAGACTGGAGCAAGCGTTGTCAATGGACAACGACAGGGGAATAGGGTCCGGACCTGCTGGGGTCTCCTCCGCTGGTTCCAGCGGGTTCTCGTTTACAAAAATTGGGTCCCACTCCACAAGAGTGGTCCCCTGAGCCTCCACAGCGCTAGGGCCATCCTCTAGGATAGCCTCAGTCGCCACTGAGGAGGGTCCCGCAGAAGAAGTTCCGACCTCCAGAAGTGGTTCCGAAGGCCCTGCCGCCAAGTCTTCATTTGCCTCCTCGGGCAGGGGGCCAGCGACTTCATCAGGACACCCTGGCTCAGCGGCAGGCACCTCCACCGTCATCACTTCCGGAATAGGGGCTACTTCCGACTCCAGCCTGGGCTCCTCCTCCGCTGGTGGCTCGGGTGTTGGCGCCTCGACCATCACAGGTTCGAGTGCTGATGCCTCCGCAACAACCGGCTCGGGCGCCGGAAGGTCAACAACAACCGGCCCTGAGGCCGGAGCTTCAACCTCAACCGGCTCAGGCTCCGGAAGGTCTTCAACTGCAACCGGCTCTGCAGTCAGAGCTTCAGTGGCAACCGGCTCTGAGGCTGGAGCTTCGAAGGTAGCCGGCTCAACCGCCGGGACTCCTTCAACATCTGGCTCGCTTGCCGGGACTCCAATAACCTCCGGCTCAACCGCCGGGGCTTTGACAATTTCCAGCTCTGGGGCCAGAATCACTGCTTCCTTCGGCTCAGCGACCGGAGCTTCCAACATCTCAGCATCAAGACCCGGGGCTTCAACCTTCGGGGCAGGTGCTGCTGGCGCATCTTCTCTCCCGTGGTCCGGCGCTACCACGAGAGTCTCAGGGGATGAGTCGAGGTCCATGACCATGACAGCTGACGCCGGAGCTGCCGCAGCTTCAACCACCACTTGGGGCGGCACCGGGACAGGAGCAGAAGCCTCCGCCCTCACAGCTTCAGCTGCTGTGGCTGAGGGTAGAGCCTCACTCCTCTTCTTGGGGACGCTGCAGATGATGGATGAAGAAACTTAAAAAATAGTTACTACAAAAAAACAACTGTCTGAGGTGAAGATTAAAAATTACCTCGGAAGGCTTCCGCATCAGCTTGAACGGAATCTCTTTCCCGGGCGTTCTAGACTGACCATGGTCGCCGCCGGCGTGGTGGCTCCGGAAGGTCCCCCGGAACTTGTTGCAGCCGCGGGCATTTCCTTAGTCGAGGCCCCCCCTCGATCGGGAAGGATCTCCGGACCCAGAGGCCTCAGCTGGCCCTGGTCCTGGAGTCACATGCCCGGGGCTAGCACCTCGGGAAGACACTGCTGCAGATGCAATCGCCGTAGGTGTAGAAGACCTCCCCCTCCGGGGAGAAGGACCTGTTGCAGAGGATGCAGGCCTGACGTACCTTTCGTCGGCATGCTTCAGCTTCCTCTTTCGGCTCGAGGGTTCGGCTGCTGGCTCCTTGCCCTTGCCGACGACTTCGGTCCTTGGCTTCGGGGCAGGGGTGGAGCCACCCTCAGAAGCCCCAGGGATCACCACCCTGGAAGTCGATCGTCTTTTGACGACACCGAGGTCATCAAGCACAGGCATCATCCGCTGGAGCTCCTTACAGAACTGTACTTCCACGTTTAGAGGGAGGAAAGCTGGCAGCGGGGTCAAGTCATCACCCGCGACGTCGATGTCGTGCTGGAACTTCTTGAGATGAAACTCCAAGGTCGCCCCCTCCATGTTGGACTTTAGCCCGGTCTCGACCCAGTCGTCATCCATCACACTGTTGAGGGACCAAGCGAGTTTTTCTCTCCTCTTCAGTGGTGCCCACCTGTTGACCAGGAAATTGCAAAATACCGCCTGAGGAGTTAATCCTCCCTCCACGTAGTGGCGGATACTGGTCAGAGCAGGGTTGAAGGCATCCGACAGCACTGGAGCTTCACTCCAGACTGCAGTGTCGATGTTGGAGAGGCCTTCGGGCAGCTCCAGCTTCTCGTGCTCCTCCACCCGGATGACTATCCAGTCTTTCTTCCAATCATCCCACTTTCAAGAGGGAAACGACCGGAGGTACTTGAATGGGCACTTCTTGCGCTTCACAAAGTAGTAGAAGCCAAGGAACTCATCACCCCTTTCGGTGGTATGGACGATGAAGAAGGTTCGGAAAAGCTCAATGCAGGGGAGATGCCCACCAACATTTCACAGAAGTGGACAAAGACAGACACTAGAAGAATGGAGTGGGGGACAAGGTGATACAGCTGCAGACCATAGAAGTCTAGCAGCATCAAGAAAAAGGAGGAAAAAGGTGGGATCAACCCCACCATGGCATACGCAGAAAAGTACACCATCTTGCCGGTGTGCTCCTTCTCGAATGGGAGCTCTCCCCCGGCACAGACCAGGTGGTTGAAGAAGTCCGGGAACCATCCCATGAGGGCCCGGACCTTATTCAGGTCACTTTCGGTCTTCAAGCGGCTCTTGCGGAGACCCAACTCCATCTTAGCACAGCGAGGCAAGGGAGGAAAAGCAAACACAAGTTTGGGAGTTCGAACGCAAGTTCAAATGAGAGGCGTAAAGAACCCCAGACGGTGCGCGCTTTCCTTCTTAAGTAAGCCCCCGCAACGCTTGGATGGAAACCGCAGGGAAGCCGAAGATACTATTCAAAAATTTCACCCTGCTGATGAAAAGAGGGCCCAGGACCACCTCGACGATCGAGTCGAGATTCTTACCTAGGCGAACGGTTGTCATCATGAAAGGCGGGAAGCCCGAAGGCAGCGGCCTGACAAGGCGCGCGGAACCGATACGATGTTCGTATCGGGAACCGGCGACCTTCAATTGCGTGAGATCCGCACGCCAAAGATCCCATTTGCCGCACCCGGGATAGGCCACACGGCGAGGATTTAACTCCAAAACTATCGCCAAAGGCACATCTGAAGACCTTTGAAGACTCGGCTCAAAAGTCGAAGGATGGACCCACCTCCGGCGGAATGACTTCACCCAAGGGGTCATCCCCAGAGGTGGGCCCAGGGGGCCACTGTCGGTACCCTGAGTACCGTATACCCCTTGAGATTGCAAAAATCTCAAGGAAATGTCATCTACTTAATTTGAAGACCTTCGGAGGCCCACATGTCAAACATAACCGGACCCGCTTCCCCAACATGGTTAGTCCCAGGGTCGCCATGTGTACCATCAAACCGGAGCTACCGCCCACAAGGGGGAAGCTCCGGGCTATGTACCATAACGGCACCCCCGGACCTAACCCCAGACCGAGGGAAGCTCCAGAACTGACACGTGTCTGGTGGCACCGGACCTATCTGTTCCCCACAGTATGCTCCGTAGCTGCCACGTGTCCAACCGTTGGATCCTCAGCCTCAAACCTCCGGTAGAATCCACAACGACTCCGGATCTTCAAAGGGGAATCAAGGACTTCAAGACCCGATTAAGTGTCATTAATACTATGTTAATGACACACGATCAGACGACCTTTATTACCAGTAACGGTGCTGTCAAAGCCCGTAACTCGGTCATTAAGGGTAATTAAGAGAATCAAATGTATATCAATATTAGTAACCGTCGGGGCCACATGTCAGGCCAGGCCAACTTGTAACGGCCTGCCCTTGTACTATAAATGGACAGGCCGACGATACATATGGGACAGATCTAGTCTGATCGGCTCACACACGCTCTCAACTCACGTTGAGCTCATACATCCAATACAATACCAACACACCCCGTGGAGTAGGATATTACGCTCAGGTGGCCCGAACCACGTAAATCTTTGTGTCTCCTGTGTCATTTTACATTTCACCTTCTTGAATCTACGCGCGCCCACACCGAACCTCAAACTCCGCAAACACTTTTAGTAGTGTTGGGAGATCTGCCGGATCAAAACCACCGACAGCCATCGTCGCCGCACTCTTCGACCCCTCCTTCGCCATCCCCGACTCAACTTCGCTATGGCCACCGTCAAGTACATTCGCTACAAGCAGGACCTCGCAAGGGTAAGTCCAGGGGCCCTCGCCTGTGGACGGGCCTCGACAACCTCGTGCTGGCCATCGCAACCATCTCCTCTATCTCTCTCCCTCTCTCTCCTCATCTCCCTCTATCTCTCTCTACATTGCCCTCTCTAGAGCCCAACATGTTCTCGCCCCAATGACCCATATCTTCCAGTGAAGGTCGACATCTCTTGTCCCGTTACACCGCTGCCCCTTGTATCGGGGGATATGCCCGTCGCGCGGGAGAACACGTCCACCATCATGTTTATCTGCGTTACGGCGTTCGAAACGCCGTCGCCGTCCCTGGCGTCTCGCGTTTTTAGCTGGTGGTATGGCGTCCCTGCGGACTTGTCGGCGCAGTCTTCGAAGAAGTGGACCACGTGAATGGCGGGCCATAAAGAGGGCGCCACTGATGAGGGCCGACAGGAGGGGGCAACACGGGGAGGGGGCGATGGGGAGAGGCGGCGACATACCTGGGAGGCAGAGAACGGCGACGGTCTTCGGCGGCGGTGGCGACTGTCGACGGTGGCGCGGCACGGCGGTGGAGGCGCGACACGACGGCGGTGGAGGCTCGGCGGCGGTGGAGGCGTGCGGGAAATGAGTTGGTGGGGGTGGGCGCGGGGTATACCTAAAAATTTCTTGTCGACGACGGTGTAGCTTAATCGTTGTTGACAAGCCACTATTGACAACGGTTAAGTTTAACCTTCATCTATTACAGCTCGGATGGGCCCAATTTTGGCCTATATTGATGACAGGCATTTATTAACGACGGTCGACCGTCGTCTTTACGTTATTGACGATGGTACTAGGTCAACCGTCGTCAATTATAAGCTAATTGACAACGGTTAGATTTAGCCATCTTCGATTACTTAAAGACGATGACCCCGTCGTCTATTATTTTGGTCGTTGTCTATTGTCGCGATTCTTGTAGTGTTGATCAAAGTTAAGTTGATTTGACTTTGACCCATTCTAAAAATAGAGTTTGAATTGAACGGGATAGTAATTCTCTACTCATAAACCCATTCAATGAAGTGAGGAATAAAACTCCCTATTGAATTATCTCCTTCAAATCCTGTAGCAAGCCAATTAAGGGATAGAGATCACGAATCGAAGTCTCACCCAGCTCTCTCCTCCAACTCCCTTTCCTCCGCCCATCAATTGTCAACTCTCATCCAGCTCCCTTTCGTCTGCCCATCAATTGCCAAACGCACCACGAATCTATGGATATGACCTGATGTATCTGGTATAGAACAGTACTGCTTCATACACCAGACTGACAGACATCATGCTCATTTCACTCACAGGCCTCCTCAGTGTAATCAAGATAGACTATCATTTATAAGCGAACTTAATATCAAAATAAAATAAAGTTTCTACAGCAAAATAAATTATTTTTCAGATTAATATGGATATACATACATACCTTTTTCTTTTAAAAAGAATAAATGAATAGAGAGAACAGTTTGTAAAGGCAAAGGTACTTTTTGGAGCGCGCAGCCGTCCCTGTTCATCGAAGTCATAATAAGGAGTTGCAAATTGACGGATCCAAGATAGCTGCATGCTACATGGAGCACGATCGTCAAATGAATCGGCTGTGGAGATGTGGACGGGTACAAAAAGGAACAATGGATGCGCATGATGGATCCATGGATGGATGGATGGAGCCCAAGCAATCAAAGAATAAAAAAAAAGGCAATGCTGGGCTATGAAAGGAAAAGATGGATGACATGATATAGGGTAGTCACCAGCAGCTATACTCTCATGTGATTGTCTCAATGAAATCAAGGGCAGGATCGATGGTCTTGTTGCGGTTGATTAGGACCGTGGATGCAGACACGCAGTGGTTTGCTAAGGCGCTCCATCAGCCGTGGTGCAGTAGTAAACGCTGCTGGTTCCAGTATATATGCGTGCTGCCTGACGATGACAATTCTCCGTTCATGCATGTGTCGACCGGTGCCTTGCAAGTGCTAACTCCTTTGGGCTTTTCTTTACAATATGATTCCTATAAATAGGCACATTCTTGACGATCTTGTTATTCTACCTGTTATGGGCAAGTGTTTTGCCTTCTTCAATTTCTAGCGGAAAGACATGTGTGACTTCTTTTGGCCGTCGCCGGCCGACCAAGGCGACCTCTCCGACGTCGTCCGGGCAAGTCTGCAGCAGCTGCCGGCGGTTGCCACTCCCAGCGCCGCTGCCGCATGCAGCCATGAATCCTTGGGCGTCGCCCATGGTCTGCCCGAAGAAGAGGAGCCTCTGCTGCCGCTGCAAGGAGCAATCCGCCACGGCGATGGTCATGATGATGCGCACTTGCAGTTGCAGCAGCTTGTTGTGCATGGCTATGACATGGGGCTCATGGTGAGCAGCAACACCACCTCCTCTTGTGACCCTCTCTTGTTGCAGTCGTCACCGCCGTCGTACCCACAGAAGGAGGGGCTGATTCGACACGTCATGCCCGGCCCACCACCGCAGCTGCCTGGCGCTGCTGCCGTTATCGAAGGGGAATGCGATGTGGTCGCGCCGGATATGGACGACCACGGTCTGGACATGGCGATGGACCTTCATCCTCTTCATGCCCCGGCGATCAAGCGAAGGTTTCGTTATGTCATTCCTATATATACCTAAATGCGTGCATGATCACATGATTATTTAGTCTGCATCAGAATATACTAATGAACATAGACGATGCTTAATTTGCACGATGTACGTATACAGGAAGAGCCAGACGATGAAGGTGGTGTGCATCCCGGCGCCCACGGCTGCACCGCCGGGAGTGGGCGGGCGGCCGAGCACGAGCGGCGAGGTGGTGCCGTCGGACCTGTGGGCGTGGCGCAAGTACGGGCAGAAGCCCATCAAGGGGTCGCCGTACCCGAGGGGGTACTACCGGTGCAGCAGCTCCAAGGGCTGCTCCGCCCGGAAGCAGGTGGAGCGCAGCCGCACCGACCCGTCCATGCTCGTCATCACCTACACCTCCGACCACAACCACCCGTGGCCGACGCAGCGCAACGCGCTCGCCGGCTCGACCAGGCCCGCCACGGCCTCGTCGTTCTCCGCTGCCGCCAAGAGCCACCACCATAAGCATCACTCCTCCATGGGTGCCGCCGCCGTTCCTCCGCCACCACCTCGTCATCACACCACTAGCCTAATCGTCGACAGTATCACGCCGAGCTCCATCAGCAACAATGCTCATTACCAGCAGCTGCCCAAGCAGGAGGTGCTCGACGTGATGAAACACCCCGGGCCCGAGCAGGACGCAGCTACTGATCATGACTTAGATATGTTTGCGGATATGGACGGCTCCCTCAACATCATGTCCGCCTCCGACTTGCACTCGCGGAAGCAGCAGCAACAGCATGCCTCTGCTGCTGATGACGACGACCATCACTTGGAGCAAGATTACAAGCAGCAGCTATTGGATCCGTTCAGCTTCAGCTTCTTCGACTGGGTAGGAGGTTCCTTCGGAATCGGAGATGCAAATAAAGGCGGTTATACTTAGCTGATGGATTCGTCTAGCTATTAGCTAATCTATTAACTAGTTCTGATCCAGAAATGGTATTTAGATAATACAGCCGGGGCGCTGAATTTCTATGGAACCGCCATGGCGCCTAGAGATGCGCTACTGATAATTCTAGTTAGTCTCTTTTAGTTGATTGCCATTACCTTAAATCTTATCAGTTAAAAAAAGGCAATCAAAAGAGAAGGGTTTAGAATTCATGAACTTGTATGATTGTTAAGCCATCCGACTGAAGGTGCAATCAACAGAGAAAATGGTTGTTCAGACACTTAACTGGTTGAAGGAATACCTATAAAATTCATATAACTTATATGACTGTTAATTATGCTACAACGGAAATAGAGATTGAATAATATTCAGTTTTGAATCTCCATCTGTCACTTCAAGTTCCCGAGTCTGCGGTCCTCATGATTCATGGCAAAGATAAGTGCAAAGGCACTGTTTATAGTCCAAGAAAAGTAGATAACGACTAGAATGCAATCTGACTTACGGTGCAATCGTGCAATCAGCTGTTCCTATCCATTAGATCTGTATCATACGGTTGTTACATTTTTTTACTTAACACCCTCCACCTGATGCACTCAGATGAAGGAGGTTAAGTAAAAAATGCAACAAACCGTAGAATGCAGATTCAATAAATAAAGATATTGCACGATTGCACCATAACCCAATTACATGGAAAAGTAATAAAGAAAAAAGGAAAAGAAAAGCGGCACAGAATGAAAGGAGAAGCTGCGGACAGAAATACTAGATAAAAAGTTTAAACGACAAGAAGAATCTCCTTACCGCATTGCAAATATGCAGCCACTGTTCCTCATAGTTGCTGAAGAGACTGGACGACGCAATTGACTTTCCACAAGATCCAATCAAGAAACCCTATTTTTTTTTTTTGGCCCCTGCATGTTTCTCTGCGCCTAAAGTTGCTCAGTGGTCACTTAGCTAAAACGTTAATGTTACACCAAAAGCATCTACGCCAAAGGTTCGCAGCAAGATCGTTGCAGAACTACCCCGTTGAGCCTCTACGTTGAAACTCCATGACGCTGGATGTTGCCGAGTTACACTACCTAAGAAATCCAAATAAGAAATAAAGATGGGCGACAGGCTAAAAAGAGAACTTCTCTGATAAGCTTAAGCGAGACGAGCCCGCTTCAGCAAAGATCTGACATGGCTCGATTGAGCGTACAAGGAGACAATACAGCCCGTCTCAGTTAAGTATATATCCGCAACGCGCCCTCTTCTCTGACAAACGGAAGACGCACTTTAACTACGCGTGACTCAATATTTTAGTTAACTGAGACAGACTTTGGTTTTAGACCGTCTCCTTTCATTGTGGAATAAGGCGCTTCTCCCATAACCATCGGTCTGGCTCGTCTCCTTTAGTTGTGGAAGCGGACCCGTCTCCCATTCCCTGTACAGAGAGACGCGCTTTATAACAGTCCGTCTCGATTTTTTGTTGCCCTTCTACGACCTCCCTGTTGTGGCAGAACAAGAGGCTACCAGATCTGCCCTGTTCTTTCCCTATTTCATTCTAGTGATTATCAGTGGATCTTGAAACAAAAGGGTTAGTCCTCTCCTTCTCTCATGTTCCTTACTATTTTTTACTTTAGATCTTCTTTGATTGAACTTGGCTTGCGGTGATTATCAGTGGCTCCGAATTTCTTTGATTTAGCTCTTCTTTTCTGTACATAGATGTCGTCGGATCGAAGTTGGATGTATGGGTCGCGCCTTTGCAATGAATATATCCAAGGGGTAGATGCATTTCTCGCTTTCGCGAAGAAAGACATGTTGGACAACATTAGAGGAACTATTTGTTGTCCTTGCAAACACTGCAAGAATGAGAAGAGATATCGCACAGACGAAGTGTTGAGGTCACATTTGATCGCGCATGGATTCATGTTCGATTATCGATGTTGGAATAAACATGGAGAGGAAGGGCTTAATGAAGCATAGATGATATATTCATATCTGGAGAGGGAGGTCCCTACCAGTGTTCAAGAAGATCACGACGAGGATGTGAACGAGCCGGATTTATCAGGGTTCACTGATGACGATATTGAGTTTTAGGTGCATAACATAGAGGTGATGGTACGCAATGTCGAGAGACATTGAGACGATGATCGGTACAATAATGGTGAACTTGCAAATTACAAGAAGATGATCGAATACTCGAAGAAGCCTTTGTATCATGGTTGTGTGACTAAGTACACCAGACTGTTTGCGATGGTAAAACTTTTCCAATTGAAGGCGAGCAACGGATGGAGTGATTGTAGTTTTAAGGAATTGTTGACGCTCCTTAAGGACATGTTATCCTAAGGCAACACAATCCCTACAATAGTTTATGAGGCAAAATAGATAATTTGTCCACTAGGTTTGGAGGTGGAGAAAATCCACGCGTGCAGGAATAATTGTATTTTATATCGTGGAACTGAGTACAAAAACCTCGAGAAGTTCTCTATTTGTGGAGTGGACAGATTTAATCGTAGAAAAGACGACGGTGATGACGAGAACTACAATAGAAGAAAAAGAGGGCGTAAAAAGGTGGTTTGGTACTTTCCTATCATTCCTCGTTTGAAGCGTTGGTTTGCAAACAAGAAGGAGTCAGAATTGTTGCGATGGCATAAAGAGAAGTATAAGAAGGATGCTGGAATGATAAGACATCCTGGAAACATTGATTCACGAAATTTTGAATTTTCCATTGATCCGAGGAATGCTAGGATCGCAATGAGCACTGATGGCATGAATCCTTTTTTGAACAGTAGCACACATAGCACATGGCCAATTGTGCTTACAATTTTAAACCTTCCTCCTTGATTGTGCAACAAACGGAAATATATTATGATGTCAGGACTAATACTGGGGTCACAACAACCTGGGAATGACATCAACACTTATTTCAGGTCTCTGGTTGAAGATCTGAAGCAGTTGTGGTACAACGACGGAGTGCAGGCCTGGGATGACCACAAGTGTGAGTACTTTCGTCTTAAAGCCATTTTATTTGTGATTGTTAGTGATTCTCCAGTGGCACGTAACTTTTCCGGACAGATTAAGAAAGTAGGTTGTGGATGTCCACATTGTTTGAGAGAAACAAACTCACAATACTTGAGCGAGTCACGAAAAACAGTGTACATGGGACATCGACGCTACATTCCAATGAAGCACCTGTTTCGGAGTATGAAGGATAATTTCAATGGTGACACTGAGAAGAGGCATCCTCCACCTCACATCACGGGTCATGAAGTCTATGAAATGGTCAAGGATATCCATGTCGTCCTTGGTAAGCGCAAAAGGACTGGCAAAAATATTGGCAAAAATGACATATGGAAAAAGCAATCGATTTTTTGGGAGCTATTGTATTGGAAAGACTTAGATGTCCGTCATTCGATTGATGTGATGCATATTGAGAAGAATGTGTGCGAGAGCCTACTCGGAACATTGCTTAACACAGATGGGAAAACTCGGGACCATGGACATGCACAGGCAGATCTAAAGAAAATAGGAATTAGACCTGAGTTGTGGATCGATGACTCGGTAAAAGGAACGGAACTACCCACATCATGCATCACCCCTTCAAAAAATGAAAAAAAAAAGAGTGTTGTGGGTTCTTGAAAAATGTGAAAGTACCATCCGGCCACTCGACGAACGTCTCAAGGCTTATTTCATTTCCAAATCTAAAAGTAGCTCCCGGTGTGAAGTATCATGATTACCATGTATTGCTCAAGCAGATGATTGCTGTTGGAATTCAGAATATCCTACCAGTCAATGTTCGGGGGGCTATAATGAATTTTTGCTTTTTCTTCAATGCAATTGATCAAAAAATACTATGTGAAGAAGATCTCGAGTCATTAGAAAAAAGGCACTATGAAACTTTATGCTTCCTTGAGATGTATTTTCCACCTGTCTTTTTCGACATAGGCGTCCATTTCACAACTCATCTTATTAAGGAGATAAAGCTACTTGGCCCTGTGTTCCTTCACCAGATGTATGCTTACGAGAGATTCAACAGCATACTGAAGTCCTTCGTTAGAAATCAATCTTACCCTGAGGGCGGCATGATACAAGGATACTCTAGAGAGGAAGCTGTGGAGTGGGCTCTAAAAAACACTAACCCGAGTAACCCAATTGGTGTTCCCAAGTCTCGTCATGAGGGGAGGCTCACAGGAAAAGGGACCATTGGAAAGAAGGTTATAACTCCAGATTCACATTTATTCTTCTGCGCTTATTTCCACGTGTTGCAACACATGTCCATTGTGTCCGAGTAACTCGATGAGCACAAGGAGGTGGTGCTTAGGATCGTATTTCTCACTCATCGAATACTCAAACAAGAGAATACCTAAAAAAGTTGGCTCGTGGTCCTATATTCACAGTTATTACATATCAAGGGTACGACATAAATAGATACACGTTCTACACTGTAGAATAAGATAAGAAAAGCATGTATCAGAATAGTGGTGTACGTGTTGATGCTTATAATGATGCGGGCCAAGACAAAGAAATGTACTATGATCAAATACAAGAGATCTGAGAGCTTGACTTTCAAGGCTTCAAGACTCCTCTTTTCCGTTGCAACTGAGTTGATAGAATCAAAGGTGTTGTACAAGACAAGTATGGTTTCACTAGCGTTGATCTTAACCGTCAAGGATATAAGTGGGAGCCTTTCGTGTTAGCAGAACACGTTGCTCAAGTGTTCTATGTTCCAGACACAACAAATAAAAGACTTAAGGTGGTTATACATGGAAAACGACGAATCGTCGGAGTCGAGAATGCCATCGATGGGGAAGAGTTTGACCAGTTTGATGAGATTCCTCCTTTTGTCACCTCGATGATCAAGCTAAGAATACCATCGCCCAACGAACTTCCTTACATGCAGAACGATCACCATGAAAAAGTTAAGAATTTCAAAAAACCAAGACCACAACGTAAGGTATCAAATTGATTGTGTGTAAATATGTTCAAATATGTGAAAATATGGTCGATTGAGTGTGAAATGGACTTCCATTTGGATATTTGTGTGATATATTCTCAAATGTGTCAAAATATGCCATGTGCTCTATTTCTTATGGAGAAGTACTGATGCCTTGTGTTTTGTTTCTTAAGAAAGCAGTACCGATATATAGCACTTGCTCTGCCCTGAAAAATTGGGAAAGTTATGCGAGACGCGCCTCACAAGGTAATGTGCTCTGCCTACGAAAGTGATGCGAGACGCGCTTCATGAAGACACGTCTGCCATGATAGATAATGTGAGACGTGTTTGTCCAATGCGCGTCTCGCGCTTCATGAAGACGCGTCTGCTAGAAAAGATAATGTGAGACGCGTTTGCAAAAAACACATCTCCAATTTAGACCCTTTGCTCTGCCTTACGAAAGTGATGCGAGACATGCCCCATGAAGAAGCGTATGCCAGGCAATATAATATGAGACGCATTTCCAAAAAGCTCATCTCTGATTTAGACCCTTGCTTTTGTCCCACCTCGGCGCTCCAAGCGCATTGCAACGAGCATATAAGGCGTGGCGGTGCCACATTTGTGTGAAGTTCTGCGTGGACGGTCCGTGACAGGGACTGTCCACGCGGAACTTCCCTTTTGTTATTTAGTTTTGGCACAGTCCCACATGTCATCGATAATGAGGTCGGAGTGCTTCAAATTCTGTGCGAATGGCATTACGGCAAATGAACGCACATTAATTCAAAATAAAAGAGACGCTATTTCCGAAAGTGAGACATGCTTAGCAGTGACTCTTCTGAGGCGTGTCTGCAATAGTTGCCCTTAGGTACTTTTACCTCTCTCGCACGCTCTCTTCGCAACACTTGGCACAACTTTTCACTTTTTGCACGCGTTGAGCACTTCTCGCCCTAGAAGCCGCCACCGCATCGTCCCCATCCCCGGAGCACGCCGCCGCGTCGGCCCGCTTCCCCAGAGCTCGTCGCCGCCTTAACACCGCCCTAAGGTATTTTTAGCTCTTTCGCACGCTCTCTTCACAACACTTAGCAGAACTTTTCACTTTTCACGCACACTGATCACTTCTCGCCCTAGAAACCACCGTCGCGTCGTCCCCTTCCCCGGAGCTTGTCGCCGCCTTGACAGGTACTTTTAGCTCTTTCGCACGCTCTCTTCGCAACACTTAGCACAACTTTTCACTTTTCTCGCGCGCGCTGATCACTTCTCAGCCTATAAACCGCTGTCGCATCATCCCCTTCCCCGGAGCACGCTACAACGTCGTCCCATTCCCCGGAGAACGCCGTCGCGTCGGTCTGCTTCCCCGGAGCTCGTCGCCGCCTTGACACTGCCTTCTTGATCATTGTAGCGCTGCCGCAATCGACCCTCGACTCCCCGTCGACCAGCTCAGCACTGCCCTAATAAGGTTTGTTCGCGCTTCGGTTCGAGTCGAAATCGCGCTTTGGTACAAATGCCATGAGAGAATTTGCTCCCTTATGTGACCGTTTGTGCGAATGTGACTAAAATTTGATAATGTTTTACATGATTTTAGTGTTTTTTGTGAATTTGAAGATGTCTCAGTCGGAGCATCAGCAACATATTGAATGCATATGCCTCTGATAACACAAGAAAGAAAAGGTCGCGGACAACGTGGCCGACATACGTTGTGACTATTGATGAGTCCAATGATGAAGGTGTGCCTCTGGACCATGATGTGAATACAAGACTGTCCAGAATCTGTGGTCTAGCTGCTCAGAAAAGGTTGCTGCTAAACCTGGAGAGATTCGATCGCTTGACCGAAAATCAAAAGGATGAACTCTTCGAATGCTCTATCCAACCATATGTTCAATATTCGGAACATATGAAACAAAAGGGGAAGAAGCTAGCTATGAAGATGATCTCTCATGCATGGAGGACCTACAAAACTAAGCTTCGCGAGTTTGCGAAGAATTGTGAGACCCCCTTCCATAAGTATCCACATGTGTCAGAAGAGGACTGGACGAGATTTGTTGAAACATGCAAATCACAAGAATTTGCCAAGAGGAGTGAACATATGAAGTGGATCCGATCGCAGAACGAGCTTGACCACCACCTCGGCCACATCGGTTATGCCGGTAAAAAAAGGATTTGGGAAGAACAAGATTCAGCATTGGCCGAGCTAGGTTATCAGAATCCATACGACAGTTTCAGTTGACGGTTGAAACCATTTATGCGTGCTCGTTCACAATTATCTGACTGAAGCAGTATCATCTTCTATAGCCTGAGCATTGCAAACGTCGCTCAAAGAGACTAGAACCAGAGCAGCGAAGAGGAAATTGGTGAGAGGGAAAATGATGACCTAACCAAGGCCCTGCAAGGACCGGAGCAACGAGGCCGTGTTCGTGGTGTTTCCAGTAAGTTGACCTTGAGGGAGGGTTTTTCGAAACACAAAACTACTTATCGGAAGCGAAAAACGGCCTCGAAATCACAGGTTGACGTCGAGGAGCTGAAAACACAGCTAAGAAGGGAGCTCCTAGGAGACGTTAAGCAAATGATGGAGGGAGCAGGTATACCAATCCCTAACGCGTTATTCAACGACGACGAGTGTAGGTGCAACTTTGCTTCTACATCAGCTGGGGGTAAACAACCACAGGAGGATCTTCACGCACCAGCGTATGGACCTTCAATTGAGACGGACACGATAGATAACTTGGCTCAACCAACAACATGCAGCCTTCTGCTAATGGTCGGAGGAATCGCTCAAATGGAGGTCGGGAGAGGGCTAGTGTATCTCGATCAGACCATGCTTGAAAACATTCAGGTGGACACAACATCATATGTTGTGGTCAAGGTGGAGATGGTGCATGAAAATACAAAAAACATGGAGCTCGAAGTGCCACCGGACGATACAACACTAACTATGCGGGATGCAGTTACTAGAAGGGTTCAGTGGAGACGAAGCCTTATTGTTGTTGACCCAGCAGCAGCAGGAGCTTCCGCGTCGACCGCTTCAATGTCTCCTGAGGCGCGTCTGCCTCTGCATCCAAATCCAGAATAGATGGAGCTGTCTCTAATTCCAGAGCTATTGTTGCCTCTAGTTATAGAGAAGCAACAAAAGTCTTCAATTGGACACCAGTTGCCTCTAGTTATAGAGAACCCGCATTTGTCTCCAATTGTAGAGCTGCAGCAGAACTCTCCACTTGAAGAGCAATCGCGTCGGTCTCCACCTCGCACTTGAAGTGCCCTGCACCCTACACATGATCAGCCGGCGGCAAAGCGTGTCCACCAAAAGGGTGTGCTGCAGCGGTGAGTAACGACGAAGGACGGTTGGAAGAAACCAGTGAAACAGTAGGAACCTAACCCGAGGGTGCCAAAAGCTATGATGCATGCAAATCCGAAGTATGAAATAGGAAAGCCGATGTTAACTGCGGGCGCACTTAAACAACTTCCTAAACCTTGTGTTCAGCTTCATCAATACTACATGGAAAATTGCAATAAGTGTGATACCATACTAGTGTCACTAAAGGATAAACATTTTCTCTCAGGTGATGGCGCTTTTGTCATCGCATGGTCCGATCTCTATGACCTTTTCAACCTCGACGCGTTTGATATCTCCCTAATACGCTGCTTTGCATTGTAAGTCTCCTAAAAAACTAGGTTCTTCAATACATACTCAATACAAGTGTTATATGTGACAAAATTGACTTTTTGCGTGTAGGCACCAGCAACAACATGCTCGCCATAACACGCGAAATGTGTCTGCTGCATATCTTGACCCGCAAATACCAACACTTCTGCAAAGGTCGAGCGGCAAAAAATAGGTTATTCAATATTTGGTGAAGGCAATGAAATAGTACTGTGATAAGGACCCCTAGTCCTACCGTTCAACACGGGTAACCATTGAGTTACCATAGCAATATCTACACGGTATGACCATGTCTGTTACTATGACTACTCAAGGCCAACAGATGAAATAATTGGCCAGCAAAAGACCCAGTCATGGAATGTTATCTCTTCTGTTATTGACGAGTAAATTCCTTCTTCATTTTAGTTTCCTTGCACAATAATTTTACATTAACTGTGAATGTTTTTGTTTAGGTCTTTTGCGCAAGTAAAAGGAAAACGACGACATCTAACACATCATACTACATTCGACGTCCATCAACAAGCTCCGGGCAACACGTGCGGCTTCCACGTCTTCTTACACATGACTTTATTTGGAGAGCAACCTAATTGCAATGTATGTGTAAGTGTATTTATTTTACTTTATTACTAATCTTTTGCTAAATCTCATTTTATCGTGTGACAAGACTACGGACCCGCCTTCAGGAATGTTGAAGGTCGTAGCATTGAGCATGTTAGAGACATCCTATGCAGGTTCATCATTTCTGGAATCATTAATTCTAACAGAGAATTTTATTACCCACTAGATGATTAGATGACAGTTATTCTTTGTGTAAATTAGTTACATGTAGCTAGATAAACAGGGGAATTCTGTGTAAATAGTTACTTGGTAACCAAGATTTACACTTGTTAATATTTCATTGGTCAATGTGTGTGCACTTTGTTAATATTTGATTAGTTACATGTTAACCTGGATGAACATGAGACATTTGGTAACATATGTTTCTATATGTGTATGTTACTGACACAGGCAATGCGATTGTCAAATCCTGGCTAGCTCCAGGATGCAGCCGGGAACCACCATAATCAGGGGCGGGGGCACCTAATAGGAGACGTGCGTCTAGCAGGGAGCGTCTCCTGTGAGTGTCGCACTGAAGTTGCTTGTACACAATCCGCGACGCGCTGTAACAGAGATTGTCTTGCATTACCTAATTAAAGGAGACAAACTTTTTAATAGCCTGTCTCAGATCAGTCAACGAATGTGCGACGGGCTGTAAAAAAGAACGTCTTGGATCAATTAATATATCTGCGACATGCTTCATAAGAGTGTGTCTCTCATTCGCAATGATGGGCGACACGCACCATGCGCATCTCCAATGACCTCGCAAAGCCCGTCTGTTATGAATCATCGAATGGAGACACACTACTTTTGAGTGTGTCATGCACCTAGTATGATCGGCGACGAGCCTTGCCGCCCGTCTCTGATGAAAACGTAATGCGAGACACGACGACGGAGACGCACAGTTTGTTTGTCTCCCTTCTTCGTCCGGGCTCATCTCGTATGAGCCTTTCTTACGTAGTGTTAGTTGTTTACTGGCAGTAGTGTATTGGGTCTAGGATTGTTACGGTCCATGTACCTAAGGCTTGCATCTGGCTTATTCTGAAGTTGATTAGGTTGGTTGTCCTGACACACACCTTTCTACTCACTCCGTCCCAGAGGGATGGTCGTTCTAACAATTTACCGACACAATAGAGAAGATAACATATTATGCATGTGCCCTCATTTAATGCTTCTTTTACCGGCGTTTGGTTGTTAAATGAGGGTAGAGCAGACACATGCCGGCAATGTTATCCTCATGCTATTGTGAGAAGCATGCAGTCAAAGTCCATAACGCCGGTCTTTGTGAAACACGACCCAAGACCCAGAACGACTATCATTCTTGACAGAGGGAGTATCTTCTTAGGAGATAATCTAGTCTCCGACAGACCGTTTCCAGCTCCAGTGTTAAGTACTCCCTCCATCCCCCAGTGTTAAGTACTCTCTCTGTCCCCGAAAGTTTGTCGCTTTGTAGTTCATTTTTGAACTACAGAGCGACAAACTTTCAGGGACGGAGAGAGTACCACGCTATTGCTAATGTGTACCGTGCTGTTGCTAATGTCGTGGCTAAGACTTCGTGGTTGCGCCATCTTTTAGGGGAGCTTCACGGTCCATTTCAAAAAGCTATTATGGTCTAATGCGATAATGTAAGTGTAGTTTATCTCTGAATTACAGCACCAACGCAATGCACATCAAGATTGATTTGCACTTCATCCACAATAAGCTAGTTACTAGAGCAGTTCATGTTCTCCATGTGCCCACCAGTTCTCAATATGCTGATATCGTCACAAAAGCACTTCCAACATCAATATTTAATGAGTTTCAATCCAGTCTAAACGTTGTTGCATACGTTCAAAATGCGAGGGTGTTAAAATAAACATGTGTTAGGCCCAGGATTGCCACGATTATGTACCTAGGGCCTATTCCTGGCTCCTCTATAAATATGTACCGTCTCCAAGCCAATCAATCTATCAATCTAATGACAAAGCAGAGATTTTCACATTACTCTAATGAATATTCATGAGAATATGTAACATCACAAAGCAGAGATTTATCAACAATACCTTTTCTCCAGAAAACAAATGGCTTTTATACTGTAAAATGCTCATCATTCTCTGAACATATGGGAGCACAAAATCTGAGACAATGATCAAATGACAAAAGTACGAATTAAAGAAGGCTCCAACATTTAGAGGCTGCACTAGGATGGAGGCAGTCAATATCAGACAATTTTTTTCCCGGGCAAAACTCCATCATGTTTGCCTTCATTTCCTACCCAAAGAAGTTGAGCTTCTTTATAACTTTTGCGTAAGCTAAATACACCAATGCAGGTTTCCGAAGTCTTCGCTTTGCTTCCTTGGACTGCAATACCATATTTATATATAATCACATAGTAATTCCAATGTACAAAGACACCAGTGCCGAGAAGGTGATTATGAGTAGCATCAACTATATATAAAAACAAGGAATCCTGGCTACATGGATGCAACAAAATGTTCTGGAAACAACATTTGATGATATTCACAATCGACAGTCCTATAAATCACAGTCAAGGCATTGCTCTGGAATCCCAATCCTCAAGCAAGGCCCACAGCCAGCTCCCATTAGCCAGATGGAAGCTGTGCCTAGAAGCCCAAATAACCAGAATATCATGGCCCAGGAACTACAATTTCCTTGAGGAAAAAAATTGGTTTCACCCCAGGCCAGCAACTTCTTTCTCTAGTCATTAGACACCTCACTCTCCCTCCTTGGTCAATAGCAGAGTCAGAATCGCCTCCACGCCAACCACTTGCCATGAAGCCTTCACCTCCACGTTGCCTTCATCGCCACTCACATCAACATCCTGTCTCCCCTCTCCTCTTCCACTGCAGGCTCCACCCACAGGAAGTACACCAGCTAAGATGGCAAATAAATTGCTTTTCTTACTGAATGGAACAGCATTAACAACTTGTTCATTGTGTATTTCGGTAAGTTCGACCCTGCAGCCATTTGAACTGTACTTGTCATTGATTTGAGCATATAACTCTCAAAACCACATGGCTCCGTTCCTTTTGAGGTGTGTTTGGTTTGAGGGATATGGTGGAACAGGACGGGACGATCCCACTTTTCTGTTGTTTAGTTTGGAGACACATAGGATGAAGTCATTCTTCAAAAGAGAATATTCCACCCAGATGCGGGATGGAACCATCCCACCAAAAACATGGGGACGGATCTGTCCCACCTCCGTGTAGACAGGCACGCGGCCCTCTGGAGGTACTCATACTCACATGTTCCTGTCTCATTCTTTTATTCAAACAGAAGACAAGACCATTCCGTCCCACACCATCACATAAAACAAACAAGAATTGAAGAAACAGGAATCATTTCATCCCTCTAGACAAATAGAAAACGGGGCCATCTCATCCTTGAAAACTGGGATGGATCCATCCCATCCCACTTTGACTCCCAACCAAACACATCCTTGGAGTTTTGATGTATTTTGATTTCTCAGGTCCATTCCAACACCTGCCAAATGTTCTGGATATAAGATGACATGTGGTTGGGATGATCATGATCTCACATGGGAATTATTCCCACAGGAAAGTTAATTCTAGCACCCAAACAAACCCTGACTGTGGAAGTGAGTATCTTCTACTCCACATAGCCAATAGGAGATAGTGTAGCTTAAGTAGCTTAGTGACTTAGTGTACGTTTTTAACACTTACACTGGGCCCCTTCTAAGTTGCTGTGCATAACCTGCTTCCTTGACTGCTCAGATTGATTTGCATTGGACATCGGTAACATGGTATTATATACAGGAACAAAATGACAGGTATCTATTTCAGTATTATATCATAGACAGCTGTTTGCAACGATCTTGTAACATTTGAGGGCTGGCCGCACATTATTTACTACAACAACAACCAAGCCTTTTCTCAAACACGTTGGGGTCTGCTCCACACATTATTTATTAGGCACCAAAATATGGACAATTGCGTAAGTGCCCCTACTCGCACCATCAGCTTCAGCTGTGAGTTTTCCCTCCTTTTTTCATCTTTGTGTCATCTCTTATTTTGACGAAGTCAATGCACCATTGCCATTACTTTGATGGCAAATCATGCAGAGGCAACCGTGCACTGACTTGGTCAAAAATACAGGCAATTGTGCAAGTAGAAAAAAGGAGGGGAAACTCTCAATTGGAACCCAAAATCAGGGGGAAAATGCAATTGTCCTGGTATATGGAAATAAGCAGGGTATCCCCAACCATGTTTATTTTCCAAATTTGTAGCGGTCTATCTCTACTTTAGTCTTAGTACACTGAACATACTAGACAATCAGGTTTCCAGGGCACAAACTAAAAGAATTGCTGATTGCAGTGCACGGTTCAGTGTGGTCCACACTTACATGGCAAACAACATCAGTCAATGCAGATACTCGCAAAGACACAGGAAATAGTCAGAGATGTACCTTGAGGTGTGCATTGTGGCGCTTGCCAGCTCTCCACCTACGGATCTGCCCGTCGTTCATGGTCCGGAATCTAAACTTCATGGACCTGATCAGCAACAGCAGCAGCTTAAGGGGCTTCAGAAGGTGAGCTGGATGTGAAAAGGGAAGGGAAGGAAGAGTAGGCGATTACGAGGGGGCCTTGAGCTTGTATTTCTTGACTTTGGACTTGGTGGGCGTGAGCGGCGCGCGCGGATTCTTGTCCTTCTTGGCGTAGTGCCGCACCTGCTGCTGGAGCACCGACTACGCGACACCACCGGAGAAATGAACATCAGTCGGACCGAACCCCGGGGAGAGGCAGGAGAGGACATAAAAGTAGGGGAGAGGAGGGAGCACCGGCGGGCGGAAGGTCGGGGCGGTGGTCGGATGGTAGAAATCCTGGGGCAGAGGCGCGCGGATGGGGTAGTACCGCCGGCAGGCGAAGAGGGGCGGGGCGGTGGGAGCCCTTGAGATCACTGGTGGCGGCAGCGGGCGGGCATGAGAGGCGGCCGAGGACGAGCAGAGGACGCGGCAACTCAGGCCGCCGGCGGCGGACCACCACCTCCGCATCGATCGATCTGCTGCTGCTCCGCTCGCTATGTGCGCTTGGCGGACCCAGAGGCGAGAACATCCCGGGACCCGTTGCATATTCTTACCTTTCATATTGGGCCAAATTTAAACGAGCCTTTCTGGTTATGCCCAAATGGAGGCCCAGCAAATTTTGTGACGTCACGATCGAAACTGCTGAAGCAGCAGCTATTTTTTATTGAGATTTGCTGATTCTTAGTGACCTGAGATGTTATTTCTCTCAGTCACGTTTTAATCATATTTTTTGTATAAACATAAAATATGACATTGTTACGACCATTATCCTTAATATTAAAAAATTTTGTAGAATCATAACAATTTTATGGTCAAGAGTTAATATCCATAAGACATTATTAGTTCCATTATCACAATTCTCGATAGTAAAAAAATATTTTTTTTCTTTTTGAAACCTTTAGGAGTAAACTTTTTATGGGTGGCGCCACCACCTTGCTGTGACGTAGAGAATAAGGGCATGTTTGGATATTGTGGTTTTCAGAAACCAACGAATTACAAAATTATGGTTTTAGAAGCTAGTGTCAAGCAAAACCATAGTTCAGAAAAAAGGGTCATGTATGGACTTTCAAAAACTCCAAAATTGTGGCACTTGTAGCAATACCATGGTTTCTAAAACTATAAAATTTGTTGCATCTAAATACAATTGTTTTCCAAAATCAAAGTATTTTGCTAAACCATGGTATTCTTTTAAAACCCTAGAAATATATTATATCCAAAGAGAGCCTAAGTCGATCCAAATGATAGCCAGTACAATGTCATATTCTAGGTCTGCCATCCATGATGATTAAGTCGATCCAGATGGGGATGAGAATTGAGAAAGCCTATGTGGATCGATAGGAGTATCTATATTTCGTGGTGGAGTACTCAGTGTTTCAATCACTCTCTTCCTCACTTTAGGATGACACCAACGTTTAGTTGGTGAAAATTGCAATGGCCCATCCAAATCTTTGATCCCAGTATCGCACACATCATGCATTCTCAAGATTAAGTTTAAGCCATTCTAGAAGTTGTTCATCAGTTTTTTTGTTAGAGTGTAATCGGTTGGTTATGCATAATATTTAACATGGTGTGTCAGAGTCAGAGGTCTTAAATTCGTATTTTAGCGGGCACAAGCCCACTCTTATTTCCACGTTTGAGGTCCGAGGGAGCCTCACGTGAGGGGGTGTTGAAGTGTATAAGTAAATTGTCTACCTTTCCCATGAACTTAAGTTTTGAAAGCAATTGATCAGTACATAGTAGCTTAATATTTATCTCAATTGTGACATTATCCAGAGAACTTCACAAGATTATGTATTGCTTTGAACTCCATGTGCATTTGGCGCCTATGTAGTCTACCAAATTTGAAAACTCACAATTATGTATGTCAACAATAAATAATTGTGAAGTATCCTTTGAGGGTAGCGTTTTAGTTTCGTAAGGTTGTTCGCAGTGGCATACTGTAAATCATACTGGATATGTGTAAATTAGAGTGGATACTGGAAAAGTAGAAAAATAATAGTGTATAAAGTATAGTTTAAAGGAAACGAGTGCAAATAGCCTAAGCAGCAAAGTGACAATAGGAACCAACTTTAATAAAAAATTACAAATCATTGTGACTGGACCTAACCCATTCTTGTCGACTCTTCTCCGCACCTAAAAATACCTAATAAGAACCAAGGAGCGTTATCAGCATCATCAGCCATTGAAAATTTTAATAGCTTAGACAAGAGAGGAGAAGAGGGTTTGTAGGACAACTTTGAACCCGAAGGACAAAAGCAGTGAGATGTACTTCCCGTCTCTAAATATTTACCGTCTTCTTATTTATTTTGTACTAAAGACGATAAGTATTTAGCGACGAAGGAAGTACGGCCTTGCAGCGAAGGTTGTGCCCTTCACGAACCAACACATGCCCGCGCCCCTAATTGAGGTCATGCTCGTTGCAACGCTTCCCACGATGCATTTGCGCAAGTGCCTATTGTTCGCTGCCCTACATCATGTAGCACTCCTCTTTTCTCGTTGGATTCGTGTCATTACACCCGCCACACTCGATTGCCATGGCTAGGGTTAGGGGAAGAATGGGGAAGGGACCAAGTGATTGGGTCCGAGAAAGACAGAGGAGGCGAACATAGTTCCGGTGAGATGGAGAGGGTAGTTTGATATTTTCTGGTCTAAGTTTTTTATATCTTTAATTAATAAAACCGGGCTCAACTAACAAACCTTTAAATAAAATAAAAATACAAACTCTATTTTTGGTAGAATCACAATTAAATTCGAAACTAAGGTAATACTATTGCCACATGAAAGATTAGCAGCACAGCCGATCGGGCCCATGTGTCATTTTGTGCCCCTCCGACCTTCACACTAGGGGTGAAATACAAACGGTAATTTTCGGATCATCCGATGATCATTTAAAAAAATTCCGAATCGATTACCGTTTTTATCGGAATTGTTCAGAAATGGGTCGGAAATCGAAACGAAAACGATTTGAACAGATTTCCGATCGAATATTCAAAATTTTATATTTATTTGGGAATTTTTGTATAAATTCTCAAACAATTTTCGCTTCAGCCCACTCTCTAACGGATAGGTATGGAAACGGATCAGATCTTTTCTGGTCCATCTGGTTCCGTATCCAAAAATATCTGATTCATATCCGTTTTTGTCGGATCTCAGTCGGATATAGATCGGAAACGGTACGAGTTAATATCCGTCCAAATGGGCAGATATATGTATTTTATTATATATATCTGATTAATATCCGACGTGTATCCAAATTACATTTTGGCTCTGGATGACCCAGTTGACCAGTCCCGAGCCTCCCTAGCTTGGACCGAGGC
The DNA here is from genome assembly GCA_036927565.1 of Tuctoria greenei. NCBI lineage: Eukaryota > Viridiplantae > Streptophyta > Magnoliopsida > Poales > Poaceae > Tuctoria > Tuctoria greenei. The sequence goes on from JAYESD010000007.1 coordinate 9,046,639, forward strand.
CCAGCACAACACTCTGCTAACCCTGGCCACCGCGTGCCGTACAGGGCCAGGGCACACCACGATCACGAGATTCTCATCCCGATTCTGTTGCCGTTTCGCGATTCCAGATTGGGCGAGTGCGGCACCAATATCAATAAATTTCTGATCGGACGAATTCATTTCTGAAATATCCGACATATCTGTAACACCCATATTTTTGTACAAAAATTTGCTCAGACCTTGATCATAGTAGCATGCATTTTCTTGTGAATTTTTGGTGTTTAAACGAGTAGCAAACGGTTCAAATTGAATTTGAATTCAAAATCAAAAGAAATGAATGGAAAAAGAAAAAGAAAAAGTTAAAAACCCCCCCTGGGCCGAATAACCTCCCCCGGCCCATTTCCCTTTTCCCCCTCCCGCCGGCCCAGCCGAACCCCCCCCCCTTCCTTCTCTCACCGCCAACCGGGCCCCACCTGTCATCACTCCCAACCGCCTCCCTCTCTCTCCCGCGCCCGCGCAACCGTCGCGCCGCGCCCTCCCCACGCCCACGATCTCCCCCCCCCCCCCCGAACCCACTCTCCTCAGGCAGTTTTCGCGCGCGCCCTTAAGCCTCTCCCTCTCCGCGGCATAAAGGAACCGGCGCCCCCATTTTTCCCTCTCACCCCGAGCCTCCCGGAGCCCTAGCCCTCCATCGCCGGTGAGCAACCTCTACGCCGCGTTCCCGACGCTACGACCCTCCTGCCCTCCATTTCTTTGGCCTAACTTGATCACCGCTTCACCAGGAACACGTTGGACGTGTTGGCTTGGGTAGATCACCTCTGCGTCGACGTCTTCGTTGAACTCCGGCGAGCCCACCCGCCTCCGATCGTCGCCGACGCTCTCCACTCTTCCCCAAGTCCAATCAAGCCCTCCGGTGAGTTCCCTCGATCTCCCTCTTCAATTCTATGCGCTTAAATCCGTGATTCGCGCACTATTTCATGTTTTCGGGTTAGCTCCGGCGACCTCGCCGCCGTGCGCCGCCGTGCGACGCCGCGCAGGGCACTGGCGCCGGCCGGGGGTCGACGTGGCCTCTTCTGAGCCGTCCATTCCCGGCCAACGGCCACGATTAGAAGAACGTAACGCTTCGGATAATAAAATCCTAGCCACCCATCTCGAATCCAACGGCCAGCATTCAAAGCACCTTTTCCCGCCGCCGGAATTGCACCTAGGCCCCTGGAAACTTCGTTGCTACCCCCGGAGTTTCTCGGTAATTCAAATCTAGCCCCCAGAAATCACAGACTAGTCCCTGGAACCCTAAAAATTGGTTTTAATCATTTAATTAAGCATTCTGACCCCTGTAATTTTGTAGAATAATGTATTTAGACCCTGTACAGTGTAGAAAACTATTTAATTAACCCCTGGACTTTTATTTATTTGCTGAATAGGGTTTTTAATTGTATTTTGAGGTGTAGAAATTAGATAAAAATGATGAATAAGTGTAGGAATGCTATGAAAAATGTTTATAAATTATTTTATGCTGTGAATTAATTGTAGGGTTCAGATAAAATATATTTGGTCCCTGGATTAATTATTAAAAATGTTTTAAAATACATTTTTGCTATAGAAAATTCAATAAAAATGGTTTTAGGCTATAATAAAATCCCAAAATTGTAGGAAAAATATAAATTGCATATTTTGGCCTTGTTAAATGATAAATACCTCGTAGGGACGCATTAGTGTAGGATTTTGGTGCCTATGTGTATGTGTGTATGCATTGTTTTGCGTGCCTTTACTTATTTAGCTTTATTGTATTCTTGCCATTGCTTGGGCATATATCTAGAGTCGTTCTACGACCCTAACCTCAACTTCCAAGACCAAGACTTCGTCAATTCTCAAGTCTCCAACGAAGGCAAGTGCCCTTGACCATCTTGTACCTATTTTAGGGATTTAGCTAGTTGCATGCTAATTAATTTGATGTCCTACTTCATGTTTACATGCCCTGTTCCTTACCATTCCTTGTTACCTGAAATGGGTTGGGAAGTAGATAGGCTTTATTTATGCTTAGCCATGCTTAGATGATGGGATTGGGTTTTCATACAAATGTTCTATGCTCAACTTTATGGTACTTTAATTTGGTGATGGATATACATAATGATAGTGGATAGGAATCTGGTGGTCGGTTAGTTTTGGTATGGTGCATTCTGCACGAGACCCGGGATTGGGGTTTGTTACCACCGGATTCTAAGGACCGGTTTATGGAGGAAGCCAACAAGCTTTATAGTACCACCACGAGACTGAGATGGGGCAGCTTGGTCAATTAATTAGGTTTCTCCCGATGAACTGCTAGTGGTTGGATGGTGCGGGGAATGAGGCGGGTGATCTGCTCTTGGAACCGCAAGGCTCAAGAGGGGGCTCTGGGGCGGAGGGTTACTCCGAGAATCCCCAGTGGTGGAAACCTTAGAGGGCTAGCACTAGTCGGGAGTACCTTTGTAAAGACCATGTTGTGATCTCCTGGCCTCACACCAAAGGAAGTGTGTAATGTGGTTAGCTACCACGGGCAATCAGGGAGGTTCACTTAGTCCACCTGGCAACAGGGGATGAAATCACTGCTTGTGGGGAAAGGGTACACTCTCTGCAGAGATTTGGTAAAACTGTCATGACAGCCGTGCTCACGGACAAGAGCGGCTTGGGGCCAGTTCATAATTAGACTATGGTTGGGAAATGATGGTTCATTATGATGCAAGTACTTTCATTATCATTAATCATGTGTTATTTATTTATTGAATTATGATATTGATAATTGAAAGCTAAGGATAGGTTCTAAGCATAGTGCTAAGCCATATTTGGCCTTTCCTTGCCCTAGCCAATCATATCATTCTCTTCCCGCACTTGCTGAGTACTCTATGTACTCAAGTGTTTAATTCTCCTTTAGAGTATGAAGAAGAAGAAGCTGCACCGGAGGACTTCTACGTCAACCCGGAGGACTTGGCCTAGGCTGGCGACCTCACGCGCAACGGCTGCCTGTGGAGACGAAGCCCGCTTATCTATCTTGCTTTCATTAGTGTTGGACTGTTTAGTGTTGTGAATATTTGTGGTGTGTATTTGTAGACCTTCGGGTCGTTCTGTAAGACTATTTATGTATTCCGAACATGGCAATGTAATGGTATTTCACTTTCGTCGACGCATGTACGATTCAACTGATCCTGGCGTACATGTGGTTAGTGTCTGTTCATCTTTACGATGATCGGGCGTGACAAAGTGGTATCAGAGCCGTGTTGCCCGTAGGACGCAAGCCTAGTTAGAAATGGCCGAAAATTAAGGACTATACTATTTTCATATGAAATAGTATTTCCAAAACTTTGTGCTCTCCATCTCAACCCTTGTGCTTCTTACCTTGCTTTGCTTATTGTTTTTATTCTAACTTGATTTATTAAATATTAATCTCACTCTCTTCTTTTCAAATGTTTGTAGATGGCGCGGACCAAGCAGACGGCCCGTAAGTCGACTGGAGGTCGTGTCCCTCAGCACGCCCTAGCCAGTCGCTCCGCACCTTACACACCCCGGAGGGAGACGACGCTGCTCTCCAACGGGAGTGCTGCTTCAAGGATGCGCGTCCGTCTTCGTTCTCTTCTTCGAGCTGCGGGGTACCGTGAGTACCGTGTCCGCTTAGTCTACCACACCACTAGGGTCTTTGCACCCTATACTGGTGAGCTGGAGTGGACTTCTCAGCTGGCCGTCTACTACGACTCGGAGTTGCTGCACTCGCACTTCTCTCCGGCCTGGAGGAGCTCCCAGCGTGCAGCTGAGGAGGACGCCACGTGGGAGGCGACCACCTACTGGAGCCACGCCCACAGGTTCCTTCTTGGGTGCACGGAGCACGCGTACACCCCTCAGCGCCCTAGTGGCACAGCCGCCTTCACTGGACGTGACGTCGAGGGACGCTTGACTCACCCCCAGTGCGAGAGGCTGGTGGACGACGTTGTGGAGTTGTCTTCGCGACTCCAGCGTTGTCAGCAGGAGCTGCAAGACAGTAGGGACCTGGTCGACCGCTACGAGCGACTTCGCCGACGCTACACGAGGATCACTGGAGTTGATCCTAACTCTCCGCAGTACGCTTCGGACGTGGAGCCTTGGGACCCGAACTCTCCGGATCGCCGCATGAACTCCCCCGAGAACTCAAGAGAAGACTCAGAAGAAGAAGACCCGGAGATGGAGGTTGAGGAGGACTCCGACGAGTAGGAGTGGACTCGTTTCCCCGCTGGACGACTCAGGACAGTTATCCTTAGTTTGTAGGAGCGTGTAGCTACGCCCTCTCTAGTCTTGAGTTGTGTCTTTTATGGTGTTATGCTAGTAGTTGCTTTATGTTGTGTGTGTTGGTTGCGACATGAGTTGTGGAATGCTTCGGCATCCTGTCCACATCCGTGTCTTTAGTCTTGTTTATGTGTCGTGTGAGTGGTGGAATGCTTAGGCATCTTGTCCACCTCCACACTAGTTGGTTAATGAGCTTGCTTTATGTCTATTACCCTTGATGCATATAGTTGGGACCGTGTTACCCTAGCATATCCTTTCTCATCTCATCTATTATTCTAAGACCTCAATAAACTTCTCTATCACAGATGGCTGGACGAGGTAGAGGTAGAGGCCGTGGTCGTGGTAACCCACCTTTGGATGAAGGACTTGGAGGTGTTCCTGGATGGAATGCAAGGGGTGCTCGAGGAGCCCCAGCCTCTCAACAAATGCAACAGATGATGGCTCTACAAACCCAGTTGCTTAACAACCTCACCCAGATTGTCACCAACCTGCAACAAGCCCCACCCCCACCACCACCAAACTACAACCTTCCGCCACCACCACCTTTTCCACCGAGGTCATTCCTTAGGGACTTCCTGAACACCCATCCACCCACTTTTGCCACCGTTACCGAACCCATGGACGCCGATGATTGGCTCCGTACCATTGATAGCAAGCTGAGGCTCATCCACTGTGAAGGAAGGGAGAAAGTGCTACTAGCCTCCCATCAACTTCAAGGACCAGCAGCTGACTGGTGGACCGCCTTCACCGAAGCCCACCAGGACCCGGAAAATATTACATGGGAAGAATTCCGAACCAACTTCCGCAATCACTTCGTACCTGAAGGAGAGATACAAGCCAGGCGTGAAGAATTCCTGATGCTAAAGCAAGGCCGTATGACTGTGAGGGCCTACCTGAATGCCTTCACCCAGCTATCCCGCTATGCCCCAACAGACGTGGATACCGACGCCAAGAAGCAATTCCGCTTCAAGAATGGGCTGGACAAAGAGTTAAAGTTTGCTATGTCTTCCAGCGACTACGGCGACTTCCAGAAGTTAGTGGACAAAGCTTTTGAAGTGGAAAGGACTAAGAAGGAACTGGAAGATGACGAAAGAAAGAGGAAGTTGACTTTAGCAGCACATGCCTCTAGCAGCAATGTACGCCCTCGTCTCAACCCTCCACCTACAACTCACATGACTCGTCCCATGAACTACTCGGGACAGAGGTTTCCCAACTCCAACTACAGGCCACCCACTCCCTACAACCAGCCAATGCGCCAGCAGCAGCAGCAGCCACCACGCCAGCCAATGCAACCCCCACGCCAGCAGATGCAGCCACCCCGCCCTTCAGCCCCAGCTAACCGTCCAAGTGGCCAACCCCCAAGAAACCAGTCAGGAGGCAACAAGGGCCCAAATAATGCTGCAGGAGTACAATGCTACAAGTGCGGAGAATGGGGACACTATGCCAGCAGTTGTCCAAAGAAGCAGCAAAATCCAACTGGCCGTGTCAACCATGTGACTCTGGAGCAAGCACAGGAAGCACCTGATGTGGTGATCGGTACGTTCTCTGTCAACTCCCACCCCGCCACCATATTGTTTGATTCAGGTGCTACACATTCATTCATATCCAAGGATTTCATAAAGAAGCATGACATGGTAGTTACATTCTTGAATGGGCCATTATTGATAAACTCTCCTGGAGGAGAGATGGTGGCAAGGCATCTATGCCGAAAAGTGAGTATAAACATAAGGGGGGTAGTCTTTTGGGCCAACCTAATAGTGTTGGACTCACAAGGATTAGATATCATTCTGGGAATGGACTGGTTGACAAAGAATCAAGGAGTAATTCATTGTGCAACTAGAACAGTCTGCTTAACACACCCGGATGGCACCACAGTAGAATTCAAGCCAGATCAGACACAAGAAGCAATAGTGCAACTCAACCATCTTGAGAGTACTAAAGACATCAGGGTTGTGAAAGAATTTCCGGACGTATTCCCAGATGACTTACCAGGTATGCCCCCTGATCGAGAGATTGAATTTATCATTGAATTAGTACCTGGAACGGCCCCAATATATAAGAGGCCATATAGAATGGATGCTAAACAATTGGCTGAACTAAAGGATCATATTGAGGAGTTATTAGCAAAAGGATATATTCGTCCTAGCTCATCACCTTGGGGAGCACCAGTTATATTTGTACCTAAGAAGGATGGAACTCAAAGGTTGTGTGTGGACTACCGTGCTTTAAATGAGGTAACAATCAAGAATAAATACCCACTACCAAGGATTGAAGATTTATTTGATCAGTTAAGAGGAGCATGTGTGTTTTCCAAGATTGATCTTCGTTCGGGCTACCATCAACTGAAGATTAGACCGTCGGATATTCCCAAGACGGCATTTGTCTCTCGGTATGGATTGTATGAGTATACAGTCATGTCATTTGGATTGACCAATGCTCCGGCATATTTTATGTATCTTATGAACAAGGTTTTCATGGAGTACTTGGACAAGTTCGTAGTGGTATTCATCGATGACATACTTATCTACTCCAAGTCGGAAGAAGAGCATGAGGAGCACCTCAGGATGGCCTTACAGAAGCTTCGCCAACATCAACTGTATGCCAAACTTAGTAAGTGTGAGTTTTGGCTAAAGGAGGTATCATTTTTGGGACATGTCATATCTGAAGGAGGTATAGCAGTGGATCCAGGCAAAGTGGCCGATGTCCTTAAGTGGGAAACACCTGAGAGTGTACATGATATAAGAAGATTCTTAGGTATGGCTGGTTATTACCGACGATTCATCGAGGGATTTTCAAAGATCTCTCGACCATTAACCAAGTTGCTTGAGAAAGGAGTTGCTTTCAAGTGGACCCCCGAATGTGAGGTAAGCTTCGCCGAATTGAAGAAGAGGTTAACCAGTGCACCGGTATTGGTGATGCCCGATATGCAAAAGGAGTTTGTGGTCTATTGTGATGCATCTGGTCATGGTTTAGGATGTGTCTTAATGCAAGGAGGACATGTTGTGGCTTACGCTTCAAGACAGCTTCGGAAGCATGAGAGAAACTATCCAACACATGACTTAGAATTGGCAGCGGTTGTTCATGCTTTGAAGATATGGAGACATTACTTAATGGGAAAAAGGACGGAGATATATACAGATCACAAGAGTTTGAAGTACATATTTACACAGCCGGATCTTAACCTCAGGCAACGTCGTTGGTTGGAATTAATCAATGATTTTGATGTGGGAATCAACTACCATCCAGGCAAGGCTAATGTGGTTGCTGATGCTCTAAGCAGGAAAGGACAAAGCAATAATTTGTCAGTACAAGCTCTTCAACCCCAGCTATGTGAAGAGTTTGCAAGGTTAAATCTATGTCTAGTGTCTAGCACTGAAGCAGTTGCTATGGAAGTGGACTCAACCCTTGAGCGTGATATACGAGAAGGGCAGAAGAATGATGAGAAGGTCAAGGAGATCAAACAGTTGATGAAGAAAGGGAAAGCTCCAAACTTTAGAGAGGATGAACAAGGAACCTTATGGCTTGGGAAGCGGATTTGTGTCCCAGATGTCAAGGAGATTAAAGAGTTGATATTAAGAGAAGCTCATGACTCATCATACTCCATTCATCCTGGAAGCACAAAGATGTATCAAGACCTTAAAGATCGATATTGGTGGCATGGAATGAAACGGGATGTAGCCGAATATGTGGCCATATGTGATACATGTCAATTGATTAAGGCGGAACATCAAAGACCAGCAGGGTTATTGCAACCAATCAAAGTGCCAGAATGGAAATGGGAAGAAATTAGTATGGACTTCATTGTGGGACTACCAAGAACACAGTCTGGATATGATTCTATATGGGTTATTGTGGACCGTCTAACTAAAGTGGCTCACTTTATTCCTGTGAAAGAGACCTACAACGGCCCCAAGTTGGCGGAACTGTACATCTCCAGGATTGTGTGCTTACATGGAGTTCCTAAGAAGATCATCTCAGACAGAGGCACTCAATTCACCTCAAGATTCTGGCAGAAGTTACATGAATCAATGGATACCCGTCTAAATTTCAGTTCGGCGTATCATCCTCAAACTGATGGCCAGACAGAACGCACCAACCAAATATTAGAAGATATGTTGAGAGCGTGTGCTTTAAAGAATAGCAAGAGTTGGGACAAGAATCTGCCATATGCCGAATTTTCTTACAACAACAGTTATCAAGCCAGTTTGAAGATGTCTCCTTTTGAAGCATTGTATGGGCGAAAATGTAGGACACCGTTGTTTTGGAATCAAACTGGGGAAAGTCAAGTCTTTGGGCCTGACGTATTACAAGAGGCTGAAAGACAAGTACAAGAAATTCGGAAGAATCTAAAGGCAGCTCAAACAAGACAAAAGAGTTATGCGGATACTCGAAGACGCGATCTCACATTTGAAGTTGGTGACTATGTGTACTTGAAGGTGTCACCTATGAGAGGATTGAGAAGATTCAAAGTAAGAGGCAAGTTGTCACCCCGTTACATTGGTCCGTTCAAGATACTGGAACGACGTGGTGAAGTGGCTTACCAGCTTGAGCTTCCGCCACACCTGGCAGATGTGCACAATGTGTTCCATGTGTCGCAACTTAAGAAGTGCCTAAGGGTGCCTGAAGAGCAATTGCCCATGGAAGCAGTGGATGTACAGGAAGACTTGTCTTATGTAGAGCAGCCTGTCAAAATACTTGAGACACTAGAAAAAGTCACGAGGAACAAAGTCATTCGCATGTGTAAAGTGCAATGGAAGCATCACTCTGAGGCAGAAGCAACATGGGAAAGAGAAGAAGCTCTCAAGGCGGACTTCCCTCATCTATTCTCTTAGAGCGTCCGAATCTCGAGGGCGAGATTCCTTTTAAGGGGGGTAGAGTTGTAACACCCATATTTTTGTACAAAAATTTGCTCAGACCTTGATCATAGTAGCATGCATTTTCTTGTGAATTTTTGGTGTTTAAACGAGTAGCAAACGGTTCAAATTGAATTTGAATTCAAAATCAAAAGAAATGAATGGAAAAAGAAAAAGAAAAAGTTAAAAACCCCCCCTGGGCCGAATAACCTCCCCCGGCCCATTTCCCTTTTCCCCCTCCCGCCGGCCCAGCCGAACCCCCCCCCCCCTTCCTTCTCTCACCGCCAACCGGGCCCCACCTGTCATCACTCCCAACCGCCTCCCTCTCTCTCCCGCGCCCGCGCAACCGTCGCGCCGCGCCCTCCCCACGCCCACGATCTCCCCCCCCCCCCCCGAACCCACTCTCCTCAGGCAGTTTTCGCGCGCGCCCTTAAGCCTCTCCCTCTCCGCGGCATAAAGGAACCGGCGCCCCCATTTTTCCCTCTCACCCCGAGCCTCCCGGAGCCCTAGCCCTCCATCGCCGGTGAGCAACCTCTACGCCGCGTTCCCGACGCTACGACCCTCCTGCCCTCCATTTCTTTGGCCTAACTTGATCACCGCTTCACCAGGAACACGTTGGACGTGTTGGCTTGGGTAGATCACCTCTGCGTCGACGTCTTCGTTGAACTCCGGCGAGCCCACCCGCCTCCGATCGTCGCCGACGCTCTCCACTCTTCCCCAAGTCCAATCAAGCCCTCCGGTGAGTTCCCTCGATCTCCCTCTTCAATTCTATGCGCTTAAATCCGTGATTCGCGCACTATTTCATGTTTTCGGGTTAGCTCCGGCGACCTCGCCGCCGTGCGCCGCCGTGCGACGCCGCGCAGGGCACTGGCGCCGGCCGGGGGTCGACGTGGCCTCTTCTGAGCCGTCCATTCCCGGCCAACGGCCACGATTAGAAGAACGTAACGCTTCGGATAATAAAATCCTAGCCACCCATCTCGAATCCAACGGCCAGCATTCAAAGCACCTTTTCCCGCCGCCGGAATTGCACCTAGGCCCCTGGAAACTTCGTTGCTACCCCCGGAGTTTCTCGGTAATTCAAATCTAGCCCCCAGAAATCACAGACTAGTCCCTGGAACCCTAAAAATTGGTTTTAATCATTTAATTAAGCATTCTGACCCCTGTAATTTTGTAGAATAATGTATTTAGACCCTGTACAGTGTAGAAAACTATTTAATTAACCCCTGGACTTTTATTTATTTGCTGAATAGGGTTTTTAATTGTATTTTGAGGTGTAGAAATTAGATAAAAATGATGAATAAGTGTAGGAATGCTATGAAAAATGTTTATAAATTATTTTATGCTGTGAATTAATTGTAGGGTTCAGATAAAATATATTTGGTCCCTGGATTAATTATTAAAAATGTTTTAAAATACATTTTTGCTATAGAAAATTCAATAAAAATGGTTTTAGGCTATAATAAAATCCCAAAATTGTAGGAAAAATATAAATTGCATATTTTGGCCTTGTTAAATGATAAATACCTCGTAGGGACGCATTAGTGTAGGATTTTGGTGCCTATGTGTATGTGTGTATGCATTGTTTTGCGTGCCTTTACTTATTTAGCTTTATTGTATTCTTGCCATTGCTTGGGCATATATCTAGAGTCGTTCTATGACCCTAACCTCAACTTCCAAGACCAAGACTTCGTCAATTCTCAAGTCTCCAACGAAGGCAAGTGCCCTTGACCATCTTGTACCTATTTTAGGGATTTAGCTAGTTGCATGCTAATTAATTTGATGTCCTACTTCATGTTTACATGCCCTGTTCCTTACCATTCCTTGTTACCTGAAATGGGTTGGGAAGTAGATAGGCTTTATTTATGCTTAGCCATGCTTAGATGATGGGATTGGGTTTTCATACAAATGTTCTATGCTCAACTTTATGGTACTTTAATTTGGTGATGGATATACATAATGATAGTGGATAGGAATCTGGTGGTCGGTTAGTTTTGGTATGGTGCATTCTGCACGAGACCCGGGATTGAGGTTTGTTACCACCGGATTCTAAGGACCGGTTTATGGAGGAAGCCAACAAGCTTTATAGTACCACCACGAGACTGAGATGGGGCAGCTTGGTCAATTAATTAGGTTTCTCCCGATGAACTGCTAGTGGTTGGATGGTGCGGGGAATGAGGCGGGTGATCTGCTCTTGGAACCGCAAGGCTCAAGAGGGGGCTCTGGGGCGGAGGGTTACTCCGAGAATCCCCAGTGGTGGAAACCTTAGAGGGCTAGCACTAGTCGGGAGTACCTTTGTAAAGACCATGTTGTGATCTCCTGGCCTCACACCAAAGGAAGTGTGTAATGTGGTTAGCTACCACGGGCAATCAGGGAGGTTCACTTAGTCCACCTGGCAACAGGGGATGAAATCACTGCTTGTGGGGAAAGGGTACACTCTCTGCAGAGATTTGGTAAAACTGTCATGACAGCCGTGCTCACGGACAAGAGCGGCTTGGGGCCAGTTCATAATTAGACTATGGTTGGGAAATGATGGTTCATTATGATGCAAGTACTTTCATTATCATTAATCATGTGTTATTTATTTATTGAATTATGATATTGATAATTGAAAGCTAAGGATAGGTTCTAAGCATAGTGCTAAGCCATATTTGGCCTTTCCTTGCCCTAGCCAATCATATCATTCTCTTCCCGCACTTGCTGAGTACTCTATGTACTCAAGTGTTTAATTCTCCTTTAGAGTATGAAGAAGAAGAAGCTGCACCGGAGGACTTCTACGTCAACCCGGAGGACTTGGCCTAGGCTGGCGACCTCACGCGCAACGGCTGCCTGTGGAGACGAAGCCCGCTTATCTATCTTGCTTTCATTAGTGTTGGACTGTTTAGTGTTGTGAATATTTGTGGTGTGTATTTGTAGACCTTCGGGTCGTTCTGTAAGACTATTTATGTATTCCGAACATGGCAATGTAATGGTATTTCACTTTCGTCGACGCATGTACGATTCAACTGATCCTGGCGTACATGTGGTTAGTGTCTGTTCATCTTTACGATGATCGGGCGTGACAATATCTGATACCGAATCTATTTTTGACAACATCGGATCTGAATCTGTTCTTGAAATTATTATATAGATATTGATATAGAAAATCATTTTTTCTATTCATACATGTCTGTTTTCATCTATAGTAACGGACTTTCGAGACCCCGCCTTGCCCACGCGGCCACGCCTCCCGACTAGGGATCAAAATGAGATAGGAAAATCCCGTTCCGTACTATACCAGATACTTTTTTTTTTCATTTTTTTCCATCGTTTTCGAATTGTTCGAAAATTATTCAGAATCGGTACAAAAACGGTCGAGAACAATCGGAAACGGGATAAAAAACAGTTTAAGTATTTTTGATTGTTTTTGCGGTTCCTTTTTTAATTCTTGATGATCTCGTTTTGCTTGTATTCGGTACTCATCCCATTAAATCATTAAATGGGCTCATAGCCCACGAGCCCAGTAAGAAACAAAAACTTCTCGATCCGAACTTCTGAAGGCATCGTGTGAGCTCCTGAAGCCGCCGCCCGGACTCCCAAAGCCACCCCGGTGTTGCCTCCGCGCCGCCGTGCTCCCGCTTCGGCGGTGCCTCTGCGCCGCCGTGCTCCTGCTTCGGGGGTGCCTCGCGGTTCCTCCAAGCCGCCCGCGATTGGCCGACGAAGAAGAGCATGCTGTGGGCAACGAAGACGCGATCTCACGACCAGGGACGACGTGGCTAGAGAACTCTATGGCAGTAAGGCCTCCATCGTCCACGCCCACCTTCACGTGCCCAGGTGCCCGCGCCATCAGAGCTCTGCCATCGTGAGAGAGAAATGGGATCAGATTTGCGGATGAGGATGACGATGGGTTGGCAGGAGCTGAAAAGATGGTGGATGTTGGTCCACGTGTTTGTGACCTTGCCTTCTAATTATTATTTTTTTCGAAAGCACATTGACATTCGTTTATAAGTAGAGGAGAGTGTGCACCAGAGGTGCATTACAGAGGTTACAGTACATGCAGAAAGGTGTTACATACTCAGAAAGTAAGAGAGGGGCAGGGGGGACAGACAGCGAGAAAACACCAGTAGGGTGCAGCAGCGGACTACAGAGCACAGCAGAAGGCCGTAGAAGGCAGGAAGCGAATCAGTCTTGCACATCGCGGCGGCCAACATCCAAGATCGCGCGGAGTCTGGAGCAGCCTGTAAAATACCAATTAGACGCTTAGTCGCGGAGCACAGCAAGTAATTGATCCAGTGAACGTTCTTGATCCTGGAAAATCCTAGCATTCCGCTCGCGCCACAGAGTCCAAATAACAACCAAGCTTTTGTCCCAAACAAGTTGGGGTCAGCTAGAAATGAAACTCAACAATTTTGAAGAAAAGTAATAGAAAATAAGATGAAAGTAAAAAAACTACATTTTATTTATTCTAGAAACGGGTTAATAAGAAAGAAGATAAGAGTAACAAATTCCGAATAAACTAAGATTCTGACACATGAATTGCTAATTTCCATGCAGTCCTATCATGAGCCAAATTTCTAGGTATGTCCCACTCCTTTAAATCTCGTTTCACCGCCTCCTGCCATATCAACCTTGGTCGACCTCTACCTCTCCTAAAATTTTCTCCACTCTTTATAATCTCACTGTTAACCGGTGCTTCTGGAGGTCTCCGATGGATATGCCCGAACCACCGTAGGCGATGTTGGACTAGCTTCTCCTCAATCGGTGCCACCCCTACCCTATCACGTATTACTTCGTTCCTAATTTTGTCTCTTCTTGTGTGACCGCACATCCACCGTAGCATGCGCATCTCCGCAACACTCATTTGTTGGATATGTTGCCTTTTAGTTGGCCAACATTCTGCTCCATACAGCATCGCAGGTCTGATCATCGTCCTATAGAATTTTCCTTTCAATTTTTGTGGAACTTTCTTATCACATAAGATTCCAGATGCTTGTCTCCACTTCATCCACCCGATCTTGATCCTGTGGCAAACATCTTCGTCAATATCACCATTGCTTTGTAACATTGATCCTAAATATCGAAATGTGTCCCTCCTAGGTACTACTTGTCCTTGTAAACTAACATTATCATCCTCGCATCCGACATCACTAAAGTCGCATCTCATATACTCGGTCTTGGTTCTACTAAGTCTAAACCCCTTAGACTCTAAGGTCTGCCTCCATAGCTCCAATTTTCTATCAACACCATCCCTAGTTTCATCTACCAACACTACATCATCAGCAAAGAACATACACCAAGGGATATCCCCTTGTATATCCTTCGACACCTCATCCATCACTAAGGAAAAGATGTAAGGACTTAAGGTTGATCCTTGGTGTAACCCTATTGTGATAGGGAAAGTGTCGGTCTCACTATCTCTTACGCGCACACTTGTCACCACATTATCATACATATCCTTGATAAGGTTAATGTACTTTGTTGGGACTTTGTGTTTCTCTAGTGCCCACCACATGACCGGTCTTGGTACCTTATCGTATGCCTTCTCCAAGTCAATGAACACTAAATGTAGATCCTTCTTTTGCTCCCTATACCTCTCCATAAGCTGACGGAGTAAGAAGACCTCCCAGGCATAAAACCAAACTGGCTTTTAATGACATTGGTCACTTTCTTCAAGCGGTGTTCAATCACTCTCTCCCAGAGCTTCATAGTATGACTCATGAGCTTAATTCCTCCGTAATTAGTACAACTTTGAACATCTCCTTTATTTTTGAAGATGGGTACTAAAATACTTTTCCGCCACTCTTCAAGCATTTTGTTTGACTGAAAAATGCAGTTGAATAGTTTAGTGAGCCATACTATTGCTACATCCCCTAGACATCTCCACACCTCAATGGGGACATCATCGGGGTCGCGGGCCTTTCCTCCTTTCATCCTTTTTAGGGCCTCTCTAACCTCGGACTCTTGTATCCTCCGCACGAATCGTCTGTTGGTGTCATCAAATGAGTCATCCAACTCGAACCTAATACTCTCATTCCCGTCATTGAATAGTCCATTGAAGTAGTCCCGCCATCTGTTCCTAATTTCTTCCTCCTTCAATAGAATTTGGCCTGCCTCATCCTTAATGCATTTGACTTGGTTGATATCTCTCACCTTTCTCTCGCGAAGTTTAGCCATCTTGTATATATCCTTTTCGCCTTCTTTTGTCCCTAGCCTCTCATATAGCGCATCATAGGTCTACCCCCTTGCTTTACTCACAACACGCCTAGCATTTTTCTTAGCCTCTTTATACTTCGCCATGTTACTTGCACTTCTCTCATGATGCCATCTCTTATAAGACTCCTTCTTCTCCTTAATAGCTTTTTGTACATCTTCATTCCACCACCAAGTGTCTTTATCTACAAGTTTCTTACCTTTTGTCCACCCAAGCACCTCCCTAGATGTCTTCCTAATGTAAGTCGCCATCTTCTCCCACATACTATCTGCATCTTCCTCTTCGCTCCAAGGTCCTTCTGCGATCATCCTCCTTTTGAATGATTGTTGCGCTTCATCCTTCAACTTCCACCACTTTGTTCTCGTGGTTTTAACACATTTGTCTCGTGACACACGCACGTGGAAACGAAAGTCGGCTACCACAAGTTTATGTTGTCGAACAACACATTCTCCAGGAATCACCTTACAATCTAAACATGCCCCTCTCTCCCTTCTCCTGGTGAGGATATAGTCGATTTGACTAGAATGTTGGGCACTAGTAAAGGTCACTATGTGAGATAGCCTCTTTTTAAAGAGGGTGTTAGCTACCAATAGGTCATAGGCTACGGCAAAGTCTAGGATATCCTTACCCTCCTGGTTTCTATCGCCACACCCAAAACCTCCATGTACCCCCTCAAAACCTACATTAGTTGTACCTACATGACCATTGAGATCTCCTCCTATGACGAGCTTCTCGGTTATTGGTACACTACTAACCATATCCTCCAAGTCCTCCCAAAATTGTCTCTTAATGCTCATGTCGAGCCCAACTTGTGGGGCATAAGCACTAATGACATTCAAGATAAGGTCCCCCACAACTACCTTGACTAGGATGATCCTATCCCCTCGTCTACAGACATCCACTACTCCATCCTTGAGGCTCTTATCTATTAGGATGCCTACGCCATTCCTAGTTCATGTCGAGCCAGAATACCAAAGCTTGAAACCGGTATTCTCAACCTCTCTCGCCTTTTGACCTGCCCATCTAGTCTCTTGTACACAAAGAATATTTACACGCCTCCTAATCGCAACGTCCACTAACTCTCATAGCTTTCCCGTCAAGGATCCTACATTCCAACTACCCACCCGAAACCTAGTTTCCTCGGCTAGCTTCGTTACCCTTCGCATCCGTCGAGGAAGATGCAAAGACCATTGCTCACTTAACACTACATTTGGGCGATGATGTAGCGCGCCACTAAGGTGATGGTGATCTGACCCTCGCTCATTTAACACCACATTCGGGTTCTGATATGGCGCGCCACTAAGGCGGTGGCGACCCGACCCTCGCCCACTTAACACCATACCCGGGTTCCGGTATGGCGCGTCGCTAAGAGGGTTACGCCCCAACGAATTTCCAATGGGTTTCATTTCCATGAGAATGGCTAAGTTTAGTTGCTGGCTCGCCAAGCCTATCACAACCCCTCCTCCTTTACCCGGGCTTGGGACCGGCTATGTCATTACAACATAGGCAGAGTTTATAGAACCAGAGAACGAACACCCTTTCCCATTGCGAGTCCAGAGAGTCAAAAAAACCAGAGAACGAACACCCTTTCCCATTGCGAGTGCCTGTAGTTTATAGAACCAAGTTTCAATCGAAACTATGGACTTCCACGATTGAGGGTGTAGGCAGGGCACTTTGGCCCAGCTACTGACTGCATACCAAATCCCTTGGGAGAAAGGGCAGCTAAGGAACAAATGGGGGTTTGTTTCCAAATTTTGATAGCAAAGGGGGTAGAAATAGTTGTTCGGCCGTTGTCGGAGGAGTAGCCGATCAGCAGTCCAAATGCGATTTTGCAGCATAAGGCAAATGAAGATATTGCATGGTGTAGGGTCCCATTGCTTCTAGACTAAGGAGACGAAGGTGGATCGCACGGAGCCTTGAAGCTGCATCAAGTAGGCCGAACATGGAGAGTAAGTTCCAGAGGCAGTGATCGTCCACACAATCTGATCTTCAGCTTCGTCCTGAAGAGTGGGTTGCATATCCTCGATCATGAGCCAAAGGTCAATGAATTCGCCCAGAAGATTGATCGAGAACCTAGGCTAGATGTCACGGATCCAGTTATTGCTGGCTATAGCTTCTGCAACAGATTTGGATTTTCCTCGACTGCATTTGCAAAGATTAGTGAAGTGCAAATAAGGCGCTTTACCCTGCAACCAACTGGAATGCCAAAACAGAGCATTTTTTCCATCTACCAACGTAACAGCCGTGGCTGTGGCGAAAATGGCGTTGTCAATGTCATCTCCGGGAGCTCCATGCTAGCCCAGTACTGCTGAGGCTCAATCCAGCTGAGCCAGAGCGAACGAATCCTTAAGGCTTGACTGAACTTTTCAAGGTTGATGATACCCAGACCACCAAATTCAAATGGAGGACAGACCTTGGTCCATTTGACTTTGCAGTTGTCCCCACGGAGACGATTAGAGCCCACCCAAAGAAACCTTCTTTGGACTTTGTCAAGATCTTTGAGAACCCGCCATGGAGGTTTTAATGCCGATAAATGATACGTCACCATGGAGCTTAGTACGGAGTGCACCAACTCGCGGTGACCCCCTATGTTCAGGAGCTTGCTTTGCCAACCAGCAAGCTTTGCCAGGGCTCGATCTTGAATCCCTTGAAAATGAACTGTACGTAGACGCCTAAGAGACAGAGGCATGCCTAAGTAGGTCAGTGGACACGAAGCCAGATGCCCATGGAAATTTTGGAGAAGATGCTGTAGATCGATAGATTCGCACCTGATCGGTGCAATGACACTCTTATGTTCATTGATCCTCAGGCGAGTAGCAGCATCGAAACGGTCCAGGATCCTCATGGCAGCTTCCAGATTGGCAAAATTTGGATTGAGGAAGATCACAACATCATCAGCATATAAAATAGGCGCATGGGGGCCCGACGTCCAGGGAGCAGAGATATAGTTCCATCCTCGGTGGCAATTGCGAGAAGACACTAGAGAGTGTCGATGACAAAGATGAATAAATAGGGAGATAGAGGGTCCCCCTGCAGTAGTCCCCGCCTATGAGGAATACTAGGCCCAACCACGCCATTGAGGAGCACCGAAGAGGAAGATGTGGCCAGGAGTACAGTCAGCCAATTATGCCATCTCGAAGGGAAGTCGCGATGGTGAAGAAGCTCAAATAGGTGCTCCCAAGAGATGGAGTCAAAGGCTTTTGAGATATCAAGCTTTAAGAGGAGCATTGGCTTACCCATCCTATGGAAGTGCCTCGCCAAGTTTTTGATGTAAAGGAAATCCTCCTGAATACATCTCCCCTTGATGAAGGCACTTTGTGCCTCTGAGACAAGATCATTGATTGACCCCTTGAGCCGCAGGGCAAGGATTTTGGAGATTAGCTTCCCAACCGAGTGAAGAAGACTAATCAGTCGGTAGTCCCTCCAGAGCTCTGCATTTTGTTTCTTTGGGGGCAGAGCTATAAGCGCGCGGTTCAGCTTAGCTTAAGGACCCATGAGCAGAGAGTGGAAACTTTGCATCGCGGAAACCAGATCATCTCGGATAATCGCCCAACACTTTTGATAGAAGAGTCCGTTGAAGCTATCGGGTCCAGGTGCCTTCTCAGCAGGGGAGCCAAAGATGGCGACCCAAATCTCTTCAGATGTGAAGGGCACATCTAAGTTGATGTTCTGTAAACAGGGGAGATTGAGGCGTTCCCAGTCAAATGTGATGTTTCAACGCTGGTGAGTACCGATGAGGGATACAAAGTGCGAACAAAGAACCTCTTCCTTTTCTTGGTGCTTCTAGGCAAGTTGCCCCCCATCTCTTTTCGGGTGCGGAATAAAAAAAATTTGGACACGACCATTGGCACGAAGATGGAAGAATGAAAGCATCTAGGCCCCCATGAGGTATGGTTTCGGTGATTAATGACAACCATTGGATTTTACTAATGAATTTGTGGATGCAAGGTCTCCCAATCAAATGAAATACATGACTATGAATATCAATTACTAATCATTGGAGACCCCTAAACAATCACTTTATGAGACCAATGAATGTTATGAAGACTAGAAGTAAAAGCTCATATGTCAAAGTCATTCAACCAAAATTGACAACACTCAATGCTTGAAAATCATCAGAAGTACATTTCCAACAAATGTCTAAGAGGTCAATCTAGCAAAATACAAAAGAATCACTCAGAAACAACTCAAAGCAAACAAAATCAACTCACCAGGTCAACCGATGATTTCTGAGAACAACACATCAGTCGAGTTGATTCAGCGGAAGAAGAAGACCTCAGAACAAAGCACTCACCGAATCATCCGATGTTAAGGGCAGTGTTACATCGGTCCATCAGTACAGTATGTAATATCCTTGGACCAAGTGTAGCACCGGATCCACCGATGTACAGAGATATACACATCGGTCAATCACTCTAGTAAGCATCAAGTCTGAACAAATTCTGGAGGAAGTGCCACCGGATCATCTGATGAGAAGAAAAGAGTAACATCGGTCTAACAACGGTCATATCTGACACAATGACATCAGCTAAAGTAAACTTGACCGATGATAACTGAAGGGGAGACATCGGATCATCCGGTGTTCGCGGAGCAGTGATGTCAGCCTACTTTTCCAACGGCTATTTCGTGGAGGCTGGTTGTTTATACCCCTTCAACCTGTCAAATCGACAAGTCTTGATCACCAGACATACTCTACACATCCTCAAGCATTCAAGACATTGAGCCATCACTTTTACATCTTTTAGATCACTTGCACACCAAGAGATAGGCTAGAACTAGCTAGAGAGAGAGCTTGTGTGCCTCCATTCTTGGTGAGTGGAATCTCTAGTGTAGTGAGAAGTGTAAGGGAGTATCCCTTGGTGTTTGTAACTGAGAGTGACTACCGGAGCTTGACAAGAGGATTGTGGAAGCCCGGAAGATCCAAGTTGTACAAGGCTTGAGCTCCACCTTGCCGAGGTTGGCAAATGGAGAAGAATAGTGAAGATCCCTAGTCTCGGTGACTTGGGTGTGGCTATACTCTTTGGTGGGTGCCACAACGTGGATGTAGGAAGATCTTGACGATCTTGCCGAACCACGGGATAAATCTTCGTGTCTCCTCGGGAGTTTGCATCCTCTTCCCCTCTCCCTACACTTATGCATTTTATATACTGCAAAGTTGCTATTTACTTGATTGCATAGGTTGTTTGCGTAGGGAATTGAGATTTTAGTAATTAAGTTTTATTGCTTTGATTTTTGAAAAGAAGCCCAATTCACCCCACCTCTTGGGCATTCGATCCTTACAACTGGTATCAGAGCAAGGTTGCTCATAGGATCATTCTAGCTTCACCGCTAGAGAGCTAAAATGGCCAAGGTGGGGGTTCGGTTCCTATCTTCGAGGGCAAGAACTTTGCCTATTGGAAAGCACGCATGCGCGCTTATCTAGAAGCTATTGCTCCCGAATTATGGGAAGCGACCCACACGGGGTTTGGAGAACACAACTATGTTGGTGATAAAATTAAATGGGATGCTAAAGCTAGGAATTCAATCTATGAATGTATTAGTCAAGATGTGTTTGCTAGGATTGCTAGCAAAGAAAAAGCTTATGAAATTTGGGCTTGCTTAATAGAGATTCATGAGGGTTCTTCTCGAGTCAAGGAACTTAAATATCACATGCTTAAAGCAAAATATGATGAATTTAAGATGCTACCTCATGAAAATGTCAATGAGATGTTCTCTCGCTTGAATGTACTTATTGAAGAAATTAATGCTCTTGACATTGCTTCTCTTGGCAAGGGACTCATCAATCGCAAGATCCTCATGCTCCTTCCCAAGCCAAAGTACAACATCATCAACTCCATGCTTCAAAAGGAGTCTCTTGACCACATTGAAGTTTCGGAGCTCATTGGAGAAATTCACGCTCATGAGATGAGTGTACTTGGGATGATGGAGCAATCATCTTCAAAAACAATTGCTCTAAAGGCCTCCACCAAGAAAACAAGCCTCAAGAAGAAGAAGGTGGTTGAGCCTAGCTCAAGTGAAGAAGAGCAAGCATCAAGTGAAGATGATGATGATGAGCTTGCATTGATGATGAGAAAGTTCTCACGCTTGAACTCTAAGATTACTAAGAAGGGATACACATTTGATCCCAAGAAAAAAGCGTTTCTACCAAGGAGAGATGATCACAAGACTTGCTACAATTGTGGTGATCAAGGCCACATCTCCTATGATTGTCCAAAACCGGACAAAAGAAGAGAGAACCACAAGAGCAAGCATCGCAAGCTTGAAGAAAGTGAAGATGATGAAGAAGAGGCCAAACCCAAACCAAGATCCTTTGGGAAGAGGAAACATGACAAGGGCAAGAAGGCAAGACTCTTCCCAAAGAAGAGAAATGGCCCACAAAAGGTGTTCATGTGTGAGGCAAATGAATGGGTCACCGACGAAGAATCAGGTGATGAAGAGAGTGAAGCGGAAGAAGAAAGTTTGGCCGGCCTTGCCATTGCCAACAATGATGACTCACCTCTTCATCCACCGCCCATGTGCCTCATGGCGAAAGGTAACACCAAGGTATGTGACGACTCTAGCGATGATGAGCTTTCCCCTGATGATTTAACTTCTTTAATAAATGAATATCATGCTATCATTAAGAGGGAAAAGAGTAAGGTTAAAACCCTTGAAGAAACTCGTGCTAGGCTTGAGAGTCTAACCTCGATTTGCTTGACAAGTATGAAAGCATACATAAAGAGCATGACACGCTCAAATCCCATGTCAAGCAAATTGAAGAGGATAAGGCTAAAACCAAGCTAGATCATCATGAGCTTAACTTAGCACACCAAACACTCTTGGGAGAGCACAAATAGCTAGTACAAGAGTATCAAACACTTAGCCTTGCTCATGAAGCGCTTGATCAAGAGTTGAAAAATATAAAGAAGCAAACTCTTAATGATAGGATATCCATTACTTCTCATGTCACTAATGCCTTGAACAAGTCTTTGCCTTTGAAAGCAAATGCTAGGGAGAAGGACTTGTTGGAAGAAATTGAGAGTCTCCGCACTAGTGTGGCTAGAATTTTAAAAGGGGAAGTTAAACACAAGGAAATACTCTTCCAACAAGCAAAGGCCTTCAACAAGAGAGGACTTGGATCCTTCCCGGTGCCTAACAAAGGGAAGGTGCCCTCACCGGTGCTTAGAACAAGCTTCATCAAGGAAGTTGGTTCTTATTGCCAACATTGTGAGGTCACCGGTCACCACACAAGGGAGTGTCCTCTTCCTAACCGACCCTCTCCAAAATTGCCCATTAATTACAAATCTACTTTCAATGATCGTTATTATCTCTTAAGTAAAGTAGATGGCAAGGTAAAGGCAAGGTTCATTGGCAAGGACATGAAGGGCATGAAGGGGAAGCTCCCCAAGCAACTTTGGATCCCAAAGACACTTGTATCACACATACAAGGACCTAAGTTGGCTTGGGTGCCTAAAGTTAAAAATTGAATTCATGTGTGTAGGTGAACTACAAAGCCGGAGGAAAGCATTGGGTACTCGATAGCGGGTGCACCCAACATATGACCGACAATGATGGTATGTTCACCACCATAGAAAACCCCGGCAATCATGAACAAGTCACCTTTGGTGATAACTCTAAGGGAAAGGTAATTGGGTTAGGTAAAATTACTATTTCAAATGACTTATCTATTTCTAATGTTTTGTACGTTAAGTCACTTAGTTTTAATTTACTCTCTATTGCACAACTATGTGATCTTGGACTAACATGCACATTTAGCAAAAGTGATGTTGTTGTGAGTAGTGAGACAAGCCAAGAACTAGTCTTCAAAGGATTTCGGCATGGACACCTCTACCTGGTAGACTTCGCCAACAAGAATGCTAGCTTGACCACTTGCCTTTTCACTAAGACAAGTTTGGGATGACTATGGCACCGACGCATAGCGCACATAGGAATGAGCAAGCTCAAGAAGTCATTCAAGCTTGGGATGGTGACCGACGTGAAGGATGTTACATTTGAGAAGAACAAGCTTTGTAGCGCTTGTCAAGTCGGGAAGCAAGTTGCTTGACACCACCCGATAAAGACAATGGTGTCAACCTCCAAGCCACTTGAACTACTCCACATGAACCTCTTCAGACCGTCCACATATCAAAGCCTTGGTGGTAACCTCTATTGTCTTGTTATAGTTGATGACTACTCTCGCTATGCATGGACTTTATTTTTAGGTGACAAGAGTGAAACTCCGAAAGTGTTCAAGACCTTCGCCAACCGCGCTCAAAGGGAATTTCAACTTCCCATCATCAAGGTCCGGAGTGACAACGGCACCGAATTCAAGAACTACAACATTGGGGAGTGGTGTGACCATGAAGGTGTGAAGCATGAGTTTTTGACCACATACACTCCTCAACAAAATGGTGTTGTTGAAGAAAGAACAAGACTCTCATCACTCTTGCGCGAGCAATGCTTGATGACTATGGCACATCGGAGAAGTTTTGGGCCGAAGCAATCAACACGGCGTGCCATGCCGCAAATAGGGTCTACCTACATCGACTACTTCAAAAGACCCCATACGAACTTCTCATTGGGAGAAAGCCCAACATCTCCTACTTTCGAGTCTTTGGGTGCAAGTGCTGCATCTACCGCAAGAAAAGCTCGGTAAGTTTGAAAGAAGATGTGATGTTGGTATATTTCTTGGTTATGCATCAAACTCAAAAGCATATTGAGTATTCAACCAAACCTCCGGTTTAGTTGAGGAAAGTTGTGATGTTGAGTTTGATGAATCTAATAGCTCCCAAGAGGAGAGTTTTGGTCATGATGAAATAGATGATGAGCCTCTACGAGAAGCCATGAAGAACATGACCATTGGAGACGTCAAGCCTAAAGTTGAGGAGAGCCATGATCAAGGGGGAGCTTCAAGTTCCAACATCAACACCTCTATGGCACCCCAAGTCGACGAAGAAGAGAAGGATGATCCATTGCCGACTCAAGACTCACAAGCCCAACAACATCAAGAAGAAGAAGTCCATGATCAAGTCCAACCACAAGAGGAGCAACACGCATCACCATCGCAAGTGCTTCACAACCACTTATGAGGCATGGACGCATCTCCAAGGCGCATCCGATGGACCAAATCATTGGAAGTCTGTCAAGGGGTGTAAGTACACGTTCTCGCCATTTCGCTTCATTTTGTGAGAACTACTCGTTTGTTTCTTGTGTAGAACCCACTCACATTGAGGAAGCAGTCCAAGACCCAAATTGGGTGATGGCCATTCAAGAAGAACTCAACAATTTCATCCGCAATGAAGTTTGGGTGTTGGAGGAGACCCAAGGACAAAAACGTCATCGGAACAAAGTGGGTGTACCGCAACAAACAAGACGAGAACAGCGTTGTGGTACACAACAAGGCAAGACTTGTGGCCAAAGGGTTCTCGCAAGTTGAAGGACTAGACTTTGGGGAGACATTTGCTCCGGTCGCCCGGCTAGAAGCCATCCGTATACTTCTTGCTTTTGCATCACATCATAATATTAGACTTTATCAAATGGATGTGAAAGTGCCTTTCTTAATGGTTACATTAACGAGCTTGTTTATGTTGAACAACCTCCCGAGTTTGAAGATCCGAGGAATCCTAATCATGTGTATAGGTTGCACAAGGCGCTCTATGGGCTCAAGTAAGCACCTAGGGCGTGGTATGAACGAATACGGGATTTCTTGATCATGCAAGGATTCAAGATCGGAGGGTGGACACCACACTCTTCACCAAAGACATCAACGAAGATTTGTTTATTTGTCAAATTTATGTTGATGATATTATTTTTGGTTCAACTAACGAAGCTCTTAGCCATGAGTTTGGCAAAATGATGTCTAGGGAATTCGAGATGTCGATGATTGGAGAGCTCAACTTCTTCCTTGGATTTCAATTCAAGCAACTTCAAGAGGGGACCTTCGTCTATCAAGAGAAGTATACCAAGGACCTCTTGAAGAAATTTGAGATGGGATATTGTAGCTCAAGAAGCACTCTAATGGCAACAAATTGTCATCTCAACGCGGATAAGGACGGTAAACCTATTGACCAATCTAACTACTGTTCTATGATTGGTTCATTGCTTTATCTTACCGCATCTAGGCCCGATATCATGTTTAGTGTATGCTTGTGTGCTCGCTTTCAAGCGGCACCTAAAGAATCGCATAGAAAGGCGGTCTTTAGGATACTTAGGTATCTTAAGCATATCCCTAGTGTGGGCTTGTGGTACCCTAAAGGTGCAAAATTCCATCTCTTGGGATACTCGGATTCGGACTTTGCCGGATGCCGCGTGGATCACAAGAGTACCTCCGGTGGGTTCCATTTGCTTGGGTGTTCCCTAGTATCTTGGTCTAGCAAGAAGCAAAATTCCGTCGCCTTGTCCACAGCGGAAGCGGAATATATTGCGGCCGGTGCATGTTGTGCCCAAATTCTTTATATGAAGCAAACCCTTTTGGACTTTGGTATTAAACTTGGTTGTGTGCCTCTCCTTTGTGACAATGAAAGTGCGGTTAAGATAGCTAAAAACCTCGTTCAACACTCACGCACTAAGCACATTGATATTCGCCATCATTTCTTGAGGGACCATGAAGCTAAGAGAGACATCTCATTGCGAGGTGTTAGGTCCGAAGAACAATTGGCGGATATATTCACTAAACCACTAGATGAGAAAACTTTTTCTAGGCTAAGAAGTGAGTTAAATGTGCTAGATGCAACAAACTTCATGTAAGAATGCATCTCATATAGGTCTTGTCTAACTCTCAAAGGATAGGGGTGAGCAAGGGTTAGCTTGGGATGGAGGTTCTTTTGGGTTGTCCCAAGGCTTGAAGAGTGGCTCTCCCTGAAGAAGGCTTTGAAAGGTTCAAATTTGGCAAGATAGATTTATTTTATGCCTTGCATGATGCCTACCATATAGACTTGTAATTTCTTGCATTATAAAATGTTTGGCATTGCATACGGTAGATTGTCACAAAGTGGAACCCACCTCATGAGAAAGAGACTTGTTTGAAATGCAATATCTCAACTCATATGAGGTGGAAAGAACAAAATGTTAGGTGCGTTAATGCCTAAAGGAACATGCTTTAAAGAGATAGAAGTCTTCGTACTCTAGCTCTCAAAGCATGGACCTTACATTTTATTTGGATAATTTCCTCCCTATTTTCTTCGATGTCCTATTTGCTTTAAGGCTTAGCCAATTTATTGGCAATTATTATTTTTGAGGGGTAAGGGGTTGCCCAAAAAGTCCTGAGACATGTGTTTCTTATTGTTTGTTTGTTTGGTCAAAGGACATATATGGGATGTTGCTATTTTGTAGTCATCAGATTATACGATGCTTAGGTCAGATCATCATCGGATCAGTTGGTGTTCAAGTACCAAGAGTCAGTTCAGTCAGTGTGACAAATCAACCGACGAGTTCATTCTGAAAAACATCGGTGCATCCGATGTTCACACTTCTGGAACTGTGCTGAATTCCACCGATGCTAATCCATTCCACGTCGGACCATCCAGTGTCAACGGTACTTTTTTAATATCCTTACTGTGCCATTCGACTGATGCTTCTATCGATTAACGTCGTTCCATCCGGTGTTAAACTTTCGGCTAGGGTTTGGGACCCACTATTTAAACGGCCCTTCACCACCCGTTTTCTCTCTCCCCGATCCCGACTCACCCGCGCCTCACCTCCGCCGCTGCCGCTCCTCTCGCCCTGCGCCACCGCCGTCTCCGACCGCCGCCGCCGCCGCCCTCCGGCCGCCGCCGCAACCAAAGCAGCTGCACCGCCACCGCCACTCTCCTCCACCTCAGCCGCCGCCGCCGCTTTCTCCAGCGCCGCCGCCGCCTCTCTCCACCACCGTCGCCGCCCCACGCACACCCGCCCCACGCACACACCGCCCTCTCCACCATCGTCGTGGTACCTCCAACGGTCGCCGTCCCTTCGCCGTTAGGGTTTCCAGCCGCGACGATCGTCATGTCGTGTTCCGTGCGCCTGACATCGTCGACTCCATCCACGCGCCTCATCGCAATGGATCGTTACAAGAAGAACAAGGGCAAGGCCATTGCGGAGTCAGCCGCGAAGAAGCAAAAGCTATCAAAGGAGGAGGAGAAGGCGTTGATGGCCGCTCGCGCCACCGAGGAGCGAGAGCGTGTCCGTGGAGGATCATTGAGGATCCGCGAGGCTCGTCCGAGGCAGCCTCTTGTGATAGATGAGTCCGAGGTAGAAGAAGAGCCGGAAGTACCACTCGTTCGTCGGCGATCAGCCAGGACCCGTGGGGGTCATCCCGCGGCAGCGCCACATCCGAGACCATCTGCTGTCGACCTTCGTGAGGACAGGCGGCCCAGAGAGCCGTCTACGAGATGGACACCACCGTCCATATTGGTGAAGGTGTTCGGTTGAATGATTACCGAAAGATGAAGGCCAAGCAGCTCAGAAGATTCAGATGGAGTGTGTTGCTTGAGGAGTGGTACCCGCAGCCCAGAGAGGCTCTTGTGGACAGTCGTTTTTGGACCGTGACACAGGCATCGCTCTACAAGACCTATAGACGCCAAGGCCACAAGCTCTTCCAGCACAACTTTCTGGATTGGGGTCAGCTCGCCCTGGCAGCAGAGACAGAGATACGCCCATACTTTGAGAGGTATCGAGGGCTGGTGGAGCTGGTGTCCTATGAGAGGAGTGAATATGTGGAGGATTGGGTCCGCGTATTCTACGCTACCCTATATGTCTCTGAGGGCCGCAGATCGATAGACTTCATGTTCATGGGTCAGCACCATCACCTGACGAGGCAGACATTGGAACAGCTGCTAGGAGTGGACCTGCACGACACTTGCGTGCATGAGAGGGTATATGGACTGGCAGACCCGCCGAGGAGGCCGCTCACTGGAGGAGTGGCACCACCACTGGAGGAGATATGCTCTCTGTTTGGACCGACTTTCTCTCCAGACCAGCCGAGGGTATGCGCACACAGTGCATCTTGCCTTGCGCCGCACTCTCTAGCCAAGGTCCGGGTATCTAGAGGGGTTCACCAGCCTGCAGCAGACCCTCCTGTTCTACATCATGAATGGGATGGAGTTCGATATTGTGGACCTCCTCATATGTGAGATGGAGGATGTGATCACTAACGGAGTTGGCATGATGAGGCAGCTTGTATTTAGACACTGGATCAGCTACCTGCTCTCCATGATGGTTCCTGAGGAGTCCGCCGTGCATGACCGTCTCACTGACGAGAGTGTCACACGGTTCAGCCACTACCGTGCTCTAGCTCTTGGAGACCACCGCCTTGGCCGTCCAGTCGAGCGTCAGGTCCATGCTCGGCTATCCGAGGAGGATTGGTCAGATCTGGAGAAGGAGGATGAGAGGCTGGCAAAGGCAGAGGCTCAGGGTGAGGACCTTCAGCATATATGGTCCGAGAGCGACACTGATGACAGCGTTGAGGAGTACTTCCCACCTCCTCCCTCACCCAGGCAGCACGACGCGGAGGCTGGAGGCTCGATAGTGCCACCCCCTACTCCACCTCCCGTCTCAGAGGCACAGGTCTCTCAACCGTCAGAGCTCACCTCACTCCAGCAGCAGATGGTTGAGCAGCAGCGCCTGGATCGGCTTGCAGCTGAGCAGGCCCGAGCTGAGCAGGCAGTGCGCCTTTTGGAGCTCCAGCAGCAACATCAGGAGATGCAGCGCCAGATCGCCCGTGAGAGACGAGAGGACACAGACCGGCTGACGGGGCTGATCGACCAAATGCACCAGCGCTCCCTCGACCAACAGCAGCAGACGCAACAGGCAATGATGGGCATCCTGGGGTTGATCACCAACCTCTACACCCAGACCGGGATTGCCCTGCCGTCACAGCTGCCAGGCGTTGCTCCACCCCCGCCTGTCCTTGCTCCAGCTGCAGCTCCGGTGTTGACCACGCCAATCCCGACGATCAGCATGTCTCCACTGCTGGCTCCCGGCACACCGATCCACTCTCCACTGCGGCTACGACATTGTTCCAGCAGACATCGGCATCCATCGTCAGTGCCCCGTTGCCAGCAGCTCCGACTCAGCAGGCACCGACGGTGGCTCCTACGGCACCTACAGCTCCCTCCACCTCTACTCCAGGCAGCAGCTCCGACGACAGCACCACCGACGGTGACCAGTTCATCATCGCTCCGAGCACTCAGGGCTCTTAGGCACTCGGATCCCTTTTTGGTGTCTTGATGCCAAAGGGGGAGAAGAGTTAGAGTAGAGTCAGGGGGAGGATAGCCTAGCCTCAGGGGGAGTGTCTTAGTCTCAGGGGGAGTTTATCTATATCCTTTGTACTTTGATGTGTTTGCTACTCCTCTGTTATTCATTGAGTACTCGTAAGCTATTGATCGATTGAGCTTATTGGTGTATATTCATGTGCACTTTACTCCTGAGTTATTCATCGATTGAACTTTCACGTTATTAATCTCTTTTGAGTCTTTAAGTTTAAAATGCCATATCTTGTACTCATTGCATATCCTCTTGAATATCGTACTATCAAATTCATTATTATTATGCTTCACTTGTTGTGTTGTCATCAATCACCAAAAAGGGGGAGATTGAAAGCATCTAGGCCCCCATGAGGTATGGTTTCGGTGATTAATGACAACCATTGGATTTTACTAATGAATTTGTGGATGCAAGGTCTCCCAATCAAATGAAATACATGAATATGAATATCAATTACTGATCATTGGAGATCCCTAAACAATCACTTTATGAGATCAATGAATGTTATGAAGACTAGAAGTAAAAGCTCATATGTCGAAGTCATTCAACCAAAATTGACAACACTCAATGCTTGAAAATCATCAAAAGTACATTTCCAACAAATGTTTAAGAGGTCAATCTAGCAAAATACAAAAGAATCACTCAGAAACAACTCGAAGCAAACAAAATCAACTCACCGGATCAACCGATGATTTCTGAGAACAACACATCGGTCGAGTTGATTCAGCAGAAGAAGAAGACCTCAGAACAAAGCACTCACCGGATCATTCGATGTTAAGGGCAGTGTTACATCGGTCCATCAGTACAGTATGGAATATCCTTGGACCAAGTGTAGCACCGGATCCACCGATGTACAGAGATATACACATCGGTCAATCACTCCAGTAAGCATCAAGTCTGAACCAATTCTGGAGGAAGTGCCACCGGATCATCCGATGAGAAGAAAAGAGTAACATCGGTCTAACAACGGTCATATCTGACACAATGACATCAGCTAAAGTAAACTTGACCGATGATAACTGAAGGGGAGACATCGGATCATCCGGTGTTCGCAGAGCAGTGATGTCAGCCTACTTTTCCAACGGCTATTTCGTAGAGGCTGGCTATTTATACCCCTTCAACTTGCCAAATCGACAAGTCTTGATCACCAGACATACTCTACACATCCTCAAGCATTCAAGACATTGAGCCATCACTTTTACATCTTTTAGATCACTTGCACACCAAGAGATAGGCTAGAACTAGCTAGAGAGAGAGCTTGTGTGCCTCCATTCTTGGTGAGTGGAATCTCTAGTGTAGTGAAAGCTGTAAGGGAGTATACCTTGGTGTTTGTAACTGAGAGTGACTACCGGAGCTTGCCAAGAGGATTGTGGAAGCCCGAAAGATCCAAGTTGTACAAGGCTTGAGCTCCACCTTGCCAAGGTTGGCAAACGGAGAAGAATAGTGAAGATCCCTAGTCTCGGTGACTTGGGTGTGGCTATACCCTTTCGTGGGTGCCACAACATGGATGTAGGAAGATCTTGACGATCTTGCCGAACCACAGGATAAATCTTCGTGTCTCCTCGGGAGTTTGCATCCTCTTCCCCTCTCCCTACACTTATGCATTTTATATACCGCGAAGTTGCTATTTACTTGATTTCATAGGTTGTTTGCGTAGGGAATTGGGATTTTAATAATTAAGTTTTATTGCTTTGATTTTTGAAAAGAAGCCCAATTCACCCCCCTCTTGGGCATTCGATCCTTACAAAGAATTTCGTGCAAGCATCGTCCTCCCTCAGCCTGGTGACTCTAGAAGACAGTCGGCGCCTGGAGCGCTCAATAGCGGAAAGCCCAAGGACTCTGGCTTTAAAGTCTTGACAGAGTCCAAGCTCATCTGCTGTCAGCTGTCGCGCTTCTTGCGCAACATCAAAACGGTGAATGACTTCCATGGCAATCTGCAACTGAAGCCGAGAGTCCCTGAACAACCCCAAGCTCCATTTCTTTAAGCATTTTGGCAGTCACCTGTAACTTGTAGTTGAGTTTGTTCAAAGGGGACGCACCGGTAACAGGTTTGTGCCAGGCGTCTTTAACTACATCAAGGAAACCCGAAATGCGGTTCCAGAAGTTCTCAAAATGGAAAGTTTGCTACCTGTGTGTGCGCTATTGCAGCACCAAGAGAATGGGACAGTGGTCAGACATGGCCGTTGAGAGACCTTGGAGCCATTACCTCGGTAGAGCAGCTCCAAGTCCTTATTTGCAAAGGCTACCTCAAGGTGGACTAGAGTGGGAGAAAGTCTTTCGTTACTCCAGGTAAATTTACAGTTGTGCATCGGAATTTCTAGGAGCTCAGCATCGTCCAAGGTTTTGTGAAACCGTCCCATAAGGCCTCTATTGAGATTTGAGTTTCTCTTGTCTCTAGCTTCATAGATGAGGTTGAAGTCACCAACGCAAAGCCACAGTGTCCCCAGGATAGGCTTCAGGCCGAGCAAACTCTGAAGGAAAGCTGGCTTTTTCGAATCTGAGGATGGACCATAAACCACAATGAGCAGGAAGGCAATGTTTGTCAGGCACTCAGTGAGGTTTAGGGAAACAGTGAAATTGTCTATGGATGAGGACTGAACTGTGATCAGATCCAAGTTCCAGGCTACAATAATCCCTCCTCAGGTTCCAGCAGCAGGGAGGAATTCAAAAGCTGAGAACAAGGCACCAAGAGTCTGAGAGGCTAGGCCTCTATCAACCCTCTGCAACTTGGTTTCTTGCAGGTAGACGATAGACGGCTTAGTGTCACTGATTAGGCCTCAAACAACATCTCTTCTGGCAGGCGTGTTTAATCCCCGAACATTCAAGCTGAGGATTGAGAGATCACTTATCATTGAAATTAGGGGCACAACAAAATCCATAGCAGGAGAAAGCAAGACATAGATTGATCATCGGGTAGCTCTTGACCCAAAAGTTGAAACGGATACACTTAAAGTTGAGACATACACACTGATAACAGGGACACCACCCTATGTTCCAGCAACAAGGGGGGGGCCTCCACCCAGTTACCTAAGGCCGGTAGCCCCCAAACTGCAGCATCACCAAAATGAACCCGGACTAAACACAAAGCAAATCAACTGACATGGACTGAAAGTAGAAGACAGTCCACTGGTGCTAAAACGGACAACGTCAAGAAGGCACGAGGCTCAAGCGGGCACCGCATGCCCCACCAGCTCTCTCGCCGCAAGAGGGGCTAGCGTAGCTTCAAAGCTCGAGTTGTCCAGGCCCGTGAGCTGACGGATCACCATAATGGCCTTCGCCCGTAGTGGCTGCTTGTAGAGGTTGGAGTACTTGAGGAGGGCCATCTCATCCACCAGCTCAGACTCATCAACCAGGTCCAACTGACGAATGATGCGATGTGTAGCTCTCATGGCAATAGGGATAATGGATTTGTTCTTGGCCTGGAACGCGCTCGCACGGGGGGGGGGGGGGGGGGGCTCTGCAGGGATAGATCTTGCAAGTTGTTCGCCTTTCTTCTTCGGAGTAGGAGTAGGAGGTAGGGGAAGCAGCGCCCGAGAGGGCTCCTGGAACATGCGGTTGCAGAAGACGACACATTTATCGGCAGGGGACGGCTGGTCCTTCAACAGGGCAGCAACAGTGCTCTCACTGGTGTTAGCCATGGGCTCCGCCACAGCTTCAGCCAAATCTTGGGCATGCACGGGCCGAGAATTTCCGTGGGGTTGCAGAGGGACAGAGGAAGGGGCAGGCATGGCATTAGCCTCCGAGCGCATCGGGTCATCACGAGGTAGGTAGCCCTGATACCCTCCATGCAAGCATCGAGGCATGAGCAACAAAGCTGGGTCTTCATGTGCCACAGCTCTCGGAACCAGGATCCTTGTGGCTGATCTTCCATGATGCTCCACAGAGGGCAATGCCACCACGCTGTACATGGAGCAGGGAATGATAGTAGCAGGGGAGGCCCCTCGAGGTGCCGAAGACTTTGAGCGGTGGCATTCCCAACCCTCGTCATCCCGCCGCTAGGGGTCACACAGGCGGAGCCGTACCAGAGAGAGGGAGGACGACCTTCCACGAAGGGGGTCACCGGCCCCAACTAGCTGTCGACGGTGATGGTTGTCCCCATGATGACGGGAAAACCCCCCAAAAGGTGCCCGCTGGCGGTCTCCAAGATGTAGAAAGTCACCGAAACAGGATACCCAATCCCCTTCCAAGCGTCGACCCCCCCCCCCCCCCCCCCCCCACCCCCGAGCATCGTCATCGCGGTCCGAGGGAACCCGATAGCTGACAGTTATTGACGGTTGTTATATACTAATTTTACTCGTCAATATAACTCAATTATGTGAAGGAATTGTCATTTCTTGCACACGTCACCTTTCTATTTGACCTATTTCCACTTGTCCTTGGAGAAATAGTGCATGCAAGGAATTATTGCAGGAAATGAGGTAAAAGAGGTAGACCAATCCTATAAAATACCATCCCTACCAATCAAGCGACGACATGTGGCACCACATGGATCAAATGGCCCACAAACAGAAGTATCCGAGGCCATCCAACGGTGTATCACCCCTATGAGTCAATGGGACCCACTGGAAATCACCCCAAGGAAGCAAACTGGAATTGGTCCAACCTTCTGTTCGGCCAACCCCTTCCTAGCGCCAAACTCGATCATCTTCCACGTGTCGACTCCCTGTGGTGCCCTAATCACGATGAAGACTGATTCGCGCGCTTTTGCTGGCGGGAACCAACCCTTCTCCACCTATAAATAGGACCCCATACCCTCACTTCACACACACACCACTTGAGTATTCATCCATTGTATACACTATTCTCCATAGGTTTAGAGGAGTTTAGGCTATAGAGAGGAGAGCCTCTAGTCCATAGTCCAAGTAGGAAAAGGAGTAGAAGGAGTCTCTTCTCAATTCCTAATTGGGAAATGTATGGCTCTCATATTCCCATTTGTATTTGTGACTTTGCTCTTAATAAAGATGTTATCTTCAGTCTTCTATTGTTCATATACTTGGATGAAGCGTTTCTTGTTTAATTGTGAATTCCATATATGTGGTAGGAGTAGTAGTTATGATTATGTTATACTATTCTCATTATATCATCATAAACACTACAAACCCCTACTATAGTCTAATTAGCTATGACATGATTATGTTAATATGAATCACTTATGCTATGTATTAACATTGGTTCAACGATGATTTAGTTCATTGCTTTAGGATGGCTTTGCCTAGACTCTTAATGTAATTACTTAATATGCTAGCATGGTGCTAGGATAGATGAGTAGCGTTGAATGTCTCATAGAACCACAGATTGAAGAGGTAGGAAGTAGGTGGTGACAACCCTATCTGTCCTTTGTAATTCTCCACGTTCGACAATACCACAGGCTCTTGGTGGGAGTCGTCCTAGTGTTGATAGAGGTAAACCCGTGCTCGATTTGTTAATCCACTTAGCATGAGAATTCATAATTCATATGATCATTAGTAACTAACTTAGTCTATGTAGATGTACATTAAAAGCACAGTAGGAGTATCTACCTAACTCTTACCCTAGTCCCTCTTTACCTCATTTACCCCTTTAGGATAGAATGCTCTTGTGTGTGTCACACTACCTCCAAACTATCAATTACCCATCCTCGCTAGAACCCTACCTGCACCAACCTAGCCTCTCTATTTGATGATTGCTTTGCTTCCACCTAGCCTTCCTTTGGGAGAATATAAAATGCACCCTTTGGAAATACTCTTAAAGGGGAAATGCTACATCGATAGGTTTCGTGAGCTTGCAGATTTACATCTGTGATTTAAAAAACTATCAACAAGCATTTATGGCACCCTTGCTAGGAATGAATTGTCAGTAGTGCGTAGGAAATATCAACAGCAGTGTGGTAGCCCTCAGAGGGGAGCGACCGGGGGAGGATCATGTCGTCCGAGATTCCCAACATCTAGTCCAGCTTCTACAACCGCGGGCCAGAGATATTGGTGGCGGCTGGCGGGTTTGCGGTGGCGGACCAATCATAAAGCTCATCAATGTGAATGACAAGATCCACCTTGATCCCATGAGGTGGGCTAGCAGAGGCCGCAACGGACAGCAGGTGGGAGGGCCACAGGGGGAAGAACATGACCATCTTGGTGCAAGGCAGGTGGCTAGGGTCAGCCATCCATGCCCAAAAGACACAGATTCCCGTGTGCTCCCCCGAGTCAGACTTGGAGTCGAGCTGGTCGAACAGGCAGTAGTCGTTGAACACTTGCTTGAGTCCATCTTCACACCAAGCATGCAGGGGAAGATTCTCTACATAGACCTCGACCTGGTAGTTCCACTTAGACAGCGCGGACCAGATCCTCCATGGCCTGATGGTGAAGCCAAAGGACCCAATGATGAGACGACCCCTCCTGGCCGCAAAAGCCTCCTATTCGGCATGATCGAAACGAACCAGGAAGTCCTTAGGGAAGTGGCGGGAAACCAGGAAGTTGCTTCGCGGGACCCCAGCTGAGTGGAGATTGTATCCACCATCTCCGTCATGTCCGCCTTGAAGTTGGGATCAAGGGAGGTCACCAGCACCGTCGTGGACATCAGGTTGTGGCAGTCGGTCATCATGGCGCTGCCTGGCACAACCACAGCAGAGCCACGGGTTGGTGAAGCCTGGGAGGTGAGCAATAGAACCAACCATGGCGGGAGGTTGATTGGTGACAACAGCCGCGTATGAGACAGGTGCTTGGGGGGTAGTGCGATGGTAGAGGAGGGAAGGAGAGCCTGAAATGGACATTTGGTTTTGGCTGCTGGGGAGCTTTTATAGCTGAGCGACAACTTCGGGTGAAATGCCCGCTACCTCCACAGGAGAGACAGGTCTTCGCATTGCGACAATCATGAATAAGGTGGTCTTTGGCCAAGCACCGAAAGCAACATCCCCAGAAGATGTCATTGCCAGGCTGCACCCTTTTGCTTTTTAGAGCCCTAGAGTGGTTGCAGTTTTCAAACTGGGTTGTCGAAGGTGGAAGGCCGGACAGTTCCTTTTGCATCACAGCAGGCAAGACAACATGAACCCATGCAACCACCGATCCTGGGTGCGAAACAGAGTTTGAGGACCGGAGGGGGGCACCAACGTGAGGCCAAAACAATGGTTGCTCCCCCGTATTTGCAGACTGAGGGGCAACAGGAACCTTTGCATCAGGGGAAGGGTCTTGACCAGCCACATTAAGGTGGAAGCTTGGGGGCGAAGGAGCCTTAGCTTTCTAGGAGCTTTTGCAGGCGGACCAGGAAGAGGTAGACCCCCTTGGAACGGTCGGGAGGGGCCCCTTTAATGTTGGGCTCGGGGAACCACCCGGACCCAGTTTGTGGAGGTTGGGTTTGTCTTGGAGTGACAATCGAACTGGGGACCCTTTGCTCCTCCTCGGCCCGAGGAATGCAAGCTTGATGGGTTACATCGAGCTCCAAGGTAGACGGGACCTTGAACGGATACTTTCTGAGGATTCCATCAGTGGGAGGTACTGAGGTCTTCTTGTCTGCTGAGGGCACAAAGCATGAACCAGGAACAGGGGATGGTCCATTCGTGACAACAAGAACAGGACTGTTGAGCTTCATCTTGGCAACAAAACTCTGCAGGGGAGGGTTGTCAGATGACCCATTGGAGACTTCCATGCTAGGTAGGACGGATGTAGAGGGGATTCTTGAAGGTGTTGGCCCCGAATTCACAGACTGCGGAAGATGGAGAGACGTTGTAGGGGGCGAGGGAGAGAAGCCTCCGCAAACAACGGTTTCAGCGAGCTCTAGCGCGGTGGCTTCCACATGCAACTTGGGGAGTCATCGAATCTAAGATTCTCCAGGGCCCAGGCCTCCTGATTAGAACCTTCCCCACAGAGCGCCATGGCTTGGACCTATGGGGTCAGGAGGGAGGGCGGGACAAGGGAGGAGGCAAGCACACTCACAGTCCCAAGGGGGTGCCCAGCCGCATCATCACCCATGAGGGAGTCACAACAGACAAGAGCAATCGGCAAGGACGAGCTCTGAAGGGATGAGAGGGAGAGACACACCTCATTAGCTTCAGAACAGCAGGCAGATTCGTTGATTACCAACAGGAGGGAGAAGACGGCGTCGTCAGAGGCATCACAACCAATAAGCGACACAACAGGCGTCAGAGGGCTTGCAATTGGTGCAACTTCCGAGGTCCTCCAACAACAGCAGCAGGGAGGGGTCGGCATTGACACCACCATCACACACCTCAGGCGACAGCAATGAGGAGGATGGCAGGGACTTCGAGCCCCATCTGGTGCGAGAGCTGACGAGGGGGAACTCCGAGTCGGGGTTGGGTGGAGCCGGCGCCGGGGCAGGGGGCGATGGACCGGGGGGGGGGGGGCGCGGCCGTGGGCGGCATGTCGACGGAGCTCTCGAGGGGCCTCTCCATCCCTATCCTGATGTCGAACCCCTTACAGTTCTGCCTTCTAATTAAATAAAATAATAAAGATGATGATTTTTCTAAAGAAAATTAACACGTTGTAACCTCGTTCATTATAACCCATGATTTCTTTAAAATTTATAAACAATAGTTATTATTATTATGTATTAATGTATGATTAGGTATGATAATATAATGTATAATTATATATGAAAATGTGATGTATGACAACATTAATGTTAACTAGTTTGTTTTTGTCGTTATCTTTTTCGACCGTTATCGATATATTTTCATCTCGACTTATTCGTTTTTGAATAACTGACAATCCCAATTTAGTATTCGACTTTTCGTTTTTGTTTTTGTCTCGCTAAAAAATATGAAAACAAAATCAAAATGAATGTTTTTTCATCATTTTGGAATGTTTTCATCCCTGTTTCTGACCCATCGAACCAGACAAGCCAACCGCAAGCCACAATATTGAACTTGCAGCCAAGATCGACAGAGCCTAATTCCCCGACGCCCGACGTGACTCTCGACGGTCCGACCCTCCGCCTCCGCCGCTGCCGCCCACAACCGGGAAAGGAGCAGATCGGTATCCCAGCAGAAGGGCACTGCGGGAAAAGCTCGTCGCTTCCACACGCTATAGAGGAATTTGGAATTTTGTTACTTTCAACATTGGGCTTC
Source organism: Tuctoria greenei (assembly GCA_036927565.1). Lineage (NCBI taxonomy): Eukaryota > Viridiplantae > Streptophyta > Magnoliopsida > Poales > Poaceae > Tuctoria > Tuctoria greenei. The sequence goes on from JAYESD010000007.1 coordinate 9,085,223, forward strand.
GTCAGAATACTATCGCCAACATGCGACTCGCTGAAATACCATTATAATGGTGTGAGACTTGCTCTTTTACTATTGTAAGTGGAAATTACCAAAATACCCTTAGTTTGTCTAAAAATATAAAAAATAACAGAAAATTCAAAAATAAATAGAAAAAATTCAAAATTAGGAAAAATAACTGAAAAAATAAAATATATCTTAGAAAATTTTTAAAAAGTTTTCTGTTAGAAAATTTAAAAAATTACACAGAAAATATAGATAATTTCAGAAATTAGTAAAATAGTGCAGATTTATTTCAGAAAATTTTAAAAACAATTTTTTATCAGAAAATTATATAAAAAAGGAAAATTACATAGAAAATAGATATAAATTGCCAAAAATATGAAAAAATACAAAGAAAATTTTGGAGACATTGAAAAATATAGAGATAAATTGTACATATACACAATAATTTTACATATTAAAGTCATATCACAAGAGAAACTTCGCATATCACAAATAAACTTCACGTCATAAAATAAACATCACATATCACAAAATAAATTTCACATGTCAAACATGTTCACGTATCACACAATAAACTTCACATAGCACAAAATAAAATTTACATGTCACAAAATAAACATCACATGTCACATGTCACACATAAACTTCACATGTTGCACAGATGTCAAACTTCACATGTCACAAGTCATGCACACTTTCTCTTTCTTGAGTAGTGTTGGTGGACGGCGTTGGAAACCAAGCTTTGGTGCTATTCTTTCTTGGCTTTCTATTCCTACAAGGTAAAAACACAACACAATTAGATGAAGAATTGCATGTAACATACACAAACAAAAAAGAACAAACATACCTTTTCTTTTTTCCATTAAGAAGACATTTGTTTTTTTTCCTATGTCCCAACTCTCTACAATTTGGACATTTAAACTTGCCTCTAATTAATTTCTTCTCTTTCTCGATCTCATTCCCATTTGATTTCTTCCCACTATCACCTTCAAGACAACCCTTTATCCTTAATTTTCTTTGCCGACCTACACCTCCCTTTACAATTGGTGCATGAACATCACGAGCTATGCCCACTTTTGGCCATTGCAACTTGTCGGTAAGTGGCTCTACTATTCTCTTATATGCATTTATGTGAGACCTATGTGTGTTGAATACATTGGCTATGGCGATAAAAGTTTTGAATACTACCAAAACACCTTTATCATCAAGGTACGACTCTAGGTCCGACTAGCTTTGGTTAGATCCGGCGCTAGGTCCTGCTAGCTTTGGTAAGCTCCGGTTAGCTTTGGCAACGTCTGGTGCTTGATCGCAGTGTTTCCGCTTTTATCTTGCAATGTTTTGAACTTGATTTACACTTATGGAAAGGTTTCTTAGTATTCTTTTACTAAGTTTTTGGTGTGTTTTTGGTGGTTAAGGCTGATATCATTTTGCTATGGTTTGCAACATGCTTATGTGAGGTGCTCACGTAAGATCTTGTAGTTTCGGAACTAACGAGAGTCAAGTCGAGGACTTGTGCTCGAAAGTATTGATTGTTTATTCATGTGCAGGTGTTGCTTGAGTTCAAGACATGGATGGTGACGGGATCCATTGAACTAGTCTTAGGGAGAAGATGAGGTTCAACAACCAAGTTCGGGAGGAATTGTGGTTGAGTTGATCGGGAAGTTGCGCATCATGTTTGAATAAAGAACAATGCATATGAAGGTATCATGGACGTCGTTGGAAGGTGTTTGCACGTGTGCAAGGAGTGCATGGACGTGGCTACATGGTTTCAAGGTGTGATGAAGAGATGTGAATGTACAGAATTGGTCGCCGAGGTCCAACCGACTAGGTTATGGACTCAGGCTGCGGCTAAGTCGTGTTTGACTCAAATATAGAAAGTTTTGAGTTGGTTATGATAGGATTTCGTGTGGGTCACGAATTTGAGTTGTTTTTAGGAATGTGGGATACGTTCCTAAGGTGTTAGGAAGTCTTAAGATTGCTTCTATCTGCGTATAGAAGTGTCTTGAGTAGTTATGGAAAGTTTTGATTCGTGAACTGAGTAGGATTAGAATCCTAGTTAGTTTCGGGTTGGCCTAAGGGCTGGTTATATATGCAAGGGAGGCTAGAGCTCGTGGTAGACGACTTTGGGACTGTTCCTCTTGTGTTCTATTGAATAAAGATCGTAGTTTAAAGGAACTTTTGTGCCTTGTTCATCCGACTTGTTCCAAACAAGTTTTTCTCGTCGAGTTTTCTGCACAACACTACCTTTCTTTGGTGGTTTTATCATAACTCGAGTTTTACAAATCAAATTGACGTGATTATTTTTGGGTTGTCTTCAAAACTTGATTATATATCATCTATCAAAATTTCACGGTCATTGAATTTTTGGTTTCTGATCTACACGAGTGTTTTTGCAGTATTACATATCTGTTTTTTACTCGGTAGAACAGATTGACCTTTGTTCGATCTTTTGATCATAACTTGAGTTTCTCTCGACGGATTTGAGTAATTTTTGTTGTGTTGTCTTCGTCACTTGATTCTCTCTGATATCTATCAATTTTGTCACGGTGAAACACATTTAGATTAGTCTCACACATGATTTCTTTAACGGATCATTTTTCTGCCGAGGGGTTTTCATTGCTTCCGCAGAAAAAGTTTTAAATCTACCATTCACCCCACTCTGGTAGCTTTTCACGTGCTCTTCGATCCTACAATTGGTATCAGAGTCACGGTGCTCTAATCTTTATGATTTGCACGTGTTTTTGATTAATCATGATGGAGAAATACTCCGCCAAACCTTGTGTGTTTTGTGGTATTAATTTTTAGGTTTGGAAGGCACGTATGGAAGCCTTCATCCAGGATCAAGGCTTCACAATATGGGAGAAGGTATACAAGCCTTACGAAGTGCAGTCAAATGATCAAGTTACAGCTACAAATCTGAGAGATGTCGACAACAACAACAAGGCTCGAAACTTGATCATACAAGGATTAACTCAAAGCGACTTCGACCGTGTTGCACACCTCCGATCTGCATACGATGTGTGAAAAGCACTTTGTGACTACCACGGAGGATCCAACACGATCAAGGAGGTAAGGCAAGATATGTTCAAGAAAGAATACATGCGCTTCAAGATGCAACCCGGTGAGTCTATTGATGACCTTTTTGCTCGCTTTAATAAAATTCTTAGCAACTTGCGTAGTGTCAATGTTAGTTTTTCAGATGATGAAAATGCTAGGCAATTGTTAAGTGCATTAGATATGTCAATTTGGGAGATCAAAGTCACATCTATTCGTGAATCTACTGTCATGAGTACACTGTAAGGATCGAAACGCCCAAGAGGGGGGGGGTGAATTGGGCTTTCTTTCAAATTTTAAGGTAATTAAAAGCTAACAACTTAAAGCCCAATTCCCTATGCGATTAATCTATGCAATCAATGTAAATTAAAGTTGCGGAATGAAGATTGCATAAATGTAAAAGGGAGAAGGATGCAAACGCTCAAGGGACACGGAGTTTATCCCGTGGTTCGGCGAGATCACAAGGATCTTCCTACATCCACGTTGTGGCACCCACCGAAGGGTTTTGCCACTCCCAAGTCACGGAGACAAGGGGGTCTTCACTATTCTTCTCCGTTTGCCAACCTTGGCAAGGTGGAGCTCAAGCCTTGTACACTTTGAATCCTCCGGGCTTCCACAATCCTCTTGGCAAGCTCCGGAAGTCACACACGCCAAGGGACACTCCCTTATGGCTCTCACTACACTAGAGACTCCAATCACCAAGAATGGAGGCACACAAGCACTATCTCTAGCTAGTTCTAGCCTATCTCTTGGTGTACAAATGATGAACAATGATGTGAAAGTGGTAGCTCTATGTCTTGAATGCTCTAGGATGTGTAGAGTATGTCTGGGCTTCAAGTCTTATCGATTTGACAGGTTGAAGGGGTATACATAGCCAGCCTCCACGAAATAGCCGTTGGAAAAGTAGGCTGACATCACTTCTCTGCGAACACCGGATGATCCGATGTCTCCCCTTCAGTTATCATCGGTCAAAGCCAAATTAGCTGATGTCACTGTGTCAGATATGACCGTTGTTAGACTGATGTTGACCTGTCTTCTCATCGGATGATCCGGTGGCTCTTCCTCCAGAATTTGCTTGATCTTGATGCTTACTGGAGTGATCGACCGATGGGTTTAATTCTGCACATCGAATGATCCGGTGCTTCACTTGGTCCAATGGTATTGCAAACTGTGCTCATGGACTGATGTCACTGAGCCACTCACATCGGATGATCCGGTGAGTTCTTTGCTCTGAGGTCTTCTTCTTCTGTTGACACAACTCGACCGATGCAGTCAACTCAGAAAACATCGGAGGATCCGGTGTGTTCAATTTGTTGACTTCAAGTTGTTTTGAGTTGTTCTTTTGGAATTTGAACTTGTGACCTCTTTGATACTTGTTTGAAGTGTTGTTCCGATAGTCTTCAAGCATTGAGTGATGTCAAGTTAGAGCTTTCACTTCTTTTCTTCATATGATTCGATTTGATCTCATTGGTTGATTTTATATGGGTCTCCAATGTAATTTTGATTTCATTTGATTGAGTGATTATTGGGACCTTGCATTCACAAATTCATTAGTAATATCGAATGGTTGTCATTAATCACCGAAACCGTACCTCACGGGGCCTAGATGCTTTCAGTACACTTACTTTAGATGTGTTATATTCCAAGTTAAAAACTCATGAAATTGACATAATATCACGTAAGAACCCCAACAAGTATATTGCTTTTGTTTCTCAATGTGACATGCCTAGCTCTGGTCAATCTTCATCTTGTGGTACACTTGCTTTGTTGTCCTCTCTAACACTTGAACAGATTGAGGAATTTCCAGAGGAGGAGCTAGTACTTCTCTCTACTAGGTTCTCAAAAGCATTGCAAAATGTTAGAACTATAAGGAGAGGAAACTCCGGACCTCAACGATGTTTCGAATGTGGTAAGACAGGACATTTTTGTTCAGATTGCCCTAACCTTTCAAGTCCTACTTCCCAGGATGAAAAGCAAACAAGGACGAATCATTCCTCTGCAAACGATAATAAGAAAAAGAAGGGTTTTACAAGACGACAATTGGTGAGCAGTTTTATCTCCGCACTTCAAGAACTTGGCTCAAGCGATGTGGACATTGGAAGTGACAAAGATGAAGATGATTTGGCAAACTTGTGCTTCATGGCGGGCAAATCAAGATCAAGTATGGAGGATGCAGAACACAACAGCGACAATGAAGAGGTATGTCCTACTTGCGAATAAATGTGTGATGCTATTTCTTGTGCCACTATTATATTTAAGAAAAAGGACAAAAAGCTTAGGGATAGTGCTGCTAAAATTGGATCACTAGTGTAAGGACTGAATGCCCAAGAGGGGGGGGTGAATTGGGCTTTCTTCGAAAAATTCTAAGCAATGAAACTTAATTTCTAAAGCCCAATTCCCTACGCGACTATCTATGCATTCTAGTAGATAGAAACTTTGCGGAATATAAAATACATAAAAGTAAGGGAAGGAGAAGGATGCAAACTCCCGAGGAGACAAGGATTTATCCCGTGGTTCGGCAAGATCGTCAAGATCTTCCTACATCCACGTTGTGACACCCACCAAAGGGTTTTGCCACACCCAAGTCACCAAGACGAGGGATCTTCACTATTCCTCTCCGTTCGCCTCCCTTGGCAAGGTGAAGCTCAAGCCTTGTACAACTTCGACCTTCCGGGCTTCCACAAACGCCTTGGCAAGCTCCGGAAAACACCAAGGGCACTCCCTTGAGGCTCTCACACTAACCTAGAGAGTCCACTCACCCAGAATGGTGGCACACAAGCTCTCTCTCTAGCTAGTTCTAGCCTAAACCTTGGTGTAGAGATGATCGAAATGGTGTGGAAGTGATTGCTCTTGGTCTTGAATGCTTGTGGATGTGTTGATAGCTTCTAGTGATCAAGACTTGACGAAATGACAGGGTTAGGGGGTATTTATAGCCAGCCTCCCCGAAATAGCCGTTGGAAAAGTAGGCTGACGGAACTTTACTGTGAACACCGGATGATCCGATGTCTCCCCTTTAGTTATCATCGGTCTAATTACTTTGGCTGACGTCATTGTGTCAGATATGACTGTTGTTAGACCGATGTTGCTCATGTCTTCTCATCGGATGATCCGATGGCTCTTCCTCCAGAATTTGCTTAATCTTGATGCTTACTGGAGTGATTGACCGATGTGTGTAAGTTTGTACATCGGATGATCCGGTGCTACACTTGGTCCAATGGTATTGCAAACTGTACTGATGGACCGATGTCACTGAGCCATTCACATCGGATGATCCGGTGAGTACATTGTTCTGAGGTCTTCTTCTTCAGTTGAACCAACTCAATCGATGTGTACATTTCTGAAATCATCGGTTGATCCGGTGAGTTGATTTTGTTTCTTCGAGTTGTTTTGAGTGAATCTTTTGTGTCTTGCTCAGATGACCTCTTAGACATTTGTTTCATAAGCCTCTTTGATGATCTACAAGCATTGTATGTTGTCAACTTATGGTTGAGTGTCTTAGACATAAGAGCTTTCACTTCTTGTCTTTATCTCATTGATTTGATCTCAAAAGTTGATTGTATATGGGTCTCCAATGACATATTCATTTCATTTTATTGAGTGATTATGGGGACCTTGCATTCACAAATTCATTAGTAAAGTTCAATGGTTGTCATTAATCACCGAAACCGTACTTCATGGGGGGCCTAGATGCTTTCAATCTCCCCCTTTTTGGTGATTGATGACAACACAATAATCAAAGCGCAATAGTGATGAATTTGATAGAATGAAACTTAAAGGAATATGCAATTAATACAGGATGTCACACTTGAAGCTTAAGCATCAATTAATAACTCAAGTGTGAATAATAAGTGATCATAAACATAGATAAACACCAAATGAGCCCAATCGATTAATAACTCATGGAAATAAGTTCATTAGAGCTCAATAAGTAGCAAATGAGTATCAAACACACCAAATATAGCAAACACACTGAATTACAAGAATGATAAACGATAAATGATAAATGAGACTCCCCTTGACACTAAGACGCTCCCCCTGACTCCTCTAACTCTTCTCCCCCTTTGGCATCAAGACACCAATAAGGGATCCGAGTGCCTAAGGACCCTGAGTACTGGGCGCGATGACGAACTGGTCACCGTCGCTGTCGTCAGAGCTGCTGGCTGGAGTAGCGGTGGAGGGATCTGTCGGAGCTGTAGGAGCCACCGTCGGTGCCTGCTGTGGAGGAGCTGCTGGAGCAGGGGCACTGACGACGGAGGCCGGCGACTGCTGGAACAGGGTCGTGGCCGGCAGCGGGGAGTGGATCGGAGCACCAGGAGCCAGAAGTGGAGACATGCTGAAGGAGGGAATCGGCGTAGAAGGTACTGGGGCCACTGGAGCGGCAGCTGGAGCCAGGACTGGAGGTGGTGGAGCGACTCATGGCAGCTGCGACGGGAGGGCAATCCCGGTCTGGGTGTAGAGGTTGGTGATCAACCCCAGGATGCCCATCATCACCTGCTGCGTCTGCTGCTGCTGGTCAAGAGTGCGCTGGTGCATCTGGTCGATAAGCCCCGTCAGCCTGTCAGTGTCTTCATGCCTCTCACGGGCGATTTGACGCTGCAGCTCCTGCTGCTGCTGCTGCTGGAGCTCAAGGAGACGGGCAGCCTGCTCCGCTTGGGCCTGCTCGGCTGCCATCCTGTCCAGACGCTGCTGCTCAACCATCTGCTGGAGGAGCGACGTCAGCTCTGACGGCTGCGTGACCTGCGCCTCAGTGACAGGAGGTGGAGTAGGTGGTGGCACTGTAGAGCCTCCAGCCTCCGCGTCGTGCTGCCTGGGTGAGGGCGAAGGAGGGAAGTACTCCTCGACACTGTCGTCGGTGTCGCTCTCTGACCAGATATGTTGCAAGTCCTCCCCGTGTGCCTCAGCCTCGGCAAGCCTCTCATCCTCCTTCTCTAAGTCAGACCAGTCCTCCTAAGAAAGGCGAGCCCTGACCTGACGCTCGACTGGACGGCCAAGGCGGCGGTCTCCAGGAGCTGGGACACGGTAGTGACCGAACCGTGTCACACTCTCGTCAGTAAGACGGTTGTGCACGGCGGACTCCTCAGGGACCATCATGGTGAGCAGGTAGCTGATCCAGTGTCCATACACGAGCTGCCTCATCATCTCCACTCCATCTGTGATCACATCCTCCATCTCGCATATGAGGACGTCCACGATGTCGAACTCCATCCCGTTCATGATGTAGAACAGGAGAGTCTGCTGTAAGCTGGTGAACCCCTCCAGGTAACCAGACCTCGGCAGGAGCGTGCAGCGCAAGGCGAGGTGCACTGTGCGCGCAGCTGGAGTCAACAAAGCTGGTACTCTCAGCTAGTCAGGAGAGAAAGTAGGACGAACAAAGAATGAATCTCCTCCAGAGCTGGTGCCACTCCACCAGTGAGTGGCCTCCTCGGCGGGTCTGCCTGACCATAGACCCTCTCATGCACGCAGGAGTCGTGCAAGTCCACTCCCAGCAGCTGTGCCAGTGTCTGCCTCGTCAAGTGGTAGTATTGTCCCATGAACATGAAATCAATCGATCTTCTGCCCTCAGAGACTAGAGGGTGGCGTAGAACACGCAGACCCAATCCTCCACGTAGGCACTCCTCTCATAGGACACTAGCTGCACCAGACCTCTGTACCTCTCAAAATAAGGACGGATCTTCGTCTCTGCTGCCAGAGCTAGCTGACCCCAATCCAACTAGTTGTGTTGAAACAGCTTGTGACCTCGATGCCTGTAGGTCTCATAGAGTGATGCCTGGGTGACAGTCCAGAAGCGACTATCCACCAGAGCCTCTCTGGGCTGCGGGTACCACTCCTCAAGCAGCACATTCCACCTGAGCTTGCGAAGCTGCTTGGCTTTCATCTTCCGGTAGTCGGTCAACCGGACTCCTTCAGCGACTTGGACAGTGGTGTCCATCTCGTAGATAGCTCGCTGGGCCTCCTGTCCTCACGACGGTCGGTAGTCGTCGGTCTCGGACGTGGTGCTGCCGCAGTGTGACCCCCACGGGTCCGGGCTGAGCGACGATGAACGAGAGGCTCTTCTGGCTCTTCTTCGGCCTCGGAGTCGTCAATCACCGGAGGCTGCCTCGGACGAGCCTCACGGATCCTTAGGGATCCCCCTCGGCACGCTCATGCTCTTCGGCGGCGCGAGCGGCCATCAAGGCCTTCTTCTCCTCCTTCGACAATTTTTGCTTCTTCGCGGCCGGCTCCGCGATAGCCTTCCCCTTGTTCTTCTTGTCGCGAGCCATTGCGATCACGCGATTGAATGGAGTCGACAACGGTGACCTGGAGATTGATGGTGCCGAGAAGCCCTAGAGTCAGCGAAGAGATGCAATTTGGATGTACCACGACGGCAACTTGGTGGTGAGGGAGAGGAGCGGTGGCGGCGTTCTTGGGTGGAGACGGCGGCGCTTGGAGGCGGCGGCGCTTGGAGGCGATGGAGGTTGCGGCGCGGTGATGGTGGCGGTGGCGCTAGGAGATGATGGCGGCGCGGTGGAGTGGGCGGCGCGTGGATGGAGGCGGCGGCGCGGCAGGCGGCGGCGGCCGGTGGGCGGCGGCGGCTTCCGGCGGCGGTGGAGGTGGCGCAAGGTGAGCAAGGCGGCGGCGGAGGCAAATGAGATCGGGGAGAGAGAAGAGGTACACGAACGGCCAGTTTAAATAGTGGGTCCCAAACCCTAGCCGTATTTTTAACTCCGGATAGACCGATGTTGAACATGAGAAGCATCGGTCGAATATCACAGAAAGGTTTTTCAGAACAGTGCCGTTGACACTGGATGAACCGACGTTGAAGGATAGGAGCATCGGTCGAATGGTACAGTAAGGATGTTCAAATATGGAATGTTGACACCAGATGGTCCAACGTGGGATGAAGCAGCATCGGTGGAATTTGGCGCAGTTCCAGAAGAGTGAACACCGGATCGACCGATGTTTTTCAGATTGAACGCGTCGGTTGAATTGAGATACTGACTGAACTGGCACTTGGTCTTTGAACACCAGCTGATCCAATGATGGATTGACCTAGGCATCGGATAATCCGATGAGAACAGAACGAAAACATCCCATATATGTCCTTTGACCAAACACACAAGCAAAGAGAAACACATGTCTTAGGACTTTTTGGGCAACCCCTTACCCCTCAAAAATACTAATACGCCAATAACTTGGCTAATCCTTAAAGCAAATGGAACATCGAGAAAAATAGGAGGAAAAATATCCAAATAAAATGTAAGGCCCATGCTTTGTGAGGTAGAGTATGAAGACTTCTATCTCTTTAAAGCATGTTCCTCTAGGCATTAACGCACCTAACATTTTGTTCTTTCCACCACATATGAGTTGAGATATTGCATTTCAAACAAGTCTCTTTCTCATGAGGTGAGTTCCCCATTGTGACAATCTACCGTATGCAATGCTAAACAAATTATAGTGCAAGAAATTTAAATATGAGTGCAAGTCTATATGGCAGGCATCATGCAAGACATAAAGTAAATCTATCTTGCCAAGTTTGAACCTTTCAAAGGCTTCTTCAAGGAGAACCACTCTCCAGCCTTGGGAAAACCAAAAGAACCACCATCCCAAGATAACCCTTGCTCACCCCTATCCTTTGAGAGTTAGGCAAGACCTATATGATATGCATTCTTACATGATCATGGCAACTTACATGATGTTTGATGCATCTAGCACATTTAATTCACTTCTTAGCCTAGAAAAAGATTTCTCATCAAGTGGTTCAGTGAAGATATCCGCCAATTGTTCTTCGGACCTAACACCTCGCAATGAGATGTCTCCCTTAGCTTCATGGTCCCTTAAGAAATGATGGCGAATATCAATGTGCTTAGTGCGGGAGTGTTGAACGGGGTTTTTAGCTATCTTAACCGCACTTTCATTGTCACAAAGGAGAGGCACACAACCAAATTTAATACCAAAGTCCAAAAGGGTTTGCTTCATATAAAGAATTTGGGCACAACATGCACCGGCCGCAATGTACTCCGCTTCCGCCGTGGACAAGGCGACGGAATTTTGCTTCTTGCTTGACCAAGAAACTAGGGAACGCCCAAGCAAGTGGCACCCACCGGAGGTACTCTTGCGATCCAAGCGGCATCCGGCAAAGTCCGAATCCGAGTATCCCACAAGATGGAATTTTGCACCTTTAGGGTACCACAAGCCCACACTAGGGGTATGCTTAAGATACCTAAGTATCCTAAAGACCGCCTTCCTATGCGATTCTTTAGGTGCCGCTTGAAAGCGAGCACACAAGCATACACTAAACATGATATCGGGCCTAGATGCGGTAAGGTAAAGCAATGAACCAATCATAGAACGGTAGTTAGATTGATCAATAGGTTTACCGTCCTTATCTGCGTTGAGATGACAATTGGTTGCCATTGGAGTGCTTCTTGAGCTACAATCTCCCATATCAAATTTCTTCAAGAGGTCCTTGGTGTACTTCTCTTGATAGAGGAAGGTCCCCTCTTGAAGTTGCTTCATTTGAAATCCAAGGAAGAAGTTGAGCTCTCCAATCATTGACATCTCGAATTCCCTAGACATCATTTTGCCAAACTCATGGCTAAAAGCTTCGTTAGTTGAACCAAAAATAATATCATCAACATAAATTTGACAAATGAACAAATCTCCGTTGATGTCCTTGGTGAAGAGTGTAGTGTCCACCCTCCCGATCTTGAATCCTTGCATGATGAGGAAATCCCGTAGTCGTTCGTACCACGCCCTAGGTGCTTGCTTGAGCCCGTAGAGCGCCTTGTGCAACCTATACACATGATTAGGATTCCTCGGATCTTCAAACTCGGGAGGTTGTTCAAGATAAACAAGCTCGTTAATGTAACCATTAAGAAAGGCACTTTTCACATCCATTTGATAAAGTCTAATACTATGATGTGATGCAAAAGCAAGGAGTATACGGATGGCTTCTAGCCGGGCGACCGGGGCAAATGTCTCCCCAAAATCTAGTCCTTCAACTTGCGAGAACCCTTTGGCCACAAGTCTTTCCTTGTTGCGGACCACAACGCCATTCTCGTCTTGTTTGTTGCGGTACACCCACTTTGTTCCGATGACGTTCTTGTCCTTGGGTCGCTCCTCCAACACCCAAACTTCATTGCGGATGAAGTTGTTGAGTTCTTCTTGCATGGCCATTACTCAATTTGGGTCTTGGAGTGCTTCCTCAATATGAGTGGGTTATACACACGAAACAAACGAGTAGTGCACATAAAATGAAGCGAAATGGCGAGAACGTGTACTTACACCCCTTGACGGACTTCCAATGATTTGGTCCATTGGATGCGCCTTGGAGATGCGTCCATGCCTCATAAGTGGTTGTGAAGCACTTGGCAATGGTGATGCGTGTTGCTCCTCTTGTGGTTGGACTTGATCATGGACTTCTTCTTCTTCTTGATGTTGTTGTGCTTGTGAGTATTGAGTCGGCAATGGATCATCCTTCTCTTCTTCGTCAACTTGAGGTGCCATGGAGGTGTTGTTGTTGGAACTTGAAGCTCCCCCTTGATCATGGCTTTCCTCAACTTCCGGCTTGATGTCTCCAATGGTCATGTTCTTCATGGCTTCTCGTAGAGGCTCATCATCTATTTCATCATGACCAAAACTCTCCTCTTGGGAGCCATTAGTCTCATCAAACTCAACATCACAACTTTCTTCAACTAAACCGGTGGTTTGGTTGAATACTCAATATGCTTTTGAGTTTGATGCATAACCAAGAAATATACCAACATCACATCTTCTTTCAAACTTACCGAGCCTTTTCTTGCGGTACATGTAGCACTTGCATCCAAAGACTCGAAAGTAGGAGATGTTGGGATTTCTCCCAATGAGAAGCTCGTACGGGGTCTTTTGAAGTAGTCGATGGAGATAAACCCTATTTGCAGCATGGCACGCCGTGTTGATTGCTTCGGCCCAAAACTTCTCCGACGTGCCGTAGTCATCAAGCATTGCTCTTGCAAGAGTGATGAGTGTCTTGTTCTTCCTTTCAATGACACCGTTTTGTTGAGGGGTGTATGTGGCAAAAAACTCATGTTTTACTCCTTCACGGTCACACCACTCCCCAATGTTGTAGTTCTTGAATTCGGTGCCGTTGTCACTCCGGACCTTGATGATGGGAAGTTGAAATTCCCTTTGAGCGCAGTTGGCGAAGGTCTTGAACACTTCCGGAGTTTCACTCTTGTCACCTAGAAATATAGTCCAAGCATAGCGAGAATAGTCATCAAAAATAACGAGACAATAGAGGTTACCGCCAAGGCTTTGATATGTGGACGATCCAAAGAGGTCCATATGGAGTAGTTCAAGTGGCTTGGAGGTTGATACCATTGTCTTCATTGGGTGGTGTGAAGCAACTTGCTTCCCGGCTTGACAAGCGCTACAAAGCTTGTTCTTCTCAAATGTGACATCCTTCACGCCGGTCACCATCCCAAGCTTGAATGACTTCTTGAGTTTGCTCATCCCTATGTGCGCTATGCGTCGGTGCCATAGCCAACCCAAGCTTGTCTTGGTGAAAAGGCAAGTGGTCAAGCTAGCATTCTTGTTGGAGAAGTCCACTAGGTAGAGGTGTCCATGCCGAAATCCTTTGAAGACTATGTCTTTGCTTGTTTCACTACTCACAACAACATCATTTTTGCTAAATGTGCATGTTAGTCCAAGATCACATAGTTGTGCAATAGAAAGTAAATTAAAGCTAAGTGACTTAACGTACAAAACATTAGAAATGGATAAATCATTTGAAATAGCAATTTTACCTAACCCAATTACCTTTCCCTTAGAGTTATCACCAAAGGTGACTTGTTCATGATTGCCGGGGTTTTCTATGGTGGTGAACATACCATCATTGCCGGTCATATGTTGAGTGCACCCGCTATCGAGTACCCAATGCTTTCCTCCGACTTTGTAGTTCACCTACACACATGAATTCAATTTTTGACTTTAGGCACCCAAGCCAACTTAGGTCCTTGTATGTGTGATACAAGTGTTTTTGGGACCCAAAGTTGCTTGGGGAGCTTCCCCTTCATGCCCTTCATGTCTTTGCCAATGAACCTTGCCTTCACCTTGCCATGTACTTTACTCAAAAGATAATAATGATCATTGAAAGTAGATTTATAGTTAGTAGGAAATTTTGGAGAAGGTCGGTTAGGAAGAGGACACTCCCTTGTGTGGTGACAGGTGACCTCACAATGTTGGCAATAAGAACCAACTTCCTTGATGAAGCTTGTTCTTAGCTCCGGTGAGAGCACCTTTCCTTTGTTAGGCACCGGGAAGGATACAAGTCCTCTCTTGTTGAAGGCCTTTGCTTGTTGGAAGAGAATTTCCTTGTGCTTGACTTCTCCTTTTGAAAGTCTAGCCACACTAGTGCAGAGACTCTCAATTTCTTCTAACAAGTCCTTCTCCCTAGCATTAGCTTTCAAATGCAAAGACTTGTGCAAAGCATTAGTGGCATGAGAAGTAATGGATATCTTATCATTAAGAGTTTGCTTCTTCATATTTTTCAACTCTTGATCAAGCATGTCATGAGCAAGGTTAAGTGTTTGATGTTCTTGTATTAACTTGTTGTGATCTTCCAAGAGTGTTTGGTGTGCTAAGTCAAGTTCATGATTATCTATCTTGATTTTAGCCTTTTCTTCCTCAATTTGCTTGACATGGGATTTGAGCGTGTCATGCTATTTGAGTATGCTTTCATACTTGTCAAGCAAATCAAGGTTAGCACTCTCAAGTTTAGCACGAGTTTCTTCAAGCACTTTAACCTTACTCTTTTCCCTCTTAATGATAGCATGATATTCATTTATCAAAGACATTAAATCATCGGGGGAAAGATCATCATCGCTAGAGTCATCACATACCTTGGTGTTATCTTTCGCCATGAGGCACATGGACGGTGGATGAAGAGGTGCATCATCATTGTTGGCGATGGCGAGGCCGGCCAAGCTTTCTTCTTCCTCTTCACTCTCTTCATCACTTGTTTCTTCATCGGTGACCCATTCATTTGCCTCACACATGAACACCTTTTGTGGGCCATTTCTATTCTTTGGGAAGAGCCTTGCCTTCTTGCCCTTGTCAAGTTTCTTCTTCCAAAGGATCTTGGCTTTGGTTTGGCTTCTTCTTCATCATCATCGCTTCCTTCAAGCTTGCGATGCTTGCTCTTGTGGTTCTCTCTTCGTTTGTCCGGTCTTGGACAATCATAGGAGATGTGGCCTTGATCACCACAATTGTAGCAAGTCTTGTGATCATCTCTCCTTGGTAGAAATGCTCTCTTCTTAGGATTAAATGTGTATACCTTCTTAGTGATCTTGGAGTTCAAGCGTAAGAACTTTCTCATCATCAATGCAAGCTCATCATCATCTTCTTCACTTGATGCTTGTTCTTCTTCACTTGAGCTAGGCTCAACCACCTTCTTCTTCTTGTGGCTTGTTTTCTTGGTGGAGGCCTCTAGAGCAATTGTCTTTGATGATGATTGCTGCATCATCCCAAGTACACTCATCTCATGAGCGTGTATTTCTCCAATGAGCTCCGAAACTTCAATGTGGTCAAGTGACTCTTTTTGGAGCATGGAGTTGATGATGTTGTACTTTGGCTTGGGAAGGAGCATGAGGATCTTGCGGTTGATGAGTCCCTTGCCAAGAGAAGCAATGTCAAGAGCATTTATTTCTTCAATAAGCACATTTAAGCGAGAGAACATCTCATTGACATTTTCATGAAGAAGCATTTTAAATTCATCATACTTGGCTTTAAGCATATGATATTTAGTTCTTTGACACGAGAAGAGCCCTCATGAATCTCTATTAAGCAAGCCAAAATTTCACAAGCTTTTTCTTTACTAGAAATTCTAGCAAATACATCTTGACTAATACATTCATAGATTGCATTCCAAGCTTTAGCATCCCATTTAATTTGATCACCAACATAATTATGTTCTCCAAACCCCGTGTGGGTCGCTTCCCAAACTTCGGGAGCAATAGCCTCTAGATAAGCGCGCATGCGTGCTTTCCAATAGGCAAAGTTCTTGCCCTCGAAGATAGGAACCAAACCCCCAACCTTGGCCATTTTAGCTCTCTAGCGGTGAAGCTAGAATGATCCTATGAGCAACCTTGCTCTGATACCAATTGTAAGGACCGAATGCCCAAGAGGGGGGGGGGGTGAATTGGGCTTTCTTCGAAAAATTCTAAGCAATGAAACTTAATTTCTAAAGCCCAATTCCCTACGCGACTATCTATGCATTATAGTAGATAGAAACTTTGCAGAATATAAAATGTATAAAAGTAAGGGAAGGAGAAGGATGCAAACTCCCGAGGAGACAAGGATTTATCCCGTGGTTCGGCAAGATCGTCAAGATCTTCCTACATCCACGTTGTGGTACCCACCAAAGGGTTTTGACACACCCAAGTCACCAAGACGAGGAATCTTCACTATTCCTCTCCGTTCGCCTCCCTTGGCAAGGTGGAGCTCAAGCCTTGTACAACTTCGACCATCCGGGCTGCCACAAACGCCTTGGCAAGCTCCGGAAGTCTCCTCACGATTACAAACACCAAGGGCACTCCCTTGAGGCTATCACACTAACCTAGAGAGTCCACTCACCCAGAATGGTGGCACACAAGCTCTCTCTCTAGCTAGTTCTAGCCTAAACCTTGGTGTAGAGATGATCGAAATGGTGTGGAAGTGATTGCTCTTGGTCTTGAATGCTTGTGGATGTGTTGATAGCTTCTAGTGATCAAGACTTGACGAAATGACAGGGTTAGGGAGTATTTATAGCCAGCCTCCCCGAAATAGTCATTGGAAAAGTAGGCTGACAGAACTTTATTGTGAACACCGGATGATCCGATGCCTCCCCTTTAGTTATCATCGGTCTAATTACTTTGGCTGACGTCATTGTGTCAGATATGACCGTTGTTAGACCGATGTTGCTCCTGTCTTCTCATCGGATGATCCAGTGGCTCTTCCTCCAGAATTTTCTTAATCTTGATGCTTACTGGAGTGATTGACCGATGTGTGTAAGTCTGTACATCGGATGATCCGGTGCTACACTTGGTCCAATGGTATTGCAAACTGTACTGATGGACCGATGTCACTGAGCCATTCACATCGGATGATCCGATGAGTACATTGTTGTGAGGTCTTCTTCTTCAGTTGAACCAACTCGACCGATGTGTACATTTCTGAAATCATCGGTTGATCCGGTGAGTTGATTTTGTTTGCTTTGAGTTGTTTTGAGTGAATCTTTTGTGTCTTGCTCAGATGAACTCTTAGACATTTGTTTCATAAGCCTCTCTGATGATCTTCAAGCATTGTATGTTGTCAACTTATGGTTGAGTGACTTATACATAAGAGCTTTCACTTCTTGTCTTTATCTCATTGATTTGATCTCAAAAGTTGATTGTATATGGGTCTCCAATGACATATTCATTTCATTTTATTGAGTGATTATGGGGACCTTGCATTCACAAATTCATTAGTAAAGTTCAATGGTTGTCATTAATCACCGAAACCGTACTTCATGGGGGGGCCTAGATGCTTTCAACTAGAATCTGAAATCAACCATTTAAAAACTTTGATTCCTAGTGATGATGCATGTCCCTCATGTGATTTAATATATGAACAATTATCATCATTAAGAAGTGCACACACCTCCACACTTGATAAACTTGAGTTAGAAATTGAAAAGAATAGAGAGCTTGCTGCACTTAATGATAAAAACTGGAAAGATGCTAGCTGTTCTACATTTCATTTGCATTGTTCTACTTGTGATGATCTTGATAAGAAACTACAAGATGTTATGAATGAAATTTCTATATTGAACAATGCTTTACATTCTCATGAAGTTAAATTTTGTTCCAATTGCAAATTAAAAGGAAAAACTTCATGTGAAAATTGCCTTGATCTGTCCAATAAACTTGATAACATGCATAGGACATTAGATCGATTTTGTAATGGGAATAAGAACCTAACCTTGATGTTGAATCCTTCCAAGTCTTGCAATGGTAAAATTGGTTTAGGTCTTGATTCTCATGCTCATGCTAAGGAACATCCACCTAAAATTGTGAAGTCATTAGGAAGTGGTTTGATTCAAACAATACCTAAACAAAAAGAAGTGGTTTTCAAATCTGCAGGAGTGTTGTCTCAATCGGTTTCAAATAAAACTGTTGCTTGTTCATCTAGACATGAACACAAAGTTAAATTTCATTGTACCTACTGTGGTAAAGATGGTCATGTCATAGATTTTTGTTATAGACTAGCTAAACAACAGAAAAAGGAAAGAATGATTGCTAGATCTCATAACTTTCATGCAAAATTTGCTGCACTTGCTAAACCGAATGATAGGAACATGCAATCTGTTGTAATGAGTCGAAAACATGCAAAGGTTGCTCCCAAACCTACTGTTTTTGTGATACACATGTAACATCTCGTAGGACAGTAGTTGGGTACAAAAATCCTCAAGCTTTGGCTTGTAAACCCGCTGTTTTATCTCAGCTTTCGCGTGTTATTCCTGTTGGACATCGTGTGACTCAGTACTGGATTCCTAAATGCCTTTTGACTAACCCCAGTATTGAGTCATCGACATATTGTGCTTCTATGTAGGTTACATGCTTGAGGAAGGAGAACACTTGGATTGTGGATTCAGGTTGCTCACGCCACATGACCGGTAACAAAGAATTGTTCTCCTCCCTCTCTTTTGTGTCACGTGTAGAGAATGTTACTTTTGCTGATAATTCTTCAACTCCTATAATTGCTATGGGTTCGGTTAGAGTAAACAATCACTACACTTTGAAGGATGTGGCACTTGCTAAAATTTTGAAATACAACTTGTTTTCTGTTTCACAACTGCTAGATGAAAATCTGGAAATTATTTTTACTAAAAATTGCTGCAAAATTGTAAATTCAAATAGTGATCTTATTTTTAACATGTCTCGGTTTGGAAGAGTTTTTAAAGCTGATTTTGATATGTCTCCCTCTAAGCATAGGTGTCTAGTTTCTAATGATTCAAAGGACTTATATTTCTGGCATCATAGACTTGGTCACGTAGGCTTTGATCATTTAACGCGTGTTAGTGCTCTTGATTGCATACGTGGGCTGCCTAAGCTTAAAGGGGAGAAATAAGTTGTGGGCTCTTCTTGTAGACAAGCTAAGATGGTTGCAGGTTCACATACTCCTCTCACAATGATCATGACAACTGAACGGGCTCAACTTTTGCACCTTGACACCGTAGGATCTTCACATGTTCAATCCTTCAGAGGTAAATGGTATGTTCTTGTGATTGTTGATTATTATTCTAGATACTCTTGGGTTTACTTTATGGCATCTAAGAATGAAACTTTTAGTCACTTTAGAATTTTATTTCTTAGATTATCAGTTGATCATCCAGGATCTTTAAAAGCAATTAGAAGTGATAACAGAACTGAATTTAAAAATCAATCTTTTGATCACTTTTGTGCTGAAAATAGAATAGATCATCAATTTTCTTCACTATATGTACCTCAACAAAACGGTGTTGTAGAAAGAAAGAACATAACCTTAGTTGAGATGGCTAGGACTATGCTTGATGAATATCAAACTCCTAGGAAATTTTGGGCTGATGCAATTGCAACTGCTTGTTATGTCTCAGATCGTGTTTTCTTGTGCGCTAAGCTAGGTAAAACACCATATGAGCTCTGGTTTGGACATAGGTCTAGTGTTACACACTTTCGGGTCTTTGGTTGCAAATGTTTTGTTAAGAAACATGATAATCTTGATAAATTTGAACCTAGATCTGTTGATGGCATGTTTCTTGGTTATCCATCTCATATTAGAGGCTACCGTGTGCTTTTACTTGACACTAATAAAATTGTGGAGACTTGTGAGGTGTCTTTTGATGAAACTATCCCAGGTACTAGCTCAAACATTGCAGGTCCAGATCAATATCCGCAGGGGGAGAGCATTTTTGTTGAAGAAGAGGAAGAGGTGGAGCTGCTGCCTGAAAATTCAGCAGCTAATGATATTGTTCCAGCTCCTGATTTTGATTTAAAGCCAGCACCGATGACCACCATTGCTGGTCCAGATCCTCCTCAAGTAACAAACTCATCGATTTGTGATGAACATGAAGAAGAAGAAGAATCTTGTGAAGTGTCCACTCCCCCCCGGGTTCTCAAAAGTTATCCTCCACAACAAATTATTGGAAGCTTGCACAAACGAGTCACACGGTCCAAGTTTTGCGATCTAAACTCTCATGCTCATTCTGCTTTTGTTGCTTCTTTTGAACCCAAAGATATATCACACGCACTCACTAATGAATCTTGGATTATTGCCATGCAAGAAGAGTTAGAAAATTTTGAAAGAAATAATGTTTGGAAACTTGTACCTCCACCTCAAGGTCACATTTTAATTGGAACTAAATGGGTGTTTAAAAATAAAAAAAGTGGGGATGGGGTTGTGGTTAGGAATAAGGCTAGGTTGGTTGCTCAAGGTTTCACTCAAGTTGAAGGTCTAGATTTTGATGAAACTTTTGTTCCTGTTGCTAGATTAGAAGCCATAAGAATTGTTAGCTTTTGCTGCATCTAAAGGTTTTAAGCTATATCAAATGGATGTTAAAAGTGTTTTTCTTAATGGCTACATAGATGAGGAGGTTTATGTCAAACAACCACCGGGTTTTGAGGATCCAGATTTTCCTAATCATGTTTACAAACTGTCCAAAGCCATGTACGGTCTCAAACAAGCCCCATAGAGCATGGTATGATAGGTTAAAAACATTCTTACTTGAAAAGGGGTTTACCATGGGCAAGATTGATAAAACTCTTTTTGTGCTTAAGCATGGCAATAACTCATTATTCGTTCAAGTGTATGTGGATGATATTATCTTTGGTTGTACTTCTCATGATCTTGTGTCCAAGTTTTCAGCTATGATGAGTTCAGAATTTGAGATGAGTATGATGGGAGATCTCACGTACTTTTTGGGGCTGCAAATCTAGCAAACCAAGGAGGGTACCTTTGTGCATCAAACAAAGTATACTAAAGACCTCTTAAGGCGCTTCAACATGGACCAAAGCAAGCCTCTTCGGACACCAATGGGAACAACAACAACACTTGAACTTTATGAAGATGGTGAACCCATGGATCAAAAAGAATATAGAAGCATGATTGGATCACTTTTGTACCTCACGGCATGAAGACCGGACATACAATTCAGCGTATGTCTTTGTGCACGGTTTCAAGCCTCCCCACGTGCTTCACATCGTCAAGCTGTCAAAAGGATTCTCAGGTACTTACATGGAACTCAAGAATTTGGCATTTTTCTTCCTTCTTTCTCAACCATTACTTTGAAAGCTTTTTCGGATGCTGATTTTGGGGGTTGTAGGATTGATAGGGAAAGTACTTCTGGTGCTTGTCATTTTCTTGGTAATTCACTTGTTGCTTGGTCCTCTAGAAAACAAAACTCAGTTGCACAATCCACGGGTGAATTTGAATATGTAGTTGTTGCTAGTGCTTGTTCAAAAATTCTTTGGATTGTTCAAACACTTCAGGACTATGGGGTTGATCTACATAGTGTTCCACTATTTTTTGATAACACTAGTGTCATTTGCATTGCTAAAAACCCCATGTAACATTCTAGAACTAAGCACATTGACATTAGGTATCACTTTCTCCATGATAATGTTGAAAAAGAAACATTGTGCTTCACCATGTAGATACCGAACAACAATTGACTGACATTTTTACAAAACATTTGGATTTCACTCGTTTTTGTTACATTCATAGTGAAATAGGGGTTATGCATCCTCATGGCTTAAATTGAGGGGGGGGGGTTTCAAACTTGAGAAGTCTATGTGTGAATCTGAAATTAAAATAATATGAGCATAGTATTTCATACATATATGACTTTGTGATTCCTTTTACATGCTAAAAGTTCTTACTACATGACTCGTGTTATACATTTTGTAGTATTTGCCATGTCTAGTAATTGGAATAATTACTTACACTAAATCTAGTCAGGATCGAAATTTCTTGCAGTTTTGAACTTGTTGCATGCTCACAAGTGCTTTTAATCATAAAGAATTAATCAAGTAATCAGCTCACATGTTGAGTCTTTATGAACAAATATAAATTGAGAAAAGATCAAGAGAATATGCATGCATCGCACTTCTTCTTTTGAGATGGCTTATCATTGCACTTAGATATGAACTTGGAAGAAGTTGTGTATGACTAAAACTATGTCCTTAAGCTTCTGATTGTCAAATGACATAGGCTTGACTTGGTTGGTTAGAATAAGGTAGATGCGCATATAATCTCTTGCAACTATCATATGGTCTAAATTTGTGTTTTGAAAAATAATAAAATGCAGCAACAAGTGTCATGCTTTCAGGTTTTGAAATAGTTAAGTTTGTGAGATCATGACTTGCTAAATTGGAAATTACATTTGATCTCCAGTATGGCTTACACTACTTTATGTATTTCATTGATGTGATAGTGTAAGTTACTTGATAGTATGACTTGAATGAGCTTTGTTTTATATGTATATGTTATAATATGCTCATAACAATTAAAATTTGTCTTATAAACCTTGTTGAATACATTGTCAAAGGGGGAGAGATAATATGTGAATTTTTAAAGATAAGTATGCAAGGGGGAGAAATTAATTATACATTGCACATATTCACAATTGTTTTTCGCGCGATTCTTCTTAGGGGAGAATTTCTTTTTCTCATTTTATTTCTGTTTTACAAAGGGGGAGAAATTGTTTTCAAAACTTTTAATGTGAATAAGCCAATGTTCGGATCTTAAGTGGTGTTGCCAATGTATTCATCAAGGGGGAGATTGTGAGACCTATGTGTGCTGAATACATTGGCTATGGCGATAAAAGTTTTGAATACTACCAACGCACCTTTATCATCAAGGTCCAACTCTAGGTCTGACTAGCTTTGGTTAGCTCCGGCGCTAGGTCCTGCTAGCTTGGTAAGCTCCGGTTCAAGGTACGGTTAGCTTTGGCAAGGTCCGGTGCTTGATCGCAGTATTTCTGCTTTTATCTTGCAATGTTTCGAACTTGCTTTACACTTATAGAAAGGTTGTTTAATATTGTTTTACTAAGTTTTTGGTGTGTTTAGGTGGTTAAGGCTGATATCATTTTGTTATGATTTGCAACATGCTTATGTGAGGTGCTCACGTAAGATGTTGCAGTTTCAGAACTAACGAGAGTCAAGTCGAGGACTTGTGCTCGGAAGTATTGGTTGTTTATTCATGTGCAGGTGTTGCTTGAGTTCAAGACATGGCTTGTGACGGGATCCATTGAACTAGTCTTAGGGAGAAGATGAGGTTTAACAACAAAGTTCGGGAGGAATTCTGGTTGAGTTGATCGGGAGGTTGCACAGCATGTTTGAATCAAGAACAATGCATATGAAGATATCATGGACGTCGTTGGAAAGTGTTTGCACGGGTGCAAGGAGTGCATGGACGTGGCTACATGATTCCAAGGTGTGATGAAGAGATGTGAACGTAAAGAATTGGTCGGAAAGGTCCAACCGACTAGGTTATGGACTCAGGCTACGGTTGAGTCGTGTTTGACTCAAATATGGAAAGTTTTGAGTTGGTTATGATAGGATTTCGTGTGAGTCATGAATTTGAGTTGTTTTAGGAATGTGTGATACATTCTTAAGGTGTTTGGAAGTCTTAATATTGCTTCTATCTGCGTATAGAAGAGTCTTGAGCAGTTATCGAAAGTTTTGATTCGTGAATTGAGTAGGATTAGAGTCCTAGTTAGTTTTGGGTTGGCCTAAGGGCTGGTTATATAAGCAAGGGAGGCCAGAGCTTGTGGTAGACGACTTTGGGGCTGTTCCTCTTGTGTTCTATTGAATAAATATCGTAGTTTAAAGGAACTTTTGTACCTTGTTCGTCCGACTTGTTCCAGACAAGTTTTTCTCGTCGTGTTTTCTACACAGCACTACCTTTTATCGGTGGTTTTATCAAAAATCAAGTTTTACAAATCCAATTGACGTGATTCTTTTTGGGTTGTGTTCACAATTTGATTATATATCATCTATCAAAATTTCACGGTCATTGGATTTGTGGTTTCGGATCTACACGAGTTTCTTTGCAGTATTACAGATATGTTTTTTACTCGGTAGAACAGACTGACCTTTGTTTGATCTTTCGATCGTAACATGAGTTTCTCTCGACGGATTTGAGTAATTCTTGTTGTTTTGTCTTCGTGACTTGATTCTATCTGATATCTATCACTTTTTTCACAGTGAAACACATTTAGATTAGTCTCACACACGATTTCTTTAACGGATCGTTTTTCTGCCGAGGGGTTTTCATTGCTTCCGCTGAAAAAGTTTTAAATCTACCATTCACCCTCCTCTGGTAGATTTTCACGTGCTCTTCAATCCTAAAATTTATAAAGTTTTCCACAGAGTAATATTCATCAACAAAATCCTCCATGCTCACATCTCTAAATTGTTGGGCTATTATCAAAGCAAATGCATGTTGACATGGCTTACCGGTGTATTGCCATTCTTCACATGAACACATACGCATGTAAGCATTGACAATGTGTCTAACAAGACAATTATTATTGTCTCGCACCTCTACAACATAGTAGTCACCTATATCATCATTGAAAAATTATAACGAATGGTTAATAATTAACTCAAAGATATAACCAAATAATCAACAATAATGATGTAAATACTCATCACCTTTCACAACCTTCAAGTGACCTAGTCCCTGAGTTCTTGCTTTTAATATTTGTATGACAGCCGGCAATATCTTTCTATTGAGCTTTTGTCCAATCCCACTCCTCCTAAAAAACAAAGTCATGATCTTCTCTCTTATTTTATCAGCAAGCTCACACACAGGTAAGTCTTTGAAGTCCTTTATCCAATTATTGAATGATTCAACAATACTCTTGGTGATGTAGTCATACTTAATTGCCGGATTAAATCCACTTCTATACCATGTGAAAAAATGATATGTATGTAACCATTGAGATAAGTCAGGATTGGATAGAACATTTGCCATAAGATGATCACATTCTTCCTTTTTGTATACTCTTGCTGCAGGAAACATATATTCTAAACCATGATAGCTCTTGACATAGTTCTGCATGATATGTCTAAATCACTCTCTCTTTTCAGCATTAGGAAAGATAGACATCACTGCATTTTCCAGTCCCTTGCAAGCATCCGTGCAAATTGCCAAAAGTGGAAGGTCTCCTATAACCTTAACCTTGTATAGCTATGTCATGAACCAAGTCCAGTTGTCTTCTGGTTCTTTGTCAAAAAACCAAAAGCAACTGGAAACATCTAATTGTGACCATCAACACTAGTAGCTGCAGCTAGTTGCCCATTCCACCTTCCATTTAGTGCAGTTGCATCCACACCAAGATATGGTCTGCAACCCTCCAAGAAGCCTTCAATGCAAGGACCAAGTGCACAAAAGAACCTTCGAAAGTAGAGCTTACATTCATCATCCACTTCTAGTTCAATCTCAACGACACTATTTGGTGACACCTTCAATATCGCTTCCTTCCAATTGAACAATAGTTGAAAGCTTTCTTCCTAACTGCCATACAACTCTTTCAAAGCCTTTTCTTTTCCCTTCCAAACTGTGTCATAAGAAATAATACAATTATCATCATCTTGTAATCTTGATTGTAAATCTTTGGCACCTAAATCAGGGGTCTTCTAAAGCATAGGAAGTACCTTGGAAGCAACCCAAACACTAGTAGGTGTAGTAGTTTTCCTCCTACCACTTGACGTATATGTATGCTCTTCAACCAATATTATCACCTACAACATAAACAAAAGAACACATTACAAAAAAATGAAAGATAACAAGATCATACCACAACGGTTTGAGAGCATTTGCGCTCTATACGTGCATTTATTCTCCAAGCACAATCACCACCTTTACAATAGCCACGATATTTATTAGTATCGGTTGCCTCAATGCCTAATTCAAATTCTTTGTTGATGGCATATTGTCTCATAGCCAACCTAAATTCCTTCATTGATGGATATAAGCTGCCAATTTTTATATCAGGATTATTCTTGTCATACACAATTGCGCTCTCTTCTGGTATATCATCATTCACCGGAATAGCAGCACCTTCAATATCAAATTTGTTCATAGATCTTGTGGTATTTGCACCATCCTCCCTCACATTTTCTGCTGCTATTTCATCTTCACGTCTCAACCCCAAAATATCATACATATTTTCTTCGCAAGCAACTTCTATTCTACCTTCATCATCATGTCATTCCTCAATAATTTGTAATGCATCCCAGTCAACAATGTGTTGTGACGGTAAAGACAACCTATATGATCATTTTGTTAGTAGCCTAACCACAATGTATATCATCGAAACAAAATAACTATAAGAACGAAAATAACGTACATTGCATTACCACCAAAACCTTGACTGTTCTCCATGCTAACACTCTCACTTTGCAAGTTCATCTTGTCAAGTACATTTTGCTTAAAATTAAAAGGAAAATTAACATGGTTATGGGGATGAACCATATAAATTAAATAGTAGAAGATGCAACTACTAAATAAAAAAATACCAGAGGAGCCTCTGCTCCTGCATGAGCATTGTGGACGCTTGGCATGGGCATAGGAGTTGGAGCCTCTGCTCCCACGTGGTGGTCTGACATGAGCATGGGCATTGGAGACTCTGCTCCCACGTGGTGGAGGCCTGGCATGGTGCAGGTGGCATGGGCACCGGCCGCTGCTCCAGACATGGAGGTCGTGGCAGCGGCAGGAAGGCCGGGCGGCGACGAGATTTCAGGCGGAGGCGACGCTAGGAGGAGCTCTGGCGAGCTGCTCTGGAGGCGGCAGCGCCATGTGGGCGGGCGGTCGACGGGAGTCGAAGAGACCGCTACGAAGTTTTGTGAAGGAGATGAAAGGTAGTCTGTACGGATGAAAACTCAAAATATGAAGAAGGGTATTTTAGTCAATACAGAATTGTTTTGTTGTTCTGCAATGGTAAAAGAGCAAATCTCACACTATTATAATAGCATTTGGACGTGATGCATGTTGAGGATAGCGTGTCTCGACGCTATAGGCGTATGCCCAGTCGCCAGTATCTTTCGCGTGCAGGATGAAGTCCACATCGGCGGCAGTTGGTCCTCGCGCGGAGAGAGGAAGGCGTTGGCGACTATCGGAGGAGGAAGGAAGGCGACACCCTCAACGCTCTCCGCCACGATGTCAGTTCGAGGACAGCGCTTCATCGTTGAACTCCGTCGGTGTATGTACGTATACAAGGAGAAAACATAGCTGGATGCAAGGAGAAAACAAAATTTGAGTCTGGCTACTTTATCTTGTATGCAAGAAGAAGGCAGTCGTCTGTGCTCTGTTTCTCTCGATGAACATAGTCACCTACGAACATATAGTCTGCTTCAGGTGGGTAGCCAACATAGACGATTAAGCGGAGGAGATTAGTTAGTGGTCATGGATATCCCCTGTGAATGAGTCAAGAAGCTATTAAATGTTGTACATGATTCCAATAATTGTGTCATTGTAGATCACAAATTGGTCACGGTGAGTAGCTTACTCTGCATATTATTGATCACAATGCAGGCATGAAGATAATCTTTGTGTTCTACTATAGTATTCACTCTGCATTACAAGGTTATGTACTTTATTTACATGATAATATGATGTATAACAAAAAGTTGGTTCCAAGTTGCACAAGAATTTAAAAAATTGGTACAACCTTGTGCATTGATGGAGCTTCATTTTTGTTAGTCAAATTTATAATGGAATAAGATCATTGAATCAGCAGCAAGTAACTCCTTTCAAGTATCTGCTATGAAGTGCATCTACTTGAGATCTCTTAAAGATAAAGATGGTTCCAGTATGAGAACATCTCTGCATTAATTTGTATACAAAATTGGTGGTTTCCCAACTGCTTAAATTGTGTTCTATGTTATGCATAGGCAGATACACCATTGTTTTGCAGTCCATTTATCTCTGTTATCACTGTTTTTTAATGTGGACCTGTGATGTTTGTTTTTGAATTTGACCTTCACATTTTAGGGCCGTATGATTCTTTGTTTTGTATATCACTAACTCATTGGTCATTGTCAAACTAGCCAGATTGATGTATGATTACCTCTTCCTCCATCCTACACAGTGATACAGTATCCATTTTGATATCGACATATTTCTATTCCAGTATATACATTTTTGATATTTTTGAAGTTTCTGATACCATAATCATTTTCAATGATTTTGTTTCTAGTTCCGTTTCCGAAAATTATATTTAGAAATGAAAACAATTTGACCCTTTTTACGTCTGTTTCCATTGGTGTTTTTACTACCGACTAGTATCGTATAGTCGCGCGTTTGTTCTCGATGAACTAGCTAGCGAAACACAAAGGATTTATAGTGGTTTAGGCAAGAATATCCAATGTTTAGTTTCGATCGCTCCTCTGTTCTTTGTTAGCTCGAAGGATTTGTTATAGTGGTTACAAGCGAGTTCTTCGTGGAGTACGCGTCGCATCCTTGAAGAGGAGGCCTCAGGACTCTTTTATAGCCGGCTCGGTAATCGCCCTGTGCTATCACTTTTGTCTACTCCGACTTCCTCATAAATGGGGTAGGTGATATAATGTTTCTTATCTCTTCGCCGTGTTTTCTGAGCTTACCTTGGGTCGCGGAAGTCGGCGTCGCACCTGTTGTGGTCTTGTCACCAGACGTAGCTCTGGTCTTGTCACCAGCCTGCATCGTACTACAATACTCGCCTGCCACTGTGTAGAACGGGATGATACGAGGAAGGCGTCAGCAGAGACCGTGATTCATGTCAGAATTTGTAAGTACATCTAGGCACCCTATTGAGGTTTTTGGATGATCGATGACAAACAAGTTAAAAGACACAAAAAAAAGTTGACTTTGATGGAAAAAAAGCTATAGCGACAGAAAAGACTTAGTATAGAATCTAGTATCTTGGTGTGTGTGAAATATCCTCTCAAGAGCTTAGTTGTTGCATGAGAAGAAGAGAGAGGGTAACCAAAACTAAAATTGACACACACAGCGGACTATTCCGCACAACAAGGACTTAGCCAATTTTTCCAACAGACAATCAGTCATCGAATTTGTCCGTTCTTGAACAGACTAGTGTGTTATATGCTGCTGGAATACATCATACCTTTTTCAAAACTCACATCCTAGTCTGAATACTCACTGTAACACATTGGACTTGTTTCACAACTTACATCCTAGTCCGAAGGTAATCACTGTAACACATCGGACTTGTCCGTTCCACCAAGGACTTGTCCGTTATACCCTATTGTACCACTTTAGACTAGTCTGATCCCTATGCGGACTAGTTAGGTCTTTTAAGGTTTGCAGACTCATACTTCAAAAAGTGGCGACACACCTATTTTACACACATCACCACACCAGACTAGTCCGGTGTCCATCACGGACTAGTCCACATGTAAAAACGTAACAATCACTTTTCGGGACTTCTATAAAAAGGAGACCCCCCCAATTTATTTCATGCCAATCTTGAACCCTAGCGCCGCCACTGCATCCAAGAGCACAAAACACTCCTCTCCACACATTCTAACCCACTAAGAGTCACATCTTTGGGGTTTGAGAATATGGAAAGGGAGAGTGATGATCTCATCGACAATTGAGCTCTTGGGTTTGATTTCTTACATACTCCTGTTAATTCTTGTGTAATTTTTGAGTGTTTTGATCATTGTTTCGTTTGTAATCTTATGGGAGCTCTCAACTTGTAAGAAAGCTCCAAAAACCCGGTGATTATCCTTTGTGATAGTGGAGATCAAGTCGGCCTTCAGTGACTTGTGGTGAGGGAAGGATTGGTGAAGACCCAACCCTTTGTTGGCTCCTCAACGAGGACATCGATCCATTGTGTGGGATTGAACCTCGGTAAAAATTGTCTGTGTCTTGCGTTCTATATTCATTGTTTTCATCATTATCACTAGCTAGGGCATAAACTTGATCCCACTTGCAACTCGTGTTAATCTAATCTTGGATGTGCCTAGAGGGGGGTGAATAAGCCTTTTGATCTCCTAAAACACTTAATTCAAACTGGTTAAAATTTGGATACCGGACTAGTTCGAGGTTAGTCAGCACAGTGATTAAGTTTAAATCTTTTTGTGTTTTCTTCAAATTTGTCGCAGCGGAAGGTATTAAACTACTCTAATAACTTTAACAAGTATAACGAAGATGTCTACTTTAGCTCACATGCTTCCATTGAATTTTGTCGCCTACCTCAGTCTTTCGAGCTCGGGCTCGGACATGCTCCTGTCCCGACCTCGGTGGTCGAGGCCCAAACGTCGCATCCCGCCTCGGGCCCATAGTTGGATACGACGCGCACCGTATTGCATCAAAATACTATTGTCGATATGTATTCTTTAGCACTCGAGGTACAGAATCATGCCAGTTTTCGCCGTTTTCATCCCTCATGCGTGCTCCTGCTGATTTGTCGTATTCTTATTTGTTATGAAAGTATAGTTAAACTGAATATTGCTGAAAAGACCAATGAAATTTATGACACATCAGTGAGAGCACGTATGAGAGCATGAAATGAGAGTATACAAGACGTATCCCGCTCACTGCGGTGTTCTTGCTCCAACCTCTGCAGAGCCGTCGGAGCTGGGTTTTGCTCCACTGCTACAGACGGCTGTTGTTTCCTGAACTGGTGGGGGACTCGACCAGAGTAGTTGGTGTCATGCGTAAGGCGAGACCAATTAGTTAACAGAATATGAGACAAACACCTTTGAATATCAATATTTTTAGAAACCCTGCAGGGAAACTATATTAAGTAGAGTATGAAAAATGGTTACATGAACAGAGTTTTACATGTCGCACAAGTGGTGCAAAATAAAATGGAGGAGTACAGCTTAGTTTGTAGGGTGTTGAGTGATTAGGGAGAGGAAACGCGCCCCTGCTGCCGTTCACAGGTTTGCTTATTCTCGGATGTCCATGAGCACCTCCCAGTCAGTCTTTCACTGTCATGGAAAATGCTGCTGTTGCGTTCTCGCTGAAGGCTCCAACATACCAGAATGGTCAGGGAGCGCTGCCCCCTGCTGGGGGGAGACCGGCTGCGTGCAAGTCCAGAGAACCAATGAGGAAGGGACTGCACCGCGGGCCATGCTGACGGTCCAAGCTGGGGTGCCTGGAAAGATTGAGAGACTTGCACCTAGATTTGCTTAGAGAAATGATGCTCAACGAAGAGGTGATGGCTTGTCTCCAGATTCTGTCGACATAAGACACAAAAGTAGGAGTTTGGCCAGCCTCTCCTCTGCAACCTGCTCTCCGTCTAGATGCGGTCCTGAAGCATAAGCCAGGTGAAAACCTTACATCGCGATGGAGCCCAAGGTTTTCAGAAGACCTCGAGGTTGTCCGAGGCTATGCTTCCAACAAACTGGAGCTTGTAAGCGAATTGGGAGGAGTATTCCCCACTTGACGAGAATGTCCAGGTGATAGTGTCCGGGTTCTCATCGTGCGGGTCAAAATCTATGTCCGTGAGCAGCACCCCATAGTCCAACAATCAGCTGTAGCAGCTCCATGTTTAGGTTATGCGTTGTGTCATGTAGCCATGCCTGATCATGCAAGGCATCGGCCACTGTCCTCCCTTTTCTCTTCGCATGTTGAAAAATCATTGGAAATCTCGCAGCCGGGGAGAGCCCGTGTATCCAGCTGGATGTCAAAAACTTGGCCGTCTAACCATTGTGCACAGTCACACGCGTGGCAAGAGCAAAAAGGTCCAGGTTAGAGGCATCTAGGGGCAGTTCAGAACCTGACCACGGCTTGTTTGGGGTCTTCTAGGTATACCACATCCATGGCAGGCGCAAGGCCCGTCTGAACCTTCCCAAATCCGATATACCTAGGCCACCAGTAGACAGAGGTCAGCATATTCGGCTCCAACTCACCTTTGCTTTGCCAGCATGCCAAACTTGTGTTCCATACCAGAAGAACCTCTGCCGCAACTTGTCAATCTCCTTAAGGAATTTTTTGGGACACGAAGGGCAGTCATGGCATACACCGGTAGCGCTAATAATGTTGTGCGGATTAACTCTCGGCGGCCTCAGATAGAAAGAAGTCTGCCCTGCCATCCTTGAAGACGATACAACATTTTGTCCTTGATGTCTCGCAAGTCGACCAATGTCAGCCATCCCAAAGAAATGGGTAGGCCGAGGTATTTGGTTGGAAAATCTGGTTTCTGTCCTGAAAAGTCTGAGAAAACATTGGCTTGGGTTTGGTCATCACATCGGACGGCTGAGATGGAGCTCGTGCTATCATTAACTTTCAAACCCGTGGCTTCTCCAAATTTCCTCAGAACCTCCATTATGAAGTCCAGCTCGTTTCGGCATGGATTGAAGAAAAGAATAGCATCATCGTCATAGAGTGATATCCGTGACCGCGCCGTTCTTGCCACCAGCACGGATAAGTGTATTTCTTGCGATGCAAACTGAAAGATCGCTTCAATGGTGTCAAAAGCGATGATGAAGAGATAAGGAGAGAGCGGGTCACCTTGGCGCAATCCATGCTTGTGTTCAATCCGTGGGCCTGGTATTCCAGTCTGTTGGATCATCGACGAGGCTGTTGTGAACAATGCCACAATCCAGTTTCGCCGCTTCGGTGGAAAGCCCCTATGTTCCAGAAGCTCAATGATATATTCCCATGATAGGGTGTCAAAAGCCTTCGATATGTCAATTTTCATAAGCACAAGACATTTCCTTTGGTGATAGTATGCTCTGGCCAGATTTTGCACGTAAAGGAAACTTTCTTGGATGCACCTGGTGGAGATAAAGGCGCTTTGTGAGTCTAACACCAAATCTCTAACATACAGCGACAACCTTAATGCGTGGACTTTGGAGAAAATCTTTGCGAAGGAGTTGATCAAGATTATAGGCCGGAAATCTGAGGGGGCCTCTGCTGTTTCATTCTTCGGGATGAGGGTGATCAATGCATCATTTTGTTTGCCCAGTATGGAGGTTGTGCATGCTATGAAAGGCAACAACCACATCATGCTTCATTATTGGCCAAAATCTTTTTGTAGAAATCCATGGTGAAGCCATCAGGCTCAGGAGCCTTCTCTACCGGTAGCTCCTTTATCGCCTTCCAAATTTCCTCCTCTGTAAAAGGCGCATCAAGTTGGTTTGGTGGGATCTTGTAATTGTAGGGCCTCCCAATTGATTTTGGACGTGCAGGTCTGCTTCTTTCCAACAATGTTCGAAAATAGCGGTGCAACTCCCATTCTTTGTCCCAGTGTGTGCAGGCATAGCCTTGGTGCTGAAGCTTAATCCGGGAAATGTAGAACTTTCTCTTCTGCCCATTTGCTTTCACGTGGAAGCAATGCGTGTTGGCATCTCCCTCCTTCAACCAGATGGCTCGCGATGCTTTCATGCGCTATGCTCGCTCAACCGCGGCTAGCC
Source organism: Tuctoria greenei (assembly GCA_036927565.1). Taxonomy (NCBI): domain Eukaryota; kingdom Viridiplantae; phylum Streptophyta; class Magnoliopsida; order Poales; family Poaceae; genus Tuctoria; species Tuctoria greenei. The sequence goes on from JAYESD010000007.1 coordinate 9,118,666, forward strand.
CAGGAACCCTTGATTTCACATCCTTCCGCAGTTGAGCTTCCTTGATGGACAGTGGTCTACTATCACGTGCACTTTCTAGCCTCAAGATTACATTGTTTGCCATATGCAACTGCAGGGTAGCTTGGCCAAAGAACTTGTTGCTCCACTTCCGCAACTTCCTTTTTGTATGCCTTAGTTTTTGTTGCAGCACCGTCAGGGCCGACGTACCCTCCACTCGCTGCTCCCAGGCAGCCGTCACCGCCTCCATAAAACCAGGCAGTCTGCTCCAAAAAGTTTCAAATTTGAAAGCATAAACATTCCTTGGTGTTTCTTGCCTGTTTAGGATCAACGGGCAATGATCCGAGATGGAGGTGGATAGGGCCTGCACATACGTGTGGGGGAATTTTGCCTCCCAATCGCCATTGCAAAGCATGCGATCATGCTTGACAAGAACCGGGTTTGATCTTTCATTTGATCGGGTGTAGCGTTGGCCATGTAACTGAAGATCAAAGAGCTCAAGTCTATCCAAAGTGTGCTGGAAAGCACCCATCAGCTATCTGTTCAGGTTGTTGTTGCTTTTGTCTCTTGACTCCAAGATCATGTCGAAATCTCAAACGCAAAGCCACGACACCCCTTGCGCTGGCTTCATAGATTCCAATTCAGCGAAAAATCGTAGCTTCTCAGCATCCTCCGTCGATCCATAGAGGATTGAGAGAAGGAAAGAAGTTCCTTCGGCTCTTGTGTAACATGTGAGGGATAGGTTGAACTCTCTCAGAATTGGTTGAGTGCCATGGATAAGAGATAAGTTCCATGCACATGCAATGCCACCCCTCGTGCCCTGGGATGGTAGACATACAATCTGATCAAGTGTTTGTCCAAAGATCTCAACACCAACTGAGCTAGGGATTTCTTGCAATTTGGACTCCCGGAGGCACAGCACACTATGGAGGGGGAATTGGCACTGAGAAGGGTAGAGAAAGCAGCATGCCTGGCTGTGGAGTTCAAACCACGGACATTCCAGGATATGATAGATACGGGATCATTCATTAGGAAACATATAAGCTACTAATAGATAGGACACACTCCTAACACTTCTAAAACACAAGGGAGACATCCACCAAAGACCCCAAATGTTGTCTCCCGTGACCATCCCACAAACCCTAACATAACATCAAAGTATTGTAACATGGATCCCGTTGACCACTGCCGTGATAGGCCAACATCATTCGGCTGGGGGGCGGACTCAGACCGCTATACATCTGTTGACATTTCTTACATCACATATAAAAATCCGCGAGCGCACGAAAACTGTCATGTAGCACTTCCCCTTAAGAGTATTCCCAAGGGTATCAAATCCAAAGAACATGTGTGCTAATCTTATGACCTAATCCATTTAAGGACACAAAGTTGTTTTGTAGGCAAGGAAGAGAGAGGAATTCAAAGTATTGATTCTAATTCAAAGGAATTTGCAGTAGTTGCTTGCTTCAGGCATGGGTTTACTCCTAGCAACACTAGGTCGACTCCCGCCAAGAGCCTATGGCATAGCCGAACGTGGAGGATTACTAAGGACGGATAGGGCTATCACCACCTACTGCCTATCTCTTCAATCTTTGGGTCTACGAGATATTCACTGGTGATTTCTAACCTAAGCACCACACTTACGTTCTAAATCACAACTCTAGTTGTTTCGAACACAAAGTTACAACTATAGTCTCTAATAAATTAAAGCAATGAACCCACAAGTAGCTAATTGTGCAAACTACAATGAATTAAGAATCAAACTTGAATTGAATTCACAAAGGGCTTACTTGATTTGAGTAACACCTTTGTAGGGGTACAAGTGTAGAAGAGGGACTTGACAAGCCCAAGCCACCTTCTCCTGAACTCTCATCACACTCTTCTTCTACTTGGCAGCCTCTAGGACTACTCTAAACCTTAGGAGTGGTATTCTATTCTCAACTTTTGGTGTGTGTGTGTGTGTGTGTGTGTGAAGTGAGGTGTGGGGTGCTATTTATAGGGGGGAAGGGTTAGTTCCTGCCACCAAATGCGCGTGAATCAGTCACTCATGACTTACTCCAAGCCCGGAGGAGTCAACACATGACATTTGACCAGGTTTGGTGCCACTCCCTAGTCGGCCGACTAGGGAGGTCAGCCGACCTGGTCACAGCTTCGTTGGGACTGTGCTTTCTCTAGGTCTCTGCCAGGTGGGTCCCATCCCTTTAAATGAGTGCTACACCGTTGGATGGCCTCGGATACTTCTATTTGTGGACCATTTCATCCATGTGATGACATGTGGCATTGCCTGATTCGTCAAAATCCAATTTTATGGATTACTCCCTGCATGTCTTGGTATTTTGGGTCTAAATCCACCTGCATATAAATAAACAACAACACTTGTGGAATTGGTTAGTTTTTAACCCTACCACTACATTGTGTTTCTCATTTGTGCACATTATGAGGTGAATTGACGGTCTAAATATGGTACTTAAGGACCGTCAACAACAAACTCAGCAACTTCAGCGTTGTCGTCCTCGTCGAGAGAAGCAGAATGCTCCGTGGACACCATGGCACCAGAGGCTTCCGCCATTGCTTCGGAGTTGAGGTTGAGCGCCCTTCGGATGGAATTGATGGTTTGGCGTGAGAGTGGTGCCTTGAAGACATGCAGGTAATTGGCCAGAGCAGCGTCATCGACGAACTGTCCTTCCTCAATGAGGTCGAGTTCACAAATGAGGCGGTGTGGGGCTCTGTGCGCTATGGGCACCAGAGATTTGTTCACTGCCTGACGGGCACTCTTGTTGGAATAAATGGGCTAGGCCCATCTAATATTCAGAATTAATTCCCAGTAAATCTCAAAGGCCCATTAGTGCAAGAGAGGGTGGTGCTAAATGTTTAGTCCGACATGGGAAGTGGAAGTGGAGCAACCCCTACATATAAGAGAGTTTGCTCTTCCACTCCTTGAGTGAGAGAGAAGAGAGGAATAGAGGGGTGGCCCATGCGCACTCCTCCTCCTCCTCGCTCGCTCGCCTCGCCACGCCACGCCACGCGTCGCCCCGCCCCGCACGTGCACACGCGCACGCTTGTGTTCGTGTGAATTTGAGCCTCGAGCCGAGCCCATATTTTATATATTTGCACAAAATTAAATTGGGCTTTGGGTTTTTGGGATTCTGAATTTTTTGGGGCTACCGAGACAGAGTCCAAGTCGTTGGAGACGGACGCTTTTACGACTGTGGAGTCGGTTCGGATCCGGATCGCACACGAACTGCCTCTGTGGGACTCTATAAATACGGGCGTGCGCGGTACGGCAGAGGACATCCCACGATCATATTGTTTCCCATGTTCGCGTTCCTTGCGCCGCCTTCTAGTCTTCTCTATCTCAAGCGCCGGTGTGCATCGACGATCGGGAGAGCAGGTCTCCGGGACTGCTCGCCCTTGCGATCCTGCACTGGGAGAGGGCGAATAAGGTTTTTGGGAAGCGCTCCGCGTGACTACTCGCGTTCTTCACCACGGGTCGTCCACCGAGGAGATAGGGCGCTGCGGCCCAACATCGTCACCAACATCTGCAGCGATTGTTCATCGTCAGATCCACAGCGGTTCGTTCGGCTTCAAATCGGTACGCGTTATTTCTCGTCCCGTCTGTCTGCCGATCGTTGCTGTTTTCGCGTGTTTTTCCAGAATTGTTCAGTAAATTGCCTCTTATTTTCTAACAATCCAAAAACCTTATTAGGCAATTTCCTGAGTTGAACATGATGACTTTAGCCGATGCACTGAGGCCGGAGAAATTCTCTGGCGTGCACTTCAAGAAGTGGCAAGTTAAGGCCACGCTCTAGCTCCAATCGCTTAAGATCTTCTGGGTAATCGAGGGCAGGCCTCAAAGTCCTTTGTCTGTTGAAGAACAGACGAAGCTCAAGGAAGCCAATTCTGCCCTGAGAGGATGCATCTTAAGTGTTCTTGACAATAAACTCTATGATGTCTATCTGATACTCGCAGATGGTAAGGAGCTCTGGGATGCACTTAACGCTAAGTATAGTGCAGCCGATGCAGACGGTGAACTATATATCATGGAGAATTTTCATGACTACAAGATGGTTAACAACTGTCCTGTAGTTGAACAATCTCATGAAATACAGTGCCTTTTGAGAGAGCTCAATCTCCTTAAGTGTCCTTTACCCAACAAGTTTGTGGTTGGGTGCATTATTGCAAAGTTACCTCCATCGTGGAGGAACTTTGCCACAGCTCTCAAACACAAGAGACAAAAAATATCAGTTGAAAACCTGATAGCATCTCTTGATGTTGAGGAGAAGGCTTGGGCTAAGGACACTACTGAGAAAGGAGGCGAGGGTCAATCTAGCGCCAATGCTAATATGGTGCAGAAACCCAATGTCAAGAACAAAGGGAACAAGTATCAATTCAAGCCAAACAAAACTACTGCTTTCAAGAAGAAGAAGAAGTCAAACAAAGCCAATGATGGTTGCTGCTACACCTGTGGGGAGCAGGGACATTTTTCCAAGGACTGGCATGAGAGGGCAGACCATAGAGGGAAAAAGAATTTCAACATAGTGACGTCTAGCAATGCAGATGGGTACGGTTATTCTTTTACTGTTCTTTCTGTTTCTCAAACATCATCTTGGTGGTTTGATACGGGTGCTAATGTTCATGTATGTTCTGACATGTCCATGTTTACTTCTTACCGGTTCATCCGAGATTCTGCCGTCGTAATGGGGAATGGGTCACATGCTTCTGTTCGTGGTGTTGACAAGGTCGATCTGAAGTTCACTTCGGGAAAGATTGTCTACTGAAGAATGTGCAGCATGTCCCTACTATGAACAAGAATCTTGTTAGTGGTACCCTTCTATGCAGAGATGGGTTTAAAGTAGTTTTAGAGTCCAATAAAATAGTTGTATCTAAGCATGGACAATTTATTGGTAAAGGCTATGAATGCGGAGGCTTGTTCCGCTTTTCTCTTTTGGAGTTTAATAATAAGTCAGTAAACCATATTTGTAACGGTATTAATGATGATGCAAGTGTTTGGCATTCTCATTTATGTCACATTAATTTTGGTTTAATGAATCGGCTATCTAGTCTCAAATTAATTCCAGAATTCAACATTGTCAAAGTTTCTAAGTGCCATAGTTGTGTGCAGTCAAAGCAACCTCGAAAGCCTCACAAGGCTGTCGATGAGAGAAACTTAGCATCATTAGAACTCATACATTCTGATCTATGCGAGATGAATGGTGTGTTGACAAAAGGTGGAAAGAAATATTTTATGACATTAATAGATAATTCTACTAGATTCTATAAATATAAAGTAGAAAACCAATTAGAGAGAAAGATCAAACGTCTTAGGTCAGATCGTGGTGGTGAGTATTTTCCCAAAATATTTGATGATTTTTGTGTGGAACACGGTATTATACCTAAGAGGACGCCTCTCTATTCACCCCAATCAAACGGGGTAGCCGATAGGAAAAACCGCACATTGTGTGACTTGGTGAATGCCATTTAGACACGTCCGATTTATCTAAGGCATGGTGGGGTGAGGCTCTATTGACTTCATGTCATGTCCTAAACCGCGTTCCAAACAAGAATAAAGAGAAAACCCCTTATGAGGAGTGGGTTGGGAGAAAACTATCACTTTCATACTTGCGTACTTGGGGATGTTTGGCAAAGGTCAATGTTCCAATTACCAAGAAATGCAAGCTGGGACCAAAGACAGTGTATTGTGTCTTTCTAGGCTATGCTCATCGGAGCATCGCATATAAATTTTTAGTAGTTAAATCTGAGGTACCTGATATGCATATTGATACTATTATGGAATCTCATGATGCAACATTTTTTGAGAATATTTTTCCTATGAAAGATATGCATAGCACTGTTAGGATCTCTTCTGAAATTTGTCCTGAATCCACTACAACTAGCGAGTTTCTTGATACACCATTTGAGAGTGTCCCAGAGGAGGAACACAATGAAATAACTCAATCGAGTAAGAGATCACATACTGCAAAATCCTTCGGTGATGATTTCATTGTGTACCTTGTGGATGATACTCCTAGATCCATAGCAGAGGCATATGCATCGCCTGATGCAGATGACTGGAAAGAAGCAATTCATAGTGAGATGGACTCAATTCTTTCCAATGGAACCTGAGAGTTAACTGAACGGTCGTACGGGTGCAAACCAGTAGGCTCCAAGTGGGTGTTCAAGAAGAAGCTCAGGCCCGATGGTACTATTGAAAAGTACAAGGCAAAACTAGTTGCAAAGGGCTATACTCAGAAGGAAGGTGAAGACTATTTTAACACCTATTCACCTGTTTCTAGAATGACGACAATTCGTGTACTACTTTCTTTGGCTGCCTCTTATGGTCTAATCATCCATCAAATGGATGTAAAGACAGCTTTCCTGAACGGAGAGTTGGAAGAGGAAATTTATATGGAACAGCGAGATAGATTCGTAGTAAAAGGTGAGGAGACAAAGGTGTGCAAATTGTTGAAATCCTTGTATGGCCTGAAACAAGCACCTAAGCAATGGCATGAGAAGTTTGATAGTACTTTGACATTTGCGGGCTTTGTCATCAATGAGGATGATCGGTGTGTGTACTATCGCCATGATGGGGGCGATAGAGTTATATTATGCTTGTATGTGGATGATATACTCATTTTTGGTACAAGTATTGATACAATTTCTGAGGTAAAGTCTTTTCTATCAAAGTGTTTTGATATGAAAGATCTGGGAGAAGCTAATGTTATTCTGAACATTAAGTTGAATAAGGATGAGAGTGAAATTACTTTAAGTCAATCCCACTATGTTGAGAAAATCTTGAGCCAGTTCGGCTTTATGGATAGCAAGATTTCTCCAACGTCTTATGATCCTAGCGTGATACTCAGAAAAACAAGAAAGAGTCGAGAGATCAACTTAAATATTCTCAGATGATCGGTTCACTTATGTACTTAGTGAGCGCAATCCGCCCTGATATCTCGTTTGCTGTGAGCAAACTAAGCAGGTTCATGTCAAACCCGGGTATAGATCATTGGCATGCACTTGAAAGGGTTATGCACTACTTGAGAAGTACAATGAGTTATGGAATTCACTATACTAGGCATCTGGCCGTGCCAGAGGGTTATAGTGATTCGAACTGGATCTCTGATGTTGATGAACTCTATGCCACAAGTGGATATGTGTTCACTCTAGCGGGTTGCGCTATATCATGGAGGTCTTGCAAACAGACCATTTTGACAAGGTCAACCATGGAAGCAGAACTCACTGCTTTAGAGACAGCAACTGTAGAGGCAGAATGGCTGCGAGAGATCTTGATGGATTTGCCTGTAGTTGAGAAACCATTATCGGCAATCCTTATGAACTGTGACAATCAGACGATGATTGCTAAAGTGACCAGTTATAAGGATAATGCAAAGTCATCAAGACATGTCAAGAGACGTTTAAAATCTGTCAGGAAAATGAGAAACTCCAGAGTTATTACTATTTCGTACATACAAATAGACAAAAATCTGGCAGATCCCTTTACGAAGGGTCTATCACGTAATGTGATAGAAAGTGCATCGAGAGAGATGGGTTTGAGACCCATTGATGTGACACCATAGTAGTAACCCAGCCTATGTGATCGGAGATCCCATGAATTAGGACATGGGAAAACAAGCTAATGGTTCACCGAGGAGAGTACTTCCTTTATACCCTCTCTATGTGAAGATGCACACTTGTACTCTCAAACTATAAGGCAGGTTGGCGATTTACCTTAATGTGTTTCTGTTGGCTATGTGTAGCAAAGATGCCGTCCTACAGGGCAGTCTTGAAGGAAACACACATATATGAGCTCCGACTGTCTAACCTCGCAGTCTGTGAGATTTGGGTGATCTTTGGAAGAGACTAGGGAGTACGACATATATGCTCCACCCGCGGGGTAGACTACTGGTAGTCAAGTACTGGTAATGGTCTTTGGGTGAAGTCAGTTCACACAAAACTTGCAATTCAAGGCGTAGTCTATTGTTCAAATTGTGACCTGATGAAACTTGAGGATCTAGGCAGAAGTTCAACTTCACAGTCTCTACCGAAACACTAGTATATCAAACAAGGAAACAGAATGACATCTCTCCTAATGTCTTTGAGATCTGTTGGGGGATTGTTGGAATAAATGGGCTAGGCCCATCTAATATTCAGAATTAATTCCCACCTCAAAGGCCCATTAGTGCAAGAGAGGGTGGTGCTAAATGTTTAGTCTCACATGAGAAGTGGAGCAACCCCTACATATAAGGGAGGTTGCTCTTCCACTCCTTGAGTGAGAGAGAAGAGAGGAAGAAAGGGGTGGCCCATGCGCGCTCCTCCTCCTCCGCCTCCTCGCTCGCTCGCCTCGCCACGCCACGCCACACCTCGCCCCGCCGCGCACACGCGCACGCACGCGCGTGTTCGTGTGAATTCGAGCCTTGAGCCGAGCCCAGATTTTATATTTTTTGCAGAAAATTAAATTGGGCTTTGGGTTTTTGGGCTTCCGAATTTTTTTGGGGCTACCGAGACAAAGTCCAAGTCATTGGAGACGGACGCTTTTACGACTGCAGAGTCAGTTCAGATCCGGATCCTCCGGATCGCACACGAACCGCCTCCGTGGGACTCTATAAATACGAGCGTGTGCGGTGCGGCAGAAGACATCACACGATCAGATCGTTTCCCACGTTTGCATTCCTTGCGCCGCCTTCTAGTCTTCTCCATCTCGAGCGCCGGCGTGCATCGACGATCGGGAGAGCAGGTCTCCGGAACTGCTCGCCCTTGCGATCCTGCACTAGGAGAGGGCGAATAAGGTTTTTGGGAAGCGCTCCGTGCGACTGCTCGCGTTCTTCACCACCGGTCATCTACCGAGGAGATCGGGCGCTGCGGCCCAACGTCGTCACCAACGTCTAAAACGGTTGTTCGCCGTCAGATCCACAACGGTTCGTTCGGCTTCAAATCAGTACGAGTTATTTCTCGTTCCGTTTGTCTGCTGATCGCTGCTGTTTTCGCATGTTTTTCCGGAATTGTTTAGTAAATTGCCTCCTATTTTCTAACAACTCTCGCGGGAGGATTCCGCGGAGGCGGCACGCATCCTCATCACGCATTTCGCCGGGGGTCCGCTAGGAGAGCAAGTGCTGGCACAGTGAAGAACCGGTTCAGAAACTCCTGGGAGGCAGACGGTGCATCCGCGGGGCCGTCAAGGGAGGGTGCAACAATCGGCGGGGTAGCATCAACCCCACCCATGTCACCCTGGGTCAGAGGCGTCGGAGGCTGGGTGGAGTGGTCGGCAGTCGGCACCGGAGGAGTGGCAACAGTTTTGCAAGGAGGTCGTCGTCACTCCCCATCGCTGATGGATCGTGTGTTGGTGCAGGGGTTGAGCAGATCTTGAGGGAGCACCAGGGAGGGTGATGCGACAAACAGCTCCCCCCAGGCATCAAAGAGTGTCCTTCTGGGCAGCATGCACGTCAGTGCATGGGCAGTCGCGGCTTTGCCATGGACGTCAAGGCGCACGGTTGCACCATGCTCTGCGATCCAAGGCCGCCTGGCGGACCCATGTCCAGATGGGCTTGGTGATGGGCCGACGAATGTTCTACAGTGTGCACCAATGAAGGAACGAAAGCGAAGCGTGGGCCCTGGAGCTCCAAGGAGGCGGTCGGTAGGGCCGGCGCAGGGAACCGGCAAAGGACGTCTAGGCCGCGAGGAGGGGAGCGCCCGCGTCCCACTTGGCTGGAGTGGCTCGGTTCACCAGCAGGTCGGCGACCCGGGGATCTTGAGCGGCGACGGGAGTTTGGGAGGTCCGCAACGGGAAATCTGCGGGCGTTGATGTTGAGCCTCCAGTCCCCAACAGGGGTAGAGTCATCGTCATGGTCGTGCCGCCGATGGTCGGCATGGCGAGCTACCACCGTAGTCCGGGGCACGCGCGCCGTCAAGGACCCCCATGCGCCAGGTGAAGCGATGCAATGCTAGACCTCTGTCACCGTCCGAACCCGAAGAGTCCGAGGAAGGCATGCCACTCTGAGCAGAGTCTGGGGATGCAGGGGGAGGCAGTGAATGATCATAGTAATTTGCAAGATGGATGGTAAGATCAGGAACAACTGCTGTGCAATTTTCTGTTTTGTGCAAGCGTGCAATCTTCATATCTTAATTGTTCTTTATCGATCCAAGGGTGTTGCACTTTTAACACTTAAATCCCCCACCTGGTGCTGTTGACAATATGCAAAAAGAACGCTGAGTGTAACCACCCTTAGATTGATAAAGAACGGTTAAGATGTGAAGATTGCATACTTGCACAAAACAGCAGATTGCACATCAGTTGTTCTCGAGAAGATCAACTTTCTGTCCTTCAGGTGGAATGATCGTTCCCTCCATAGCTGGGGGGCCATCCCCCAGTCCAGAGCGCCCCGCGCGATGATTGAAGAACGTCACCATCTTTGAGTGTGGCAGGAGGTCTGAATTCTGCATCCAAACGACAAAACTAAAGGCGTCTGTCTTGGAGCAGTGGTAAGATTCTTGCATCATGTAGTCAAAGACGCAGACGTCGCCCAACACCTGCGGCACCCCATCAGTAGACCAAGCATGGAGTGGTAGGTTTTCGATGAAGATTGTGTCGTGGTAAGGCCATCCAATGGTGCGTGCAAGTTAGGGGATCCAGTTTTGGACCCGGAGCTGCTCTCCCGCAATGTAGAAGGAGCCTCAATGGAGAACCCGACCACAATGTTCTAGTAGGGCGAACCGTGCGAGAAAAGCAGTCGGGTTGAGGCAGGAGATCAACACTCCCCGACGGTAGATGCAGTACTGCTAGAGGATGGCATCCTTAGCAGCCGACAGGCCATCCCGTCGTCCGAAGGAAGACGGGGTGATGATGGTAGTCTACTGGCGGAGACGATGAAGATCATACGCCATTACCGCACCAAGCACTACAGCAGCTTGCCCCTGACGTGGGTGTTGGGGGGCCAGGCTAGGCTCATAGGTTCTCAACGTTGCACGATCGGTGGCGGGTTTGGGAGGGTGTAGGGGGGAAAGTGAGTCTGCTTTGGATGTTCAGCTTTGGAGCAAGCAGACAGGGATGTATTGCCCGGTGACCGTCCAGACCGGGGGAAGCGGGCATTGCTTAGCAAAATGCCCGGAGGCAAGGCAAGAGAAGCATTTAGGGGGGGGGGGGTCGCGGCTGTTGGTATTTCTTAACACTACAGGTCATCTCCAGTGAGAGATGAGATTTGCAAGCGCATGGAAGATGTCGTTGTAGTATTTCATCCAAGAGTATTCCCAAGGGTATCATATTTATCCCAAAGAAAGACGGTAAAGTAGAGTAAACACTATTCTTATGATCAAGATATAGGTACTAAGTAATTATTATAACAGGGGTAACATGATAATAGAGATAGTGTGACACACACCTAATCAATCTACTCTAAGGGTAAGGTTGTCCTAGTGAGGGTTATACTACGAGAAGGGGCTGCTCCTACTGTGCTCTAATTACTCATATACATTGTCTATTAGTGTACACATGAAAATGCTAAGGATGAATACTAGGGCTTAGTGGTCCAACACATCAGGCACGAGTTTACCCCTAACAACATCAAGATGATTCCCGCCACGAGCCTGCAGCATAGCCGAACGAGGCATCCAACACTACTTAACTATCTAAGCACCACACTTACATGTTAAGTAAATATCTTAGGAGTTGCAATACAAGATTCATACTAAGGCAATGACTAACCTAAACATCCTTGAACCAATGTTGAGACCAAGCACTAATATATTCATATTAACATAATCATATTATTACCTAATTAACCATAATGGTGGTGTTTGATGTTTATGATAATAAGATATGAACATTATGACTAGCTCATAATAACATCTACGCCTAGCACATGTATGGACTCCACAACCAAAAAAGGAATGCTTTGTCCAAGTATATGAATAAATAAAGGCTACTAATAATATTATAATAAGACGTAAAGTCACAAAGTAAAGAAAAGAGACATGAGTCATACCTTTCTCAATTTGAACTTGGGACTACAGGGTCCTCTCTACAGCCTAACCTCCACTAAGGAACTAGAAGAACTAATGTATACAAGAGAGAATGCTTGAGGGATGTGTGTAGTGAAGTGAAGCCTCTCCCCCTATTTATACATAGAGTAGAGGCGGTTTCCGCCACTAAAAGCGCGCAAATTAGTCTCCATCGCTATCATCTCACCGCAGGGAGTTGACATGTGGACGTTGACCGCATTTGGCACCAGGAAGAGGTCGGTCGACCTCCCTAGTTGGCTGACCTAGTCCTGGCATCAGTCGCAGTGTGCTTCCTCCAGGTGGCTGACAGGTGGGTGCTCTGACTATTTCGAGGCGCTACGCCGTTGGATGCCCTTAAATACTCCTATACATGGGTCATTTGATCCATGTGCTGCCACATGTTAGAGTCTGATTGGCTAGGAAGGTATTCTTTAGGATCTCTCCCTTGAATTCACTTCAATTTTGCATAAAATTCCTCCATGCACCATTTTTCTCCAAGTACAAGTGGAACTAGGTTATTTATAACTATAATGTGTGTAATAAATGTTTATTTCCTCACATAATTGAGTTATATTGATGGTCAAAATTGGTATATAACGACCGTCAACAAACTCCCCCAAGTTTACGCTTTGCTAATCCCGAAGCAAAGATAAAGACTTAGGTTGTTGATCAGGAGTTGCTACAATGTCCTATTTTTCAAAAGTACCAAGTGCACAACAAAATATTCTACCTTGCATTGAACAAATTGGCTATGGTATCTCAACCTTTTCTTAGTCATTATGGGGCTTATGCCTCATCCTTTTCTTGGGTGGTTGAAGGACATAACAGTAAAAGGAGCATGCATCACCTAAATATGAGTTCCACTTAAATTCCGGAGAATTTCAAATGGTGTTTAAGTTTAAGTTCCTCAGATGATGCACTCAATCACTCCTATGTGGGAGGTGGTATTTGTATTCTCACCAAGGCAATGTATTTCTTGTCCTACATCTAAATAAGGCTTGTATGTGGAACTTGGTAGGGATCAAGAGTAAGCATATTTGCAATACATATATTGCTAAGTCAAAAGAGTAAGCTTTAGGAGAAAACAAATCATACTTTTTGATCAAGATTTGAGCAAGTGTGATGGAATATTTGTGGAGTGGAAATATGAAGATGACTCCTTTGTATGCACTCTCCTTTCTTGTGAGGATGAAACATGCCTACTTATTTCTTTTTTTTTCTCTCATGCTCTTGTACATGAGCAGCATTTTCCCCTTTTTTTTCTTTTTCTTGTAGCCATGTCTTCTACTCCTCTTTTTCTTTTCAAATGTTTTGAAGAGAGTATTATGCAAGGAAAACATGGAGTATCTTTTTGATGGTGGAATGGTACGATAGAATTTTGCTAATCTTTTAGTGTAGAAGTTTAGCATGTGCTCGTGCAATCTTTATCTTAAAAGCATGTAAAGATTCTCACATAGATCTATACTAGTTTGACTAGGCTCAATGTGAAAGCAAATAGCGTATGCACACAATTTATCAACTTCAAATCATCATATGACTTTGGTACGAATTTCTATCAAATGAGGAACTCCCATTTTAAATTTTCTTCGAGAAATCAAGTTTCACTTTCAACTAGGGTATAGCAACTCTTATCACTATATCATACCCCACAACAATCTAGAATTTGGACTTAGCCTTTGCTACCCACGAATTCCAAGTTTAAGGCAAGGATATTCTAAGCTAATAAACGCAATACTTGGAGAATACTAAGTTGTATGCAAGGTACTATAAAAAATAAAACAAAGCAACTATTCATCATTTCAACTTATGAAAAGTATCAAAATTCTTATCGCATAATTTTATTTTATTAACCTAACCTATACTACATTATTATATTATTTAGATGCAAATGTGGTGAAAAGAAAGAAATAAAATAAAGGAATGCAAATGGGGTGTGATACAAGTTACCTCAAGTGGGGGTCCTCCCCCAAGCTTGTTCTTGGTCAAGGTCCGTGATAGGGGTTGAAACCCCTAACAGCGGAGGTAGGCCATGAGGTTGGACTAACCTTGATGCAGCGTGACTTTGACATTGCAGGGTTGAGTGTTGACGTTGTGTTGCCTCCCATGGGAGCCATGAGTGTGGTCGAGGAGAGTGTTGTCAATGCCACTCATCCGCACCTCAAGATCTCCCATATGTCGGGTGTCATCCTTCACTCCTTGGCTAGGATTATGATAATCTCTAACCACAAAGGAATAAGGTGTACCAATCATGTGTTGGGTGTGATCCCCCGTTCCTTGGCTAAGGTCAAAATAACCTTTAGTCACAAAGGAATAACATGCACCCAACATGTGTTAGGTGTGATCTATCGTTCCTTGACTAAGGTTAAAATAATCTTTAGCCACAGAGGAACAATGTGCACCCAATGATGGTGGCAATTCTCTTGAGCTTGAATGGGTACTTAGAATAGTTGGGAACATAGAGATCTCACTTATTCATAGCAGCCCATTGGTTGCTCATTGAAGCTTTGCATGTCAAACCTCCCACTTCATAAATCTATGATTGGCCTTAGGGATTAAATCTCGATAGGTTCAACCATGGTTCGTTACTCATTGGCCAAGAGATGTTGAAATGGTACCTCCAAATATACTTCATGTATGCCTACATAGAAACATTACTCCTGCAAGCTTCCCCTCTTGGATAGAGAGGGATGGTTATATCCCGGCATTTGTACAACTAAAACTTGGGGTTACATGATCGGATTTCATTTGTACATCTAGGGAAGAAAAACAACAAAGATACATCGGGTCCACATTCGAGTGTGCCCGTAATAATGTGTTGTTCATTGATATAAGAGTGGAGCTTTATAAATTAATCAATTTGCACATTTTCTAAAGCCCCTACTTATAGCAATGCAAGTGATAGATGTACACTCTATTGATTCCCTCATCTTAATTTTTTTAACCATCATGACTTTTATAAGAGCAATTTTTTGGATCATGGTAAACAAGATTCTCAAATTTATTCTCTGAACATTTTTAGTTTCTTGCCCAGGAATTTGAATTTTAGTGATCCATGTATGAATGAGTTTCAAAGCAAACTTATGGATATCACTATTCCTAGGTGGCAACATACCAATTCAACCATCGAGTCAAAATTTATTCCAAGTACGGTGACATTCCTTTTTGAAGAATCAGAAAGAGCAATGCCAACACTCACTCTCGTGAGGATGCATAAGAATTGAATGATGAGGAGGTGTAAACCTTCCTTGTCAATTTAAGAAAAAATCATTCAATCCTATTGCAATTCCAACGACGGGAAATTTTAAACTTGTATCAGTTCGGGTTGAAGGTCTTTGTGTGAGAAACTCACAACCATGGATTTTGGTGCAACCTTCATGTTCGATGTCTTTTGCCATGTTGAGGTTGAAGGTGAATGAAGCTTCATCTTGCTCTTCCATCGGGCCATCTGTAGGATCGAAGAGCACGTGAAAAGCTACCAGGAGGGTGAATCGTAGATTAAAACTTTTTCAACGGAAGCAATGAAAACTCCTCGGCAGAAAAATGATCTGTTAAAAAAATCGTGTGTGAGACTAATCTAAACGTGTTTCACCGTGACAAAGTGATAAATATTAGATAGAATCAAGTCACGAAGCCTACACAACAAGAATCACACAAATCCGTTGAGAGAAACTCAAGTTACGAATGAAAGATCGAACAAAGGTCAATATGTTCTACCGAGTAAAAAACAGATATGCAATACTGTAAATAAATTCGTGTAGATCAAAAATCACAAATCCAATGACCGTGAAATTTTGACATATGATAGATAATCAAGTTTTGAAGACAATCCAAAAAGAATCACGTTAATTGGATCTGTAAAACTCGAGTTATGATAAAACCACTGAAGAAAGGTAGTGCTGTGCAGAAAACTCGACGAGAAAAACTTGTCTGGAACAAGTCGGACGAACAAGGCACAAAAGTTCCTTCAAAATTCGATCTTTATTCAATATAACACAAGAGGAACAGCCCAAAAGTTGTCTACCACGAGCTCTGGCCTCCCTTGCTTATATAACCAGTCCTTAGGCCAACTCAAACCTAACTAGGACTCTAATCCTACTCAATTCACAAATCGAAACTTTCCATAACTGCTGAAGACTCTTCTATACGCAGATAGAAGCAATCTTAAGACTTCCAAACACCTTAGGAACGTATCCCACATTCCTAAAACAACTCAAATTCGTGACCCACATGAAATCCTATCATAACCAACTCAAAACATTCCATATTTCAGTCAAACACGACTTAGCCGCAACCTGAGTCCATAACCTAGTCAGTTGGACCTTTCCGACCCATTCTTTACGTCCACATCTCTCCATCACGCCTTGAAACCATGTAGCCACGTCCATGCACTCCTTGCATACGTGCAAACATCTTCCAATGACGTTCATGATACCTTCATATGCATTGTTCTTGATTCAAACATGTTGCACGACCTCTCGATCAACTCAATCACAATTCCTCGTGAACTTGGTTGTTGAACCTCATCTTCTCCCTAAAAATAGTTCAATGGATCCTGTCACCAGCCATGTCTTGAAGTCAAGAAACACCTGCACATGAATAAACAACCAATACTCCCATCACCAGGCATGTCTTGTTTATTCATGTGCAGGTGTTGCTTGAGTTCAAGACATGGCTAGTGACAGGATCTATTGAACTAGTCTTAGGGAGAAGATGAGGTTCAACAACCAAGTTCGGGAGGTGGTTGAGTTAATCAGGAGGTCGCGCAACATGTTTGAATCAAGAACAATGCATATGATGGTATCCTGGACATCGTTGGAAGATGTTTGCACGTGTGCAAGGAGTGCATGGACATGGCTACATGGTCCTGAGGCGTGATGAAGAGATGTGGACGTAAATAATTGGTCGGAAAGGTCCATCCGACTAGGTTATGGACTCAGGCTGCAATTGAGTCAGGTTTGACTCAAATATGGAAAGTTTTGAGTTGGTTATGATAGGATTTCGTGTGGGTCACGAATTTGAGTTATTTTAGGAATGTGGGATATGTTCCTAAGGTGTTTGCAAGTCTTAAGATTGCTTCTATCTGCGTATAGAAGAGTCCTAAGCAGTTATGAAAAGTTTCGATTTGTGATTTGAGTAGGATTAGAGTCCTAGTTGATATCGGGTTGGCCTAAGGGCTGGTTATATAAGCAAGGGAGGCTAGAGCTCTTGGTAGACGACTTTGGGGTTGTTCCTCTTGTGTTCTATTGAATAAAGATCATAGTTTAAAGGAACTTTTGTGCCTTGTTCGTCCGACTTATTCCAGACAAGTTTTTCTCATTGAGTTTTCTGCACAGCACTACCCTTCTTCGGCGGTTTTATCATAACTCGAGTTTTACAGATCCAATTGACATGATTATTTTTGGGTTGTCTTCAAAACTTGATTATATATCATATGTCAAAATTTCACGATCATTGGATTTGTGGTTTCTGATCTACACGAGTTTCTTTGCAGCATTCCAGAACTGTTTTTCTCGGGTAGGACAGATTGACCTTTGTTCGATCTTTCAATCGTAACTTGAGTTTCTCTCGACAGATTTGAGTGATTCTTGTTGTGTTGTCTTATGACTTGATTATTTCTGATATCTATCACTTTTGTCACAGTGAAACATGTTTAGATTAGTCTCACTCACGATTTCTTTAACAAATCGTTTTTCTACCGAGGGGTTTTCATAGCTTCCTCTAAAAAAGTTTTAATCTACCATTCACCCCCTCTGCTATATTTTCACGTGCTCTTAGATCCTACAATTGGTATCAGAGCCACGGTGCTCTAATCATTGTGATTTGCACGTGTTTTTGACTAATCATCATGGAGAAATACTCCGCCAAACCTTGTGTGTTTAGTGGTATTGTTTTTCAGGTTTGGAAGGCACATATGGAAGCCTTCATCCAGGCTCAAGGCTTCGCAATATGGGAGAAGGTATACAAGCCTTATGAGGTGCCGTCAAACAATCACGTTACACCTACAAATCTGAGAGATATCGACAACAACAACAAGGCTCGGAACTTGATCATACAAGGATTAACTCAAAGCGACTTCAACCGTGTTGCACACCTCCGATCTGCATACGATGTGTGGAAAGCACTTTGTGACTACCACGAAGGATCCAACACAATCAAGGAGGTAAGGCAAGACATGTTCAAGAAAGAATAGATGCGCTTCGAGATGCAACCCGGTGAGTCTATTGATGACCTTTTTGCTCGCTTTAATAAAATTCTCAGGAACTTGCGTAGTGTTAATGTTAATTTTTCAGATGCTAAAAATGCTAGGCAATTGTTAAGTGCAATAGATATGTCAATTTGGGAGATGAAAGTCACATCTATTCGTGAAACTACTGTCATGAGTATACTTACTTTAGATGTGCTATATTCCAAGTTAAAAACTCATAAAATTGACATAATATCACGTAAAAACCCCAACAAGTCTATTGCTTTTGTTTCTCAATGTGACATGCCTAGCTCTGGTCAATCTTCATCTTGTGGTACACTTGCTTTGTTGTCCTCTCTAATCCTTGAACAGATTGAGGAGTTTCCAGAGGGGGAGCTAATACTTATCTCTACTAGATTCTCAAAAGCATTGCAAAATGTGAGAACTAGAAGGAGAGGAAGCTCCGGTCCTCAGCGCTGTTTTGAATGTGGTAAGACAGGACACTTTAGTACAGAATGCTCTAATCTTTTATGTCCTTCTACCCATGAGGAAAAGCAGAACAAGGTCAAGACCACCTCTGGAAACTTCAACAAGAAAAAGAAGGGTACTATAGGACGCAAGATGATAAACAGCTTCATCACAGTACTTCAAGAACTTGACTCAAGCGATGTAGACATTGGAAGTGACGAAGATGAAGATAATTTGGCAAACTTGTGCTTCATGGCGGGCAAATCAAGATCAAGTATGGAAGATACAGAACATAACAGCGATAATGAAGAGGTATGTCCTACTTGCGAAGAAATGTGTGATGCTATTTCTCGTGCCACTAGTATAGTTAAGAAAAAGGACAAAAAGCTTAGGGATAGTGCTGCTAAAATTAAATCACTAGAATATGAAATCAACCGTTTAAAAACTTTTATTCCTAGTGATGATGCATGTACCTCATGTGATTTAATATATGGACAATTGTCCTCATTAAGAAGTGCGCACACCTCCACACTAGATAAACTTGAGTTAGAAATTAAAAAGAATAGACAGCTTGCTGCACTTAATGATAAAAACTTGAAAGATGCTAGCTATTCTACATTTGATTTGCATTGTTCTACTTGTGATGATCTTGATAAGAAACTACAAGATGCTATGAATGAAATTCCTATATTGAACAATGTTTTACGTTCTCATGAAGTTAAATTTCATTCCAATTGCAAATTAAAAGGAAAAACTTCATGTGAAAATTGTCTTGATCTATCCAATAAACTTGATAACATGCATAGGACATTAGATCGGTTTTTGTAATAATAATAAGAACCTAAACTTGCTGCTGAATTCTTCCAAATCTTGCAATGATAAAACTGGTTTAGGTTTTGATTCTCATGCTCATTCTAAGGCACATCCACCTAAAATTTTAAAGTCATTAGGAAGTGGTTTGATTCAAACAGTTTCTAAACAAAAAGAAGTGGTCTTCAAATCTGCAGGAGCGTTGTCTCATTCGGTTTCAAATAAAAATGTTGCTTGCTCATCTAGAAATGAACACAAATTAAATTTCATTGTACCTACTATGGTAGAGATGGTCATGTCATAGATTTTTGTTATAGACTAGCTAAACAACAGAAAAAGGAAAGAATGATTGCTAGATCTCATAACTTTCATGCAAAATTTGTTGCACTTGCTAAATCGAATGATAGGAACATGCAATCCGCTGTAATGAGTCAAAAACATGCAAATGTTGCTCCAAAACCTACTATTTTTTGTGATACACATTTAACATCTCGTAGGAAAGTAGTCGGGTACAAAAATCCTTAAGGTTTGGCTAATAAACCTGTTGTTTTATCTCAACTTTCGCGTGTTATTCCTGCTGGAAGTCATGTGACTCAGTACTGGATTCCTAAATGCCATTTGACTAACCCCAGTATTGAGTCATCGACGTATTGTGCTTTTATGTAGGTTACAAGCTTGAGAAAGGAGAACATGTGGATTGTGGATTCAGGTTGCTCACGCCACATGACCGGTAACAAAGAATGGTTCTCCTCCCTCTCTTTTCTGTCACGTGTAGAGAATGTTACTTTTGCCGATAATTCTTCAACTACTATAATTGCTAAGGGTTCGAGTAAATAATCACTACACTTTGAAGGATGTGACACTTGTTAAAAATTTGAAATACAACTTTCTTTCTGTTTCACAACTGCTAGATGAAAATCTGGAAATTATTTTTACTAAAAATTGCTACAAAGTTGTAAATTCAAATAATGAGCTTATTTTTAACATGTCTCGGTTTGGAAGAGTTTTTAAAGCTGATTTTGATATGTCTTCCTCTAAGCATAGGTGTCTAGTTGCTAATGATTCAAAGGACTTATATTTTTGGCATCGTAGACTTGGTCACGTAGGCTATGATCATCTAACGCGTGTTAGTGCTCTTGATCGCATACGTGGGCTGTCTAAGCTTAAAGGGGACAAAGAAATTGTGTGCTCTTCTTGTAGACAAGCTAAGATGGTTGCAGGTTCACATACTCCTCTCACAATGATCATGACAACTGAACTGGGTCAACTTTTGCACCTTGACATTGTAGGACCTTCACGCGTTCAATCCTTCGGAGGTAATTGGTATGTTCTTGTGATTTTTGATAATTATTCTAGATACTCTTAGGTATATTTTATGGCATCGAAGAATGAAGCTTTTAGTCACTTTAGAACTTTATTTCTTAGATTATCAATTGATCACCCAGGATCTTTAAAAACAATTAGAAGCGATAACAGAACCGAATTTAAAAATCAATCTTTTGATCACTTTTGTGCTGAAAATGGAATAGATCATCAATTTTCTTCACCATATGTACCTCAACGAAACGGTGTTGTAGAAAGAAAGAACATAACCTTAGTTGATATAGCTAGGACTATGCTTGATGAATATCAAACTCCTAGGAAATTTCGGGTTGATGCAATTGCAACTGCTTGTTATATCTCAAATCATGTTTTCTTGCGCGCTAAGCTAGGTAAAACACCATATGAGCTCCGGTTTGGACATAGGCCTAGTGTTAAACACATTCGGGTCTTTGGTTGCAAATGCTTTGTTAAGAAACATGGTAATCTTGATAAATTTGAACCTAGATCGGTTGATGGCATGTTTCTTGGTTATCCATCTCATACTAGAGGCTACCGTGTGCTTTTACTTGACACTAACAAAATTGTGAAGACTTGTGAAGTGTCTTTTGATCAAGCTATCCTAGGTACTAGCTCAAACATTGCAGGTCCAGATCCATATCCGCAGAGGGAGAGCATTTTCGTTGAAGATGAGGAAGAAGTGGTGCCGCTGCCCAAAAATTCAGTAGCTAATGACATTGTTCCAACTCCTGATTTTGATTCACAGCCAACACCAATGACCACCATTGCTGGTTCAGATCCTCCTCAAGTCACAAGCTCATTGATTTGTGACGAACATGAAGAAGAAGAAGCTTGTGAAGTGTCCACTCCCCTCCGGGTTCTCAAAATTCATCCTCCACAACAAATTATTGGAAGCTTGCACAAATGAGTCACACGATCCAGATTTTGCGATCCAAACTCTCATGCTCATTCTGCTTTTGTTGCTTCTTTTGAACCCAAAGATATATCACACGCACTCACTAATGAATCTTAGATTATTGCCATGCAAGAAGAGTTAGAAAATTTTGAAAGAAATAATGTTTGGAAACTTGTACCTTCACCTCAAGGTCACACTTTAATTGGAACTAGATGGGTGTTTAAAATAAAAAAAGTGAGGATGGGGTTGTGGTTAGGAATAAGGCTAGGTTGGTTGCTCAAGGTTTCACTCAAGTTGAAGGTCTAGATTTTGATGAAACTTTTGCTCCTGTTGCTAGATTAGAAGCCATAAGAATTTTGTTAGCTTTTGCTGCATCTAAAGGTTTTAAGCTATATCAAATGGATGTTAAAAGTGATTTTCTTAATGTCTACATAGATGAGGAGGTTTATGTCAAACAACCATCGAGTTTTGAAAATCCAGATTTTTCTAATCATGTTTACAAACTGTCCAAAGCCTTGTACGGTCTCAAACAAGCCCCTAGAGCATGGTATGATAGGTTAAAAACATTCTTACTTGAAAAGGGGTTTACCATGGGCAAGGTTGGTAAAACTATTTTTATGCTTAAGCATGACAATGACTCATTATTCGTTCAAGTGTATGTGGATGATATTATCTTTGGTTGTGCTTCTCATGATCTTGTGTCCAAGTTTTCAGCTATGATGAGTTCAGAATTTAAGATGAGTATGATGGGCGAACTCATGTAATTTTTAGGGCTGCAATCAAGCAAACCAAGGAGGGTACCTTTGTGCATCAAACGAAGTATACAAAAGACCTCCTAAGGCACTTCAACATGGACAAAAGCAAGCCTCTTTGGACACTAATGGGAACAGCAACAACACTTGAACTTGATGAAGATGGTGAACCCATGGATCGAAAAAAATATACAAGCATGATCGGATCACTTTTGTACCTCAAGTCATCAAGATCAGACATACAATTCAGTGTATGTCTTTGTGCACAGTTTCAAGCCTCCCCACGTGCTTCACATCATCAAGCCGTCAAAAGGATTCTCAGGTACTTACATAGAACTCAAGAATTTGGAATTTTTCTTCCTTCTTCCTCAACCATTACTTTGAAAGCTTTTTCAGATGCTGATTTTGGGGTTGCAGGATTGATAGAAAAAGTACTTCTGGTGCTTGTCATTTTCTTGGTAATTCACTTGTTGTTTGGTCCTCTAGAAAATAAAATTCAGTTGCACAATTTACAGCTGAATTTGAATATGTAGCTGCTGCTAGTGCTTGCTCACAAATTCTTTGGATTGTTCAAACACTTAAGAACTATGGGGTTGATCTAGACAGTGTTCCACTGTTTTGTGATAATGCTAGTGCCATCTGCATTGCTAAAAACCTCATGCAACATTCTAGAACTAAACACATTGATATTAGGTATCACTTTCTCCGTGATAATATTGAAAAAGGAAACATTGTACTTCACCATGTAGATACTGAAAAACAATTAGCTGACATTTTTACAAAACCTTTGGATCTCACTCGTTTTTGTTTGATTCGTAGTGAAATAGGGGTTATGCATCCTCATAACTTAAATTGAGGGGGAGTTTTGAAACTTGGAAAGTCTATGTGTGAATCTGAACTTAAAATAATATGAGCATAGTATTTCATACATATATGACTTTTGATTCCTTTTACATGCTGAATGTTCTTACTACATTACTCGTGTTATACAGTTTGTAATTTTTGCAATGTCTAGTAATTAGAATAATTACTTGCACTAAATCTGGTCATGGTCGAACTTTCTTGCTATTTTGAACTTGTTGCATGCTCACAAGTGCTTTTAATCATAAAGAATTAATCAAGTAATCAACTCACATGTTGAGTTTTTATGAATAAATATAAATTGAGAAAAGATCAAGAGAATATGCATGCATCACACTTCTTCTTTTGAGATGGCTTATCATTGCACTTAGATATGAACTTGGAAGAAGTTGTGTATGACTAAAACCATGTCCTTAAGCTTTTGATTGTCAAATGATATAGGCTTGGCTTGGTTGGTTAGAATAAGGCAAATGCGCATATAATCTCTTGCAAATATCATATGATTAAAATTTATGCTTTGAAAAATAATAAAATACAGCAACAAGTGTCATGCTTTCACATTTTGAAATAGTTAAGTTTGTGAGATCATTATTTGCTAAATTGGAAATTACATTTGATCTCTAGTATGGCTTACACTACTCTATGTATTTCATTGATGTGATAGTGTAAGTTACTTGATAGTGTGACTTGGATGAGCTTTGTTTTATATGTATATGTTATAATATGTTCATAACAATTAAAATTTGTCTTATAAACATTGTTGAATACATTGTCAAAGGGGGGAGAGATAATATGTGAATTTTTAAAGATAAGCATTCAAGGGGGAGAAATTGATTACACATTGCACATATTCACAATTGTTTTTGACACGATTCTTCTCAGGGGGAGAATTTCTTTTTCTCATTTTATTTTTGTTTTACAAAGGGGGAGAAATTGTTTTAAAAACTTTTAATGTGAATAAGCCAATGTTTGGATCTTAAGTGGTGTTGCCAATGCATTTATTAAGGAGAAGATTGTGAGATCTATATGTGCTGAATACATTGACTATGGCGATATAAGTTTTGAATACTACCAAAACACCTTTATCATCAAGATCTGACTCTAGGTCTGACTAGTTTTAGTTAGCTCTGGCGCCAGGTCCTGCTAGCTTTGGTAAGCTCCAGTTCAAGGTCCGGTTAGCTTTGGCAAGGTCCGGTGCTTGATCGCAGTGTTCCTGATTTTACTGTGAAATGTTTTGAACTTGTTTTACATTGTTGGAAAGATTTCTTAGTATTCATTTGCCAAAATTTTGGTGTGTTTTGGTTGATATGGTTGATATCATTTTGCTATGGTTTGCAACAATGCTTATATGAAGTGCTCACGTAAGATGTTGTAATTTCAGAACTAACGAGAGTAAAGTTGCGGACTTGGGCTCGTACGGATTGGTTGTTTATTCATGTGCAGGTGTTGCTTGAGTTCAGACATGGCTGGTGATGGGATCAATTGAACTAGTCTTAGGGATAAGATGAGGTTCAACAACAAAGTTCGGGAGGAATTGTGGTTGAGTTGATCAGGAGGTCACGCAACATGTTTGAATCAAGAACAATGCATCTGAAGGTATCCTGGACGTCATTGGAAGATGTTTGCACGTGTGCAAGGAGTGCATGGACGTGGCTACATGGTTCCGAGGCATGATGAAGAGATGTAGATGTAAAGAATTGGTCGGAAAGGTCCAATCGACTAGGTTATGGACTCAGACTGCGGTTGAGTCGGGTTTGACTCAAATATGGAAAGTTTTGAGTTGGTTATGATAGGATTTCATGTGGGTCATGAATTTGAGTTGTTTTAGGAATGTGGGATACATTCCTATGGTTTTTGGAAGTCTTAAGATTGCTTCTATCTACGTATAGAAGAGTCCTAAGCAGTTATGGAAAGTTTTGATTCATGATTTGAGTAGGATTAGAGTCCTAGTTGAGATTGGATTGGCCTAAGGGCTGGTTATATAAGCAAGGGAGGCCATAGCTTGTGGTAGACGACTTTGGGGTTGTTCCTCTTTTGTTCTATTGAATAAAGATCATAGTTTAAAGGAACTTTTCTGCCTTGTTCGTCCGACTTGTTCCAGGCAAGTTTTTCTCGTCGAGTTTTCTGCACAACACTATCTTTCTTCAGTGGTTTTAGCATAACTCGAGTTCTACAGATCTAATTAATGTGATTCTTTTGGGTTGTCTTCAAAACTTGATTATCTATCATATTTCAAAATTTCACGGTCATTGGATTTGTGGTTTCTGATCTACACGAGTTTCTTTGCAACGTTCCAGAACTGTTTTTCTCAGGTAGGACAGATTGACCTTTGTTCGATCTTTCAATCGTAACTTGAGTTTCTTTCGACGGATTTGAATGATTCTTGTTGTGTTGTCTTCGTGACTTTATTGTCTCTGATATTTATCACTTTTGTCACAGTGAAATACGTTTAGATTAGTCTCACACACGATTTCTTTAACAGGTCATTTTCTGCCAAGGTGTTTTCATAGCTTCCGCTGAAAAAGTTTTAATCTACCATTCACCCCCCTCTAGTAGATTTTTATGTTCTCTTCGATCCTACACTCCCGATGTTGCATAGAGTTTGATGAGGTTTTCCAACCTCTTTACAAGTTTTGTCCTGGCTGTACAAAAGTCAAGAACGAACAAAACAACTCGAAAACAGGTTAGGTTAGCCAAAAGCAAATTAAACCCTTTATCAAATTGATTTGCCCAACTTGAAACAACTTGCAAATTTAATAAGAATTAAGGGAAATATTTTCCAAATTAGGAAGATGAATTAAAGTGGTTATGCCCAAAGTTCGTACCAAAATAAATTTATTTCCTAATTCATAATTTTAATTTTATGTTGGTTGGAGATTTTACTTTCATACATGCATGTGCGAAAATTTAAACATGCTAAATTCAAAGGCAAGATTTGCTGAGAAATTCAAATATGCAATTGGAAAATCAAATATGAGATAACTACCAATTAACCTATTGGCAATAACTAGCGAAATTTTTGAAGTCCGATGAGCGGGACTTACCTCCGTCCTGTTTAGCGTGATGACGTGTCATCCATCCCAGAGATGAAGGTGTGGATGACTTCTCTTGTTGACAAGCCAAACCTTCTTTGGCTGCCATAGGGACAAGTGTGGCACGTGGTGGCCCCAACCTCATCGTCGCCTTGGTGAAGACTTGTTAATGTTACGATGACTTTTCCTTCAAGATATCCTTTCATAAATCTGGTGAGGCTAGTCCTTCTTTTGTCATTCCCTTGTTGGCGGCCTAGTGAACTTGGGCCATTTGGATGACCCTGACTTCTCCGTCTTCTTAGAATGTCATTGTCGGAGTCTCCTCATTCCTCATAAAGAAAAATGAGGATGTCCACTTATGGGGAGTGTCGCTTTGACCTTCAAGATATTCTTTTGATTCAACCCATGCTTGATCTCGGATCAAGAGGCTTCCTTGGGCATAACGACATGTGGAATGCACAATCAAACAAGAAACGCTTCATCCACACTGTCATTTTGCCCAAGGTTGCAGGGGCTTGGTCGAAGTGTAGGGTCCAACAAGTGATTGTGGAACCCTTGGATCTTGAATGCGCTTCAAGTGGCTTGTCCTTGGCCAAATGCTTCATGTTGTCATTGACTTCTCTTTGGCCATGGACAAGATACTTCAAGGTAGGCTAGTTGAAGTTGAAATTGTTAGAATTCAAATTCACATAGCCTCCTTGATTGTATTGATTCCACTTTTGATCTCCTTATTGGTGGTGGCCTTTGGAGTTGTTTGGAGATGAAGGATCCTCATTGGTCTTAGGGAAATAAATCCCCAAGGGTCCCATGTTGACATGGATTTTCATAAAACATGTGAATATTCATGGCTTGGATCATTCAAACACTTCTCCATTGGCTTGATCTTCTTGATCTTTCAATAGGAGGTTCAGTTCCGTGGCTAGCATGTCCACCTTGTCAAAGGTGTGCATGCCATGCCAATGGAACTGAAGCATTCATGGATCCAACCCTTTGAATGGTGATCTTGTTCTCAACAAAATCTTTATCCTTCTGATGATCATTGAGAAGAGGTCATCTCCAACTTCAGCAGGAAATTGATCACGGGTTGATGAAGGAGTGTTGGACAATGAACCAAATATCCATCACCCGTTGTAGGAGTGTTGGACAATGAATCAAATATTCATCCCCCATATTGAAGGAAAACCAAGATATAATCTTGGAGCCTCTCCAAGCTTTGGGGATAGATGCTTTTGGCTCCTACTGGAAGTTGGAGAATTCTCCTGTTGTTGGCAACGATGTTGCCCAACGAGAAGAATTTGTTGAGGATTGCCTTGAAGTACTAATGGAGTTAAGCTCTTGCGTCCTCTTTTTGGTTTCCCAAACAATGGGCTAGCCAAACATTACCCTTTTTTCACACAACAGAGAAAACAAAGTAAGAGTAATCCTGTCTAATAACTACTAGTACCTATAACTTAATCATAAGTGATAGCTATCCTTCACTTTTGTGCCTTTCCCAACAACGGCGCAAGAAATGCTTGTTGGTATTTCTTAACGCCACAGATCATCTCCGGTGAGAGATGAGATCCGCAAGTGCACGAAAGATACCGTTGTAGCATTTCACCCAAGAGTATTCCCAAGGGTATCATATTTATTCCAAAGGAAGGCGGCAAGATAAAGTAAACACTATTCTTATGATCAAGGTATAGGGTACTAAGTAATTATCGAAACTGGATTAAGATTATAATAGGAGTAGTGTGACACACACCTAAGCAATCTAATCTAAGGGTAAAGTTATCCTAGTGAGGGTTAGATTATGAGAAGGGGATGCTCCTACTGTGCTCTAATTACTCATATACATAGCCTATTAGTGTACACATGAATATGCTAACGATGAATACAAGAGCTTAGTGGTCCAACACATCGGGCGCGTGTTAACCCCTGACAACATCAGGACGATTCCTGCCACGAGCCTACGGTATAGCCGAACGTGGGGGATTACAAAGGACGGACAGGGCTATCACCACTTGCTGCCTACCCCAACAAACCGTGGGTCTATGAGGCATCCAACGCTACTTAATCATCTAAGCACCACGCTTACATGTTAACCGAATACCTTAGGAGTTGCAAAAGATCAATCATAAAGAAATGACTAACCTAAACATCGTTGAACCAATGCTGAGACCAAGCACTAACATATTCATATTAACATAATCATATTATTACCTAATTAGACTATAGTAGTGTTGTATGATGATTATGATAACAAGATATGAACATTATGACTAGAACACGATAACATCTACACCTAACACATGCATGGACTCCACAACCAAACAAGGAATGATTTGTCCAAGTATATGAATAAATAAAGACTACTAATAATACTATAATAAAGCATAAAGTCACAAAGTAAAGAAAAGATACATCAACCATACCTTTCCTAATTTGGACATGGGACTAGAGGCTCCTCTCTACAGCCTAACCTCCACTAAGAAACTAGGAGAACTAATGTATACAAGTGAGAATGCTTGAGTGGTGTGCATAGTGAAGTGAAGCCTCTTCCCCATATTTATACACGGAGTAGAGGCGGTTCCAACGACCAAAAGTGCGCGAATTAGTCTCCATCGCTATCAACTCACTGCAAGGAGTCGACACATGGAAGTTGACCGTGTTTGGCGCCAGGAAGAGATCAGCCGACCTCCCTAGTCTACCGACCTGGTCCTGGCATCAATTGCGGTGTGCTTCCTCCAGGTGTTTGACAGGTGGGTCTTTGGACCATTTTGGGGTGCTACGCCCTCAGATACTCCTGTAGGTAGGCCATTTGATTCATATACTATCACATGGCAGCGTCTAATTGGCTGGGAAGGTAGTCTTTAGGATTCCTTCTTTGAATTCACTTCAATTATGTATAGAATTCCTGTATGCACCATATTTTCGAAGTAAAAGTGGAACTAGGTTATTTCTAACTATGATCTGTGTAATAAATATTTATTCTCTCACATAATTGAGTTATATTAGTGATCGAAATTGGTATATATCGACCGTCAACAGCAGCACACATAGACTAGGTGGTTATGGACGTTGTTGAGCCGTAGTTTGCATTTTTGCATCGACAAGCTTTGAGAACTGTCCCTAACAATGGTGGCCTCCTCCCAGAGAGCCTGAGAGCCTTCCTAGAGTGCCCTCCCTGTCGGCGACCTCTTCGACGCTGGCAGCCACCTTTCCTTTAGCTCTTAATTCTCAGAGGTTATGCTTCCGCTGTTGGATCTGCTCTTATCATCAACCTAGAAGTATTATGATCTTCTAGCTTTATCGCCATTCTAAGTCATTATGAGTGGCTATCTAGGAAAGCGGTCGGAAGTCAATCATGATCCTCACTTTGCTACTCTTGTTGAAATTTGAGATTTCTCAAGAGGAAAAAGAGTTCAGAAGGATATTCTTCAGAAATTCAGTCGACCAGTTCATCAACTTTCTCCTAGCACTCAAAGAGCTTTGTTTTTTGTCGTGACTTTCAGAATATCCTCTTTTAGACTCACAAAGTTTTCAATGAGTTTTGTGTTACACTTCTGTCTCGGGAGAGCCCCTGCTGGTTTCCATGTTTGCTATCTCCAGGATCGGCATTTTTGCTTTGCGGTTTCTTGCAAGGAAGTTGGGCTCTTTGTCTATGCTTTTAAAAGGATCACTACCAAACATTTTGATATCGATTTTCACCTATGGAGGGATGGAGGCCCGAATTAGTTTTGGGAATATCTCAAATGGAAGCATGAAAAAAATGATACTCCCTTCGTCCCCATGAACTTGTTGCTTTGTAGTTCATTTTTGAACTACAAAGCAACAAGTTCATGGAGATGGAGGGAGTAGTTGGAAAGTGATTTTCTCTAAACCACAATCAATTTGCTTCAGTAGGAAGCACCCTTCTTTTGATCCTGGATTGAAGAAGGTTACTGGTCATAGGAAAATATTGTTGAATGGAAGTAAGCCATTATCTCGGATTAAGTTGGGATCATTCATTTTCCCAACAATCATTTCAAACTGCAGAATCTTTGGCAAGGTAAATTCGAGACTTTCCTCTGTCACTGATACCTCCATGCCTTCCTCTAAGAGTATTCCAAATACTGATGTCAATATGGTCCCTCTTGGTAATAATATTGATCATTATATTCATAAGAAGGATTATGATAAATTGGCTCCTTCATCTATGAGATCTTGTGTTTCCACTGACAGTATTTTTCAAAGGCTGAACCGAGACTTGCAGCTCGGCTTTCCTTCCATTAGGGATGAAGGTAACAGTTATGCTAAGCCCAGCAATTTGAATCAATGCATTCAATGTAGTATCTGTCTTGCATCGTGACACAGAGCAAAGATATGCAAATCTAAGATTAGATGTTGGCTCTGTTATAATTATGGGCATAAAGCCCTTTTTGTCTTAAATATCTTAAATGATGGTAAATCATTGTTCAATGCAATGTTAAGAACAATTCGTGAGTGGAATATAGAGGATAAGATATTTTCAATTACTCTTGACAATGCAAGTGTCAATGACTCTTTTGTGAAATCATTGAGAGATAATCTTTCCTCTAAGGGGTTACTGTTTCAAAAAGGAAAAATCTTCCATTATCGTTGTGCTGCACATGTTCTGAATTTGATAGTGCAAGAGGGTTTTGGTGCCATCAGTTCTGTTGTGGATAATATCAGGGAAAGTGTGAAATATGTCAAGAGTTCACAATCTCGAAAGGAAAGATTCGAGGAGATGATTAAACAACTTGGCATATCTTCTATGAAGCGTCCTCATCTTGATGTTGCCACTCGTTGGAACTCTACATATGAGATGCTTGATTCAGCTTTCTTGTATAGGAGAGCTTTTGAATCATTGGCTATTGATGACTCTCAATATATTCATGAGCCTTTAGATGAAGAGTGGAAGCTATCGAAGAAGCTTTGTGATATCCTTAAGACTTTTTGTGTTGCAACAAAAATGGTCTCAGGATCTAACTATCCAACATCAACATGTTACTTCCATCAAATGTGGGAGGTAAAGAAGGTCTTAGAAAAGGAGTCATCAAATTCAGATTCGAACATCACACTAATGATAACCAAAATGAAGGAAAAGTTTCACAAATATTGGGATCTCTCGTACCTTCAAATTTGCATTCCCGTTATTCTTGATCCCAGATTCAAATTGGGTTTCTTGAAGTTCCGCTTACAACAAGGGTTTAAAGATAAAGCACTCATTTATTTCTCTAGTATTGAAGAAACATTTCGGGGGATGTTTGAGGAGTATTTGGAACGATTTGGTGACTTCTCTCATGAGACTGCACATGAAGTTAGCAATGAGTTGGATCTTGATAACCCTTGGGCGGATTGGGGTATGTAAGTAAATGCACAACAAATGCGAAGAGTGGGTGATCTTGATCGCTACTTGGATGAGGAGTTGGTCCCTGTATCAGCTGATTTGGATATACTGCAGTATTGGAAGACATATTCATCCAAGTATCCTACTCTTGCACTCCTTGCACGTGATGTGCTAACCATTCTTGCATTAACTGTCCCATCAGAGTCTGCTTTTTCATGTGCTAAGAAGACTATTAGTGACTACAAAAGTAGGTTGGCTAGCGGCACAGTAGAAGCTCTAGTATGCCTGCAGGATTGGTTAAGAGAAAGTGGTACAATTACTTTCTTCCATATAAAAATTTTAAGTTGATGTGCTAAATGATAATTTTGTGTCTAAATGAATGTTGCATATGTTTCAGAAACTACTTTTGATGACATTGCTGGAAATGTCTTTGGAGAAGATGATGATGATGACGATGATGGTGGCAATGTCGACATCAGGTAATGTTTGCTCGCATGTCATATTCATTTGACTAAATTGCAGTTTTCTCATTACTTGTGTTCATCACTTTCTCGTGGATTTTGATAGTGAATATGGACCTTCCTCCCAAGTCCCAACATCTTAAATTTGAAGGTCAAGATACTTGCAACATTTTGAAGGTATGTTTTTTCATTGGTCAGCCCTATGATTGTGAATGTTGAATTCAAGCATTATATGGCCTTAGCTAGGCGAGTACCCATCTATTCACACTGTTATTATACTGATCTAAATTGAAGCACCATCAATCATGTTCTGCAGTCGGCGGCCGTTACAAGTTTATCAAAAGCACTTTCATTCTAAAATTAGTCACTGCAGCTTTATTTTTTTTCTGATTCTGTTAGTCATAGGCACGTTCCGCACTGCCCAGGTAATTTCTTGTGCAAGATGTTAGTGAGTGGTGGTGTTGATGATTCTCATTCGATGATCTAGTGAATTATCTTTTCTTTCTACTAATCGACATGCCACTTTTAGGTATCTAGATTATCTGCTGAGTCAGTTAAGGAGAAGTCCTCTCAGGTAAAACCTTAATGATTGTCTCTCTATTTGCACAACATTGTTGTTATCTTTAATTGTTAGGACTTAGGAACATGCAAGAAGCCAATAACCTCTGGTTAATCATATGCCCCTTCTTAGTCCTTTCACTGACGATCTAGCATATATAGATAATAGTTTGATTGTTTATAAAGATTGAAAATATACTAATTGCTACAATTGGTCGTGATGCCCATGATGAATCCTACCACTGTGTGATCCTTTGCATTATGAAAGCATATGTCATATCTTTTATACACTGCATATGAACAACTAATTTTCTGCCGTACTTATCCTTGTTTATTCTCCACGTGAACACAAAGTATAGAACAAGAATGACAGCATTACTGCTGTCAAGCATGAGGAGCATCCATTTTCTCCGTGACCTCCCCTGTTCATCCTTAACTGTTGTCTCAGATTGACATCCTGATGATTTACTGCATGGAATGGGTTCTTACTGCATGAAAAGTTGCATAGCTTCAACACTTTCACTCCGTAGAATGATATCCTATTTATTTAAGCTCAACCAGTTCCGTTGACATGAACCTCTTATTATCATATTCAGGGTCTGTTTTTGCTTTGTTGTTTGCAGACAACTTTACTGAATCACGTTCTCACTGCTCAACATAAAAAGCGGATCTGTGTGGCCAGCCAGCTCTCTCCTGCAGCCCCCATTTTCTCCTTTTTTCCCCAAATGTGTGAGCTTGATCCTCCATTTGTAATCATATAAAAGGCAAATGAAGATTGACACCTGGCTGGTTGTAATTTTTTTTGCTGGTAGCTCAGTTATTTAACCTTGTTTTGGCATGTGAACTAACTGTCATTGATGGTTCATAACTTCAGATAGAAACTCCAGTTCTTTCCTTTTTGATGTGTTATATAACTGTGTTCATGTATATAATTTTGTTGAGTTACTTTTTGATATTGATACCAAATGGGCTGAGTTCTTTTGGAAATGGAATGAGCAGACTTTTGCGGCCTAGTAACATGTTACTCCTAATTAATTCAGCTTACATTTCCTAGTATGAGTTTCAGAGTATTTAAGTTATATTGATAAAGATGATGGCTGTTTGAAAATCTTAGGATAGTTCTTTTGAATTTTTTGATATTGATAACTTACTGTCACTCTCTGGAAAAAATACAGATTTTAAAACCAGTAATGTCTTCCTTTGTTTTTGTTGGTTTTCTGTTTTTTTAATAATTTTTTAAACCTTTGATATGAACTAGTGTTGTTTGTGTTAGTTTATTCAGCACAAGCAACCAGCGTCCTAAAACAAGCACAGTCAACAGACTAGCGGACGATCTATGCAGCCATGCGCCCATGCGGGCTATCGACTCGAGCAGGCGGGTGTGGAACGACGCGGTCGAGCGAGCGGGGCGCCGCTGGCCGCCGCAAAAAAAAAAGAGCGGGAGCGATGCGGGATTGCCGCTCAGCCCGCATGCAGCTCGTGGCATGTGCGGCGACGGGGCGAACCGCCGCAACCCGCCCCACTTTCATGCATAGGACCAACAGAGTTAAGTGGATTAAAAAAAATGAAGCCCAAGGAAGATGACGTCAATGCTGGCCCTCCTCACGAAGCGTTCAGAAACGCGCCGTCTTGGTCTCTACTCGTGTTCTCCGTATAGCTCGCTCCCTCCTATTAGTTCCGCATTGGATAGCCTCCCAAATCACCCCTCTCGCTGCCCAGCATTCAACTATGGCAAACTTCGCGGTATACCCCCTGAGATACTTCCCCTTGCTCATGAACCATCAGGATGGAGGGATCCACAGAAAATCAAGAGGGATTTGGTTTCTCTCTGGAACTATCGTAAGGAGAAATGAAAATCAGTTACAGCTGTGACAGAAGAAGAGCTCTCCATAGAGCAGAAGGACCAGCTAATGCACCAGGCGGTGGACTACCTAAAGCTAGTGGCGGAACTAGGATTTTACTACCGGGTACGTCGGACTGTGGATTTTACTTAAAAATATGCCATAAAAAATAACACTCAATTTGATGAAAGAATTTACCAAATTGATAAAAGAAATTATAATATATTTGTAAATTTTGGTAATAATGTTGAATTGAAGTAGATGTAACCGATTCAATCAGAGATGGGGTAAGATTTGAAGTAAAGCAGCTTTCTTCTAACCACATGTTCTTTAAAAAAAAGATGCAATGTATCCGACTCCCTTCATAATTGAACCATTTGAATAAAAATAATGTTCATGTAAGTATGAAAAACCCAAAGTAAATACAACATATTGTAATAAATAAAGTAAACTATAATCCGTATATATGATATCAATTATTATATTGGTCAAATTGATCTATAATATAGTGAGCTTGCGGATGTCCCTTTTCGTGATACGTGAATAAAATACTAATAATAACGCAAAATGAAAAGAATATGAATCCTTCATCCAGTCGTAACAAAAAATATAAAAAACGAGCGGAACACGAAGTTGCCGGTTCTTATCATCTACGATGACAAGATGCTGAGACTGTCATGTGATGCTGCACAATCTTGATCTGGCCATACATCCAGATGAGGGCGTAGTCGGCGAGCGTTTTAGGGGAGCGGCCTTTTTTGCAGCTTCGCCTCCCTCTATTCACGTATTAGCATACAGTGTACTCCCTCCGTCCTCAAAAACTTATCACTTTGTAAAATGAATTACAAAGCGACAAATTTTCGGACACGGAGGGAGTACGTCTCTACCTCCTTCCGATCTGATCGTACCTTTCTTGCTGCCTGTCTTTGATCGCGTTTGCCATCCCCGTACGTGCCTGTCTCGCTGCATCTCTGTGATCGCATTTGCGTATGTTGTTGTCTCCGTCTACGCTTTGCTGGGTCTGGGCTGGCATACCCCTGGGTCCGCCCTATTAGGAAATCGTCGGTACGCTACTCTAGCAACTCTACCGCATCATCCAGGGAACATGCGAGTATAGAGGTCATAGATCGTTACCACTAGACGCGCAGCGCAGCAGAACGTAGACGCGCATCGGTGTAGGGGAAGTAGACGATCCCGTTCGTCTCCTCCTCGACCTCTTCTCAGTAGCAGTAGACGAACACGTTCGTCGTAGCCGATCAGCGCAGCAGTAGCAGCAGCGCCTCTACGGAGTCCACACATACGGAGAGGAATGTCGTGCGCCGGTGTGCTAGTACCGCGCGCGCGGCAAGGGTCTCGGCGTGAGGCCTTCGAGAGGTGGCGGCTAGGACTGTCACGTGGTGGGGTGATTAGCCACTAACCCTACCCCTCATATTTATAGGCGTACTAATGGGCTTTTAGGTCGCAGGCCCATTAGTACCCTAATTGCCTATGGATCAAATATCCAATAGGTCTTAACCCGAATTGTTATGATTGTCTCTTGGGCACATCACCAACAATCTCCCACTTGCACTAGAGACAATCATCTAGCCAAGATTTTCGATATTCCAACTTCTTAAGTGTGTGACCCGTTAGGTTCATGTGCAGTCGGTTGTGAATGGAAACTGTTTCCAACCACAAGTCAGTAGAGGTACCTAGCAGGACTTATTGACTCCCGAATGTACATAAAGATCATATCGGTCAAACCTAGATACATTTAACATGCTAATCCCTTTGCCTCACGATACCAGTCAAGCTCAAGGCGATATGCGTGCCATCCTTGTGATAGCTCGACCATTCACTCGATCAAATAGTGGATTCATTCCTTGACTAACTTTTAGTCATTGTGATTAACCTTTAATCACCTTGGCATGGCCATGCACTTTCAAATCCAACTATCTCGAGGGGCCCAAAGATATCTCTCCTATTATTAAAGAGGGGCAAATCCCATCTTGATCCACGCACATCCCATTCTATGTTTCATTATATACCCGAAGACTACTTTTATGACTACCCAGTTACGGAGTAGTGTTTGGTAGTCTCAAAGTACACAACTACACATAGTGAAAAACAATGGCGATCTCAGGTCTAAGGATCTAGCAGGTGTATCACTCAAGACCAACTGATGGCACATATGGAAATAACAATCCCAACAGTGTCTTGGAGTGGGTCAATCTAACACCATGTTCACTAACATGTGTTCACATTATTAATTTGATATCTCCATATCTATGATCTGTGAAACGTGATCATCAATTAATACATGTACTAGTCTGTATGCAATCATTATCTCATATAATGATATAGACTAGGGATCATCTAGAGTAACATTACTATTAACAAAGAGTTTCACGAACAAGTCAAATACTTGATGATCAATGTAAATCATGATTACTCACATAACAATTTATTTAATAGTACACAAACATATCTGTGACACAAGTCTCCCACTACACACTATGATCACTGATGTAAGTATCTAATATCCATAGATCTCATGTGCGCCTCATGCTTTGATTGTGGAAGAGGCTTTGTCAACGGATCTACAACATTCAAATCCGTGTGCACCTTGCATATCTTCACATCACCCCAGTTGATGATCTCTCGAATGAGGTGATAACATTGTAGTATGTGTTTGGATCGTTTGTGTGATGGCTCATTTGCCTGTGCGATGGCTCCACTATTGTCACAGTAGAGATCCACAGGACTGGACGCGCTAGGAACAACACCCAACTCAGAAACAAATTTTTTGATCCAAATAGCTTCCTTTGCAGCTTCAGAAGCTGCAATATACTCCACCTCCGTGGTTGAATCTGCTACTGTATCTTGCTTGGAACTTTTCCAACTCATTGCCCCTCCATTGAGGCAGAATACAAAACCAGATTGCAATCTAGAATCATGCTTATCAGTTTGGAAGCTGGCATCGGTGTAACCTTTTACAACAAGTTGTTCTTCACCTCCAAACACTAAGAATGCATCCTTAGTTCTTCTCAAGTACTTAAGGATGTTTTTGACAACGGTCCAATGAGCCTCACCATAATTTGACTGATACTTGCTCGTAATGCTTAGAGCATAAGATACATATGGGCGTGTACACATCATGGCATACATGATGGATCCAATAGCCGAAGCATAAGGAATCGCTCTCATCCTCTTTTGCTCATTAGGTGTCGAAGGACACTGACTCTTGCTTAGAGTAATGCCATGTGACATGGAAAAGAAACCTTTCTAGGAATCTTGCATATTGAACCGATTCAATATCTTGTCAATATATGTATCTTGGCTTAATCCAATTAGCCTTTTCACTACAGGAATATCGATCACTTACGTCGGCCAGGGCAACTTACGTCGGCTGGCCGACGTAAGTAAGTAACTTAGATCTATCTCTGTAGATCTTTATGCCCAAAATGTACGCTGCTTCTCCTAAATCCTTCATTGAGAAACTTTTTCTTAATGAGGATTTAACATCATCAAGCATTGGAATGTCATTTCGGATCAATAATATGTCATCTACATATAGGACCAGAAATACATGTGCGCTCCCACTAAACTTCTTGTAAATACAAGATTCTTCTACGTTCTTGATGAAACCAAACCCTTTGATTACTTCATCAAAACGTAGATTCCAACTCCGAGATGCTTGCTTCAGTCCATAAATGGACTTTTGAAGCTTGCATATTTTATTAGCATTTTTAGGATCGACAAAACCCTCAGGTTGTGTCATGTACACATCCTCAGTCAGACTTCCATTAAGAAAGGTTGTTTTGACATCCATCTACCATATTTCATAATCAAAATATGCAGCAATTGCTAGAAGAATCCGAACAGACTTAAGCATTGCAATGGGTGAGAAAGTTTCATCATAAGCAACACCTTGAATTTGTTTGAAACCTTTCGCCACCAATCGCGATTTATAGATGTGAACATTTCCATCCATATCAGACTTTTTCTTTAAAATCCATTTACAATCGATAGGTCTCACACCTTCGATTGGATCAACCAAGTTCCAAACTTGATTTTCATGCATGGATTCAATTTCGGATTCCATGGCTCCAAACCACTTCCCAAAGTCGAGTCCCATCATTGCTTCGGTATAGGTCGTGGGCTCATTATTGTCCAACAATACCGTGTCATGTTGCTCCGTGGTTAGAAGCGTTAACTTTTCAGTTGCACGATGTACCCTCGTAGACCTTCGTGTGGCTCGTGTTTCATCAACTGTTTGCACAACATCTTGTACATCCTGTATAGGATCAGTGGATGTTGAAATATTTTCAGGTATTTCTTGAATTTCTTCAAGATGCACCTTGCTCCCACTAACTCATTTTGAGAGAAACTCTTTCTTCAAGAAGACACCATTGCGAGCGGTAAACACTTTACCCTCTGTTTTATTATAAAAATAATATCCTTTGGTTTTCCTAGGATATCCCACAAAGAAGCATTTGTCAGATT
Source organism: Tuctoria greenei (assembly GCA_036927565.1). Classification (NCBI taxonomy): domain Eukaryota; kingdom Viridiplantae; phylum Streptophyta; class Magnoliopsida; order Poales; family Poaceae; genus Tuctoria; species Tuctoria greenei. The sequence continues at coordinate 9,157,671 of JAYESD010000007.1, forward strand.
TAGGAGTGAGTTTGTCTGACGTCAAACGTTTGACATAAGCATCACACCCCCAAACTTTGAGGAAAGACAATCCGGGACGTTTCCCGGTCCATATCTCATATGGTGTCTTCTCAACAGACTTAGTTGGGACTCTGTTTAGTGTAAACGCAATAGTTTCAAGAGCATAAACCCAAAAGGATAGTGGAAGATCTGCTTGGCTCATCATCGACCTAACCATGTCCAACAAGGTTCGGTTCCTCCGCTCGGACCCCCTATTCCATTGAGGCGTTCCAGGTGGAGTCAACTGTGGAATAATTTCACATTGTTTAAAATGATCATAAAATTCATAGCTCAAATATTCACCCCCACGATCAGATCGTAGAAGTTTAATTGTCTTGCCCATTGATTCTATACTTCATTTTGAAATTCTTTGAACTTTTCAAAGGATTCAGACTTGTGTCTCATTAGGTAGACATAACCATATCTACTAAAGTCATCAGTAAATATGATGAAGTACTAAAAACCACCTTTGGCAATTGAACTCATTGGTCCACATACATCTGTATGTATAAGTCCCAACAAGTCAGTCGCCCTCTCACTTTGACCAGTGAAGGGTGCTTTGGTCATCTTCCCAAGCAAACAATATTCGCATGTGTAAAGTGATTCAAAATCAAATGAGCTCAGTAAACCATCTTTATGGAGTTTTTCAATGCGTTTCTTATTTATATGACCTAAGCAACAATGACAAATAAAAGTGTGATTTAGATCATTTTGTCGAGCCCTTTTGGTATTAATGTTACAAACAGTTTTATCCTCAAGATCAAGAACATATAATCCATTCACGAATGGACATTGAGCATAGAAAATATTATTATAATAAATAGAACAACATTTGTTCTTTATTACAATCTCATAACCATCAACTACTTCTAAACACAAAGAAGAGATAATGTTCTTGCTCAAAGTGGGAATGCAATAACAATTATTCAATTCCAAAACTAATCATGAGGGTAATGACAAGTGGTAAGTTCCGACAGGTATGACCGCAATCTTTGCTCCATTGTCAACACGAACATCCAACTCGCCTTTTGCAAATCTTCTAGTCTCACCTAGACCCTGCAACGATTTGCAAGTGTGAATCATCGATCCGATATCAAATACCCATGATTCACTAGAAGATAATGCAATGTTAATTTCTATAACATTGATACTTGAAGCGGAAGTCTCACTTCCCTTCCTCTTCTTCATATCCTCCAAGTACTTCTTGCAATTCCTAGACCAGTGCCCCTTACCATGACAGTGAAAGCATTCATCATCAGAAGGGCCACATTTGCCCTTTTGCTTAGACTTTGAGCTTGAGGGCTCATCAGGAACCTTTCCCTTGCCTTTGCCTTTAGGATGCGTCACACGCTTCCTATTTTTATTCTCCTTTTGCACCATCATCACATGATTGGCATTTTTCTTAATGCTTTCTTCGGCTGTTTTAAGCATCCCATGCAATTTAGCCAAAGTTCTCTCCATGCCATTCATTTGAAAATTCAATATGAATGGCTCGTAGCTCGGTGGGAGCGACTGGAGAACAACGTCAATAGTCAGATCATCCTTGAGTTCAGAACCAAGTTTGCCCAAAGTTTCAATGTAACCAATCATCTTGATTACATGAGGGCTGACCGGGCTACTCTCCGCCAACTTGCATGAGAACAAGGACTTTGAGATGTTGTATCTCTCAGCCCTTGCTTGATTCTAAAACATTCCACGCAGTCCCTCAATCATAGAATAAGCATCTGTATTCTCATACTATTTTTGCAGATCAGGGGGCATAGTGGCGAGCATGAGGCAACTTACATTAAGCGCATCATTGCAGTGCTTCATATAAGCTCTACGTACTGCATTAGTTGCATCAGCTAGGAGGTCATCAGGGTAAGGCTGCAGAAGAATGTACTCGGTTTTCTCTTGCCTAAGAACGAATCTCAGGTTGCGGTACCAATCGATAAAGTTAGCTCCATTGAGCTTTTCCTTTTCAAGCACAGATCGCAAATTGAAACCAAAATTGTTACTAGCAGATATTATCTACAATAGAAAATAAATATGCAAGGTTTAGCACTATGTTATGTACCAATCTTCCATTAGAAGTTTAATAAAAGATATCACCATTATATGATCATCATCTTCCCTCTAACAACATATAGTGGTTCAAGATCCATATTCACTAATTCCTAGTGAGCTTTGGCTTCTATCGGTGGTTTTGATCCGACAGATCTCCCGACACTACTAAAGTGTTAGAGGAGTTTGAGGTTCGGTGTGGGCGCGCGGAGATTCAAGAAGGTGAAGTGTAAATGACACGAGGGACACAAAGATTTATGTGGTTCGGGCCGCCTGAGCGTAATACCCTACTCCACGGGGTGTGTTGGTGTTGTATTGGTTGTATGAGCTCAATGTGAGTTGAGAGTGTAGAGTGAGCGCGTCTAGTTTGTGTGTGTCCTCTATGTATCGTCGGCCTGTCCTTTTATAGTACAAGGGCAGGCCGTTACAAGTCAGCCTGGCCCGACATGTGGCCCCGACGGTTACTAATATTGATACACATTTGATGCGCTTAATTACCCTTAATAACCGAATTACGTGCTTTGATAGCACCGTTATAGGTAATTAAGGTCGTCCAATCGTGTGTCATTAATATAGTATTAATGATACTTAATCGAGTCTTGAAGTCCTTAATCCCCTTTGAAGATCCAGAGCCGTTGTGGAGTCTTCCGGAGGTTAGAGGTTGAAGGTCTGACGGTTGGACACGTGGCAGCTCCGGAGCATACTGTGGGGAACAGGTAGGTCCGGTGCTACTTAACACGTGTCAGTTCCAGAGCTTCCCTCAGACTGGGGTTAGGTCCAAAGGTGTCGATATGGTACATAGCCTGGAGCTTCCCCCTTGTGGGCGGTAGCTCCGGTTTGATAGTACATGTGGCGACCCTGGGACTAACCAAGTTGGGGAAGCGGGTCCGGTTATGTCTGACATGTGGGCCTCCGAAGGTCTTCAAATCAAGTAGATGATATTTCCTTGAGATCTTTGCAATCCCAAGGGGTATACGATACGCAGGGTACCGATAGTGGCCCCCTGGACCCACCTCTGGGGAAGGCCCTTTAGGTGAAGTCATTCTGCCGGAGGTGGGTCCATCCTTCGACTTTTGAATTGAGTCTTCAAAGGTTGTCGGATGTGCCGTTGGCGATGGTTTGGAGTTAAATCCTCGCAGCGTGGCATATCCCGTGTGCGGCAAATGAGATCTTTGGCGTGCGGATCTCACGCAATTGAAGGTCGCCGGTTCCCAATACGAAAATTGTATCAGTTCCGCGCGCCTTGTCAGGCTTCTTCCTTCGGGCTCCCGGCCTCGTGATGACAACCGTTCGCCTGGGTAAGAACCTCGACTTGATCGTCCGGGTGGTCTCGGTCCCTCTTGTCATTGGCTGGGTGAAATTTTTTAGTAGTATCTTCGACTTCCCTGCGGTTTCCATCCAAGCGTTGCGAGGGCTTACTTAAGAAGGAAAGCGTGCACCGTCTGGGGTTCTTTACGCCTCTATTCTGATCTTGCACTCAAACTCCCAACTTGTGCTCGCTTTTCCTCTCTTGCCTTGTTGTGTCGCGATGGATTTGGGTCTCCGCGAGAGTCGTTTGAAGACCGAAGGTGACCTGAAGAAGGTCCGGGACCTCATGGGATGGTCCCCGGACTTCTTCAATCGCCTGGTCTGCGCCGGGGGAGAGCTCCCGTTCGAGAAGGAGCACGCCAGCGAAATGGTGTACTTCTCTTCGTATGCCATGGTGGGGTTGATCTCACCTTTTTCCTCCTTTTTCTTGATGATGCTAGACTTCTATGGTCTGCAGCTGTACCACCTTGGCCCCCACTCCATTCTTCTTGTGTCCGTCTTCATCCACTTCTGTGAGATGTGGGTGGGCATCCCCCTGCATTGAACTCTTCCGGACCTTCTTCACCGTCCATACCACCGGTAGGAGCAATGAGTACCTTGGCTTCTACTACTTCGTGAAGCGCAAGAAGTGCCCATTCAAGTACCTCCGGTCGTTTCCCTCTGGGAAGTGGGATGATTGGAAGAAGGACTGGATAGTCATCCGGGTGGAGGAGCACAAGAAGCTGGAGCTGCCCGAAGGCCTCCCCAACATCGACACTACAGTCTGGAGTGAAGCTCCGGTGCTGTCGGATGCCTTCAACCCTGCTCTGACCAGGATCCGCCAGTGCGTGGAGGGAGGATTAACTCCTCAGGCGGTGTTTTGCAACTTCCTGGTCAACAGGTGGGCACTGCTGAAGAGGAGAGAAAAACTCGCTTGGGCCCTCAACAGTGTGATGGACGACGACCGGGTCGAGACCGGGCTGAAGTCCCACATGGCGGGGACAACCTTGGAGTTTCATCTCAAGAAGTTCCAGCACGACATCGACGTCGCGGGTGACAACTTGACTCCGCCATCAGCTTTTCTCCCTCTGAACGTGGAAGTAGAGTTCACCAGGGAGCTCCGGCAGAAGATGCCTGTGCTTGACGACCTTGGTGTCATCGAGAGAAGATCGACCTCCAGGGTGGTGATCCCTGGGGCTTCCGAAGGTGGCTCCGACCCTGCCCCGAAGCCAAGGATTGAAGTCGTCAGCAAGGGCAAGGAGCTGGCAGATGAACCCTTGAGCCGGAAAAGGAAACTGCAGCATGCCGACGGAAGGTCCATCAGGCCTGCAACCTCTGCATCAGCTCCTTCTCCCCGGAGGGGGAGGTCTTCTACAACTGCGGCAACTGTACCCGCGGTGGCGCCCTCCCGGGGTGCTAGCTCCGGGCATGCGACTCCAGCACCAGGGGCGGTTGAGGCCTCTAGGTCCGGAGGTCCTTCCCGGTCGAGGGGGGGCTCAACTAAGGAAATGCCCGTGGCTGCAACGAGTTCCGGGGGGGACTTCTGGAGCTTCCACGCCGGCGGCGGCTATGGTCAGCCCAGAACGCCCAGGAAAGAGGTTCCGCGCAAGCTGGTGCAGAAGCCTCCCGAGGTAATTTTTAATCTTTACCTCAGATAGTTGTTTTATTGTAGTAACTGTTTTTTAAGTTTCTTCATCCATCATCTGCAGCGTTCCCAAGAAGAGGAGTGAGGCTCCACCCTCAGCCACAACAGCTGAAGTTGTGAGGGCGGAAGCTTATGCTCCTGTCCAGGCGCCGCCCCAAGTGGTGGCTGAAGCTGCAACAGCTCCGGCGCTAGCTATCGTGGTCATGGACCTCGACTCATCCCCAGAGACTCCCGTGGTAGCGCCGGACCGCGGGAGAGAAGATGCGCCAGCGGCACCTACCCCGGAGGTCTCCGGGTCCTCGTGCAGAGATGATGGAAGCTCCGACCGTTGAGCCGGAGGAAGCAGTAATTCCGGCCCCAGAGCCGGAAATTGTCGAAGCCCCGACCATTGAGCCGGAGGTAATTGAAGTCCCGGCGTGCGCGCCGGATGTTGAGGAAGTCCCGGCGGTTGGGCCGGCTACCTCTGAAGCACCGGCCGCAGAGCCGGTCGTTACTGGAGCTCCGACCGCAGGGCCAGTTGAGGTTGAAGACCTTCCGGCTCCCGAGCCGGTTGCCGTTGAAGCTCCGGCCACAGGGCCGGCTGTTGTTGAAGATCTTCCGGCGCCCAAGCCGGTCGTTGTGAAGGCGTCAACGCTCGAGCCCCCAGTAGAGGAGGTGCCCAGGCCGGAGCCAGAAGCAGCTCCTGCTCCAGGAGTGACGATGCCGGAGGTACCTACGGCTGAGCCGGAGTGCCCAGATGAAGTTGCTGACCCCCTTCCTGAGGGGGCAAACGAAGATCTGGCGGCTGGTCCTTCGGAACTACTTCCGAAGGTCAGGACTACATCAGCGGGTCCCTCCTTGATGGCGACTGAGGCCATCCCGGAGGACGGCCCTAGTGCCTTGGAGGCTCAGGGGACCACTCTTGTGGAGTGGGACCCAATTTTTGTAAGCGAGAACCCGCTGAAACCAGCGGAGGAGACCCCAGCAGGTCCAAAACCTATCCCGTTGTCATTGTCTATTGACAACGCCTACTCCAGTCTGCGTCAAGTTTAACTGGCCTGCTTCCACGACAGCAAGGCTCTTGAAGAGGAGCGCCAAACCCTTAGGCGGTGGCGTAACGGTCTCTACTTCGATACCAAGCTGGCGCAATCGAGGCTAGCAGATGACAAAGAGTGGATCAAGGGGGAGAAGGTCCTCCTGGAATACTGGGGCAAATTATTGGATGACAGGGAGAGTATGACTCATGCCCTCGATGCTCAATCCCGGGCCATTTATGAGTAGACCAAAGCAGCTAATAGTGCGGCCGATGAACGCCAAGAAAGGCTTAAGGCCATTAACACTACTCTCATCAAGCGCCGGGAGGCACTTGAAGAGAGGGAGAAGAGGCTCGAAGATGAAGAGCAGAAACTTCTTGAGCTGCGGGATGCCGTCTTGAAGAGGGAGGAGGAGCTCACCAAAAAGGTGGCTCTAGCGGACAAGGGCCTTGAGGAGCGCGCCAAGAAATTGGAAGAGCGCTGCGCTGAGGAGGAGGAGAAGGCCTGGGTGCGGGGGAAGGAACTCTACGAGCAAGAGTGTGCCATCGCTGCCAGGGAGAAGAAAGTGAGGGGCAAGGAGAAGGACCTGGTTGACCACCAGAACAAGATCTACCTCCGGGAGGAGGAGCTCGAAAAACTCGAGAGGCAGGTTGCTGAAAAGATTCAGCAAAATGCCAAAGAGGTTGAGCGCCTTGCTCGCGAGAATTTTGAACTGGCGGCGGCCAAACGATCCTTGGAAGAACTGAAGGGCTTGAGAGCTGCAGACTCCCTATAGGTTTGGGAGTTCCTGAGCAAATCCAACGACGCGCTGACACCGATGGGCTTCAATCCCGTGCGTCCGGATGATCCAGAGCCGGAGCTGGACCTGGCGTTGCAGGCGTTGAGATCGGCGGGTAGCAAACTCTACAAGGTGGGCGATGTCATCGCGGATCAGTTGGAGGTTGAGGGGCAGTCCCTGGCGAAGAACGTCGCAGAATATGTGCTGACGTGCTACACCAGCCGGGATCCCCAATTCCCTCTGGACCCGGTGCTTGAAGGTCCCGTCGAAGTTGAAGGCGAAGCCACCCGAGCCAACGTGTCGGAGGTTGCTCAGAAGGTCGCCCAGTTCTTCCATAGGGTCTAGGACCATCTTTGTAGGTCCCACTTGTATTCTCTCTTTTTCTTCCCCAATTTTGTAATCCCTTGTCTCCAGATGAATGAAATCCAAATTTTTGCGAATTTCATTTTTTGTCTTCAACACTTTTGTCTTCACTTGGCCCCCTGGTAGATGTACACAATTTGGTTGTGAACATGTACCAAGAGGATATTGTGTTTTGTTGAAGACTCGTTTGCTTCGAACTTGTAGAGTGTAGGTCCAAAGTCTTCGATAGTGAAGGCCCCCTGAGGTTGTCGGAGCTTAGTAGCTCCGGTAGTAGTTCCTATCAACGCGTAGAGCATCGATAGTTAGACCTCTAGAGTGTTGGAGCTTAGTAGCTCCGGCAGTGACCTTTGCCAATGCGTAGTTTGTCGGCAGCAGACTCCGTTTGTGGAATCTTCTCACCATCTTTTATTCTGTGTTGACGGCTGGCCCCCAAGCTTTACCGGAGCTTGGTTGCTCCGATGATGCTCGTTTTCAATGTTTAACATCGATTATAAGCCACCTGGGGGGAGTCGGAGCTTCGTCAGCTCCGACTTTTCCCCATCAACGTGGATTTTTTATTTTTCCTGCACACTGAAGCCAAGAAAAATAGTAAAATTCGGTCCTTGCATATAACTTCGTCGTGGCTTACGATTCTCAAGAAAATTTTAGGTCAAACACGATTCTGAATGCAACCGAATGCATTGTCTTCTTTCTTCCGGATCCAATTGCACTTGGACCCGTCTTACTTCGGCCTGCCGAGGTGTAGGTAGAGTGGCGTATATAGGGTGCTTGACCAGGCTAAGTTGATAGCACACTCTGGCCCTAGATTGGCTTGGCGGCATTCAGGCGAGTGGGCCATGAACAATATTTGAATCCAAAAGAATCGACAATACATCTTGAGTCGCATATGAACCGGTCGAACTAAAATTTCTTAAGAATTGCATGTTCTTGTTATAGTCAAGAAAGAGAAAAATAAAAAATGTTGAGCCTGTACAAAGTAAATTCACGTGGAGTCTGTTTCGCATGAAGATGTCTTTCATTATAGGTCCGGGTTACAGGGGAAACAAGTACACTCTTAGGGTACAAAACCAGGCTAAGCATGTTTCATTTCTCGTTTGACCCAGGGTAGCTAGCCACACTTTTAGTCCTGAGACTGTGACAAGCGTTGCATGAACTTTGCGGACCTTTCGGGAAAGGTCCGGCTGTTCTCTCGGAGGAACTACCCGACTCTGTACAATGACTCTATAACATACACCTCAAGTTATTACAGACTCACCTCCGTGATATTAGGTGTAGAACATACGGAGGTGCTCAATATTCCAAGGATTTGGGAGAGGTGTCCCATCCTCGGTTGCCAAGCGAACGCTTCCGGGACAGGATACTTTAATCACTCGGAAGGGTCATTCCCAGTTGGGGGAGAGTTTGTTTAACCCTTCTCTGGATTGTATTCTCCGTAGCACTAGATCGCCTTCCTCGAGCTGTCGGTTGTGTACATGCCGCTGATGATAGCGCCGAAGGGCTTGGCGGTATCGGGCATTCCGAATAGCTGCTTGGCACCTTCCCTCCTCGAGGAGGTCTAGGTCTTCATGCTAGAGCTGGTCCTGTGTGGCTTCGTCGAAGGTCCGGACCCGGAGTGACCCCAAAGTGATTTCCGGAGGAAGGATTGCTTCAGCTTTGTACACCAGGAAGAAGGGTGTCTCTCCAGTTGACCGGTTTGGAGTTGTCCTGTTGGACCATAGAGTGGGCGGAAGCTCTTCAATCCAGTTGGCTCCATGTTTTTTCAAGCGCTCATAGGTGCGCGTTTTGAGTCCTTTTAGGATTTCTGCATTTGCTCTCTCGGCCTAGCCATTGCTTGTCGGGTGAGCTACGGAGGCATAGCAAACTTGAATGCCGAGGTCTTCGCAATATCCTTGAAATGCAGAGCTTGTGAATTGGGTCCCATTATCAGTAATGATTTTGTTTGGGACTCCGAGTCTGCATACGATGGACTGCAAAAAGTTGATAGCAGATTGCTTGTTTATTGTCACAACTGGAGTTGCTTCCGGCCACTTGGTGAACTTGTCAATGGCGACATACAGGAACTTGTAACCTCTGACGGCTCTCGGGAAAGGTCCCAAGATGTCCATCCCCCACACGGTGAAGGGCCATGTAGGAGGTATCATTTGTAGAGGCTGAGCCGGTGTGTGAATTTGCTTTGAATGAAATTGGCATGCTTTGCATTTCTTCACCAGCTCAATTGCATCCTGGAGTGCTGTTGGCCAGTAGAAGCATGCCGGAAGGCTTAACCGACCAGCGTGCGGGAAGACGCGTGGTTCCCACACTCGCCTCCATGGATTTCTGCGAGGAGCTCGCAACCTTCTTCCCTTGTGATGCACCGCATTAGGACGCCGTTGGCACCGCACCGATAGAGATCCCCTTCTACCAACGTGTATCTTTTAGCCAATCTGACTATCCGGTCAGCGGATACATCATCGTCAGGAAGGATGTTGTCTTTCAAGTAGCTCCAGATCTCCGAGATCCATGCATCGGAGCTAACTTGAGCATTTGAGTCTTGCGTGCTGGGTTGCTCGGAGCTTCCGACAGCACCTACGACCCTTGATGGCTACCATGGTAACAGGGCCATCGGGACTGTCAGCTTCGGGATGCTGATCTTGCCCCCTTCGCTCAGTTCGGCAGGCTGAGCTGTAAGTTTTGACAACCTCCGGACAAAAGTTTCGTCGGGAGCCGGAGCTCCCGTTGACGCTTTCATCGAGAGTTCGTCGGCTTCAGTGTTGAGGGCACGCTGGACATGGTGGAGATCTAGGACTTCGAAGTCCTTCTGAAGCCTCTGGACTTCAAGGAGGTAAGCATCTAGCTGGAGATTGTTGTAGGAGCATTCACCCTTCACTTGCTTAATGATGAGCTGTGAATCTCCCTTGACCAGCAGTTGCTTGACACCGTATGACAGTGCCACCCTTAGTACGTAGATGAGTGCTTCGTATTCCGCCATGTTGTTGGTCGCCTTGAAGTAAAGGTGTACCATGTATTTTACCTTCTGTCCGATTTGTGGGAGGAGAAGGATTCCAGCTCCGGCCCCCTGCTTTTGCATGGAGCCGTCGAAGTAGAGGGTCCAATGAGGCTCGGTGAAGACCGGAGCCTTGTGTTTCGGCTTCTGCTCACTGGGGCCCCCAGGGTTTGATGGAGAGGGAGTCCATTTCGCCACAAAATCTGCCAATGCTTGACTCTTGATTGCTTGCCTTGAAATGAATTCGAGATCGAATTCAGCCAATTCCGGTGCCCACTTTGCAATATTCCCAGTTGAATTGGGATTATGCAAAATTGCTCGAAGTGGGTAAGAGGTCACCACTGAAATCTTGTGAGCTTGGAAGTAATGGCGAAGCTTCCTGGAGGCAATGAGAACTGCATAGAGCAGCTTATGCACCTCTAGGTATCGAGTCTTGGCGTCATGCAGTACTTCACTGATGAAGTACACTGGGCGCTGGATGGTTCAGACCCTCCCGGAGGGGCCCGGAGCTTCCTCTTCACCAACCTGGATCCTCCCTGAGGGATCCGGACCTTCTTCGGGGACCTCTGGGTCCTGGCTAGAGGGACCCGGAGCTTCTTCAGAAGCGACCTGGACCCTCCTGGAGGGGTCTGAGTCTTCTTAAGTAACTTTTTGTGAACTCAAGTTTGGGAGCTGGGACCCATACTCACTTTCAGGAACCTCCGGACCCTCCCGGAGGGGTCTGGATTCCTGAGCATGGGATAGTTCTGGTCTCTCCACAGCTAGGACCATACTGACGACTTCGTCAATTGCTGAAATGTAAAGCAGCAAAGGCTCACCAGGGTTCGGAGCTACCAGAGTTGGTAGGGTGGTGAGGAACTGTTTTAGCTCCTGGAACGCCTTTTCTGCTTCTTCAGACCATTGGAATGGTCCGGACTTCCTCAATAACTTGAAGAAGGGAAGTGCCCATTCCGCCAGTCTTGAAATGAACCGGCTAAGGGCTGCTAGACATCCAGTCATCTTTTGGACATCCTTGATGCGGGTTGGTAGCCGCATGTCTTCAATGGTTTTGATCTTTGCCGAATTAGCTTCTATGCCCCGGTGACTTACTAGGAAACCAAGAAGTTTTCCGGAGCTAACTACGAAGACACACTTGTCCGGGTTGAGCTTTGTGCGCGTGACCCGCAACTTGTCGAAGACAGCCTGTAAGGTGTCAAGGAGTGACTCCTTGTTCTTGACCTTGACCACGATGTCATCAACGTACACTTCCACTATGTCTTTAATGAGTTCTTCAAAAGTTTTGTACATAGCTCATACAAAGGTTGAAGCTGCATTCTTGAGACCAAATGGCATGGTTGTATAACAGTACAATCCATCTACTGTGATAAAAGAGGTATGCTCTTCATCTTCCCTAGACATTCTGATTTGATGATACCCAGAATATGCGTCTAGGAAACACAGTAATTCACACCCGGAGGTGGAATCCACTATCTAATCTATTCTAGGTAGCGGGAATGGATCTTTTGGAGATGCCTTATTTAGTGTTGTGTAGTCGATACACATCCGAAGCTTCCCGCCGGCCTTGGGTACAATGACTGGGTTTGCCAGCCATTTTGGATGGAAGACTTCTCGGATGAATCCAGCTTCGAGCAACTTCTTCACTTCTTATCGAATGAAGTTTTGTCGCTCCATAGATTGCTTTCGAGGCTTCTGGTGTACAGGCTGGGCATCAGGGTAGATCTTCAGATTGTGCTCAATCACTTCCCTGGGGATCCCAGGCATTTGTGACGGTTGCCAGACAAACACGTCGACATTAGCCCGGAGGAAAGTGATGAGCGTGAGTTCCTATTTGTCATTCAGTCCTCCCGATATACGGGTGGTCTGAGCGGCATCGGAACCGATTTGGCCGACTTTGACGGGAATGTCAGTGTCGTCGCTTGGCTGCACACGAGGTGCAGAAGTCGAGCCCCGCTGACGAATGCTCGGGGGTTTTGGAGCTTGTTCCTGCCTGGAGTCCTCCTCTTGCGCCGTAGTAAGCGCATGGAGTTCTTCCAGAGCAGTTACTCCAGCAGTACGATCTCCACGGATCCGGAGAACGCCTACTGGTGTTGGCATCTTCAACACCAAGTAGCCATAATAAGCAGCTGCCATGAATATGTACAAAGCAGGCCTACCCAAGATGGCATTGAAGGGTAAGTTGATCTGAGCAACATCAAAGACCAACTTCTCCGTGCGATACTTCTCCCGGGTCCCGAAGGTAACGGGGAGAGTGATAGCACCGAGTGGGGTAATGGCTCCCGGACCTACTCCGAAGAAAGGTCGGGAGGGGTGAAGATCCGAAGGTCGGAGCTGAAGCTTGGTAAAAGCTTCGAAGCTTATGAGGTTGAGCCCCGAACCACCGTCTACCATAACATGGTGAAGCTGGATGTTATTGATGGTAGGAGATACCATCAAAGGTAACTGGCCTACTCCAACCATGCTTCGAGGGCAGTCCGAAGCATCAAAAGTGATGATTGTGTCCATCCACTTCCGATGAGGCTCCGCCCGGGCTGTAGGAGCTATAGCGGCCATGTCCCAGCGCATTGTCTTGAGGACGCGACGGGAGGTGATGTCCCATGATACACCAAAAATGGTGTTCATGGTCTTCCGGCGCTCGTTGTCAGAGACGTCAGAATCGTCGTCGACGGAGGCGTAGATGGCCTTCAGGACCTTTTTGAGATCCTGAAAACCTAACTCCTCTTCAGCCGGAGCTTCGTCAACTTTTTGCTTTCCTTCCCTCTGTCGGAAAGGAGCTTCTTCCCGGCGCTTGTTGTAGCGCTCGACAAGGTTTTGGACCTCTCGGCAGTCTTCCAAATTGTGGCTGTCCGTTTTGTGAATTGGACACTACACCTTGCGTTTGCCACCGTCTTCAGAAGATGGTCGAGGTCGCTTCTCGGGGCGTGGCCCCCGGCCACCCGGAGCTGCAGCGGCTGCAACATTAGATGCACTGGCCGACTGCTTCTTCTTGCCGTTGGTCTTTTTCTTCTTCTTACCACTCCCGGATGTAGTGGCTACGCCTTTGGAGGATTTTTTGTGATCCTCCGGAGGTGGTTTGGAGTGCATTTCATGGCCTTCCGCAGCTCTGGCACATTTGTCAGCCAAGCTGAAGAGTTCCGTGACACTGGTGATCTCCTTGATCGCCAGTTTCTCCAACATCTTCTTATCCTGTACACCCTGTCTGAATGCCACAATGACAGAAGCGCTAGAGATAGAAGGGATAGTGTTTCGTACCTGAGAGAACCTCTGGATGAACGATCGTAGGGATTCTCCCCCTTTTTGCACGACTGCAAAAAGGTCCAGTTCAGTGCCTGGTCGGGTGTATGAACTCCCGAAGTTGGCGTTGAACTGTCGGCACAGCTCCTCCCAACTGTTGATGGAGTTGGGTGGAAGGCTCATAAACCAGGACCGGGCGGTCCCAGTTAAGGCCACTGGAAAATAATTAGCCATTACAGCCTCAATTCCTCCAGCTGCTAGGATAGAAGTGGAGTAAATCTGAAGAAATTCAACGGGATTAACGGTCCCGTCATACTTCTCCGACAGGTGAGGCCGGAATTTCTGTGGCCACCTGACCATACGCAGATGCATGGCCAGGGCCGAACAGCCTCCTCCTACTCCTTCAGGAGCAGGAATGTCCTGAGCTTCTCGTCTTTCACGAGCACGCTCAATATGGACTCGGCCGTCTTGTTGACGATATCGGCAATCAAGCTCCGCCCGGAGGTCATGAGTTGAAAGCCTTGACACTGTGTGAGTGCGCCGTGCCCCAGAGGGCAACGACGTCACTTGCTGCGACGCAGCACGTCTCCTGTTGTTGGAAACGTGCGGACCAAGTCTGCCAGACAAGGTTCGTCGCTGCGACGGGGCCCGTCCTGAAGGAGGAGGACCCTGGTTGCTGATGCGGTCGGCTGCGGCTGCAACCAAGTGTTCCACATTGGCCCTCCACTGCTCCATTGCATCTCGGGATGCGTCCGGAGGTGGTCGGCGCTGAAGAAGAGCACGTGCTGCATGGAGCGCGTGTTCTGGGTTGTCATGATTTACCGACGCAGTGATTGACACCGGTGCACCATCGCGCTGCCCAGCTTGATTTGCTGGTGGAGGCGGCGGTGGTGGTAGCGTGACTCCTGCTGGAACTGAGATTCCTGCTGGTGGCTGCATATTAGAGGGATTGCCCCCAACAGCTTGAACAGCGGGATGACCGTTGAATGATCCAGCAGCTGAGTTCACCATTCTTGAAATCTGAGGCTCCCCCTACCTAGCGCGCCAACTGTCGGTGGTTTTGATCCGACAGATCTCCCGACACTACTAAAGGAGTTTGAGGTTCGGTGTGGGCGCGCGGAGATTCAAGAAGGTGAAGTGTAAATGACACGAGGGACACAAAGATTTACGTGGTTCGGGCCGCCTGAGCGTAATACCCTACTCCACGGGGTGTGTTAGTGTTGTATTGGTTGTATGAGCTCAACGTGAGTTGAGAGTGTAGAGTGAGCGCGTCTAGTTCATGTGTGTCCTCTATGTATCGTCGACCTGTCCTTTTATAGTACAAGGGAAAGCCGTTACAAGTCAGCCTGGCCCGACATGTGGCCCCAGCGGTTACTAATATTGATACACATTTGATGCGCTTAATTACCCTTAATAACCGAATTACGGGCTTTGATAGCACCGTTATAGGTAATTAAGGTCGTCCGATTGTGTGTCATTAATATAGTATTAATGATACTTAATCAGGTCTTGAAGTTCTTGATCCCCTTTGAAGATCCAGAGCCGTTGTGGAGTCTTCCGGAGGTTAGAGGTTGAAGGTCCGACGGTTGGACACGTGGCAGCTCCGGAGCATACTGTGGGGAACAGGTAGGTCCAGTGCTACTTAACACGTGTCAGTTCCGGAGCTTCCCTCGGTCTAGGGTTAGGTCCGAAGGTGTCGATATGGTACATAGCCCGGAGCTTCCCCCTTGTGGGCGGTAGCTCCGGTTTGATAGTACACGTGGCGACCCTGGGACTAACCAAGTTGGAGAAGCAGGTCTGGTTATGTCTGACATGTGGGCCTCCGAAGGTCTTCAAATCAAGTAGATGATATTTCCTTGAGATCTTTGCAATCCCAAGAGGTATACGGTACCCAGGGTACCGACAGCTTCACTGCTAGGAAATTAGTAACATAGGTAAACAACTATTGTTAATCACGCCCTATATGACTCTTGTTTGTTGGGTAACATCAATGCCCCGACTCCCGACTTTATGTCATAAAGGCCAAAACCGTTTTGATAGCTTTGTTGAGTAAACCAACACTATGCATGTGAATGTCCAACATTCACCCTATGAATTATGATAGATGATGATACTTTGCTTTGGCAAACCTACCACACAACGATCAAAATAACATAAGTGCAGCTATTAGTAAATGGCATCAAATGCTCAACTTTTGTGAGGGAAACTATTCTATCATGACAAAATATCCACCATATAAAAAGCATGAAAAGAATAGTAATAAGCATCACAGGCATATGATCATATCACATTATAAATATTATGGCCTTTAGAATCATAATGGTCTTTATCGCCATGGTTCCATCAAGATCTGAGCTATCATGCCTCCCTTCTTGTGGTGATCTCCATCTCCACCATGCTTGAAGATATCTCCATGATAATAAAAGAAGCTAATACAACTAATAGCTATCAAATAAATTATATGAGAGATCAAGCATCACAGGTCGACACGCAGGTCGTTATATAATTATGTGACAACCTCAACCCGGTGGAATTACATAGATCGCATCTATGAAATCACTATGAAAATCTCATCGGATTGATTAAATCAACCCGAATCCGAGCCATTCAGAATGCCTCAATTTTCAATGTGACCGGTTATTCATGAGTAGATCGCAACACATGACCGTGGTATGTTGGCTCAATCTGTTATCTATGTACGCGATTAGTCCCGATGGTGATTCCAGCCGGTAGGGACAGGTTGCGCACACAGCAGAGAAGGAGCACGAACTGACCCTTTAGTCATATACGATCACAATATACTCTAATCAATTCCAAACCCCAAAAATCATGCGATAAAATTCATCGTATAAACACGTCTGCAGTAGATCACATCTACTAACAAGATCCAGACAAAAAACTATGCAAGTCATCTCTGATACCACTGTTAGGAAATCGGCGGTACGCTACTCTAGCAACTCTACCGCATCACCCAGAAAATATGCGAGTACAGAGGTCATGGATCGTTACCACTAGACGCGCAGCGCAGCGGAACGTAGACGCGCGTCGGTGTAGGGGAAGTAGACGATCCCGTTCGTCTCCTCATCGGCCTCTTCTCAGCAGCAGTAGACGAACACGTTCGTCATAGCCGATAGCGCAACAGTAGCAGCAGCGTCTCCACGGAGTCCACATGTACAGAGAGGAACGCCATGCGCCGGTGTGCTAGCACCGCGCATGCGGCAAGGGTCTCGGCGTGAGACCTTCGAGAGGTGGCGGCTAGGGCTGTCACGTGGTGGGGTGATTAACCCCTAACCCTACTACTCATATTTATAGGCGTACTAATGAACTTTTAGGTCGTAGACCCATTAGTATCCTAATTGCTTATAGATCAAATATCCAATAGGTCTTAATCCGAATTGTTATTATTGCTTCTTAGTTACATCACCAATACGCCCCTGCCTGAAGCGAGGGTATCGGCAAGCACATCGTGCGGTATGGTACTCACCCCTTTGGGATAGGGCTTTTTACTTTCAGAGATGTCTGTGAGAGGGACTCGTTGGTGGTTACTAGTCCTCATCAGGTAGAGGGACACAGAGTGTTGCCTTTTAAGCACGATGAGATGCCTTTAAATTTCCGTCGGGCATATTATAGCAAAAAGTGTTGGATCATGCTTCTGGGCTATCCCATGGACCTTAGAGAGGCTAGGTTTGTCGATCAAATTTGTCCAAGCTTTGGTCAGGTTCTGTACTGGAATAAGAATGATAGCAATCCTGTCCGTCTCTGGGTTCATGTTCTGATTGATAACCCTCTGGATGTACCGATGAGTATGGTTATCAGACAGGGCTCGTCGCTTGGGGGAGACGGTCGATCGTGGGCGATCCCGATTTATATGTTCAACTCTCAATTTGCTGATCGGATGCCTGGGGATGAAGAAGACCCGTCGCCCTTCAATGGGAACCCTCACCCCTTTGAGGGACCTGTCTTGCCAGGCATTAATCCTAATATGGGACCTGAGCCAAATGTAGGACTAAACCTATTTGATAATACTCAGGTGCATAACCAGGAAGAGCTACAGGATGAAACTTCTAATGCTGATACGGTGGGACAAACTACTCAAGATAGACATGCTGAAAAAGAGCATCGGGAGGCTGTGGAGATTGGGAATCAACTGAAAAGTAATACAAATGGCTAACTCTCCAGAAGCTCAACTGATTCAAGGATTGCAGAACTTTCTTCCGTCAATTGCTAGCCTTGCTGAGGATTTGGAACTAATTTTGAATGCTAGTCAGTCAGAACATGGCTCAAAGCAGGGTCGAGAATTTGGCAGAACAGCGGATGTGGGTCTAGGCATATTGGAAAGACAGGAGGAGATTCTTCATGCCCCCCACCTGGATTTTCTTCACTTTCAAAAAATAGAAAAGGCAAAGGTATTATGAAGGAACAGTTGCCACTTCAAGAAGGAGTTCGTCGCAGTATGAGACTGAATTAAAAAGGCAAGGGTATGAGAACTGTGCAAACCTTGCTAAAGCCTAACAAAGGTTTAGCAGGGAAAGCTAAGAAGCCCAAAACCTGGGGTAATTTTACTACTTCATTCTCTCATAATACTGTTGAATTCCCTGGTTTATCTAATATCGCTAATAATACCTCTGCATATCCTGAAATTCCAATTTCAACAATTCAAATTGTTGGCACTAAAAAATGTGGTTTGGCTCCTTCGGAACTAACTGCAGAACTGTTGCTTGCCTCCATGGAGGAAGGAAGCAACAATAAAGAGCTGAAGATCCTCAGTAGCGGTGGGGAAGATGCATGAAGACAGTGGAGAGGAGCAGCTGGAGGAACCCTAATAAGAAGAGGAATGATGACTCGCCGGCGGGTGAATGCTGCATTTTGTGTTAGTGTCATTTATTGCTCCTATGTATAGAGTACCCTTGTAAGGGAGTATGATGAGTTGATGAGAACTTGGATGGATAAAAACTTACCGTGGAAGCTGATTTTGTCTATTTTGAAGTGGTTTAAATAGTCTTTTCAATATGAAATGATCTTCTTTGATATTTGGTTATGTTAGGAAATCAGCGGTAAGCTACTCTAGCAACTCTACCGCATCACCCAGGAAACATGCGAGTACAGAGGTCATGGATCGTTACCACTAGACGCGCAGCGCAGCGGAACGTTGATGCGCGTCGGTGTAAGGGAAGTAGACGATCTCGTTCGTCTTCTCCTCGTCCTCGTCACAGCAGCAGGTAGACGATCACGATCGTCGTAGCCGATCAGCGCAGCAGTAGCAGCAACGCCTCCACGGAATCCACACGTACGGAGAGGAACGCCGTGCACCGGTGTGCTAGCACCGCGTGCGCGGTAAGGGTCTCGGCGTGAGGCCTGCGAGGGGTGGCGGCTAGGGCTGTCACGTGGTGGGATGATTAGCCCCTAACCCTACCTCTCATATTTATAGGCGTACTAATGGGCTTTTAGGTCACAGGCCCATTATTACCCTAATTGCTTATGGATCAAATATCCAATAGGCCTGAACCCGAATTGTTATGATTGCCTCTTCGACACATCACCAACAATCTCCCACTTGCACTAGAGACAATCATCTAGCCAAGATTTTCGATATTCCAACTCCTTAAGTGTGTGACCCGTTAGGTTCATGAGCAGTCGGTTGTGAATGAAAACCATTTCCAACCACAAGTCAGTAGAGGTACCTAGCAGGACATACTGACTCCCGACTGTACATAAAGATCATATCGGCCGAACCTAGATACATTCAACATGCTAATCCCTTTGCCTCACGATACCAGTCAAGCTCAAGGCGAGATGCGTGCCATCCTTGTGATAGCTCGACCATTCACTCGATCAAATAGTGGATTCATTCCGTGACTAACTTTTAGTCACTGTGATTAACCTTTAATCACCTTGGCATGGCCATGCACTTTCAAATCCAACTATCTAGAGGGGCCCAAAGATATCTCTCCTGTTATTTAGGAGGGGCAAATCCCATCTTGATCCGCGCACATCACATTCTATGTTTCATTATATACCCGAAGACTACTTTTATGACTACCCAGTTACGGAGTAGCGTTTGGTAGTCTCAAAGTACACAACTACGCATAGTGAGAAACAATGGCGATCTCAGGTCTAAGGATCTAGCAGGTGTATCACTCAAGACCAACTGATGGCACATATGGAAATAACAATCCCAACAGTGTCTTGGAGTGGGTCAATCCAACACCATGTTCACTAACATGTGTTCACATTATTAATTTGATATCTCTATATCTATGATCCGTGAAACGTGATCATCAATTAATACATGTGCTAGTCTATATGCAATCATTATCTCATATAATGATATAGACTAGGGATCATCTAGAGTAACATTACTTTTAACAAAGAGTTTCACGAACAAGTCACATACTTGATGATCAATGTAGATAATGATTACTCATATAACAATTTATTTAATAGTACATAAACATAGCTGTGACACAAGTCTCCCACTACACATTATGATCACTGATGTAAGTATCTAATACCCATAGATCTCGTGTGTGCCTCATGCTTTGATTGTGGAAGAGGCTTTGTCAACGAATCTGCAATATTCAAATCCGTGTGCACCTTGCATATCTTCACATCACCTCGGTCGATGATCTCTCGAATGAGGTGATAGCGTCGTAGTATGTGTTTGGATCGTTTGTGTGATCTAGGCTCCTTTGCCTGTGCGATGGCTCCATTATTGTCACAGTAGAGATCCACAGGACTGGATGCGCTAGGAACAACACCCAACTCAGAAACAAATTTTCTGATCCAAACAGGCTCCTTTGCAGCTTCAGAAGCTGCAATATACTCCGCATCTGTGGTTGAATCTGCTACTGTATCTTGCTTGGAACTTTTCCAGCTCACTGCCCCTCCATTGAGGTAGAATACAAAACCGGATTACGATCTAGAATCATCCTTATCAGTTTGGAAGTTGGCATCGGTGTAACCTTTTACAACGAGCTCTTCTTCACCTCCAAACACTAAGAATGCATCCTTAGTTCTTCTTAAGTACTTAAGGATGTTTTTGACAACGGTCCAATGAGCCTCACCAAAATCTGATTGATATCTACTCGTGATACTTAGAGCATAAGATACATCTGGGCGTGTACATAGCATGGCATACATGATGGATCCAATAACCGAAGCATAAGGAATCACTCTCATCCTCTTTTGCTCATCAGGTGTCGAAGGACACTGACTCTTGCTTAGAGTAATGCCATGTGACATTGGCAAGAAACCTTTCTTGGAATCTTGCATATTGAACCGATTCAATATCTTGTCAATATATGTATCTTGACTTAATCCAATAGCCTTTTAGATCTATCTCTATAGATCTTTATGCCCAAAATATATGTTGCCTCTCCTAAATCCTTCATTGAGAAACTTTTTCTTAATGAGGATTTAACATCATCAAGCATTGGAATGTCATTTCCGATCAATAATATGTCATCTACATATAGGACCAGAAATACATGTGTGCTCCCACTAAACTTCTTGTAAATACAAGGTTCTTCTACGTTCTTGATGAAACCAAACCCTTTGATTACTTCATCAAAACGCAGATTCCAACTCCGAGATGCTTGCTTCAGTCCATAGATGGACTTTTGAAGCTTGCATATTTTACTAGCATTTTTAGGATCGACAAAACCCTCAGGTTGTGTCATGTACACATCCTCAGTCAGACTTCCATTAAGAAAGGCTGTTTTGACATCCATTTGCCATATTTCATAATCAAAATATGCAACAATTGCTAGAAGAATCCGAACAGACTTAAGCATTGCAACAGGTGAGAAAGTTTCATCATAATCAACACCTTGAATTTGTTTGAAACCTTTCGCTACCAATCGCGCTTTATAGATGTGAACATTTCCATCCATATCAGTCTTTTTCTTGAAAATCCATCTACAATCGATAGGTCTCACACCTTCGATTGGATCAACCAAGTTCCAAACTTGATTTTCATGCATGGATTCAATTTCAGATTTCATGGCTCCAAGCCACTTCTCAGAGTAGGGTCCCATCATTGCTTCAGTATAGGTCGTGGGCTCATTATTGTCTAACAATACCATGTCATGCTGCTCCGTGGTTAGAAGCGTTAACTTTTCAGTCGCACGACGTACCCTCGTAGACCTTCGTGGGGCTGGTGTTTCATCAACTGGTTGCACAACATCTTGTACATCCTGTATAGGATCGGTGGGTGTTGAAACATTTCAGGTATTTCTTGAATTTCTTCAAGATGCACCTTGCTCCCACTAACTCCTTTTGAGAGAAACTCTTTCTCCAAGAAGACACCATTGCGAGCGGTAAACACTTTACCCTCTACTTTATTATAAAAATAATACCCTTTGGTTTCCCTAGGATATCTCACAAAGAAGCATTTGTCTGATTTTGGAGTGAGTTTGTCTGACGTCAAACGTTTGACATAAACATCACATCCCCAAACTTTGAGGAAAGACAATCCGGGACGTTTCCCGGTCCACATCTCATATGGTGTCTTCTCAACAGACTTAGTTGGGACTCTGTTTAGTGTAAACGCAGCAGTTTCAAGAGCATAACCCCAAAAGGATAGTGGAAGATCTGCTTGGCTCATCATCGACCTAACCATGTCCAACAAGGTTCGGTTCCTCCGCTCGGACACCCCATTCCATTGAGGCGTTCCAGGTGGAGTCAATTGTGGAACAATTCCACATTGCTTCAAATGATCATAAAATTCATGGCTCAAATATTCACCCCCACGATCAGATCGTAGAAATTTGATTGTCTTGCCCAATTGATTTTGTACTTCATTCTGAAATTCTTTGAACTTTTCAAAGGATTCAGACTTGTGCCTCATCAGGTAGACATAACCATATCTACTAAAGTCATCGGTAAATGTGATGAAGTACTGAAAACCACCTCTGGCAATTGAACTCATTGGTCCACATACATCTGTGTGTATAAGTCCCAACAAGTCAGTCGCCCTCTCACTTTGACCAGTGAAGGGTGCTTTGGTCATCTTCCCAAACAAACAAGATTCGCATGTGTCAAGTGATTCAAAATCAAATGAGCTTAGTAAACCATCTTTATGGAGTTTTTAAATGCGTTTCTCATTTATATGACCTAAGTGACAATGCCAAATAAAAGTGGCACTTAGATCATTATGATGAGCCCTTTTGGTATTAATGTTACAAACAGTTTTATCCTCAAGATCAAGAACATATAATCCATTCACCAATGGACATTGAGCATAGAAAATATTATTGTAATAAATAGAACAACATTTGTTCTTTATTACAATCTCATAACCATCAACTTCTTCTAAACACGAAGAAGAGATAATGTTCTTGCTCAAAGTAGGAATGCAATAACAATTATTCAATTCCAAAACTAATCCTGAGGGTAATGACAAGTGGTAAGTTCCGACAGCTATGACCGCAACCTTTGCTCCATTGCCAACACGAACATCCAACTCGCCTTTTGCAAATCTTCTAGCCCTGCAATGATTTGCAAGTGTGAATCATCGATCCGGTATCAAATACCCATGATTCACTAGAAGATAATGCAATGTTAATTTCTATAACATTTATACCTGAAGCGGAAGTCTCACTTCCCTTCTTCTTCTTCATATCCTCTAAGTACTTCTTGCAGTTCCTAGACCAGTGTCCCTTACCATGACAGTGAAAACATTCATCATCAGGAGAAGGGCCAGATTTGCCCTTTGGCTTAGACTTTGAGCTTGAGGGCTCATCGGGAACCTTTCCCTTGCCTTTGCCTTTAGGATGCGTCACATGCTTCCTCTTTTTATTCTCCTTTTGTACCATCATCACATGTGTGGCATTTTTCTTAATGCTTTCTTCGGCTGTTTTAAGCATCCCATGCAATTCAGCCAAAGTTTTCTCCATGCCATTCATTTGAAAATTCAATATGAATGGCTCGTAGTTCGGTGGGAGCGACTGGAGAACAACGTCAATAGCCAGATCATCCTTGAGTTCAGAACCAAGTTTGCCCAAAGTTTCAATGTAACCAATCATCTTGATTACATGAGGGCTGACCGGGCTACCCTCCGCCAGCTTGCATGAGAACAAGGACTTTGAGATATTGTATCTTTCAGCTCTTGCTTGATTCTCAAACATTCCACGCAGTCCCTCAATCATAGAATAAGCATCTGTATGCTCATACTGTTTTTGCATATCAGGGGACATAGTGGCAAACATGAGGCAGCTTACATTAAGCGCATCATCGCAGTGCTTCGTATAAGATCTACGTGCTGCATTAGTTGCATCAGCTGGGAGGTCATCAGGGTAAGGCTGCAGAAGAACGTACTCGGTTTTCTCTTGCCTGAGAACGATTCTCAGGTTGCGGTACCAATCGATAAATTTAGCTCCATTGAGCTTTTCCTTTTCAAGCACAGATCGCAAATTGAAACCGGAATTGTTACTAGCAGACATGATCTACAATACAAAATAAATATGCAAGGTTTAGCACTATGTTATGTACCAATCTTCTATTAACAGTTTAATAAAAGATATTACCACTATATTATCATCGTCTTCCTTCTAACGATATATAGTGGTTCAAGATCCATATTCACTAATTCCTAGTGAGCTTTGGCTTCACGGCTAGGAAAATAGTGACATAGGTAAACAACAATTGTTAATCATATCCCTATATGACTCTTGTTTGTTGGGTGACATCCAATGCTCCGGCTCCCAACTCTATGCCATAAAGCCCAAAACTGTTTTGATAGCTTTGTTGAGTAAACCAACACTATGCATGTGAATGTCCAACATTCACCCTATGAATTATGATAGATGATGGTACTTTGCTTTGGCAAACCTACCACACAACGATCAAAATAACATAGGTGCAGCTATTGGTAAATGGCATCAAATGCTCAACTTTTTTTGAGGGAAGCTATTCTATCATGACAAAACATCCACCATATGAAGAGCATGAAAAGAAAGTAATAAGCATCACAGGCATATGATAATATCACATTGTGAATAGTATAACCTTTAGAATCATAATGGTCTCCATCGCCATGGTTCCATTAAGATCTGAGCTGCCATGCTTCCCTTCTTGTGGTGATCTCCATCTCCACCATGCTTGAGGACATCTCCATGATAATAAAAGAAGCTAATACAACTAATAGCTACCAAATAAATTACAAGAGAGATCAAGCATCACAGGTCGACACGCAGGTCGTTATACAATTATGTGACAACCTCAACCCGGTTGTGTTAATTTTGCAGCACGCAGGCCGCACGAATATTACACACAGATTATCACATCACATTAGGCCATACCATTCACATCATTCCCTGCAAAAACGAGTTAAGCGTAGAACGGTTTCTAGCGCAAAACAATATTATGTAATTGCTATAGCAGACAGCAAAATGGCCGGAATTACATATATCGCATCTATGAAATCACTATGAAAATCTCATCAGATTGATCAAATCACCCCGAATCCGAGACATTCAGAATGTCTCAAATTTCCAATGTGATCGGTTATTCATGAGTAGATCGCGACTCATAACCGTGGTCTGTTGGCTCAATCTGTTAGCTATGTACGCGATTAGTCCCGATGGTGATTCCAGCCGGTAGGGACAGGTTGCGCACACAGTAGAGAAGGAGCACGAACTGACCCTTTAGTCATATACGATCGCAATCTACTCTAACCAATTCCAAACCCCAAAAACCGTGCGAAAAAATCATCGTATGAACATGTCTGCAGTAGATCCAGACCAAAAACTACGCAAGTCGGCTCTGATGCCACTGTTAGGAAATCAGCGGTAAGCTACTCTAGCAACTCTACCGCATCACCCAGGAAACATGCGAGTACAGAGGTCATGGATCGTTACCACTAGACGCGCAGCGCAGCGGAACGTTGATGCGCGTCGGTGTAAGGGAAGTAGACGATCTCGTTCGTCTTCTCCTCGTCCTCATCACAACAGCAGGTAGACGATCACGATCGTCGTAGCCGATCAGCGCAGCAGTAGCAGCAACGCCTCCACGGAGTCCACACGTACGGAGAGGAACGCCGTGCACCGGTGTGCTAGCACCGCGTGCGCGGTAAGGGTCTCGGCGTGAGGCCTGCGAGGGGTGGCGGCTAGGGCTGTCACGTGGTGGGATGATTAGCCCCTAACCCTACCTCTCATATTTATAGGCGTACTAATGGGCTTTTAGGTCGCAGGCCCATTAGTACCCTAATTGCTTATAGATCAAATATCCAATAGGCCTGAACCTGAATTGTTATGATTGTCTCTTGGGCACATCACCAACAGGTTAATCTCCCCTTGTTATGATTGTGCTTTTCTATAAGAAGGATATTCATATCAGGATGATTGGCTGAGGATTGAGATCAGATGGGTGTCCTACAAGCCCTGGTGGGGGCTTGTTTATGCCCCTATTGCCTTGACAGCTAAGCTTGTTAATTTCGTCAATGTTATCTGCTTCGTCATATTTACGTTTTGGAAGTCATATTGTAAAGTATGGTTGGGCTATTTGAAGCGGCAAACTCAATATTTGCACGACAATACCTAGATGGATTGGTCGCATAATTTAAAGTGAAATCTCCTCAACTGGAACATAAGAGGAATCAATTCTAAAGATAAGTGTCTAGCCCCCAAAGAAAAAATCAAAGAAAGTGCGGCAGACATTATTAGTATTCAAGAAACTAAAAGGTTATTGATAGAGAAACTAAAAGGTTATTGATAGACGAAGACTTCCAAAAGAAAATTGTTCCAAAATCTTTCTCGGACTTTGCTTTCTCTCCCTTTGATGGATCGTCAGAAGGAATCCTAATTGCATGAAAAGGGGATTTGTTGGAAGGGAATGTTGTCCACGATGAAAGGTTTTCTCTCACAGTGAAGTTTAAGGCAAAACATAATAATGAATCTTGGCTCATGACCTCAGTATATGGGCCTTGTACAGATGCTCAAAGAACTGTCTTTCTTACATGGCTTGGATCATTAGACATGTCAGACAAGATAAACTGGAAGATTCTGGGAGATTTTAATCTCTATAGATCACTAGAGGAAACATGCCGCCCCTAGGCCTCGTCCCTGAGAGCGGCGACACGGAAGGCGACAGCCGACCAGATCCCAGTGAGCTCTCCCCACAGCCCAAAACCCACAGATCTCCCCCACAAACTCCACAAAATCCATCACCAGTCTTCCCAAGAACCTAAATGCCCGACAATCTCATCCCCGTTAGGCGGAAGCTCGCCAACTCGTGGTACTCCAGCCAAGATGTCGGAATGGCGGATTCGTCCGTCATGGAGAGGCAGCAAGGTCCAGCCAGCGTACCAACTGATTCCTCAGTATCAAAGTGATGCAAGGCAAAGAAGTGAAGATAAAGACCCAAGATCCGAACAGCGAGATCTCCCTGGTTTGGCCAATGCTAGTAGGCACCCTCGAGCACCGGCTGAAACGGCACATCCAGAAGCAGTAGGGTTCGTTTCGACCTCCGGCCGACAGTAGTATCGTTTTGGGCCGATGATGAGCCGTGTCAAATTAATGGGCTAGCCCGGCCCAGTTCTAGCTTGGGTCTTCGTGCTCAGCGGTGCCTGAAGATCTCGACAATGAAATCTTCTCGACCTCTGAGACAGGCAACACCATACAATACATCAAACTAATCTTTCCAACGGCCCTGCCAGCAGCAAATCTGCTCTTTGGAGTTACAGGTCCAACAAGAGGAATCCCGGTTTCAATGGCAGAAAGTGTGACCTCGTTACTGGTGGAGGAAAGAGTGTCGCCCCTTCTATATCTTTGCTAATTTACCTGGTCATCAGATATTCAAAGAGAAAACAAAAGGAAGATGCTATAATTGCTTGGCAAAAGATCAGTTTCAGATTCGATGCAGAGACCCACAAAGATGTCGGAAATGCTTTAATACTTGGCATGCAGCTGCGAACTGCCTAGTGAAGCGCCCATCAAAGGAACGCAATTGCCACCCCCGACTATATAGTCAGGTGACCTGGTCAAGAAACTACTCACCCCCAGCAAACCATCACAGAATTGTGCCTCTTATCCCACCAAAAGTTCCCAACTCTATGGAGAGAAGGAGATCCCTGGGATACAGGGCTGAACTGAGCAATGATCGCTTAGTGAAAGGACCTACTGAAAAGCGTGGCTATGCCAATGCATTTCCTGGAAATCCAAGACTTCGCCCCCGCTGTTCGACGAAGGTGGTTGCACTTTCAGAAGATATGATACAGCGGGAGAGCATGCTCCCCAATCGTGCATTGTTGGTTACTGAAGCGAGTGCACTAGAGGTGAGCTCTAAAGAGGAGCTAAAAGATGCCATTATTAAGCACTATGGTTTTCCTGAATATGAATTCCACATCTTCAAATACTCTCCCGAGCCGTTCCTGGTGCTGTTTAATGGATCTGCGCTGAGAGATATGGTTTTTGCGAGGGAAAATATTACTGAAGGCCCTGTCAAGTTCCATTTCCATTCGTGGGATGCAGATGTGCATGGAGAAAGTCGGAATGTGCCATATCACGTCAAGCTAAGTCTGGAAGGGCTTCCTTAGCATGCATGGTCTGAAAATACAGTAGCACAGATCCTCAGTGATTCCTGCGTAATCCACCAGGTGGCTTCGTCGTCTAGGCAGAAAGAGGACCTCCGAACCTTTGTTTGTTGGACCTAGTGTCTAGATCCCAACAAGATTCCCCAGGAGGTGTTCTTGACACTCACACGACACCACGTACATGCAGGATTAGACTCCTATGCTCAGTTCACGAGACGACAACACATGCGGAAGGGCAATGTATATCGTATCCTGATCCACATCGACTATATAGATGACTTACTCTGTTATCACTGCCCCTCGGAGGAGCTGGTAGGTGAAGGGGTACAATTGAGAGAGTTTAGGTGGCAGTAAGGACGTCTTGATAGTGATGTGGATGTAATGAAACGGTCTCAACAGTACCGTCATTCCCTCCCACATCAGCATCATCGAGAGAAAGATGATGACTAGCGCCGTGACACTCACCACAGACTCCTCAGGTCGGGTATGACCAGTTGGTTTGACAACCGAAATCAGAGCAGAGGACGAACGCCTATGCGCCAGAATGAGGGACACATGAGAGAACAATATGGCAGACGACATGCTAAAGAATGCAGTGCCTCCCCACCTCCTACCAAGCATGAGGAGACCTTTGCCGAGAACAGGGCCATGAGGCAGCTTTGGTGACTCAAACACAAGCCACTTGAGGAAGGCCACTCCAGCAACTTATTCCCTGCTCCCACTGAAGATACAACACCCTCTACATATAACCATAAAGTGGTGCCAAGGCGGGACACCCTCTCAGATGTTATTCTAATCGCTCCGCAAGAAGGTTCATGGGATGAATTGAAGGATGAAACCATGTACCTCAGTGGCAATACCCTGTATATGGGCAGGACCTCTGATGCTATTGTGATTCCTCTAACATCCTTCTCTGAGAGCCCCGAAAATCAGAGGAGTACAGTTCTGGTGTCTCCTACAACAACTGATATTGCCCACCCAAGCAACCCAGGAGGAATTTTGCCTGTGGAAGATCAAAAACTAGAAGGGATTGCTCAACCCCTGCATATGTAGAAGAACCATCTTGGCAAGCCAGATAATTTGGTGGGGTTTGAGGCTCGTGAGGACTCTACTGCAGACTGTCCAGCAGAGGCCTTTGTTTTACAGCTGAATAAATTCACGGATGAAGTAACCAAACCATCGGTGCCTCCCATATTGCCAACGCCCTCTAACCCTTTGAAGGCTAGTCCTGCGACTATGGACGGGATAGCTGACAAAAATGATTTAACATGTCCATTGAAATAGAGCCCAAGACTCAAGCTAAAGCTTTAGAAACAGAAGACCATGGTCACTATGGCACAATAACTAGCCAAGAAGTGGGGAATCATCAAGCCAGATCAGACACTTGATGATATGACACTGCAACAGTATTTGAACATGTACAAGAAGCTGCTCTCATCCTTTGCAATTGCGGCCATTAACACCCTAGCTGCAGTGGCGGAAAAGAAGAAACTGAAGGGCAAGACCAAGGGAGGAACCAATATGGCCAAAACAACAAAGAGATCCAAAGCTGAGAAGAGCATAGCCAAATGAAGATTCTCTTATACAAGCTTGCTCCAGTAGTAGTAGTTATCTGTCTCCTCATGAGTTGGTGAGTCCGTTATCAAGAAAGTTGTCTCTGTAGTCGATGTGTGATCTGTCCCTTAGAGGACCTTTTTGTTGCTTTTATTGCAGTTTGTGCTGGTATAGCTGTTGTCATGGAAGAACTTGCTTTTGTCTACTCTCTAAACTGGATTAATGCAAAGTGTGCTGACTGTTATGTCAGATATTGGGTGGTTTTAATATTCATCAATGAATGAAGATTTTTTGAATTACACCGTGTTATCCTGGAATGTTAGGGGGCTGGATAATGTTGCTAAACGAGAAGCAGTGAGACAGCAAGTGCATCACTATAAACCAATGATTAATTGCTTACCGGGAACAAAATTAGAGGAGGTCACCAATGAAATCATTCGCAGCACACTTGGTATAGACTTTGAGAACAATTTCAGTTTCCTTCTAGCTACTGGCACTCGGGGGGGGGGGGGGGGGGGGGGCGTCATTCTAGCTGCTAATAGATTACTAATGCATATTGCAAATGCATTCAGCAACACATACTCTATTTCAGCCACAATCTCAGATCCGAGAACAATGACTACCTGGTCAGTCACCGGGGTATATGGTCCTCAAGAGGAGCTAGAGAAGAGGTTGTTCCTAGCTGAACTTCGACAGGTGCAGCAGATAGTTCGAACAACCTGGTTGGTATTTGGAGACTTTAATCTCATATCGGATGATGAAGATAAAAACAATGGTAGGGTCAATAGGCGTATGATGACTTGTTTTTGGAGGACACTAAATCAACTAGAAATGAAGGAGGTGCCTCTGATTGGTAGACGCTTTACTTGGTCGAATGAGCAAGAAAGGCCAACACTCACAAGAATCGACAGAGCTTATATTACCACAGAATGGGAGGAAATCTATGCTAATCCCACACTGAAACCACTCTCCTCATCTATTTCTGACCATTGCCCACTGTTACTTCACCCCTTGACGCAAGTGCCCATAGACAAGTCCTTCAGATTTGAATCCCATTGGGTTCATATGCCCGGTTTTCAGGATTGTGTCCTCGAAGCATGGCAAAAACTACTGACATCCAATCTGAATTCATTATATGCCCTTCACACAAAGTTACATCGTACTGCTAAAGCCCTAAGGAGATGGGCCAAGCTTCTTGTGCCGCAAGGACGTCTAGCACAAGTGATCTGTCAAGAGGTACTGTTCCAACTTGACATAGCCCAAGAAGAGAGGCTTCTCAGCACAGAAGAAAGGGATATCAGAAGCAAACTCATGCACATAATTCTTGGTCTAGCGGCAATAGATAAGTGTCGAGCAAGACAAAAGTCCCGTCTCACCTGGCTACGTAAGGGATATGCTAATACCAAGTATTTCACCTCATGGTTGCGAATAGAAAGAACAGGAATTTTATCCATACTCTGGAAACAGAGGAGGGGGTCTATACTTCTCAGCCTGATAAGCAACAAGTCATCTATGACCACTTTTACAAGCATCTGGGCACGTGTGCTCCAAGGGCAAAGACTCTGGACTTTGCGAAACTGAACTGACAACCCAAGGACTTGAGTCATTTAGACCTTCCCTTTACTGAAGATGAACTTAACAAAGTGGTGCATGATATGCCGAAGGAGAAGGCTCCTGGCCCTGATGGTTTCACTAGCCTTTTCCTTAAGAGTTGTTGGTCTATTGTCAAGGCAGACTTTATTAAAGCTATTGAGCATTTTTGGCATATGAATCAGCAGGGGTTGTTCACTTTAAATCAAGCAAGGGTGGTTCTCATCCCAAAGAAGCCACATCCCGGATATGTTGCTGACTATAGGCCTATCAGTTTAATTCACATCTTTGCTAAGATCGTCTCTAAGCTTCTAGCCAATCGTTTGGCACCAGAACTGGACAACCTTATCTCCTTAAATCAAAGTGCTTTCATTAAGGAGAGATCCATCCATGACAATTTCGTGCTTGTCCAAAAATCTGTTATGGAACTGCACAGTAGGAAGCACCCATCTTTGTTTGTTAAATTGGATATCTCTAAAGCCTTTGACACAGTAAATTGGGCGTATCTCCTGGACATCATGGCCTACCTTGGTTTGGGAATACGATGGAGAAAATGGATCTCAACCTTATGGGGTACTTCAACCTCCTCCTTTCTACTCAATGGTATACCAGGGAAGAAGATCTATCATGCTATGGGAGTACGACAAGGGGACCCCCTCCCACCAATGCTTTTCATCTTGGCCATGGAACCCCTTAGCAGATTATTCACACTAGCCCAGAAGCATGGGTTACTGAGCCCCTTACCAAGTAAAGTTAACCACTTTCGTATGTCTATTTATGATGATGATGCCGCTATATTCATCAATCCAACTACTAATGATCTGTTGACCATGAAACACATTCTCCACCTATTTGGCCAAGCCTCGGGGCTTATAACTAACCTGGAGAAAACTGGAATATTTCCCATCCAATGTCAAGATGTCAAATTACAAGGAATTATGGGATCACATCAAATCCTATCTCAGTTCCCCTGCAACTATCTAGGACTTCCCCTGCATTTCAAGAAACTGCCCAAGGTAGCAATTCAACCAATAGTGAACAAAGTTGCCAATAGACTCCCTACCTAGAAGAGAAAATTTCTATCCTATTCAGGTAGAGAAATTCTTGTCAAGTCAGTCCTTTCGACCATACCCACGTATTTTCTATTGGTTTTTAAGCTCCCAGCTTGGGCAGTTAAGCAAATAGACAGGCTACGGCGAAGTTTTCTGTGGAAAGTAGAAGATCCTGACCAAGTGAAAGGTGGACACTGCCTTGTTCATTGGAAGACATGTATCCAGCCAAAAAAAAAAATGGGGTGGCCTAGGTATTAAAGACCTAGAGAAATTTGGAAGAGCCCTAAGGTTGAAGTGGTTATGGTATGGCTGGGATCATCGGGACAGACCCTGGAAGTCCCTAATAAAACATAAAGATAGAGTGGATCGACGATTATTTTTTTCTTCAACAACAATCCATGTGGGCAGTGGGAGAGATACCCCCTTTTGGGAAGGCCGTGGGCTGCATGGCCAAGCTCCGAAAATTCTGACACCAACGCTTTACAAACAGGCTCGATTTAAGCATCGAACTGTAGCCAAAGAGCTACATAATCTTAATTGGATTAGAAATCTAAAAACCATTGATTCAGAAGATCTCATGGATGAATTTTTGCTATTATTTTCAGCCCTGCAGGAGGTGTCACTAACAGAGAACAGAGACAGCATTACCTGGCGCTGGACTCGAACAAGCAAGTTCTCTGTTTCCTCAGCCTATGAAATTCAGTTCATGGGCGCCATTAGTTTAAAATGGACCTCTACTCTCTGGTCTGCCAAAACACATCCCAAGTGTAAATTTTTTGCTTGGCTTGTAATGCATAAGAAGACTCTAACTGCTGACAATATGACCAAAAAGAACTGGCCCTACAATCCATTGTGCTCGCTATGTATTTGTATGCCTGAAACGGCAGACCATCTCCTTGCTGAATGTAATTATGCTCAAGCTGCTTGGCACCGTGTGGCGAATGTGCTTGACCTACCATCAAACATCCATCGAGCTAACTTTCATGCTGCTCTCAATTGGCTTGACCACAAAGCTACCACTGGTGCAAGGGCATCAAGGAGATATTATGTTGGGGTCCTTTTTTCTTTCTGGTGGCAGCTGTGGAAAGAGAGAAATCGCCGGATCTTCCAACAAGAAGAACTGTCTCCCATTCAAGTTGCGGAACTTGTTGTGCAAGACATTAGATTGCTTCATTTATCCTCTCTCCAGTTTACTTAGTTCTTGAACCCATACCTGTTGTATTCCCTTTTAGTTTGTATCTTTAATTTTTCTGTAACTTTGTAGTTGTTTGTTGCTACTTCTATCTTAATGGATGGCAGAGCTCCTGCCTTTTTTTTTTCAAAAAAAAAAGATCATTAGAAGACAGAAATAGACCGGGTGGGAGCTTGCAAGATGCATGTGATTTTTCAATGAGGTAATTCACCAATTAGACTTGAAGGAGATTCCTCTTAAAGGGGCAAGATTTACTTGGAGCAATATGCAGCAAATGCCACTTTTAGAGAAATTAGACTGGTATTTTACATCCCCAAATTGGTCCCTTTGCTATCCCAAAACAATGATGACATCCATGGCTAGATCAATATCAGACCATACTCCATGAAAGGTTCAAATCAGCACCTCTATACCTAGGAACAAAATATTTTGGTTTGAAAACTTTTGGACTCGGAGACCAGGTTTTGAAGAGCTAGTCAAAGAGGTTTGGAAGGCACACTCTAAGTCATCCAGTATTGCAGTTCAAGTTAATGCTGAGCTTAAAACGCTAAGAAGAGAGCTAAAAAGATAGAGCAAACCAGTTTCTAACCTTTCCAAACTCATCAAGGAAAGTAATGACACTATCAATATTCTAGACGTTTTGGAGGAGCAAAGACCATTGTTCAGACAAGAATATAACTTTAGGAACATTCTCAAGACTCATGTTAAAAGACTCCTGAGATATCAAAATGATTATTGGAAAAAAAGAAATACCATCTGGTGGACAAAACTAGGGAATCAATCAACTAAATTTTTTCATGCAGCAGCTATAGGGAGATTCAGAAGAAATTTGGTAGCTGTGCTAGAAAATGGAACAGGAAAGACAATAATAAGTCATGAAGACAAAGCAGAGGTAATTTATGACCATTTTAAAAATCGCATGGGCATATCTACTAATCCTCGTATGTTTTCAATCTGAGAGAGATGATTCCTAGCTTTGACCTCATAAAGAATTTGTCGTGTGAATTTGATTGAAAGCAAATTGATAACATTATAAAGGAGCTAAGCACATACAAATCTCCGGGACTTTATGGTTTCAATGGGATCTTCTATAAGAAATGTTGGTCTATAATAAGAGAGGATATATATGATCTATGTGATGAATTCTTTCATAGGAATTTGAACACCAGACCCATAAACAGCTCCTTTATTACATTGATTCCAAAAGTTGATAAGCCACTAGGAATTAATGACTTCAGGCCTATCTCTCTCTTGAACAGCACAATCAAAATCATAACAAGACTGATGGCAAATAGACTTCATACGGTCATTCCACTTATTCTTCATGAAAATCAATATGGATTTATCAAAACCCGTACTATACAGGATTGTGTTGCCTGGGTGTATGAATATATACATCAATGCAAAAGATCAAAGAAAGAAACTATAATTCTAAAGCTTGACTTTGCAAAAACATTGGATACTATTGAACATAACGTCATTCTTGACATGATGACAACTCTTTTATTTTCTGATATTTGGATAAGTAAGGTTGGAAACATACTTTCTATTGGGTCCTCAGACTATTTTATTAAATGAGGTACCTGGGTGAGAGTTTGCTTGCAAGAGAGGGATGAGACAAGGCGATCCATTGTCACCCTTACTTTTTGTCATGGCTGGAGAGCTTTTGCAGTACATAATTAACAAAGCGGAACATTTGGGCCTAATAAATCGGCCTTTCGCTTCTAAAGTAATCAGGGCTTTCCTATTATCCAGATTGCAGATGACACTTTATTGATACTCAGGGCATCACATAAGGATCTCTTTTGTCTAAAAGCTATTTTGGAATCCTTTGCAGTATCAACTAGGCTTCAAATTAATTATAAAAAATATTTCCTTATCCCTGTTAACATGGAGCTTCACAAGGCAAAAAATATGGCTGGGGTTTTTGGATGTGAATTGGGACAGTTTCCTTTTATATATCTGGGTATTCCATTGCATTTCAAAAAACCCTTGATAAAGGATTATGCTCCATTTGTCTCTAAGGTTGACAAGAGACTTTGAATGAGTTCAAGGTTACTAAATCAAGCAGGCAGGCTACAGTTGGTAAATTCTGTTCTTTCCTCTCTTCCAACATACATTATGTCCACACTTGAATTACCCATTATGGTATTAGAGCAGATTGACAGGCTCAGAAAAATATGTCTTTGGAAAGGAAATGACATAAATGCTAAGGGACAACCTAAGATATCTTGGCTAAAATGCACAAGGCCCAAATATAAGGGAGGATTAGGAATATTGAATCTAAGAACTTATAATGTGGCCCTGATATTGAAACATCTTGATAAATTCTAAATTCAAAAGAAAGTGCCATGGGTGCAAATTATATGGGAAACATATTATAATAGTTTAGTGCCACACATCAAACAGGTTAATTCTTCCTTTTGGTGGAAAGATGTTATTGGTTTCAATGATATCTATATAGAGGTATTGCCAATTGCTCGGTTGGGGATGGTGCTTCAGTCAGAACTACCTCACTTATATTCTTTTGCTAAACAGCAGGACTTCTCGGTGAGACAATTTTTAAATGCCTCTGATATAAGCAATTTGTTTCATTGGCCTCTCTCAGATCAGGCTTTTGAAGAGTTTCAAGAACTAATGAAAGTGATTCAAGGTCTCATTACTGTGAATATTAACAAAGATAGATGGAAGTATATTTGGGGCCGGGAAACATATCAGGCTAAGGATTACTACAATCATAGCTTGAAGTCTTTACTCCCCCCCCCCCCCCCCCCCCCCCCCAAGATGATTAAAAAGATTTGGAAAGCCCAATGTAACAACAAATTAAAAGTCTTCCTAGGGCTGCTCCTTATGGACAGACTAAGCACCAGAAATATCTTACGAAGAAAAGAAACAAAAGGTTGCTAATAATGATTATAGTTGTGGGCTCTGTCAAAGGGGACAGGGATCCCCTGATTTTACTGCACGCCGTGATATGGTCGCTGACATGTGGGACCAGGTCCACATGTCAGTGACAGCTGATAAAGTCAGGGGATCCTCATCCTGTCAAGGGTTGGTGGAAGAAACAGCATTTCATTTGTTTTTCTCATATCCTTTCTCTACTCAGTGCTGGGATTGGCTTGGATTTCAATGGAATATGTCTCTGGACTTTTTTCAGATGATAAAAAAGGAATATGAGAGAATGCAGAAGCTGCAAATCCCACAAGTCATGGATATTTTCACAATTGCTTGCTGGTCCATATCACTACTACAAAATGTATTTTCACAGGCGTCTCCTTATTTTTTTTACAGACGGTTTGTCAAAAGTTACGCCTGTGATGTCATATGAGTTAATAACCGTCTGTGATAACAGAATATCACAGACGGTCCGTAACAAACAACTGTCTATGAAAATGTATTGATTTTCACAGGCGGTCCGTAACAAAAACCATCTGTGATAATAGTCATTATCACAGGCGGTCCGTAACAAACAACTGCCTGTGAAAATATAATGATTTTCACAGGCGGTCCGTAACAAAAAAACCGCCTGTGATAATGATGGCTCATGATTGGTCCGCTGCTTCATCCCATGGATCGCTCTTGGACTTCATATCTCTGTCTTCCGCTACTTATCGATCCAACGACCCACATGGAGTCATCTCTAATCTATGTGTCTATAACAGCAGCAGCACCGACACCTCACGTCCTTATCCCCAATCCCTCCCTCTCACCATCCATCTCTTCAATCTCACCTCTCTTTCCTTCCTCCCCAACCTCGCTCTACCGCAGCTCCGCCTCATCGCCGAAGCTTCGGTAGCCCGCTTTCGCCTCCAAGCCATCCTCACTGTCACGGAGGTCGCGCTGCTCGCGCTCCTCGTCGTCGCGGCAGCCGTACTCCTCGATCGTCGTGGTAGCCGTGCTACTCATGCTCATCGCCGTCGTGGCAACTACGCTCATCGTCCGCCGCGGGTGTCTCGCTCGATGCCGAGGGTCGCAGATCTAACCTTCAGTCATAGATCCAGCCACGATCGTTATTTTTGTTGTAGCATAGAAGTCGAGCTAGCACGAAGGTGGTGCTACCGAGCGCTGCGGAGAGGCGTTGAAGAGCGGCTGCAATGGCAACATCTCTATCTTCATGGCGTTGAGCTACTGCACGTGGTGCTGCACGTGATGGTTGTGATGGATTGTAATTTCTGCGATGTGTTGTGTTGTAATTTCTGTTATGTTTTTTATTGCATCTCTGCAATGTAATTTTGTCTAAATCTTTTAGTCTTTTGTACATCAAATTGTATTAGCGCAAAGTTTGTCTAAACGTTATCATTTCTTTCTCTCTGATTACGGCAAGTCATGAACACAATGCACACGGAACACTCTAAAAATTGTCTATGATAATGTATTATCATAGGTGGTTGGCAATAAAAAACAGTATGTGAAAATGCATTTTCACAGGCGGTCTGCAATAAAAACCGCCTGTGAAAATACATTTTCACAGGCGGTCAGCAATAAAAACCGCCTGTGAAAATGTATTTTTACAGGCGGTCAGCAATAAAAACCGCATGTGATAATGCATTTTTACAGGCGGATTTTGCCCCCGCCTGTGCTAATCGATCATTTTCACAGGCTCTTCGTTACAGGCGGTTTTTAAAACCGTATTGTCGGTACCCTAAAAACCATACACCCCCTGAGGTTACAAAGATCTCAAGGGAAGGACGTCTACTCAAATTGAAGACCCTCGGAGGCCCACCTGTCAGACATAACCGGACCTGCTTCTCCAACATGGTTAACCCCTAGGTTGCCACGTGTACTGCCAGACCGGAGCTACTACCCACAAGGGTGAAGCTCCGGGCTAGGTACCGAAACGGCACCTCCGGACTTAACCCCAGACCAAGAGAAGCTCCGGACCTGACACGTGACAGGCCACCCCGGAGCTTCCCGCTTCTCACAAGCAAGCTCCGGAGCTGCCACGTGTCCAAACGTCGGAGCTGGCCGCCTCAAACCACCGGAAGACATTGTAACGACTCCGGACCTCCAAAGGATAGCCGCGGACTTCAAGACTCAATTAATTGTCATTAATTCCATGTTAATGACACTTAATTGGATAATCTTAACACCTGTAACGGCACTGTCGGGGCCCGTTACAGGGTTATTAACAACAATTAATCGTGTATCAATACTAGTAACCGCCGGGGCCACATGTCGGGCCAGGCTAACTTGTAACGGTTTGTCCTTGTACTATAAAAGGACAGACCGACGATACACGAGTAGGCTCTCGAACGCTCTCAGGTACACACGCATTGACGTGAGCTTTTCTACATAAGCTAATACAACATCACACACCCGTGGAGTAGGGTATTACGCTCAGGCGGCCCGAACCACGTAAACCACTGTGTCTCTCGTGTACAATCGTGATTCACCTTCTTGAGTCTCCGCGCGCCCACACCGAACTACAAACTCCTTCAACACTTTAGTAGTGTCAGGAGATCTGCCGACTCCAACAGTCGACAGTTGGCGCGCCAGGTAGGGGCCGCCTGAGATTTTCAAGAATGGTGAATTCTACGGCTGGATCATCCAACGGGCAACCTGCTGCTCAGGCTGTCGGGGGCAATCCCTCCAACATGCAGCCACCGGCGGGAGCCTCAGCACCAGCAGGAGTCACACTCCCACCACCACCATCTTCTCCGGCAAGATGTGCCGGGCAACATGATGGTGCGCCGGCGTCACATACTGCGCCAGCAAGTCGTGACAACCCAGAACACGCGCTCCATGCAGCACGTGCTCTTCTCCAGCGACCACCACCTACAGATGCATCACAAGATGCTATGGAGCAATGGAGGGCTGATGTTGAGCATTTGGTCGCAGCAGCGGCCGAACGACTCAACAACCAGGGTCCTCCTCCTTCAGGGCGAGCCCCGTCGCAGCGACGGACGTTGTCTGGAAGACTTGGTCCACATGTCTCCAACAACCGAAGACGAGCTGCGTCACAGCAAGTGACGTCGTTGCCCTCTGGGGCACGACGCACCCATACGGTATCTCGGCTTTCGACACACGACCTCCGGGCGGAGCTTGATCGCCGATACCGCCAACAGGATGGCCGTGTCCATATCGAGCGAGCTCGAGAAAGACGGGATGCTCAAGACCTTTCTACTCTGGAAGGAGTAGGAGGAGGCTGTTCCGCCCTAGCCATGCACCTGCGCATGGTTAGATGGCCACAGAAGTTCCGGCCACACTTGCCGGAAAAATTCGACGGGACTGTCAACCCCGTAGAATTTCTGCAGATATACTCCACTGCAATCTTAGCAGCTGGAGGAAACGAGGCCGTAATGGCCAACTACTTTCCAGTGGCCTTAACTGGGACCGCCAGGTCCTGGTTTATGAGCCTTCCACCCAACTCTATTGACAGTTGGGAGGAGCTGTGCCGTCAGTTCACTGCCAACTTCGGGAGTTCATATACCCGACCGGGCACTGAACTAGACCTTTTTGCGGTTGTGCAAAAAGGGGGAGAATCTTTGCGGTCATTCATCCAGAGGTTCTCTCAGGTACGTAACACAATCCCTTCTATCTCAAGCGCTTCTGTCATTGTGGCATTCAGACAGGGTGTACGAGACAAGAAGATGTTGGAGAAGCTGGCGATCAAAGAGATCACCAGCGTCACGGAGCTCTTCAGCTTGGCAGACAAATGTGCCAGAGCTGCGGAGGGTCGTGAAATGCACTCCAAACCAACCTTGGAGGATCACAAAAAATCCTCCAAAGAAGAAGCCGCTACCTCTGGGAGTGGCAAGAAGAAAAAGAAGACCAACGGCAAGAAGAAGCCGTCGGCCGGCACGTCCAACGTTGCAGCCACTGCAACTCCTGGTGGCCGAGGGCCACGCCCCGAGAAGCGACCTCGACCGTCTTCCGAAGACGGCGGCAAATCCAAGATGTGGTGCCCCATTCACAAAACGGGCAGCCACAGGCTGGAAGACTGCCGGGAGGTCCAAAACCTTGCCGAGCGCTACAACAAGCGCCGGGAAGGGTCTCCTTTCCCACAGAGGGAGGGGAAACAGAAGGTTGACGAAGCTCCGGCTGAAGAGGAGTTAGGGTTTCAGGACCCCAAAAAGGTCCTGAAAGCCGTCTACACCTCCGTCGACGATGACTCCGACGTCTCCGACAACGAGCGTCGGAAAACCATGAACACCATCTTTGGTGGATCATGGGACATCACTTCTCGTTGTGTCATCAAGACTATGCGGCGGGATATGGCTGCTGTAGCTCCTACAGCTAGACCGGAGCCACATCGAAAGTGGATGGACACACCCATCACTTTTGATGCTTCGGACTATCCTCAAAGCATGGTCGGAGCTGGCCAATTACCCTTGATGGTATCTCCCACCATCAACAACATCCAGCTCCATCATGTTATGGTGGATGGAGGCTCGGGGCTGAACCTTATAAGCTTTGAAGCTTTTACCAAACTTCAGCTTCGACCTTCGGATCTTCAGCCCTCTCGACCATTCTCCGGAGTAGGTCCGGGGGCCATTACCCCACTCGGAGCTATAATTCTCCCCGTTACCTTTGGGACACGGGAGAAGTATCGCACCGAGAAGTTGGTCTTCGACGTCGCTCAGATCAACTTACCATTCAACGCCATCTTGGGTAGACCTGCCCTATACAAATTTATGGCAGCTGCTCATTATGGATACTTGGTGTTGAAGATGCCAACACCAGCAGGCGTTCTCCGGATTGGTGGAGATCGTACCGCCGGAGTAACTGCTCTGGAGGAGCTCCATGCACTCACCACTGCGCAAGAAGAGGACTCCAGACAGGGGCAAGCTCCAAAACCTCCGAGCATTCGGCAACGAGGCTCAACCTCTGCTCCCCGTGTGCAGCCAAGCGGCGACACCGACATCCCCGTCAAGGTCGTCCAAATTGGTTCCGATGTCACTCAAACCACCCGCATATCTGGTGGGTTGAATGACAAATAGGAACTCGCGCTCATCACTTTCCTCCGGGCTAACGTTGACGTATTTGCTTGGCAACCGTCACAAATGCCTGGGATCCCCAGGGAAGTGATTGAGCACAATCTGAAGATTTACCCCGACGCTCGGCCTGTGCATCAGAAACCTCGGAAGCAATCTGTAGAGCGACAAAACTTCATCCGACAAGAAGTGAAGAAGTTGCTCGAAGCTGGATTTATCGAGAAGTCTACCATCCAAAATGGCTGGCAAACCCAGTCGTTGTGCCCAAGGCCGGCGGGAAACTTCGGATGTGCATCGACTACACCACACTGAATAAGGCATGTCCAAAAGATCCATTCCCACTACCTAGAATAGATCAAATAGTGGATTCCACCTCCGGGTGCGAGTTACTATGTTTTCTAGACGCATATTCTGGATATCATCAAATCAGGATGTCTAGGGAGGATGAAGAGCATACTTCATTCATCACAGTGGATGGATTGTATTGTTACACAGCCATGCCGTTTGGTCTCAAGAATGCAGCTTCAACTTTTGTACGAGCTATGTACAAAACTTTCGAAGAACTCATCAGAGACATAGTGGAAGTGTACATCGATGACATCGTGGTCAAAGTCAAAAACAAGGAGTCCCTCTTGGACACCTTGCAGGCTGTCTTCGACAAGCTGCGGGCCACCCGCACGAAGCTAAACCCAGACAAGTGCGTCTTCGGGGTTAGTTCCGGAAAGCTTCTTGGTTTCCTGGTAAGTCACCGGGGCATAGAGGCTAATCCGGTGAAGATAAAAGCCATTGAAGACATGCGGCCACCAACCCGCATCAAAGACGTCCAAAAATTAACTGGATGTCTAGCAGCCCTCAGCCGGTTCATTTCAAGATTGGCAGAAAGAGCACTTCCCTTCTTCAAGTTACTGAGGAAGTCCGGACCATTCCAATGGTCTGAAGAAGCAGAGAAGGCATTCCAGGAGCTGAAAGAGTTCCTCACCACCCTACCAGTCCTGGTAGCTCCAAACCCTGGTGAGCCTTTGTTGCTTTACATTTCAGCTACTGACGAAGTCGTCAGTATGGTTCTGGTTGCGGAGAGACCGGAACTACCCAATACTCAGGAATCCAGACCCCTTTGGGAGAGTCCGGAGGTTCCTGAAAGCGAGTCTGGGTCCCAGCTCCCAGACTCAAACCCACAAGAAGCCACTTCAGAGGACCTGGACCCCTCTAAGAGGGTCCAGGTCATTTCTGAAGAAGCTCCGGTTTCCTCCACCCAGAACCCGGAGGTCCCCGAAGAGAGTCTGGACCCCTCCGAGAGGGTCCGGATCAATGAAGAGGAAGCTTCGGACCCCTCCGGGAGGGTCCGGACCATTCAATGCCCAGTATACTTCATCAGTGAAGTGTTACATGATGCTAAGACTCGATACCTAGAGGTGCATAAACTGCTTTATGCAGTTCTTATTGCCTCAAAGAAGCTTCGACACTATTTCCAAGCTCACAAAGTCTCGGTGGTGACCTCATATGCACTTCGAGCGATCCTGCATAATCCCAACTCAACTGGGAATATTGCAAAGTGGGCAGCGGAATTGGCTGAATTCGATCTTGAATTCATTCCAAAACAAGCAATCAAGAGTCAAGCGTTGGCAGATTTCGTGGCAGAATGGACTCCCTCTCCATTAAACCCTGGGGGCCCCAGCGAGCAGAAGACGGAACTTCAAGTTCCAACCTTCACTAAGCCTCACTGGACCCTTTACTTCAACGGCTCCATGCAGAAGCAGGGAGCCGGAGCTGGAATCCTTCTCCTCGCACCAACTGGGGAGAAGGTGAAATACATGGTACACCTTGACTTCAAGGCAACCAACAACATGGCGGAGTACGAAGCACTCATCTATGGATTAAAGGTGGCACTATCATACGGTGTCAAGCAATTGCTGGTCAAAGGAGATTCACAACTCGTCATCAAGCAGGTGAAGGGTGAATGCTCCTGCAATAATCTCCAGCTGGCTGCTTACCTCCTTGAAGTCAAGAGGCTTCAGAAGGACTTTGAAGTCCTAGACCTTCACCATGTTCAGCGTGCTCACAACGCTGAAGCTGACGAACTCTCGACCAAGGCGTCAACTGGAGCTCCGGCTCCTGACGGAACCTTTGTCCGGAGGTTGTCAAAACCCACAGTTCATCCTGCCGAACTGAACGAAGGGGGCGAGATCAGCATCCCGAAGCTGACGGTCCCGATGGCCCTGTTACCATGGCAGCCATCAAGGGTCGTAGGTGCTGCCGGAAGCTCCGAGCAACCCAGCATGCAAGACTCAAA
The DNA here is from genome assembly GCA_036927565.1 of Tuctoria greenei. NCBI lineage: Eukaryota > Viridiplantae > Streptophyta > Magnoliopsida > Poales > Poaceae > Tuctoria > Tuctoria greenei. The sequence continues at coordinate 9,201,195 of JAYESD010000007.1, forward strand.
TGCTCAAGTCAGTTCCGATGCATGGATCTCAGAGATCCGGAGCTACTTGAAAGACAACATCCTTCCTGACGATGATGTATCCGCTGATCGGGTAGTCAGATTGGCTAAAAGATACACGTTGGTAGAAGGGGATCTCTACCGGCACGGTGCCAACGGCATCCTAATGCGGTGCATCACAAGGGAAGAAGGCTGCGAGCTCCTCGCAGAAATCGATGGAGGCGAGTGTGGGAACCACGCATCTTCCCGCACGCTGGTCGGAAAAGCCTTTCGGCACGGCTTCTACTGGCCTACAGCGCTCCAGGATGCTATTGAGCTGGTGAAGAAATGCAAAGCATGCCAATTTCATGCAAAGCAAATTCATACACCTGCTCAGTCCTTGCAAATGATACCTCCCACATGGCCTTTCGCTGTGTGGGGGATGGACATCTTGGGACCCTTCCCAAGAGCCGTCGGAGGTTACAAGTTCCTGTACGTCGCCATCGACAAGTTCACCAAGTGGCCGGAAGCTACTCCCGTTGTGACGATCAACAAACAATCTGCAATCAATTTTCTACAATCCATCGTGAGCAGATTCGGAGTCCCAAATAAGATCATCACTGATAATGGGACTCAATTCACAAGCTCCGCATTTCAAGGATATTGCGAAGACCTCAGCATACAAGTTTGCTACGCTTCCGTAGCTCATCCTGCCAGCAATGGACAAGCCGAGAGAGCAAACGCAAAGATCCTTAAAGGACTCAAAACACGCACTTATGAGCGCTTGAAAAAGCACGGAGCCAATTGGATCGAAGAGCTTCCGCCCACTCTATGGGCCAACAGGACTTCTCCAAGTCGGGCAACCGGAGAAACACCCTTCTTCGTGGTGTACGGAGCTGAAGCGATCCTTCCTCCGGAAATCACCCTGGGTTCCCTCCGAGTCCGGACCTTCGACGAAGCCACGCAGGACCAGCTCCGGCGCGAAGACCTAGACCTCCTCGAGGAGGGAAGGTGCCAAGCAGCTGTTCGGAATGCCCGATACCGCCAAGCTCTACGACGCTATCACCAGCGGCATGTACACAACCGACAGCTCGAGGAAGGCGATCTGGTGATACGGAGAATACTATCCAGAGAAGGGCAAAACAAACTCTCCCCCAGCTGGGAAGGGCCGTTTCGAGTGATCAAAGTATCCCGTCCCGGAAGCGTTCGCTTGGCTACCGAGGATGGGATACCTCTCCCAAATTCTTGGAACATCGAGCACCTCCGTAAGTTCTACACTTAATTCCACGGAGGTGAGTCTTAAGTAACTTGAAATGTATGTTATAGAGTCATTGTACAGAGTCGGGTAGTTCCTCCGGGAGAGCAGCCGGACCTTTCCCGAAAGGTTTGAAAAGCTCATGCAACACTTGACACAGTCTCCGGACTAAAAGTGTGGCTAACAACCCTGGGTCAAATGAGAAACCAAACACACTTAGCCTGGTTCCGTACCCTAAGAGTGTACTTGTTTCCCCTGTACCCCGGACCTATAATGAAAGACATCTTCATGTGAAATAGACTCCACGTGCATTCATCTTTGCATAGGCTCGACATTTTTACTTTTCTCTTTCTTGTCTATAACAGAAACGTGCAATTCTTAAGAAGTTCTAGTTTGACCGGTTTACATACGATTCGAGTTGAATTGTCAGATTTTTTGGATTTAAATATCGTCTGTGGCCAACTCGCCTGAAAGCCGCCAAGCCATTCTAGGGCTGGAGTGCGCTATCGACTTAGCCTGGTCAAGCACCCTAAGTACGCCACTCTACCTATATCCAGGCAGGCCGAAGTAAGGTGGGTCCATGGACAATTGGATCTAAAAGAAAAGAAAATTCATCCAGTCGTATTAAAAATCGTGTTCAACTTAAAATTTTCTTAAGAACCGTAAGCCGCGACGAAGTTATAGACAAGGAACAAATTTTACTATTTTTCTTGGCTTAAGTGTGCAGGAAAAATGAACCTTGCGTTGATAGAGAAAAACCGGAGCTAACCAAGTTCCGACTCCCACCAGGGCGTCAACCGTCGGCGTTGAATAAAAGATGGTGAGAAGACCCCGTCACTGGAGTCTGTTGCCAACAAACCAAGTGTGGCAAAGGTCATTGCCGGAGCTGCTAAGCTCCGACACCTTGGAGTATTAACTATCGATGCTCAATGTGTTGATAGAGGCTATTGCCGGAGCTACTAAGCTCCAGCGATGGACAGTGCCGGAGCTTCTAAGCTCCGACAACTTCAGGGGAACTTCACTATCAAAAACTTCGGACCTAAATTCCACAAGTTCGAAGCAAATTCGTCTTCAACAAAACTCAACATCCTTTTGGTACATGTCCACAATCAAATTGTGCACATCTACCAGGAGGCCAAGTGAAGATAAAGATGTTGAAGACAAAAGAATGAAATTCGCAAAAAATTGGGGATTTCATTTCATCTGAAGATCGGAGATTACATCTGGAGACAAGGGATTACAAAATTGAGGAAGAAGAGAAGATACAAGTAAAGGCTAAAAGAGACGGTCCTAGACCCTATGGAAGAACTCGGCAACCTTCTGGGCGACCTCCGACACGCGGGCTCGGGTAGCTTCGCCTTCTCCTTCGACGGGGCCTTCAAGCACCGGGTCCAGAGGAAATCGAGGGTTCCGGCTGGTGTAGCACGTCAACACATATTCGGTGACATTCCTAGCCAGGGATTGCCCCTCGACCTCCAGCTGGTCCGCGATGACATCGCCCACCTTGGAGAGCTTGCTGCCTGCGGCGCTCAACGCTTGCAACGCGAGGTCAGGCTCCGGCTCCGGATCATCCGGGTGCACGGGGCTGAAACCCATCGGCGTCAGCGCGTCGTCGGCCTTGCCCAGGAACTCCCAAATTTGCAGGGAGTCCGCCTTCCTCAAGTTCTTCATCTCTTCCAAGGATCTCCGGGCCGCCGTCAGCTCCGAATTCTCGCGGGCGAGGCGCTCAACTTCTTTGGCGTTTTGTTGGATCTTCGCAGCAACCCGCTTCTCAAGTCTTCCGAGCTCCTCCTCCCGGAGGTGGATCTTGTTCCGACGGTCGACCAGGTCCTTCTCCCTAGCCTCCACTTTCTTCTCCCGGGCGACAAGGGCACACTCGTATTCGTAGAGTTCCTGCCCCCGCACCCAGGTCTTCTCCTCTTCCTCGAGGCAGCGCTCTTCCAATTTCTTAGTGCGCTCCTCGAGGCCCTTGTCCGCCAGAGCTGTTTTCTCAGCAAGCTCTTCTTCCCATCGCAAGACGTCATCCCGTAGCTCTAGGAGTTTTTGCTCCTCATCCTCGAGCCGTCTTTCCCTCCCTTCAAGTGCCTCTCGGCGCTTGATGAGTGCGGTGCTGATGGCCTCGAGCTGATCAAACCGAGCATTGGCCGCGTCGTTAGCAGCCTTAGCTTGGTCATGGAACTCCCGGGATTGAGCGTCGAGGGCGTGAGTCATGCTCTCCCTCTCGTCCAGCAGCTCACCCCAGAGCTCCAGGCGGATCTTCTCCCGCCTGATCCATTCCTTGTCATCCGCAAGCCTCGACTGCGCCAGCTTAGTCTCGAAGTGGAGCCGATTACGCCACCGCCTAAGGGTTTGGCGCTCCTCTTCAAGAGCCTTGCTGTCGTGGAAGAAGGCCAGTTGGACCTGACGTAGACTGGAGCAGGCGTTGTCGATGGACATCGACAGAGAGATGGGCTCCGGACCTGCTGGGATCTCTTCCGCTGGTTCCAGCGGGTCTTCACTTACAAAAATTGGGTCCCACTCTACGAGAGTGGAACCCCGAGCTTCCAAAGCGCTAGGGCCCTCCTCCGGGATGGCCTCAGTCGCCATCGAAGGAGGTCCCGCCACCAAGTCTTCATTTGCCCCCTCAGGCTGGGGGCCGGCGACTTCGTTCAGGCACTCTGGCTCTGCCACAGGTACCATCGACGTCGTCGCCTCCACTGGCTCCGGCCGGGACACTTCTTCTGAGGGAGGCTCAAGCTCCCTCGCCTCTTCAGCCGCCGGCTCTGCGGCCGGCGCTCCAACAATCACCGGCTCTGCGGCCGGAGCTTCAGAAGTAACCGGCTCAACTGCCGGAACTACTTCAACTTCCGGCTCGCATGCTGGGGCTTCAGCCACCTCCGACTCAATCGCCGGGGCTTCAGCACTGTCCGGCTCCGAAGCCGGGACTGCTACTTCCTCCGACTCAACAGCCAGAGCTTCTACTACTGCAGCACCAGGACCCGGAGCTTCCACTTCCGGGACGGGTGCCGCTGGCGCATCTTCATTCCCGTGGTCCGGCGCTACCACGGGAACTTCCGGAGACGAGTCGAGGTCCATGACCACGACAGGCGGCGCCGGAGCTGTCGCAGCCTCCGCTTGGGGCGGCACCGGGGCTGGAGCAGAAGCCCTCGCAGCCTCAGACACTGCGGCTGGGGGTGGAGCTTCACTCCCTTTCTTGGGAACGCTGCAGATGAAGAACGAAGAAATTGAGCAAACAGATGCTACAATTAAAAAGTTAATCGAGGTAAAAAAGAAAAATTACCTTGGGAGGCTCACGCACCAGCTTGCGCGGAACCTCTTTCCCGGACGATCTGGGCTGGCCACGGTCGGCGTAGGAGCTCCTGGAGGACTCCCAGGACTTGCCACAGCCGCGGGCGTTTCCCGGGTCGGAGCTCTCCCTGATCGGGAAGAACTCCTGGACCTGGAGGCCCTCACCGCTCCAGATGCCGGAGTCGCACGCCCGGAGCTAGCACCACGGGAGGGATCCACCACGGGGACAGTCGCACTCCGGGAGGACCCCACCGCCGGAACAGTAACGTTCCGGAAGGACCCCACCACGGGGACAGTCGCCACGGCGGCGGAGGATCTTCCTTCCTGAGGAGGGGGAACCGGGGGGGAAGTGGCAGGCCCGACGGATCTTCCGTCAGCATGTCGCAACTTTCTCTTCCGGCTCTCCGGCTCCTCCGCCAGCTCCTTGCCCTTGCCGATGACCTCAGCTCTTGGCTGTGAGACAGGGGCGGAGCCGCCTTCAGACAACCCGGGGATCGCCAACCGGGTAGTTGATCTTCTCTCGACGACACCAAGGTCGTCAAACGCGGGCATCTTTCGCCGGAGCTCCCTGCTGAACTCAACTTCCACGTTCAGAGGGAGGAAAGCCGGCGGCGGAGTCAAGTAATCTCCGTCAACGTCGATGCCGTGCTGGAATTTCTTGAGGTGAAACTTCAAGGACTTCCCCACCATGCTGGACTTCAACCCGGTCTCAACCCGGTCCTCGTCCATCACGCTGTTGAGGGCCCAGGCGAGCTTCTCCCTCCTCTTCAGCGGCGCCCACCTGTTGGACAGGAAGTTGTAGAACACCGCCTGGGGAGTCAATCCTCCCTCCACACATTGGCGGATCCTGGTCAGGACAGGGTCGAAAGCTGCCGCCAGCACCGGAACTTCGCTCCATATCGACGTGTCAATACCGGGCAGACCGTCTGGCAACTCCAACCGCTCATGCTCCTCCACCCGGATGACTACCCAATCTTTCTTCCAGTCATCCCACTTCCCGGAAGGGAATGACCGGAGGTACTTGAACGGGCACTTCTTGCGCTTCACGAAGTAGTAGAAGCCAAGATACTCATCGCTTCGGCCGGTGGTTTGGACGGTGAAGAAGGTTCGGAAGAGCTCGATGCAGGGAGGGATGCCCACCCACATCTCGCAGAAGTGGACAAAGATGGACACAAGGAGAATGGAGTGAGGGCCAAGGTGGTACAGCTGCAGACCATAGAACTCCAGCAGCATCAAGAAGAAAGAAGAAAACGGTGGGATCAGCCCCACCATGGCGTACGAGGAAAAGTACACCATCTCGCCAGAGTGCTCCTTTTCAAAGGGGAGCTCTCCGCCGGCGCGGACCGAGCGGTTGAAGAAGTCCGAAGACCACCCCATGAGGGCCCGGACCTTCTTCAGATCGCTGTCCGTCTTCAAGCGACTCTCACGCAGACCCAACTCCATCGCAGCACAGCTAGGCAAGAGAAGAGGAGCAAAGTACAAGTCGGGAGTTTGAGCGCGAGAACAGATGGGAAGCGTAAAGAACTCCCGACGGTGCGCTTTCCCTTCTTAAGTAAGCCCTCGCAACGCTTGGATGGAAACTGCAGGAGAGTCAAGGATACTACTCAAGAATTCAACCCTGCCGATGACAAGAGGGCCCGGGACCACCCTGACGATCAAGTCGAGGCTCTTACCCAGGCGAACAGTTGTCATCACGAGGCGGGAAACCCAAAGGCGGCGAACTGACAAGGCGCGCGGAACCGATACAGTTTTCGTATCGGGAACCGGCGACCTTCAATTGCGAGAGATCCGCACGTCAAAGATCTTATCTGCCGCCTGAGGTGCGCCACGCGTCGGGATTTAACCGTAAAGCCCCGCCAACGGCACCTCCAAAGACCCTTGAAGACCCAGTTCAAGAGTCGCGAGTATGGACCCACCTCCGACGGAATGACTTCACCCCGGTGGCTTTCCCCGGAGGTAGGTCCAGGGGGCCACTGTCGGTACCCTAAAAACCATACACCCCCTGAGGTTACAAAGATCTCAAGGGAAGGACGTCTACTCAAATTGAAGACCCTCGGAGGCCCACTTGTCAGACATAACCGGACCTGCTTCTCCAACATGGTTAACCCCTAGGTTGCCACGTGTACTGCCAGACCGGAGCTACTACCCACAAGGGTGAAGCTCCGGGCTAGGTACCGAAACGGCACCTCCGGACTTAACCCCAGACCGAGAGAAGCTCCGGACCTGACACGTGCCAGGCCACCCCGGAGCTTCCCGCTTCCCACAAGCAAGCTCCGGAGCTGCCACGTGTCCAAACGTCGGAGCTGGCCGCCTCAAACCACCGGAAGACATTGTAACGACTCCGGACCTCCAAAGGATAGCCGCGGACTTCAAGACTCAATTAATTGTCATTAATTCCATGTTAATGACACTTAATTGGATAATCTTAACACCTGTAACGGCACTGTCGGGGCCCGTTACAGGGTTATTAACAACAATTAATCGTGTATCAATACTAGTAACCGCCGGGGCCACATGTCGGGCCAGGCTAACTTGTAACGGTTTGTCCTTGTACTATAAAAGGACAGACCGACGATACACGAGGAGGCTCTCGAACGCTCTCAGGCACACACGCATTGACGTGAGCTTTTCTACATAAGCTAATACAACATCACACACCCGTGGAGTAGGGTATTACGCTCAGGCGGCCCGAACCACGTAAACCACTGTGTCTCTCGTGTCCAATCGTGATTCACCTTCTTGAGTCTCCGCGCGCCCACACCGAACTACAAACTCCTTCAACACTTTAGTAGTGTCAGGAGATCTGCCGACTCCAACAGTCGACACGTATGATAATATATTTAGAGCCGCCTGCGATGAAGACTTTTGTAGTAGTGTATGGCACCAACGAAATGGATGAATTTTTGAGGGTGTCCCTCCTTCAATTAGATCTATGAAAGCGTTTTTTAAGCAAGATTGTACTCTTCAATCAAATAGACTTAAAAATAGGGATAATTTTCTAGAGTGGCTTGAAGATCTGTTGTAACCTTATTCTGAACTATTCGATTAAGAGAATGCATATAAAAGTTAGGAGCTCCCGTGCTGTTCTTTTCTTTTCAAAAAAAAAGACGTGTCGGAAACTATGGTTTGCAACGTGGCGAGCGCGTCGGCTTTGGCGAGGAGATGGGACCACCTGACACTCAGTGTGTTTTCCTGCCAGGGCAGGATCAGCCTTGGTGGACTGGCCCGAGGTCTTCAGACCAAGTCTCAAGACGGATTGGGATTGAACCACACGAGCAGTCCGTACGATAGTAGAGTTAACACAGCGCGGCGATGGCACAGAGCTGCGAAGATAGTTCATGTTCATCACTCCTTGAGCAGGCAGCAAAGTGACAAACAGAATGACCGGTTGGTCAGAGGGATTCCCTGACAGGCTAGGCGCTGCATGTCTAGCAGCACTGTGTGGCCGCGTGGGCGCGTCGCAAACAGTAATTTGAATGTCAGAGACATTAAAACCATCCGCACCAACAACCTCTAAAGCATACTCTATCTTCTAAAGCATACTTTATATACTCTATACTTCTAGTATGTTCACTCACAGAAAAATTCCAGTATGCTTTTCAGTACGCTTTACAGCGTACTACTGCGGATAGCCTAAGGCCCGAACGACCCCGAGGTGTAGACTTCATCGGAGAGACGATCGCCGGCAAGGACCACTCGGGGGACTTCGCCAGAGGGGTGACCATCGGCAAGGACTTCAGCATAGTTGGGATCTCAGAGGCAGCTAGGGGTTGAGGTCCAGCCGAGCGAACCAGCAAGGAGTATTCTTCGGAAGGCCCCGGCGAGACAAGAGCAGAGAAGGGGGGTGCAAGCAAGTCCAGGTGGCGAGCTAGTCGAGCATGGACAGCGGGGGGTGAGGAAGCGCAAGGCGGGCGGAGAGGGCGGTGCGAAGGACGGGGAGAGTGGAACGGCGGGGAGATGGGCGAAGTGGACACCGAGGTTGGGGTGACCGCCGACAATGGCGGCGAGCACGGGGGTGGCGGCTCTCGGTCGCTCATTGAGGGAGGCTCCCCTCCTTTTCTGTTTATCGAGACTCCCAAATATCAATATAGCTGAACACCTCCTGGACGGCTGGACCTGGCTGAGGGAAGAAGAGATGGAGCTCAGGAAGGCGGCGGCGGCGGCGCCATGGACGCTGTCGGTACCCTAAAAACCATACACCCCCTAAGGTTACAAAGATCTCAAGGGAAGGACGTCTACTCAAATTGAAGATCCTCGGAGGCCCACTTGTCAGACATAACCGGACCTGCTTCTCCAACATGGTTAACCCCTAGGTTGCCACGTGTACTGCCAGACCGGAGCTACTACCCACAAGGGTGAAGCTCCGGGCTAGGTACCGAAACGGCACCTCCGGACTTAACCCCAGACCGAGAGAAGCTCCGGACCTGACACGTGCCAGGCCACCCCGGAGCTTCCCGCTTCCCACAAGCAAGCTCCGGAGCTGCCACGTGTCCAAACGTCGGAGCTGGCCGCCTCAAACCACCGGAAGACATTGTAACGACTCCGGACCTCCAAAGGATAGCCGCGGACTTCAAGACTCAATTAATTGTCATTAATTCCATGTTAATGACACTTAATTGGATAATCTTAATACCTGTAACGGCACTGTCGGGGCCCGTTACAGGGTTATTAACAACAATTAATCGTGTATCAATACTAGTAACCGTCGGGGCCACATGTCGGGCGAGGCTAACTTGTAACGGTTTATCCTTGTACTATAAAAGGACAGACCGACGATACACGAGGAGGCTCTTGAACGCTCTCAGGCACACACACATTGACGTGAGCTTTTCTACATAAGCTAATACAACATCACACACCCGTGGAGTAGGGTATTACGCTCAGGCGGCCCGAACCACGTAAACCACTGTGTCTCTTGTGTCCAATCGTGATTCACCTTCTTGAGTCTCCGCGCGCCCACACCGAACTACAAACTCCTTCAACACTTTAGTAGTGTCAGGAGATCTGCCGACTCCAACAGTCGACAGTTGGCGCGCCAGGTAGGGGGGCCTGAGATTTTCAAGAATGGTGAATTCTGCGGCTGGATCATCCAACGGGCAACCTGCTGCTCAGGCTGTCGGGGGCAATCCCTCCAACATGCAGCCACCAGCAGGAGCCTCAGCACCAGCAGGAGTCACACTCCCACCACCACCATCTTCTCCGGCAAGACGTGCCGGGCAACATGATGGTGCACCGGCGTCACATACTGCGCCGGCAAGTCGAGACAACCCAGAACACGCGCTCCATGCAGCGCGTGCTCTTCTCCAGCGACCACCACCTCCGGATGCATCACAAGGTGCTATGGAGCAATGGAGGGCTGATGTTGAGCATTTGGTCGCAGCAGCGGCCGAACGACTCAACAACCAGGGTCCTCCTCCTTCAGGGCGAGCCCCGTCGCAGCGACGGACGTTGTCTGGAAGACTTGGTCCACATGTCTCCAACAACCGAAGACGAGCTGCGTTACAGCAAGTGACGTCGTTGCCCTCTGGGGCACGACACACCCATACGATATCTCGGCTTTCGACACACGACCTCCGGGCGGAGCTTGATCGCCGATACCGCCAACAGGATGGCCGTGTCCATATCGAGCGAGCTCCAGAAAGACGGGATGCTCAAGACCTTTCTACTCTGGAAGGAGTAGGAGGAGGCTGTTCCGCCCTAGCCATGCACCTGCGCATGGTTAGATGGCCACAGAAGTTCCGGCCACACTTGCCGGAAAAATTCGACGGGACTGTCAACCCCGTAGAATTTCTGCAGATATACTCCACTGCAATCTTAGCAGCTGGAGGAAACGAGGCCGTAATGGCCAACTACTTTCCAGTGGCCTTAACTGGGACCGCCAGGTCCTGGTTTATGAGCCTTCCACCCAACTCTATTGACAGTTGGGAGGAGCTGTGCCGTCAGTTCACTGCCAACTTCGGGAGTTCATACACCCGACCGGGCACTGAACTGGACCTTTTTGCGGTCGTGCAAAAAGGGGGAGAATCTTTGCGATCATTCATCCAGAGGTTCTCTCAGGTACGTAACACAATCCCTTCTATCTCAAGCGCTTCTGTCATTGTGGCATTCAGACAGGGTGTACGAGACAAGAAGATGTTGGAGAAGCTGGCGATCAAAGAGATCACCAGCGTCACGAAGCTCTTCAACTTGGCAGACAAATGTGCCAGAGCTGCGGAGGGCCGTGAAATGCACTCCAAACCAGCCCTGGAGGATCACAAAAAATCCTCCAAAGAAGAAGCCGCTACCTCCGGGAGTGGCAAGAAGAAAAAGAAGACCAACGGCAAGAAGAAGCCGTCGGCCGGCACATCCAACGTTGCAGCCACTGCAACTCCTGGTGGCCGGGGGCCACGCCCTGAGAAGCGACCTCGACCGTCTTCCGAAGACGGCGGCAAATCCAAAATGTGGTGCCCCATTCACAAAACGGGCAGCCACAGGCTGGAAGACTGCCGGGAGGTCCAAAACCTTGCCGAGCGCTACAACAAGCGCCGGGAAGGGTCTCCTTTCCGACAGAGGGAGGGAAAACAGAAGGTTGACGAAGCTCCGGCTGAAGAGGAGTTAGGGTTTCAGGACCCCAAAAAGGTCCTGAAAGCCGTCTACACCTCCGTCGACGATGACTCCGACGTCTCCGACAACGAGCGTTGGAAAACCATGAACACCATCTTTGGTGGATCATGGGACATCACTTCTCGTCGTGTCATCAAGACTATGCGGCGGGATATGGCTGCTGTAGCTCCTACAGCTAGACCGGAGCCACATCGAAAGTGGATGGACACACCCATCATTTTTGATGCTTCGGACTATCCTCAAAGCATGGTCGGAGCTGGCCAATTACCCTTGATGGTATCTCCCACCATCAACAACATCCAGCTCCATCATGTTATGGTGGATGGAGGCTCGGGGCTGAACCTTATAAGCTTTGAAGCTTTTACCAAACTTCAGCTTCGACCTTCAGATCTTCAGCCCTCTCGACCATTCTCCGGAGTAGGTCCGGGGGCCATTACCCCACTCGGAGCTATAATTCTCCCCGTTACCTTCGGGACACGGGAGAAGTACCGCACCAAGAAGTTGGTCTTCGATGTCGCTCAGATCAACTTACCATTCAACGCCATCTTGGGTAGACCTGCCCTATACAAATTTATGGCAGCTGCTCATTATGGATACTTGGTGTTGAAGATGCCAACACCAGCAGGCGTTCTCCGGATTCGTGGAGATTGCACCGCCGGAGTAACTGCTCTGGAGGAGCTCCATGCACTCACCACTGCGCAAGAGGAGGACTCCAGACAGGGGCAAGCTCCAAAATCTCCGAGCATTCGGCAACGAGGCTCAACCTCTGCTCTCCGTGTGCAGCCAAGCGGCGACACCGACATTCCCGTCAAAGTCATCCAAATTGGTTCCGATGTCACTCAAACCACCCGCATATCGGGTGGGTTGAATGACAAATAGGAACTCGCGCTCATCACTTTCCTCCGGGCTAACGTTGACGCATTTGCTTGGCAACCGTCACAAATGCCTGGGATCCCCAGGGAAGTGATTGAGCACAATCTGAAGATTTACCCCGACGCTCGGCTCGTGCATCAGAAACCTCGGAAGCAATCTGTAGAGCGACAAAACTTCATCCGACAAGAAGTGAAGAAGTTGCTCGAAGCCGGATTTATCCGAGAAGTCTACCATCCAAAATGGCTGGCAAACCCAGTCGTTGTGCCCAAGGCCGGCGGGAAACTTCGGATGTGCATCGACTACACCACACTGAATAAGGCATGTCCAAAAGATCCATTCCCACTACCTAGAATAGATCAGATAGTGGATTCCACCTCCGGGTGCGAGTTACTGTGTTTCCTAGACGCGTATTCTGGATATCATCAAATCAGGATGTCTAGGGAGGATGAAGAGCATACTTTATTCATCACAGTAGATGGATTGTATTGTTACACAGCCATGCCGTTTGGTCTTAAGAATGCAGCTTCAACTTTTGTACGAGCTATGTACAAAACTTTCGAAGAACTCATCAGAGTCATAGTGGAAGTGTACGTCGATGACATCGTGGTCAAAGTCAAAAACAAGGAGTCCCTCTTGGACACCTTGCAGGCTGTCTTCGACAAGCTGCGGGCCACCCGCACGAAGCTAAACCCAAACAAGTGCGTCTTCGGGGTTAGTTCCGGAAAGCTTCTTGGTTTCCTGGTAAGTCACCGGGGCATAGAGGCTAATCCGGCGAAGATAAAAGCCATTGAAGACATGCGGCCACCAACCTGCATCAAAGACGTCCAAAAATTAACTGGATGTCTAGCAGCCCTCAGCCGGTTCATTTCAAGACTGGCAGAAAGAGCACTTCCCTTCTTCAAGTTACTGAGGAAGTCCGGACCATTCCAATGGTCTGAAGAAGCAGAGAAGGCATTCCAGGAGCTGAAAGAGTTCCTCACCACCCTACCAGTCCTGGTAGCTCCGAACCCTGGTGAGCCTTTGTTGCTTTACATTTCAGCTACTGACGAAGTCGTCAGTATGGTTCTGGTTGCGGAGAGACCGGAACTACCCAATACTCAGGAATCCAGACCCCTTCGGGAGGGTCCGGAGGTTCCTGAAAGCGGGTCTGGGTCCCAGCTCCCAGACTCAAACCCACAAGAAGCCACTTCAGAGGACCCGGACCCCTCTAAGAGGGTCCAGGTCATTTCTGAAGAAGCTCCGGGTTCCTCCACCCAGAACCCAGAGGTCCCCGAAGGGAGTCTGGACCCCTCCGAGAGGGTCCGGATCAATGAAGAGGAAGCTCCGGACCCCTCCGGGAGGGTCCGGACCATTCAACGCCCAGTATACTTCATCAGTGAAGTGTTACATGATGCCAATACTCGATACCTAGAGGTGCATAAACTGCTTTATGCAGTTCTTATTGCCTCAAGGAAGCTTCGACACTATTTCCAAGCTCACAAAGTCTCGGTGGTGACCTCATATCCACTTCGAGCGATCCTGCATAATCCCAACTCAACTGGGAATATTGCAAAGTGGGCAGCGGAATTGGCTGAATTCGATCTTGAATTCATTCCAAGACAAGCAATCAAGAGTCAAGCGTTGGCAGATTTCGTGGCAGAATGGACTCCCTCTCCATTAAACCCTGGGGGCCCCAGCGAGCAGAAGACGGAACTTCAAGTTCCAACCTTCACTGAGCCTCACTGGACCCTTTACTTCGACGGCTCCATGCAGAAGCAGGGAGCCGGAGCTGGAATCCTTCTCCTCGCACCAACTGGGGAGAAGGTGAAATACATGGTACACCTTGACTTCAAGGCAACCAACAACATGGCGGAGTACGAAGCACTCATCTATGGATTAAAGGTGGCACTATCATACGGTGTCAAGCAATTGCTGGTCAAAGGAGATTCACAACTCGTCATCAAGCAGGTGAAGGGTGAATGCTCCTGCAATAATCTCCAGCTGGCTGCTTACCTCCTTAAAGTCAAGAGGCTTCAGAAGGACTTTGAAGTCCTAGACCTTCACCATGTTCAGCGTGCTCACAACGCTGAAGCTGACGAACTCTCGACCAAGGCGTCAACTGGAGCTCCGGCTCCTGACGGAACCTTTGTCCGGAGGTTGTCAAAACCCACAGTTCAGCCTGCCGAACTGAACGAAGGGGGCGAGATCAGCATCCCGAAGCTGACGGTCCCGATGGCCCTGTTACCATGGCAGCCATCAAGGGTCGTAGGTGCTGCCGGAAGCTCCGAGCAACCCAGCACGCAAGACTCAAATGCTCAAGTCAGTTCCGATGCATGGATCTCGGAGATCTGGAGCTACTTGAAAGACAACATCCTTCCTGACAATGATGTATCCGCTGATCGGGTAGTCAGATTGGCTAAAAGATACACGTTGGTAGAAGGGGATCTCTACCGGCGCGGTGCCAACGGCATCCTAATGCGGTGCATCACAAGGGAAGAAGGCTGCGAGCTCCTCGCAGAAATCCATGGAGGCGAGTGTGGGAACCACGCATCTTCCCGCACGCTGGTCGGAAAAGCCTTTCGGCACGGCTTCTACTGGCCTACAGCGCTCCAGGATGCCACTGAGCTGGTGAAGAAATGCAAAGCATGCCAATTTCATGCAAAGCAAATTCATACACCTGCTCAGTCCTTACAAATGATACCTCCCACATGGCCTTTCGCTGTGTGGGGGATGGACATCTTGGGACCCTTCCCAAGAGCCGTCGGAGGTTACAAGTTCCTGTACGTCGCCATCGACAAGTTCACCAAGTGGTCGGAAGCTACTCCCATTGTGACGATCAACAAACAATCTGCAATCAATTTTCTACAATCCATCGTGAGCAGATTCGGAGTCCTAAATAAGATCATCACTGATAATGGGACTCAATTCACAAGCTCCGCATTTCAAGGATATTGCGAAGACCTCGGCATACAAGTTTGCTACGCTTCCGTAGCTCATCCTGCCAGCAATGGACAAGCCGAGAGAGCAAACGCAGAGATCCTTAAAGGACTCAAAACACGCACTTATGAGCGCTTGAAAAAGCACGGAGCTAATTGGATCGAAGAGCTTCCGCCCACTTTATGGGCCAACAGGACTTCTCCAAGTGGGGCAACCGGAGAAACACCCTTCTTCCTGGTGTACGGAGCTGAAGCGATCCTTCCTCCGGAAATCACCCTGGGTTCCCTCCGAGTCCGGACCTTCGACGAAGCCGCGCAGGACCAGCTCCGGCGCGAAGACCTAGACCTCCTCGAGGAGGGAAGGTGCCAAGCAGCTGTTCAGAATGCCCGATACCGCCAAGCTCTACGGCGCTATCACCAGCGGCATGTACACAACCGACAGCTCGAGGAAGGCGATCTGGTGCTACGGAGAATACTATCCAGAGAAGGGCAAAACAAACTCTCCCCCGGCTGGGAAGGGCCCTTTCGAGTGATCAAAGTATACCGTCCCGGAAGCGTTCGCTTGGCTACCGAGGATGGGACACCTCTCCGAAATCCTTGGAACATCGAGCACCTCCGTAAGTTCTACACTTAATTTCACGGAGGTGAGTCTTAAGTAACTTGAAATGTATGTTATAGAGTCATTGTACAGAGTCGGGTAGTTCCTCCGGGAGAGCAGCCGGACCTTTCCCGAAAGGTTTGAAAAGCTCATGCAACACTTGACACAGTCTCTGGACTAAAAGTGTGGCTAACTACCCTGGGTCAAACGAGAAACCAAACACACTTAGCCTGGTTCCGTACCCTAAGAGTGTACTTGTTTCCCCTGTACCCCGAACCTATAATGAAAGACATCTTCATGTGAAATAGACTCCACGTGCATTCATCTTTGCATAGGCTCGACATTTTTATTTTTCTCTTTCTTGTCTATAACAGAAACGTGCAATTCTTAAGAAGTTCTAGTTTGACCGGTTTACATACGATTCGAGTTGAATTGTCAGATTTTTTGGATTTAAATATCGTCTGTGGCCAACTCGCCTGAAAGCCGCCAAGCCATTCTAGGGCCGGAGTGCGCTATCGACTTAGCCTGGTCAAGCACCCTAAGTACGCCACTCTACCTACATCCCGGCAGGCCGAAGTAAGGTGGGTCCATGGACAATTGGATCTAAAAGAAAAGACAATTCATCCAGTCGTATTAAAAATCGTGTTCAACTTAAAATTTTCTTAAGAACCGTAAGCCGCGACGAAGTTATAGACAAGGAACGAATTTTACTATTTTTCTTGGCTTAAGTGTGCAGGAAAAATGAACCCTACGTAGATGGAGAAAAACCGGAGCTAACCAAGTTCCGACTCCCACCAGGGCGTCAACCGTCAGCGTTGACTAAAAGATGGTGAGAAGACCCCGTCACTGGAGTCTGTTGCCAACAAACCAAGTGTGGCAAAGGTCATTGCCGGAGCTGCTAAGCTCCGACACCTTGGAGTATTAACTATCGACGCTCAACGTGTTGATAGAGGCTATTGCCGGAGCTACTAAGCTCCAGCGATGGACAGTGCTGGAGCTTCTAAGCTCCGACAACTTCAGGGGACCTTCACTATCAAAAACTTCGGACCTAAATTCCACAAGTTCGAAGCAAATTCGTCTTCAACAAAACTCAACATCCTTTTGGTACATGTCCACAATCAAATTGTGCACATCTACCAGGGGGCCAAGTGAAGATAAAGATGTTGAAGACAAAAGAATGAAATTCGCAAAAAATTGGGGATTTCATTTCATCTGAAGATCGGAGATTACATCTGGAGACAAGGGATTACAAAATTGAGGAAGAAGAGAAGATACAAGTAAAGGCTAAAAGAGACGGTCCTAGACCCTATGGAAGAACTCGGCAACCTTCTGGGCGACCTCCGACACGCGGGCTCGGGTAGCTTCGCCTTCTCCTTCGACGGGGCCTTCAAGCACCGGGTCCAGAGGAAATCGAGGGTTCCGGCTGGTGTAGCACGTCAACACATATTCGGTGACGTTCCTAGCCAGGGATTGCCCCTCGACCTCCAGCTGGTCCGCGATGACATCGCCCACCTTGGAGAGCTTGCTGCCTGCGGCGCTCAATGCTTGCAACGCGAGGTCAGGCTCCGGCTCCGGATCATCCGGGTGCACGGGGCTGAAACCCATCGGCGTCAGCGCGTCGTCGGCCTTGCCCAGGAACTCCCAAATTTGCAGGGAGTCCGCCTTCCTCAAGTTCTTCATCTCTTCCAAGGATCTCCGGGCCGCCGTCAGCTCCGAATTCTCGCGGGCGAGGCGCTCAACTTCTTTGGCATTTTGCTGGATCTTCGCAGCAACCCGCTTCTCAAGTCTTCCGAGCTCCTCCTCCCGGAGGTGGATCTTGTTCCGACGGTCGACCAGGTCCTTCTCCCTAGCCTCCACTTTCTTCTCCCGGGCAACAAGGGCACACTCGTATTCGTAGAGTTCCTGCCCCCGCACCCAGGTCTTCTCCTCTTCCTCGAGGCAGCGCTCTTCCAATTTCTTAGTGCGCTCCTCGAGGCCCTTGTCAGCCAGAGCTGTTTTCTCAGCAAGCTCTTCTTCCCGTCGCAAGACGTCATCCCGTAGCTCTAGGAGTTTTTGCTCCTCATCCTCGAGCCGTCTTTCCCTCCCTTCAAGTGCCTCTCGGCGCTTGATGAGTGCGGTGCTGATGGCCTCGAGCTGATCAAACCGAGCATTGGCCGCGTCGTTAGCAGCCTTAGCTTGGTCATGGAACTCCCAGGATTGAGCGTCGAGGGCGTGAGTCATGCTCTCCCTCTCGTCCAGCAGCTCACCCCAGAGCTCCAAGCGGATCTTCTCCCGCCTGATCCATTCCTTGTCATCCGCAAGCCTCGACTGCGCCAGCTTAGTCTCGAAGTGGAGCCGATTACGCCACCGCCTAAGGGTTTGGCGCTCCTCTTCAAGAGCCTTGCTGTCGTGGAAGAAGGCCAGTTGGACCTGACGTAGACTGGAGCAGGCGTTGTCGATGGACATCGACAGAGAGATGGGCTCCGGACCTGCTGGGATCTCTTCCGCTGGTTCCAGCGGGTCTTCACTTACAAAAATTGGGTCCCACTCTATGAGAGTGGAACCCCGAGCTTCCAAAGCGCTAGGGCCCTCCTCCGGGATGGCCTCAGTCGCCATCGAAGGAGGTCCCGCCACCAAGTCTTCATTTGCCCCCTCAGGCTGGGGGCCGGCGACTTCGTTCAGGCACTCTGGCTCTGCCACAGGTACCATCGACGTCGTCGCCTCCACTGGCTCCGGCTGGGACACTTCTTCTGAGGGAGGCTCAAGCTCCCTCGCCTCTTCAGCCGCCCGCTCTGCGGCCGGCGCTCCAACAATCACCGGCTCTGCGGCCGGATCTTCAGAAGTAACCGGCTCAACTGCCGGAACTACTTCAACTTCCAGCTCGCATGCTGGGGCTTCAGCCACCTCCGGCTCAATCGCTGGGGCTTCAGCACTGTCCGGCTCCGAAGCCGGGACTGCTACTTCCTCCGACTCAACAGCCGGAGCTTCTACTACTGCAGCACCAGGACCCGGAGCTTCCACTTCCGAGACGGGTGCCGCTGGCGCATCTTCATTCCCGTGGTCCGGCGCTACCACGGGAACTTCCGGAGACGAGTCGAGGTCCATGACCACGACAACCGACGCCGGACTGTCGCAGCCTCCGCTTGGGGCGGCACCGGGGCTGGAGCAGAAGCCCTCGCAACCTCAGACACTATGGCTGGGGGTGGAGCTTCACTCCCCTTCTTGGGAACGCTGCAGATGAAGAACGAAGAAATTGAGCAAACAGATGCTAAAATTAAAAAGTTAATCGAGGTAAAAAAGAAAAATTACCTTGGGAGGCTCACGCACCAGCTTGCGCGGAACCTCTTTCCCGGACGATCCGGGCTGGCCACGGTCGGCGTAGGAGCTCCTGGAGGACTCCCAGGACTTGCCACAGCCGCGGGCGTTTCCCGGGTCGGAGCTCTCCCTGATCGGGAGGAACTCCTAGACCTGGAGGCCCTCACCGCTCCAGATGCTGGAGTCGCGCGCCCGGAGCTAGCACCGCAGGAGGGATCCACCGCGGGGACAGTCGCACTCCGGGAGGATCCCACCGCCGGAACAGTAACGTTCCGGAAGGACCCCACCACGGGGACAGTCGCCACGGCGGCGGAGGATCTTCCTTCCTGAGGAGGGGGAACCGGGGGGAAGTAGCAGGCCCGACGGATCTTCCGTCAGCATGTCGCAGCTTTCTCTTCCGGCTCTCCGGCTCCTCCGCCAGCTCCTTGCCCTTGCCGATGACCTCAGCTCTTGGCTGTGAGACAGGGGCGGAGCCGCCTTCGGACAACCCGGGGATCGCCAACCGGGTAGTTGATCTTCTCTCAACGACACCAAGGTCGTCAAGCGCGGGCATCTTTCGCCGGAGCTCCCTGCTGAACTCAACTTCCACGTTCAGAGGGAGGAAAGCCGGCGGCGGAGTCAAGTAATCTCCATCAACATCGATGCCGTGCTGGAATTTCTTGAGGTGAAACTCCAAGGTCTTCCCCACCATGCTGGATTTCAACCCGGTCCCAACCCGGTCCTCGTCCATCACGCTGTTGAGGGCCCAGGCGAGCTTCTCCCTCCTCTTTAGCGGCGCCCACCTGTTGGACAGGAAGTTGCAGAACATCGCCTGGGGAGTCAATCCTCCCTCCACACATTGGCGGATCCTGGTCAGGACAGGGTCGAAAGCTTCCGCCAGCACCGGAACTTCACTCCATACCGACGTGTCAATGCCGGGCAGACCGTCTGGCAGCTCCAACCGCTCATGCTCCTCCACCCGGACGACTACCCAATCTTTCTTCCAATCATCCCACTTCCCGGAAGGGAATGACCGGAGGTACTTGAATGGGCACTTCTTGCGCTTCACGAAGTAGTAGAAGCCAAGATACTCATCGCTTCGGCTGGTGGTTTGGACGGTGAAGAAGGTTCGGAAGAGCTCGATGCAGGGAGGGATGCCCACCCACATCTCGCAGAAGTGGACAAAGATGGACACAAGGAGAATGGAGTAAGGGCCAAGGTGGTACAGCTGCAGACCATAGAAGTCCAGCAGCATCAAGAAGAAAGAAGAAAACGGTGGGATCAGCCCCACCATGGCGTACGAGGAAAAGTACACCATCTCGCCAGAGTGCTCCTTTTCAAAGGGGAGCTCTCCGCCGGCGCGGACCGAGCGGTTGAAGAAGTCCGAAGACCACCCCATGAGGGCCCGGACCTTCTTCAGATCGCTGTCCGTCTTCAAGCGACTCTCACGCAGACCCAACTCCATCGCAGCACAGCTAGGCAAGAGAAGAGGAGCAAAGTACAAGTCGGGAGTTTGAGCGCGAGAACAGATGGGAAGCGTAAAGAACTCCCGACGGTGCGCTTTCCTTCTTAATTAAGCCCTCGCAACGCTTGGATGGAAACTGCAGGAGAGTCAAGGATACTACTCAAGAATTCAACCCTGCCGATGACAAGAGGGCCCGGGACCACCCTGACGATCAAGTCGAGGCTCTTACCCAGGCGAACAGTTGTCATCACGAGGCGGGAAACCCAAAGGCGGCGAACTGACAAGGCGCGCGGAACCGATACGGTTTTCGTATCGGGAACCGGCGACCTTCAATTGCGAGAGATCCGCACGTCAAAGATCTTATCTGCCGCCTGAGGTGCGCCACGCGTCGGGATTTAACCGTAAAGCCCCGCCAACGGCACCTCCGAAGACCCTTGAAGACCCAGTTCAAGAGTCGCGAGTATGGACCCACCTCCGACCGAATGACTTCACCCTGGTGGCTTTCCCCGGAGGTAGGTCCAGGGGGCCACTGTCGGTACCTAAAAACCATACACCCCCTGAGGTTACAAAGATCTCAAGGGAAGGACGTCTACTCAAATTGAAGATCCTCGGAGGCCCACTTGTCAGACATAACCGGACCTGCTTCTCCAACATGGTTAACCCCTAGGTTGCCACGTGTACTGCCAGACCGGAGCTACTACCCACAAGGGTGAAGCTCCGGGCTAGGTACCGAAACGGCACCTCCGGACTTAACCCCAGACCGAGAGAAGCTCCGGACCTAACACGTGCCAGGCCACCCCGGAGCTTCCCGCTTCCCACAAGCAAGCTCCGGAGCTGCCACGTGTCCAAACGTCGGAGCTGGCCGCCTCAAACCACCGGAAGACATTGTAACGACTCCGGACCTCCAAAGGATAGCCGCGGACTTCAAGACTCAATTAATTGTCATTAATTCCATGTTAATGACACTTAATTGGATAATCTTAACACCTGTAACGGCACTGTCGGGGCCCGTTACAGGGTTATTAACAACAATTAATCGTGTATCAAAACTAGTAACCGCCGGGGCCACATGTCGGGCCAGGCTAACTTGTAACGGTTTATCCTTGTACTATAAAAGGACAGACCGACGATACACGAGGAGGCTCTTGAACGCTCTCAGGCACACACGCATTGACGTGAGCTTTTCTACATAAGCTAATACAACATCACACACCCGTGGAGTAGGGTATTACGCTCAGGCGGCCCGAACCACGTAAACCACTGTGTCTCTCGTGTCCAATCGTGATTCACCTTCTTGAGTCTCCGCGCGCCCACACCGAACTACAAACTCCTTCAACACTTTAGTAGTGTCAGGAGATCTGCCGACTCCAACAGTCGACAGACGCAGAAAGAGGAAGCATCCGGTCTCACCTGCTGCAGCACCCGCAGGTGACCCAATCTAACTACCACCACCCATGCGCGCGCTTCTAGCTGCTAGCGCTTATTCATAGGGAATGTTATAAGTCACTTTCTCCTACCACGGTTCAATTACTAGTCTCCGAGTGAAAAGTTGCTCTTCAACCAATTTTTTTATTAGTATACCTTTTGAAAAAAGAATTTAATATACATAACCTACGATTTTGAAATTTGAAAAGTAACCCAAGTTCGTATGTGCCTCTTACGAAATGACACGTAGGCTATGTATTTCGTATGTGCCTCTCACGAAATTAGACGTGGCGTGCCACGCTGCCGAGTGGTTCCCGAGGCGTTCGAGTGGTTCCCGAGGCCGCCGGTCCCACGGCGAATCTCGTAAGAGACACATACATATTCATCCCAAGTGAGAATTTCATATGTGTCTCATACGAAATTCACTGAGTAGTGGGACCCATCATTATCGTCGTATGTGTAAAATTAATCAAGCGCAAGTTGAAAAATGGGGACATACGAATTTCATAAGTGACACATACGAAATTCGTATTTGTCCATTGGTTCCACCGTGGCCAACATTTGTTCCACCGTGGCATGCAACATCTGATGTGGCACACACGAAATGGGCATTTCGTATGAGGCACATACAAAATTCGTATTTTGTATTTTACTCGTACGAAGCTGAATTATTTTTGTCAGTTCGTGATTCTGTGAATTATTTATAGTAAATTCTTTTATAAGGTATATTAATAAAAAAATTGTTCTTCAACGCCACTGATTATTGACCCATGAGCATTCCAACATATCGACCCTGCATGTTTTTTCCTTTTCTGGGTACCCAGGTGTATATTTAGCATGCTCATATCGGCTCCTGCAGGATTCCTAGGTGAATCAGCACTACAACAAGCCCTTCAGCTGAAAAGCCCCTGCCATTGTTTTGGGTATGAAATACCATATCTGATGTCATTGATGCATTAACATTACCACATGTTGAGCACCACCATTCTCTTCTGTCCAATTTATACCTGCCAAGCTTTATTTTCATTTTCATTTTTCAAAATACCTTGTTGCCGTCTTCTTCTCTACACGCTGTGTAACCAGAGTCTTCGAATTCTTGGAGACCATTGCCTATGCCGGTATTGCGCTCAACCTGGTTGTGTATCTTGGAACCGTCCTCCATGGAAGTAGCCCTTCGAATGCAGCAAATGTTGATGCCTGGAACGGTGCCACGTTTCTCACACCGGTTCTTGGAGCATTTCTTGTTGATACATACTAGGGAAAGTACATGACCATAGCCATCTCTATGTTATTCTATCTTATTGTAAGTGCAGCCAGTATCAATTCTCTTATTTCACTACAGGAATCCCGATCAATTATGTCGGCGTAATTAAGGCTTAAACTGACGTAAGTTACTTAATTATGTCAGTTTTCCATTACTTACGTTGGTTGCCGGCCGATGAAGCAGTTTAGACGTAATTAAGGTAACTTACATCGGCCGCAGACGTAAGTTACTTAATTACGTCGGTATCCGACAACCGACGCGAGTTATTTACCGAAATAGGCCGCGGGCTGGGCCGGACTACTTACGTTGGCCACTGTGAGCCGACGTAAGTTAAATGGTATAACTTATGTCGGTCGCGCTAAACCGACGTAAGTTAAGAGGTTTAACTTACGTCGGTATGGCTGAACCGACGTAAGTTAAACTAGACTAACTTATGTCGGCTTGGCCATAGCCGACGTAAGTTAAGTTTTCATATTAAAAAAAAAACAGAAACTGGCTACCTCGCACGATGGCGAGAACACAAAACAGATTCAAAATAAATTCACAACAGATACAGATACACAACAACAGATTCAAAACATTATTCAAACATCGATAATACACAATTCCACCGGGCTACATGCTAGCCCCTCCACTACCTCCGGGATCTTCTCGGCGTAATGCGCACCGTTATATTTGCGACCTCCTGCACGTACTTTGCCTACAAAACAAATAAATCTTGTAAGCATATCAATAATAGTATTAGTTATAATGAAATTGATGAATTTTGAAAACTTACTAGTCGATCGGCTGCGACCTGACTACACTGCCCTGGCTGAGAATGGTCACTTCCCTTGTGACCTCTCTTCCAAACCTGGGTCGGGGTCGGCTCATGACCCATCTCTCGCTCCTGTATAGCCGTGTTAGTGAGATAAATATATTAGGAACACATAAATAAATTGAAAAATTTCTTACCATGCGTTTAGCCAAACGCAAGTAGCCGTCGCCGCCATAGTTGTGCTTGCCGTCGGACCCCAAGCGGCACTGTCTAGCCTTTGTGGACTTATTGATGAAAGCATCGCTAGCCCAGTACCGACAGAGAGCTAAGTATGCCTCGGTGTTACCCTGTAACCAGGAAATAGTAACCTGCACATATTTCATTTTTCATCAATGCAGTTAATATACACGGATATTGTAAATACTTAACAATATTAAAAAACTACCTCTGCGTACTGCTCCTTTCTCAAGTACGCATCAGAGTCCTTCCTAAATGAACCCCTTTACTGCTCCTGCTCCTGCTCCCGGGGGTGCCGCTTGTAGTACGTGTTGACGGCCTGAATCCGGGCGTTCGACAACGCCGCCGTCGTGAGCTTCCGAGCTTTGTAATGGAACACGCATCTCGCGTGGTTCTCCATACCCGGTTCCTCTAGTTGGTACCTCAGCTTTAATCAAACAAACATTTAAGTGATATGCATTAACAATTCAAACGAGTTGAAAAAATAAAACAGTTAAACTTACCATAAAATCATGCCACACGGCTCCCTGAGCCGTGCCGTGGACCGGGTGAGAGACATGAGTGTAGTCGTCCCACGACAGGGCAGGGAAACCGTCAATGACATCAGGGTAGTGCAACTTCACGATAGCACCTAGGACACCGTTAACCTGCCTGTGGTGTTTCTCGGCCCCCGTGAACGAAAAGTCGTACCAACATCATCAAAATATATTAAATCATTAAGTAAAGGAAAACAACATCTAATATTCAATATACTATATACAGTTTTTACCTGTCACCGACAGGACGAAACGTGGTCCGCTGAGAAGTAACCGGAGGAGGAGCCGCAAAGTGGGTCCTCCTTGTCTGTCGCCTCTGGTGCGACGCCGCCGTGTCCTGTGACTCTGAAGGCTCTGCAGAACCACCAGAGTCCAAAGGAAGGCTAGCGGTAGCCGGCTGCAGAGGAAGGCTAGCACTAGCCGGCTCTGAAGGGAGGCTAGCGCTAGAGGGCTCCTGTAGCGGCCCCGCCTCTGACTTGGGCTCCTGTAGCAGCCCCCTAGCATCTGACTCGGACTCAGAAGACTTTGAGTCAGACTGCACAAAAGAAAAAGATTGACAATAAATAATTATTAACAACTGCAATTTATAAAATAACTTTATTGTAAACTAAAATTTACCTCCGTCCGCTGAAAGCACACGTGAACTGAGGGTGGAGCGTGTGCCAGAAAGAGGGAATGTCGGCTCGAAGGTAACGAGGTCCCTGAGCAAGGGTCTCGTGGCAGCTCAAACCCTCTAACTGGCTTCCCCTTCCCCTTCACCTTCCCCTTTGACGATGACATCCTGTTGCAATGAATAAATGATTAATATGCAAAGATAATATACAATATTAATGTTAAGTCAGTGAATAAAACGTTACTTCAAAATTCATAAACATCACGGTCATGCACCCTACTCCTTAAACCTGCCCATCGATCTTCTTCTTCCGCATATCATTTTCATTTGCGCATATCAGCAGGTTCGACTAAGTCATCGATATCTTCAGTTTCCGATTCTGATTCTGTTTCTGCTTTCATGCCAGTCTCGATATCTTGAGCGTCTCCAACTAAGTCATCGAGTCCTACACCGAGCTCGACTGAAAAGGAGTCTGGCAACTCTTCCTTTTGGTAGACCACATCAGCCTCATCTTCTCATGATAATCATCATCTCCTGGAGCGTATAACCACTCACGAGGATTCACCTTATGTACCACCCACCAAGCTTTTAATTTTTTGCATGGATACGATAGATAGTACACTTGCTCTACTTGGTGTGCAAGAACTAATGAATCGAATCCTTTCAACAGTTCCTTGTGTTTTACTTCGACCATGCCAAATTCATTTACTCAAATTCCACAAATGGAATCAAACGATTCGCAGTCAAAGAATACTGCTTGAATTGTTTCCGACAAAAGTGAATTCAAGGATTCTTTTAATAATTCCATAGTACTGAGTTTTATTTTCTTGCGAATTGATTGGCCTCATCACAACTCCGGTATTACATGTTGCCGCGAGAGGACGAAGAGATTCAAATTGAGTTGTACGGAATTGAAAGCCGTTGACGTCATATTGACCATAGCTTCTAACATTAACCACTCCACATGATAGTTGTTGCAAATCTTCATGGACGTTGGCGTCCTTTTTGCACTGTCCAAGATATGAAGTTATTAGAAAACGTAAGCATTCTTAAGTTATAAGAAAACGTTGTTAACATTGATAAGTTAACGAGAAAACGTTACATGATCTCGAAACCAGGAAATAAAATTAGATCCCCCGTTTATTCCTTCTCATCGAATCTGTTCTATTTGCTTGCTCGTGGGAGATGTCTATGTCTCCAATTTTGCTTGTCAAACATACTACACAAAAAGAGAACCTTTTAGAATACATGTGTTGGAAAAGATGGTGAAAAGCATAAGTTTAGGAGAAACACTTACTTGAAATATTCATTCATTTATTCCATATTAGCGTACATGTACAAGAAAGCAACACACCTTTCTTTTTCGCTAACGTCGTAGGAAGTGTAACTACCAACAGTAGTGCCTGTTGTTGCAAAAATGGAGAGATCGCTATAAGGAGGTTGCTCATCCATATTGTACCGCATTACCGAAGTATTAACATTGTGTTCCTATGCAAAGTAAACACTTGAGAAGTATCCTACTTCCTTAAGAGTAAAAGCTTCGGCGATGCAACCTTCAACCCTTGCCCTGTTACTAACCATTGGTTTCAGATATCTGAGTGCTCTTTCAAAAAGATACAACCACTTATATTACACGGGACCGCCCATTTTCGATTCAAATGGAAGATGAATTAAGAGATGTTGCATTGGATTGAAAAATCCTGGAAGAAAATTTTTTCCATCTTACACAAAAGTACCAGAATCTCCTTCTCCAACTGAGTCATCATCTCTGATGTGATTTCTTTAGCACAGAGTTGCCTATAGAAGTGGCTAAGCTCGGCTAACACCTTTCACACTGCATCATCAAAGTAGCCTTTAAACATAACAGACAGAAGTCTTTCCATGATTATATGATAATCATGACTCTTCAACCCAATGAGTTTTCCTGTTTTCACATTTACGACTCGTCTCAGACTAGCTGCATAACCATCTGGGAATTTCAACCTTTGCAATCATTCGAGAACTTATTTCTTTTCTTTAGGTCGAAGACAGAAAGGAGCGCATGGTTTACCACCATTTTCGGAGAGCTCAAGAGTTTGACGGTTACAAAGCTCGGCGAGATCCTTTCGAGCCTTTAAATTATCTTTTGTTTTTCCCGTCATGTCCATGCATGTGCTTATGATACATTCGACCATGTTACGCTCTTGATGCATGACATCAATGTTGTGCCTTAAATCAATGACTTCACATACGGTAGCTCCCAAAGTCCACATATGTGAGTCCAATTGTGTTTGTCTCCGAAACCTTCGAAATATCCAGGACGACCTTCATTTGGCACCAATTTGTCCAACATATCAGATATTTCTGAGCCGTTAAGACGTTTCAGTGGTCCTTTAGTGACAACAGTGTTCTTTCTAAAGACATTTCTCTGTTGTCTAAACAAGTGATTCAGAGGCAGCCAACATCTATGACAATCAAAGTAAGATATCTTGCCTCCATGGGTAAGTCGAAAGCAATCAGTATCCGAGGCACATATCGGACACGTCAACCAACCATGAGTGCTCCATCCAGAAAACATGTCGTATGCCGGAAAATCATGGACATGCCATAAATAAGCAGATCGAAGGTTGAATTTCTGCTTCTTGTAACAGTCGTACGCTTCAACTCCTGTCCACAACATTTTCAACTCTTCTATCAACGGTTTCAACATCACGTTGAGACGTGAACCAGGATGATCTGGCCCAGGTACAATGATGCTAATAAACATGAACTCATTCTTCATGAAAAAAGTCGGTGGAAGATTGTACGAAATGACAAAGATGGGCCAACAGGAGCATGGTGCGGCATTTGTGCTGAACGGTGTGAACCCATCTGCCGCCAACCCGATGCGAACATTTCTCGCTTCACAACCAAATTCTGGGTCGAAGCGGTCCAGCGCCTTCCATGCCTCACCATCGGACGGGTGCATCATGACACCATTGTTTTGACGCTCACCTTCTTTGTGCCATCTCATGTGTCTGGCCGTTTTTTTTTTGAAAGGAACGGCCGCTTCAACCTCGGTGTCATGGTTAAGTAACGAAGTTGCTTACGTGTGACTTCCATCATCACAGTATCACCATCATTATTAACAACTTTGACAAACCTCGGTTGACCACATTTCAAACATTTGTTCTCATTGGCATGCTCTCTCCATAAAAGCATACAGTTGTCTGGACACACATCAATCTTCTCGTACTTCATACCGAGACCGGAAAGAATTTTCTTCGACTTATACATATCTTTAGGCACTTTGTTGGGATGTGGAAGGGCATCGTTGAACAAATTGATGAGCTTGTTGTAACAGTTATTAGAAAAGAAGAACTTCGACTTAATCGCCATAAGTCTAGTCACAAAATTGAGGATTGTCATTTTAGTGTGTCCATGCAGCGACTCTTATAAATCTTTGAGATGTTTGAAGAACTTTTTAACCTCTTCTATTTGAGGATCCTCTGTAAGCTCTGGTCATATAACTTCCAGCATCTCATCCAATCATGGAGCGATATACCTTTTGGTCGATGCTAGGTCCATCTTCATTGAGATCCAAGTGGCCATTCGTTGCCATGGGAGTCTTTATGGGCTTCGCCTTGTCCATTCCAAACTTCTTGAGTATGTCTTGAGTGTACTTCGTTTGGCTTATGAACGTCCCTTCCTTTTGTTGCCTCACTTGGAATCCCAAAAAGTACTTTAGCTCTCCCATCATAGACATCTCAAACCTATCTGTCATAATTTTGCTAAACTCCTCACAAGAATATTTGTTAGTTGAAACAAAGATTATATCATCAACATAGATTTGACAAACAAAAAGATCATTGTCAAGGTTCTTTATAAACAATGTATAATCGACTTTACCGATCTGAAAGCCATTTTCAATTAAGAAATTTCTAAGGCACTCATACCAAGCTCTAGGAGCTTGTTTGAGGCCGTAGAGAGCCTTACGCAATTTGAATACGTGGGCGGGGAACTCTTCGTCTTCAAACCCGGGGGGTTGCTCCACATACACCTCCTCCTTGATTGGTCCGTTGAGGAAGGCGCTTTTCACATCCATTTGATAGAGCTTGAAATCATGGTGAGTAGCATATGCAAGTAATATTCTAATAGATTCAAGTGTAACTACGGGAGCAAAGGTTTCATCAAAATCCAAACTTCGACTTGTGAATACCCTTTGGCCACAAGTCGCGCCTTGTTCCTTGTCACCACCCCGTGTTCGTCTTGTTTGTTGCGTAAGACCCATTTGGTGCCGAAGACGTTGGATTTGGGTCTTTCGACTAGTTCCCACACCTCATTTCTCTTGAAATTGTGAGTTCTTCTTGCATAGCCACTACCCAGTCCGGATCCTTCAATGCATTCTCAACCCTGCATGGTTCCAAAAAGGACACAAACGAGTAATGCTCACAAAAAATAGCTATGCGAGATCTAGTAGTTACTCCCTTTTGGATGTCACCGATGATGTTGTCAATTGGGTGATCCCTTTGGATGCATTGGTATACTCTTGGGTGTGGTGCTTGCTGTCTTGAATCTTCATGATCATCTTCTTCTCCCCGTAAATGGTTGCCCTTGTTGACTTGTTGATCATTTTCACTTTCTTGAAGTTTACCTTGTATGGAAGCTCCCCCTTGATAAATGGTCTCCTCTTGTGGTTAATTTTTCTCATGCATATGTAGAGGTGGGTCTTGTGGTCGAACTTCGTCTAACGCCGTTCTTCTCAATGCTTGACAAGGAGCTTCTTCTTTATCTAGCACACATGGATCAACTTGCTCCTTTTGGGAGCCATTAGTTTCATCGAACACCACGTCACGTGCTACTTCAACAAGTCTGGAGGTCTTGTTGTAGACACAATAGGCGTAAGTGTTCAAATCATAACCAAGCAAGAAACCTTCATCGGACTTCGAAGCGAACTTTGAAGTCCCAGGCTTCTTGTTTAAAATATAGCATGGGGAACCAAAAACTCAAAAATATGAAATATTAGGCTTGTTACCGGTAAGTAGCTCATAGGATGTCTTCTTGAGTAGTCGATGAAGATAAAGTCGATTTATGGCGTGGCAAGCAGTGTTAATCGCTTCCGCCCAAAATAGATCCGAGGTCTTGTACTCATCGAGCATTGTTCTCGCCATCTCTATGAGAGTTCAGTTCTTTCTTTTGGCAACTCCGTTTTGTTGAGGGGAGTACGGAGCTGAAAACTCGTGCTTTATGCCTTCTTCATCTAGGTACTCCTCCACTTGTGTGTTCTTGAACTCCGTGCCATTGTTTCTTTGGATGTTCTTGATTGTCAATGAGAATTCATTTTGAGCTCACTTGAAGAACTTCTTGATTATTCCTTGTGTTTCTGACTTATCATGTAAAAAGAAAACCCAAGTGAAACGGGAAAAATCATCAACAACTACTAAACCATATTTGTTACCGCCGATGCACATGTAAGCAATTGGACCAAATAAGTCCATGTGAAGTAGCTCAAGCGGTCTTGTTGTGGTCATGACGTTCTTCGCAGGGTGAGGTGCTCCAACTTGCTTCCCGGCTTGGCATGCACTACAAGGTCCGTCTTTCTCAAAAACAACATTCTTCAAACCTCGGATGTGATCGCCCTTGAGGAGTTTTTAAAGATTCCTCATACCAACATGCGCGAGCCGTCTATGCCACAGCCAACCCATGTTGGTCTTTGCAATCAAGCATGTGTCAAGTTCAGCTTTATCCTTGTTGAAGTCAACAAGATAAAACTTTCCCTTTAACATACCCTTGAATGCAATGGAACCATCACTCCTCCTAGAAACGGTCACACCCTCGTTATTGAACAAGCAATTATAACCTTTGTCACATAATTGAGATATAGACAGCAGGTTATAATCTAAGGAATGAACATGTAATACATGAGAAAGAGTGTGTTGTGGTGATATGGCAATTTTACCCGTACCGAGCACCTTTCCTTAACTATTGTCTCCAAAGTAGATGCCCTCGCTTGGATCCTCATTTGCTTCATATTCAACGAACATGCTTCTTTCTCCGATCATATGGTTGGTGCAGCCACTGTCTAGCACCCATTTGGATCCACCGGAGGAATAGGCCTGCAAAAACAAATTATGCCTTGGTTTTAGTTACCCAAGCTTGCTTGGGTCCTTTTAGGTTAGTCACAAGGGATTTGGGCACCCACACATGAGATTTGGTGTTCTCATGGCGTGACCCAACATAATGAGCATAAACCTTTCCATACTTACTTCTCATTAAGACATAAGATGCATCGAAAGTTCTGAATAGTAACTTTTGTTGTTTATACACAGGACTAGTCCGGGAGGTCGGACTTGTCCGGAGTACCGGACTTGTCTGGACCCTGACCGGACTAGTTCGGTGGTCATGCATGTTGTGTTCATTAATTTTTGATTTTCCAGTTTGAAAGAGTCTTCCCTTTACAAAGACATTGCTATCCTTGTTATTCTTATGGCTTCCAGCTTGTTGCTTTTCACCATAAGAGTAACCAATGCCATATTTGACATTTGAAGGTCTTGTGACCAAGTATGCACTACGTGCATATTTGATCTTCTCCTTGTCAAATATGCCATTTTGTGCAGGATGCTTGTCCTTGGTAGAGGGTGACTTGTATTTCAAACTGTTGTCAATTTTACCACATGTACAAGTATAAGAAACTTCAGTTTTAATGTGTTGAGAAGGTGAACTTGAAGAGGATGAAGGGTCACCTTGCTTGAGTGACTCAACTTGCACTTCAAGGATCTTGTTAACCTTGATTAGGTTAGCAAGTTCTTTCTTGATTGCAGCATTTGAGTCGTTTAACTCCAAGCAAGCTTCCTTGCTTGAAGCTAACTCAAACTCTAGTAACTTGCTTCACTCCTTTTCAAGCTCTAGAAGTTTGTCAAGTTCGACATATTCCTCCTTTTGGGAGACAATCATGTCTTCTTGACGGTGTATTAACCCCTCCTTAGTGGTTGTTTTCTTATCTAATACAATAAGCATATCTTCATTATCACTAGCAATGTCGCTAGCACTAGAATAGGAATGCACGAAAGAGGGTTTTGTTGTTACCTTGCGTTTACCTTCCTTTGCCACGAGGCAAGCGCCATTCCCCTTCCATGTGCCGAGAGTAGGGAAGAGAGTGGACTTCTTGGATGTCTTTTCAATGGCTATGCTAGCCATCTCTTCTTCTGATGATGATGAGGACTCATCATTTGAGTCCCACTCTTTCCCTATGTGTGCTTGTTCGGCTTGTTTCTTCTTCTTGAAGAACTTCTTTGGTTGAGGCTTTGCTTCTTTGGTTTTCTTCTTGTTCTCTTCATATGGGCAATCAACTATAAAGTGGCTATACTCACCACAATTATAGCATGCCCGCCTCAATTTTAGCTTTGTTCTTTCTTTGTATTTTCCTTCACTTGATTTAGCGACTTCTATCTTCTTCATCATCTTCTTGAATTTCTTCATAAACAATATCATGTCATCTTCATCTAAGTCACTGCTCTCATCATCACCATCTTCTTCTAATTGAGCTTCTCGCGATTCTTTAGATAAGGGCTTGAGGGTGGACTTCAAAGCAACCCCTTTCTTCTTTGCCGAGGTGAGGTCGGCAATTTCCTTGACATGCTTCGCTTGCTTTTCCATCATCTCGAAATTGATGATTTTTCCAAGTAGCTCATCCGGAGTCATCCTCTTGTATCCGGGGCTTTCTCTAATCATGGAGCATAAGGTGACGTTGCGAGGCATGAAAGCTCTAAGGATGAGCTTTACCACCTCATGGTCGTTCCACTTCTTGCTTCCATATGATCGAACCTTGTTGACGAGTGTCTTAAGTCGATTGTAGATATCTTGAGGTGACTCATCTTCTTCGATTGCGAATCTTCCCAATTTGCCCTCGATCATTTCGATCTTTGCTTCACGCACATGACGATCACCTTCATGTGCAGTTTGCAATGTGTCCCAGATCTCCTTTGCAATCTCGAGTCCATCCACCTTGGTGAACTCGTCCCAACTGAGCGAACAGGTAATGACTGCCGTGGCTTGAGCGTTTCAATGAATTGCCTGCTCTTGGCTTGGAGTAAGCTCTTCATCGTCGTCCGGGATATCTATCCCTGTGCACACAATATGCCATAAACTTAGATTGAGAGAAATTATATGTATTTTCATATTTTGCCTCCACATTGAGTAATCACTTCCATCGAAGTGTGGGGTTTTTCCTAGAGGAATAGACAAATAATGATTATTGCTATAATTAAGACGATCGTAGTTAAGAGGATATCAGGAGTAGTCGGTGTGACTACTCCCCTTCTTCTTCTTTTCATCTTCAATTTTCACTTTCCCTTTGGAAAGAGTCTTCTTTCTTAGGAGCACCTTTAGTTCAAGCGTCTCCTCATCGTCATCCTCGAAGTCTTGAATGGCTTTGATGAGCTTTTCCACTTTTTGATTCTTGTCATCATCAACCCTCTCTTGGTTGTTGCTCTTGTGTACGTCCTTCATGTCCGACATGATCCCTTCGAGCAATTAGTCTCTTTCTTGAAGAACCTGCTCTGATACCAATTGAATGTGGCCTAGAGGGGGGGATGAATAGGCCTTTTCGATATTTGTCAAAACCTGCAACACTTAACACCCAAATCAAAACTCGAGATATCGGACTAGTCCGGTAAAATGCGGATTAGTCCGGTGTGTATCGACTAGGTTAATCAAGTTTGATCGATTAATTTGATTCTAGGATGTATGCAGCGGAAATATACTTGTAATTGAGGTGTTGCAAGATTATGAGCTAGAGTACATCACAAGTCAATCTTATATTTGATGTTTCAATGTAAAGAGAGTAAGATTGATTGAAACCCTAGATTGATATGATGAATAAGAACGATGAATACAAAGCAAGAACACAAGCAATTTATCCCGTAGTTCGGCTCCCATAGAGGCAACCTACATCCACGTTGAGGAGTCCACAAAAGGACCGGGTCTTCTCCAACCCTACCCTCGTCGGATCGCCACGAAGTCCAATCCTCTTCTCTTATCACAAAGGGTAAATAACCAAATTCAAGGGGCCTTCTCACATGTTGAGGACTCCTCTAGATTACAATGAGAACTCCACCAAGAACATACTCAAAAGATTACAATTAAAATCACAGGAGTGTGTTAGGGAATCAAACCAAGAGCTCAAGAGTGATGAATCGTGTCTCTCCAATGTTCCAAATTGTATCCTCAAGGGATTGATCTTTGTAGCTTTTGATTTCGTGGAGAGATGTGTTTTTGAGGCTCTTGGGAGGTGTGATGGTGCAGGGGGTCGAGAGAGATTAATGTTGGGCCGTGCACCTCTATTTATATGGGGTTTCTAAAAGTGACCATTAGGGTTTAGGAAAATCGGACTAGTCCGTGGTGGACACTGGACTAGTCCGGTGTGCTGTGTGTAGCAAATCCTAAGTGCCCCGAAATATAGGACTAGTCTGGCTAGGAGCGGACTTGCCCGATTTCGCTTTTGGAAATCTTCGGACTAGTCCGATAATCATAAGACTTGTCCGAAATAGTGAAACCCTAAGTGAATTGGGTGACGAGTACGCACTTGGAGGACTTGTCCGATTTGGGTCAGAGGGTTTTCGGACTAGTTCGTGCCAATATCGGACTTGTCCGATTTAGATCAGAATGATATCAGACTAGTCCGTTGTGTGATCGGACTTGTCCGATTTTGTGCAGCTTGTGAAGTGTTTTGAGGACTAGTCCGCACTGGGGAGGACTAGTCCGATTCTAGTCAGAGAGATATTGGACTAGTCCGTGGTGATATCGGACTTGTCCGATCTTGTGCAGAGAGATATCAGACTAGTCCGGTCCTGTGTTTATTTGAGTTTGAGCAATTGGGGTGTGTTTCCTTAACACTCTACACACAATGATCTACTACACTTGTTCCTTGAGCTCTTCTCCACATTGCTCCTCATTCTCCTTTCTTTTTGGCTCTTTGCTTATTTTCACATTAAAACATGTGCTCATCTCAACAAAGTGGTTAGGATCTCATTTGCTTGCCATAAATCATCCAAAACCCACAAGGGATTCCTAGAAGCACTTTCAAAGGGAGGGCGGAGGGGGGCGGGGAGGGGAGGGGGGCTCGCGGTGGGAAGTGGAGGGGGGCGGCGCTCGGGGAGGGCGCGGAGAGGGCCGGGCCAGTGGCGGTCGGCCGGGGAGGGGGGCGACGCTCGGGGAGGGGGCGGGGGGGGGGGGGGGCGGCGGTCGGGAAGGGGAGCGGAGGGGAGGGGAGGAGGGGAGGGGAGGAGTATTACCTGGCGGCAGCGGGCGTAGCGGCGGCGGCGGCGGGCGCGACAGCGGTTGAGGCGGCGGCGTCGGGCGAGGGAGCGAGGGACAGAAGCGGCGCACAAATAAGGAGAAAGAGAGGCGCGCGCGGGTAGGTTAAATTCCGTAACTTACGTCGGCTAATTAATATAATTACGTCGACCTTATTTACTTACATTGGCCATTGAAGCGGCTGACGTAAGTTAAGCGTTACTTACGTCGGCCTTTTAACTTACGTCGTCTTGAGTTCTTGGCCGATGTAAGTTCATGTTTTTTTCTGTCGGCTAACTAACTTACGTCGGCCGCCGACTAAAGTTATTTAACTTACGCCGGTTTGTTCTGGCCGACGTAAGTTACTCAACTTTCGTCGGCTGGCCGACGTAAGTGCTCGCGTTTCCTGTAGTGTTTACTAGTAGTTTGTTTTTATTATTATTAGTACATGCTTTATCGTCCAAATATAGGGGCTGCTCGTTGTTACTGTGTCAACCGTGATTCCATCTCTGATGCCTGCAGCATGTGAAGAGACATCTTGCCCTGCTGCGACAGGGTTTCAGTATTTGGTGTTCTTTTTTTTCAAAAGATCTGGTGATACCCGCATGTATTAATAAGCAGGGAGTTTACATAAGTGATAACAAGAGATTAGATACAACAAGCAGTTGCCTCCTAACACACAAGCTCAGCCTCTCATGAGGGGGAGAGGATTAAGTTCACCACGCCGGCTAACATCCAACAGCAAGCTGTCTCTTTGAGCAACGTGACCACTTGATCCACAGACCTCTCCTCGTTTTGTAATATGCGACAGTTTCTTTCAAGCCACAATGTCCAGCAGACCAAAATTGCCCAAGTCCTCGCCCTCTTGAAAGCCTGACAAACTTTACTCCCGGCTAGGCCTTTTTAGGAAATACTTAGGTGACCATGGGTTTTGGGGTCGGTTACGGTAGTAACCGATCCAGACTCCTTTCTTCCACCCAATGTGTTTGATCGGAACACCTAATTCTAATGGAGGGTTGTTGGGTGGCCCTCTGGGGCACCTCCCCTCATATAAGCAAGGCAGCGGCACCCTAAATCCCAATCCAATCTAAGACACGCCTAGCCACCAGAAACATTAGAAGCTCCGATCGCTTTCGAGAAGGGAGTCTCGGGAACGTCTTCCCCACTTGTTGTACGCCACCGTTGCAGCACCTCTCGTCGCCGGCTCTACACCAACGTCGGTGGAGCGGTTGTGCCCTCCCGACAGACTTCATGGCGTCCAATTCATCTGCTGCAGAAGGTATGTTCATCCCCTCCTCAATCCCAGTAGATTAGAAATTGATTGGTGTTTTGCTCTCTGCTTCTCACTTAGACCGATCCCTAATCTCCAATTAAGACTGAGCACTCATCTCAGATTCTATCAATGGTATCAGAGCCACCCTACTGAGGGTTAGAGCTTTGACCACCTAAGTCTTGATCAATTTGATCAACTCAGAGAGATGAACAATCTCTAAACCCTAAGAATGATCCTACAACAAGATTAGAAGGAGGGAATTCGAACTAAGGAATTAGGGTTTCAATTACCCACGAAATCAGAACAAAAATCAAGGGGATTAGGATTTTCCAATCCCAAATTAGGATCCAATCGAATCAAAATAGAGGAAAATAAGAGATCCAATTCGGTTAAAACATGAATTGACTCATAGTCAGTAAGAAAATTCGAACTCAAACTCGGATTGAGACCCCAAAACTCATATCAGGAAGGGATTTAATGCACACACCTTAGATCCGCGCCTTGATCCTCCGAGTCGACGCCTCGCACTCGCCGGAGATCATCGTCCCCGTGCTCCTAGGGTTGCCTCCTCGCCAGAGCACCCGAGGCTAGCACCTCCTCAGCTGGTTTCAGCATCCAACGGTCCCCTCGGCGGCTGCACGCTCACGCAACGGCGAGCATCGCACGCCAGCGAGAGGACCAAGGTGCGCCATTGGGCCTTAGAGCCGCCGCCGGTAGGGCTGAAATCCTAACCCTAGGGTGCGGGCTTCCCTCAACTTAGGTGCCTCCGACTGGCGGTCTACCTCCCAACGGCGAGCTCGCGCGCTGGAGCTGTGGCCGCGTCAGTGTCGGCGAGCACACTGCCGCCTCGGCAGCACCGTCACTCTCCTCTCACTCTCTCTGGAGAGGCTGAAAAGGAGTCGGGCGAGTGTCAAATGGCTAAGGTTCAGTCAAAATTCGCTTAAGTATCTTAGTCGATTCCCTCTTAGCCTTTCGATATTCACTCAATGATATGCAAATTATTCAGCCAACATGTACCAGTTAATTCATGCCATCTAACTCACATCCAAGGGCCAGCATTAGGCGGCGCGCCGCGCTGGGCTCCCAGCCCACACAGGCGTTCGCATGGGCCGGCTGGCCTGCCCTTTTATTTTTACAGGATTTATAACGAATTCCTTAGCAGGCTAGTGGGTCGAATTAAGGGTAGATCGGGCTACACAGGCCGGATTCTTCTTTTTCTTTTTCTGTGGGATTTTTCCAGATTTTTTGTTTGGGCTCTGGGCCGCATCAGGAAAGGAATAAGCCTCTGGGCTGATTTCCTTTTAATAATTTTATCAGATTTAGCTTAGTGGGCTGGGCCAAAATTAGCAGTGGGTTAATCTTAGTATTTTTTGTATTTTCCAGAAAATAAAATATGGCATTTGTGGGACCCACTGATTAAATTAATTTGGCTGAGAAAAATAATTAGTTTTTTTGTGTGATGTATTGCAATGTAATGGTATAATGCTTTATTATTATATTATTGCTCACTTAGTAATTTTCTTAGTCATTTAATTTAATATTGATGTAGATCATTTTAGTAAATTAAAAAATGCACATTATTATGCTGCCGCTGTTTTTAGTTTTTCATGGTAAATTTAAGAAGTAGCCAATGTGAAAATTAAAATTACTATGTTCTTAGTTATATCTTGCATGATAAAATTTTGCTAAGTAGCCAACGTGAACATCAAAGTTTTATTATGCTCTCAGTTTTACAGTAAATTATGCTTAAGTAGCCAACGTGAACAATATAATTTACTATGCTCTCAGTCATTAAGTCATGGAATTTTGTTGAGTAGCCAACGTGAAAAATAAAATATGCCATGTTCTAAGTTATTTTGAATGACGTGTTTTGTTGAAGTAGCCAATGTGAAAAGACAATACACTGTATTTCTGTTTGCCTTTTAATAAGTTTATGCATTCGCTTATGTTTTATTGTTCTTTTCACATTTTTTGAAGGTTCCTCGGGTGTGATTAATGCACTCAGTCTTGTGTCCTCCATTGAGCACCTTAATGGCAATAATTATGGTGCATGGAGAGAAAGCTTAGAGATTACTTTGGCTATTTCAGATTTAGACTTAGCACTAAGGACACCTCTACCCTCATCTCCTGTCACTCCTCCTGAGAAACAACCTCATGAGAGTCAGAAGGCCTACAATAAGTGGTGGATATCTATCATAAGGCTATCGCATCCTACAATGAGGTTCATTCTAAGTGGAATGCATCAAACAGGAAACATTAGATGATAATTAAGGGCACAATCTCAGAAGCAATCAGGAGCTCCATTCCTGATTGCGAATTTGCCACAGAATACCTCCAAAAAGTCAAGAATCAGTTCACTGGTTCATCTAAGGCCACTACGAGCACTCTTATCAAGAGCCTTGTCGGTACCCTAAAAACCATACACCCCCTGAGGTTACAAAGATCTCAAGGGAAGGACGTCTACTCAAATTGAAGATCCTCGGAGGCCCACTTGTCAGACATAACCGGACCTGCTTCTCCAACATGGTTAACCCCTAGGTTGCCACGTGTACTGCCAGACCGGAGCTACTACCCACAAGGGTGAAGCTCCGGGCTAGGTACCGAAACGGCACCTCCGGACTTAACCCCAGACCGAGAGAAGCTCCGGACCTGACACGTGCCAGGCCACCCCGAAGCTTCCCGCTTCCCACAAGCAAGCTCCGGAGCTGCCACATGTCCAAACGTCGGAGCTGGCCGCCTCAAACCACCGGAAGACATTGTAACGACTCCGGACCTCCAAAGGATAGCCGCGGACTTCAAGACTCAATTAATTGTCATTAATTCCATGTTAATGACACTTAATTGGATAATCTTAACACCTGTAACGGCACTGTCGGGGCCCGTTACAGGGTTATTAACAACAATTAATCGTGTATCAATACTAGTAACCGCCGGGGCCACATGTCGGGCCAGGCTAACTTGTAACGGTTTGTCCTTGTACTATAAAAGGACAGACCGACGATACACGAGGAGGCTCTCGAACGCTCTCAGGCACACACGCATTGACGTGAGCTTTTCTACATAAGCTAATACAACATCACACACCCGTGGAGTAGGGTATTACGCTCAGGCGGCCCGAACCACGTAAACCACTGTGTCTCTCGTGTCCAATCGTGATTCACCTTCTTGAGTCTTCGCGCGCCCACACCGAACTACAAACTCCTTCAACACTTTAGTAGTGTCAGGAGATCTGCCGACTCCAACAGTCGACAGTTGGCGCGCCAGGTAGGGGGGCCTGAGATTTTCAAGAATGGTGAATTCTGCGGCTGGATCATCCAACGGGCAACCTGCTTCTCAGGCTGTCGGGGGCAATCCCTCCAACATGCAGCCACCAGCAGGAGCCTCAGCACCAGCAGGAGTCACACTCCCACCACCACCATCTTCTCCGGCAAGACGTGCCGGGCAACATGATGGTGCACCGGCATCACATACTGCGCCGGCAAGTCGAGACAACCCAGAACACGCGCTCCATGCAGCGCGTGCTCTTCTCCAGCGACCACCACCTCCGGATGCATCACAAGGTGCTATGGAGCAATGGAGGGCTGATGTTGAGCATTTGGTCGCAGCAGCGGCCGAACGACTCAACAACCAGGGTCCTCCTCCTTCAGGGCGAGCCCCGTCGCAGCGACGGACGTTGTCTGGAAGACTTGGTCCACATGTCTCCAACAACCGAAGACGAGCTGCGTCACAGCAAGTGACGTCGTTGCCCTCTGGGGCACGACGCACCCATACGATATCTCGGCTTTCGACACACGACCTCCGGGCGGAGCTTGATCACCGATACCGCCAACAGGATGGCCGTGTCCATATCGAGCGAGCTCGAGAAAGACGGGATGCTCAAGACCTTTCTACTCTGGAAGGAGTAGGAGGAGGCTGTTCCGCCCTAGCCATGCACCTGCGCATGGTTAGATGGCCACAGAAGTTCCGGCCACACTTGCCGGAAAAATTCGACGGGACTGTCAACCCCGTAGAATTTCTGCAGATATACTCCACTGCAATCTTAGCAGCTGGAGGAAACGAGGCCGTAATGGCCAACTACTTTCCAGTGGCCTTAACTGGGACCGCCAGGTCCTGGTTTATGAGCCTTCCACCCAACTCTATTGACAGTTGGGAGGAGCTATGCCGTCAGTTCACTGCCAACTTCGGGAGTTCATACACCCGACCGGGCACTGAACTGGACCTTTTTGCGGTCGTGCAAAAAGGGGGAGAATCTTTGCGATCATTCATCCAGAGGTTCTCTCAGGTACGTAACACAATCCCTTCTATCTCAAGCGCTTCTGTCATTGTAGCATTCAGACAGGGTGTACGAGACAAGAAGATGTTGGAGAAGCTGGCGATCAAAGAGATCACCAGCGTCACGGAGCTCTTCAGCTTGGCAGACAAATGTGCCAGAGCTGCGGAGGGCCGTGAAATGCACTCCAAACCAACCTTGGAGGATCACAAAAAATCCTCCAAAGAAGAAGCCGCTACCTCCAGGAGTGGCAAGAAGAAAAAGAAGACCAACGGCAAGAAGAAGCCGTCGGCCGACACATCCAACGTTGCAGCCAATGCAACTCCTGGTGGCCGGGGGCCACGCCCTGAGAAGCGACCTCGACCGTCTTCCGAAGACGGCGGCAAATCCAAAATGTGGTGCCCCATTCACAAAACGGGCAGCCACAGGCTGGAAGACTGCCGGGAGGTCCAAAACCTTGCCGAGCGCTACAACAAGCGCCGGGAAGGGTCTCCTTTCTGACAGAGGGAGAGAAAACAGAAGGTTGACGAAGCTCCGGCTGAAGAGGAGTTAGGGTTTCAGGACCCCAAAAAGGTCCTGAAAGCCGTCTACACCTCCGTCGACGATGACTCCGACGTCTCCGACAACGAGCGTCGGAAAACCATGAACACCATCTTTGGTGGATCATGGGACATCACTTCTCGTCGTGTCATCAAGACTATGCGGCGGGATATGGCTGCTGTAGCTCCTACAGCTAGACCGGAGCCACATCGAAAGTGGATGGACACACCCATCACTTTTGATGCTTCGGACTGTCCTCAAAGCATGGTCGGAGCTGGCCAATTACCCTTGATGGTATCTCCCACCATCAACAACATCCAGCTCCATCATGTTATGGTGGATGGAGGCTCGGGGCAGAACCTTATAAGCTTTGAAGCTTTTACCAAACTTCAGCTTCGACCTTCGGATCTTCAGCCCTCTCGACCATTCTCCGGAGTAGGTCCGGGGGCCATTACCCCACTCGGAGCTATAATTCTCCCCGTTACCTTCAGGACACGGGAGAAGTACCGCACCGAGAAGTTGGTCTTCGACGTCGCTCAGATCAACTTACCATTCAACGCCATCTTGGGTAGACCTGCCCTATACAAAATTATGGCAGCTGCTCATTATGGATACTTGGTGTTGAAGATGCCAACACCAGCAGGCGTTCTCTGGATTCGTGGAGATCGCACCGCCGGAGTAACTGCTCTGGAGGAGCTCCATGCACTCACCACTGCGCAAGAGGAGGACTCCAGATGGGGGCAAGCTCCAAAACCTCCGAGCATTCGGCAACGAGGCTCAACCTCTGCTCCCCGTGTGCAGCCAAGCGGCGACACCGACATTCCCGTCAAAGTCGTCCAAATTGGTTCCGATGTCACTCAAACCACCCGCATATCGGGTGGGTTGAATGACAAATAGGAACTCGCGCTCATCACTTTCCTTCGGGCTAACGTTGACG
This sequence comes from Tuctoria greenei, assembly GCA_036927565.1. Taxonomy (NCBI): domain Eukaryota; kingdom Viridiplantae; phylum Streptophyta; class Magnoliopsida; order Poales; family Poaceae; genus Tuctoria; species Tuctoria greenei. The sequence continues at coordinate 9,243,544 of JAYESD010000007.1, forward strand.
CATTTTCTTGGCAACCGTCACAAATGCCTGGGATCCCCAGGGAAGTGATTGAGCACAATCTGAAGATTTACCCCGACGCTCGGCCTGTGCATCAGAAACCACGGAAGCAATCTGTAGAGCGACAAAACTTCATCCGACAAGAAGTGAAGAAGTTGCTCGAAGCCGGATTTATCCGAGAAGTCTACCATCCAAAATGGCTGGCAAACCCAGTCGTTGTGCCCAAGGCCGGCGGGAAACTTCGGATGTGCATCGACTACACCACACTGAATAAGGCATGTCCAAAAGATCCATTCCCACTACCTAGAATACATCAGATAGTGGATTCCACCTCCGGGTGCGAGTTACTGTGTTTCCTAGACGCGTATTCTGGATATCATCAAATCAGGATGTCTAGGGAGGATGAAGAGCATACTTCATTCATCACAGTAGATGGATTGTATTGTTACACAGCCATGCCGTTTGGTCTTAAGAATGCAGCTTCAACTTTTGTACGAGCTATGTACAAAACTTTCGAAGAACTCATCAGAGACATAGTGGAAGTGTACGTCGATGACATCGTGGTCAAAGTCAAAAACAAGGAGTCCCTCTTGGACACCTTGCAGGCTGTCTTCGACAAGCTGCGGGCCACCCGCACGAAGCTAAACCCAGACAAGTGCGTCTTCGGGGTTAGTTCTGGAAAGCTTCTTGGTTTCCTGGTAAGTCATCGGGGCATAGAGGCTAATCCGGCGAAGATAAAAGCCATTGAAGACATGCGGCCACCAACCCGCATCAAAGACGTCCAAAAATTAACTGGATGTCTAGCAGCCCTCAGCCGGTTCATTTCAAGACTGGCAGAAAGAGCACTTCCCTTCTTCAAGTTACTGAGGAAGTCCGGACCATTCCAATGGTCTGAAGAAGCAGAGAAGGCATTCCAGGAGCTGAAAGAGTTCCTCACCACCCTACCAGTCCTGGTAGCTCCGAACCCTGGTGAGCCTTTGTTGCTTTACATTTCAGCTACTGACGAAGTCGTCAGTATGGTTCTGGTTGCGGAGAGACCGGAACTACCCAATACTCAGGAATCCAGACCCCTTCGGGAGGGTCCAGAGGTTCCTGAAAGCGGGTTTGGGTCCCAGCTCCCAGACTCAAACCCACAAGAAGCCACTTCAGAGGACCCGGACCCCTCTAAGAGGGTCCAGGTCATTTCTGAAGAAGCTCCGGGTTCCTCCACCCAGAACCCGGAGGTCCCCGAAGAGAGTCTGGACCCCTCCGAGAGGGTCCGGATCAATGAAGAGGAAGCTCCGGACCCCTCCGGGAGGGTCCGGACCATTCAACGCCCAGTATACTTCATCAGTGAAGTGTTACATGATGCCAAGACTCGATACCTAGAGGTGCATAAACTGCTTTATGCAGTTCTTATTGCCTCAAGGAAGCTTCGACACTATTTCCAAGCTCACAAAGTCTCGGTGGTGACCTCATATCCACTTCGAGCGATCCTGCATAATCCCAACTCAACTGGGAATATTGCAAAGTGGGCAGCGGAATTGGCTGAATTCGATCTTGAATTCATTCCAAGACAAGCAATCAAGAGTCAAGCGTTGGCAGATTTCGTGGCAGAATGGACTCCCTCTCCATTAAACCCTGGGGGCCCCAGCGAGCAGAAGACGGAACTTCAAGTTCCAACCTTCACTGAGCCTCACTGGACCCTTTACTTCGATGGCTCCATGCAGAAGCAGGGAGCCAGAGCTGGAATCCTTCTCCTCGCACCAACTGGGGAGAAGGTGAAATACATGGTACACCTTGACTTCAAGGCAACCAACAACATGGCGGAGTACGAAGCACTCATCTATGGATTAAAGGTGGCACTATCATACGGTGTCAAGCAATTGCTGGTCAAAGGAGATTCACAACTCGTCATCAAGCAGGTGAAGGGTGAATGCTCCTGCAATAATCTCCAGCTGGCTGCTTACCTCCTTGAAGTCAAGAGGCTTCAGAAGGACTTTGAAGTCCTAGACCTTCACCATGTTCAGCGTGCTCACAACGCTGAAGCTGACGAACTCTCGACCAAGGCGTCAACTGGAGCTCCGGCTCTTGACGGAACCTTTGTCCGGAGGTTGTCAAAACCCACAGTTCAGCCTGCCGAACTGAACGAAGGGGGCGAGATCAGCATCCCGAAGCTGACGGTCCCGATGGCCCTGTTACCATGGCAGCCATCAAGGGTCGTAGGTGCTGCCGGAAGCTCCGAGCAACCCAGCACGCAAGACTCAAATGCTCAAGTCAGTTCCGATGCATGGATCTCGGAGATCCGGAGCTACTTGAAAGACAACATCCTTCCTGACAATGATGTATCCGCTGATCGGGTAGTCAGATTGGCTAAAAGATACACGTTGGTAGAAGGGGATCTCTACCGGCGCGGTGCCAACGGCATCCTAATGCGGTGCATCACAAGGGAAGAAGGCTGCGAGCTCCTCGCAGAAATCCATGGAGGCGAGTGTGGGAACCACGCATCTTCCCGCACGCTGGTCGGAAAAGCCTTTCGGCACGGCTTCTACTGGCCTACAGCGCTCCAGGATACCACTGAGCTGGTGAAGAAATGCAAAGCATGCCAATTTCATGCAAAGCAAATTCATACACCTGCTCAGTCCTTACAAATGATACCTCCCACATGGCCTTTCGCTGTGTGGGGGATGGACATCTTGGGACCCTTCCCAAGAGCCGTCGGAGGTTACAAGTTCCTGTACGTCGCCATCGACAAGTTCACCAAGTGGCCGGAAGCTACTCCCGTTGTGACGATCAACAAACAATCTGCAATCAATTTTCTACAATCCATCGTGAGCAGATTCGGAGTCCCAAATAAGATCATCACTGATAATGGGACTCAATTCACAAGCTCCGCATTTCAAGGATATTGCGAAGACCTCGGCATACAAGTTTGCTACGCTTCCGTAGCTCATCCTGCCAGCAATGGACAAGCCGAGAGAGCAAACGCAGAGATCCTTAAAGGACTCAAAACACACACTTATGAGCGCTTGAAAAAGCACGGAGCCAATTGGATCGAAGAGCTTCCGCCCACTCTATGGGCCAACAGGACTTCTCCAAGTCGGGCAACCGGAGAAACACCCTTCTTCGTGGTGTACGGAGCTGAAGCGATCCTTCCTCCGGAAATCACCCTGGGTTCCCTCCGAGTCCGGACCTTCGACGAAGCCGCGCAGGACCAGCTCCGGCGCGAAGACCTAGACCTCCTCGAGGAGGGAAGGTGCCAAGCAGCTGTTCGGAATGCCCAATACCGCCAAGCTCTACGGCGCTATCACCAGCGGCATGTACACAACCGACAGCTCGAGGAAGGCGATCTGGTGCTACGGAGAATACTATCCAGAGAAGGGCAAAACAAACTCTCCCCTGGCTGGGAAGGGCCCTTTCGAGTGATCAAAGTATCCCGTCCCGGAAGCGTTCGCTTTGCTACCGAGGATGGGACACCTCTCCCAAATCCTTGGAACATCGAGCACCTCCGTAAGTTCTACACTTAATTTCACGGAGGTGAGTCTTAAGTAACTTGAAATGTATGTTATAGAGTCATTGTACAGAGTCGGGTAGTTCCTCCGGGAGAGCAGCCGGACCTTTCCCGAAAGGTTTGAAAAGCTCATGCAACACTTGACACAGTCTCCGGACTAAAAGTGTGGCTAACTACCCTGGGTCAAACGAGAAACCAAACACACTTAGCCTAGTTCCGTACCCTAAGAGTGTACTTGTTTCCCCTGTACCCCGGACCTATAATGAAAGACATCTTCATGTGAAATAGACTCCACGTGCATTCATCTTTGCATAGGCTCGACATTTTTATTTTTCTCTTTCTTGTCTATAACAGAAACGTGCAATTCTTAAGAAGTTCTAGTTTGACCGGTTTACATACGATTCGAGTTGAATTGTCAGATTTTTTTTATTTAAATATCGTCTGTGGCCAACTCGCCTGAAAGCCGCCAAGCCATTCTAGGGCCGGAGTGCGCTATCGACTTAGCCTGGTCAAGCACCCTAAGTACGCCACTCTACCTACATCCCGGCAGGCCAAAGTAAGGTGGGTACATGGAAAATTGGATCTAAAAGAAAAGACAATTCATCCAGTCGTATTAAAAATCGTGTTCAACTTAAAATTTTCTTAAGAACCGTAAGCCGCGACGAAGTTATAGACAAGGAACGAATTTTACTATTTTTCTTGGCTTAAGTGTGCAGGAAAAATGAACCCTACGTAGATGGAGAAAAACCGGAGCTAACCAAGTTCCGACTCCCACCAGGGCGTCAACCGTCGGCGTTGACTAAAAGATGGTGAGAAGACCCCATCACTGGAGTCTGTTGCCAACAAACCAAGTGTGGCAAAGGTCATTGCCGGAGCTGCTAAGCTCCGACACCTTGGAGTATTAACTATCGACGCTCAACGTGTTGATAGAGGCTATTGCCGGAGCTACTAAGCTCCAGCGATGGACAGTGCCAGAGCTTCTAAGCTCCGACAACTTCAGGGGACCTTCACTATCAAAAACTTCGGACCTAAATTCCACTAGTTCGAAGCAAATTCGTCTTCAACAAAACTCAACATCCTTTTGGTACATGTCCACAATCAAATTGTGCACATCTACCAGGGGGCCAAGTGAAGATAAAGATGTTGAAGACAAAAGAATGAAATTCGCAAAAAATTGGGGATTTCATTTCATCTGAAGATCGGAGATTACATCTGGAGACAAGGGATTACATAATTGAGGAAGAAGAGAAGATACAAGTAAAGGCTAAAAGAGACGGTCCTAGACCCTATGGAAGAACTCGGCAACCTTCTGGGCGACCTCCGACACGCGGGCTCGGGTAGCTTCGCCTTCTCCTTCGACGGGGCCTTCAAGCACCGGGTCCAGAGGAAATCGAGGGTTTTGGCTGGTGTAGCACGTCAACACATATTCGGTGACGTTCCTAGCCAGGGATTGCCCCTCGACCTCCAGCTGGTCCGCGATGACATCGCCCACCTTGGAGAGCTTGCTGTCTGCGGCGCTCAACGCTTGCAACGCGAGGTCAGGCTCCGGCTCCAGATCATCCGGGTGCACGGGGCTGAAACCCATCGGCGTCAGCGCGTCGTCGGCCTTGCCCAGGAACTCCCAAATTTGCAGGGAGTCCGCCTTCCTCAAGTTCTTCATCTCTTCCAAGGATCTCCGGGCCGCCGTCAGCTCCGAATTCTCGCAGGCGAGGCGCTCAACTTCTTTGGCGTTTTGCTGGATCTTCGCAGCAACCCGCTTCTCAAGTCTTCCGAGCTCCTCCTCCCGGAGGTGGATCTTGTTCCGACGGTCGACCAGGTCCTTCTCCCTATCCTCCACTTTCTTCTCCCGGGCGACAAGGGCACACTCGTATTCGTAGAGTTCCTGCCCCCGCACCCAGGTCTTCTCCTCTTCCTCGAGGCAGCGCTCTTCCAATTTCTTAGTGCGCTCCTCGAGGCCCTTGTCCGCCAGAGCTGTTTTCTCAGCAAGCTCTTCTTCCCGTCGCAAGACGTCATCCCGTAGCTCTAGGAGTTTTTGCTCCTCATCCTCGAGCCGTCTTTCCCTCCCTTCAAGTGCCTCTCGGCGCTTGATGAGTGCGGTGCTGATGGCCTCGAGCTGATCAAACCGAGCATTGGCCGCGTCGTTAGCAGCCTTAGCTTGGTCATGGAACTCCCGGGATTGAGCGTTGAGGGCGTGAGTCATGCTCTCCCTCTCGTCGAGCAGCTCACCCCAGAGCTCCAGGCGGATCTTCTCCCGCCTGATCCATTCCTTGTCATCCGCAAGCCTCGACTGTGCCAGCTTAGTCTCGAAGTGGAGCCGATTACGCCACCGCCTAAGGGTTTGGCGCTCCTCTTCAAGAGCCTTGCTGTCGTGGAAGAAGGCCAGTTGGACCTGACGTAGACTGGAGCAGGCGTTGTCGATGGACATCGACAGAGAGATGGGCTCCGGACCTGCTGGGATCTCTTCCGCTGGTTCCAGTGGGTCTTCACTTACAAAAATTGGGTCCCACTCTACGAGAGTGGAACCCCGAGCTTCCAAAGCGCTAGGGCCCTCCTCCGGGATGGCCTCAGTCGCCATCGAAGGAGGTCCCGCCACCAAGTCTTCATTTGCCCCCTCAGGCTGGGGGCCGGCGACTTCGTTCAGGCACTCTGGCTCTGCCACAGGTACCATCGACGTTGTCGCCTCCACTGGCTCCGGCTGGGACACTTCTTCTGAGGGAGGCTCAAGCTCCCTCGCCTCTTCAGCCGCCGACTCTGCGGCCGGCGCTCCAACAATCACCGGCTCTGCGGCCGGAGCTTCAGAAGTAACCGGCTCAACTGCCGGAACTACTTCAACTTCCGGCTCGCATGCTGGGGCTTCAGCCACCTCCGGCTCAATCGCCGGGGCTTCAGCACTGTCCGGCTCCGAAGCCGGGACTGCTACTTCCTCCGACTCAACAGCCGAAGCTTCTACTACTGCAGCACCAGGACCCGGAGCTTCCACTTCCGAGACGGGTGCCGCTGGCGCATCTTCATTCCCGTGGTCCGGCGCTACCACGGGAACTTCCGGAGACGAGTCGAGGTCCATGACCACGACAGCCGGCGCTGGAGCTGTCGTAGCCTCCGCTTGGGGCGGCACCGGGGCTGGAGCAGAAGCCCTCGCAGCCTCAGACACTGCGGCTGGGGGTGGAGCTTCACTCCCTTTCTTGGGAACGCTGCAGATGAAGAACGAAGAAATTGAGCAAACAGATGCTACAATTAAAAAGTTAATCGAGGTGAAAAAGAAAAATTACCTTGGGAGGCTCACGCACCAGCTTGCGCGGAACCTCTTTCCCGGACGATCCGGGCTGGCCACGGTCGGTGTAGGAACTCTGGGAGGACTCCCAGGACTTGCCACAGCCGCGGGCGTTTCCCGGGTCGGAGCTCTCCCTGATCGGGAGGAACTCCTAGACCTGGAGGCCCTCCCCGCTCCAGATGCTGGAGTCGCGCACCCGGAGCTAGCACCGCAGGAGGGATCCACCGCGGGGACAGTCGCACTCCGGGAGGATCCCACCGCCGGAATAGTAACGTTCCGGAAGGACCCCACCACGGGGACAGTCGCCACGGCGGCGGAGGATCTTCCTTCCTGAGGAGGGGGAACCGGGGGGGAAGTAGCAGGCCCGACGGATCTTCCGTCAGCATGTCGTAGCTTTCTCTTCCGGCTCTCCGGCTCCTCCGCCAGCTCCTTGCCCTTGCCGATGACCTCAGCTCTTGGCTGTGAGACAGGGGCGGAGCCGCCTTCGGACAACCCGGGGATCGCCAACCGGGTAGTTGATCTTCTCTCGACGACACCAAGGTCGTCAAGCGCGGGCATCTTTTGCCGGAGCTCCCTGCTGAACTCAACTTCCACGTTCAGAGGGAGGAAAGCCGGCGGCGGAGTCAAGTAATCTCCGTCAACATCGATGCCGTGCTGGAATTTCTTGAGGTGAAACTCCAAGGTCTTCCCCACCATGCTGGATTTCAACCCGGTCTCAACCCGGTCCTCGTCCATCACGCTGTTGAGGGCCCAGGCGAGCTTCTCCCTCCTCTTCAGCGGCGCCCACCTGTTGGACAGGAAGTTGCAGAACACCGCCTGGGGAGTCAATCCTCCCTCCACACATTGGTGGATCCTGGTCAGGACAGGGTCGAAAGCTGCCGCCAGCACCGGAACTTCGCTCCATATCGACGTGTCAATACCGGGCAGACCGTCTGGCAACTCCAACCGCTCATGCTCCTCCACCCGGACGACTACCCAATCTTTCTTCCAATCATCCCACTTCCCGGAAGGGAATGACCGGAGGTACTTGAATGGGCACTTCTTGCGCTTCACGAAGTAGTAGAAGCCAAGATACTCATCGCTTCGGCCGGTGGTTTGGACGGTGAAGAAGGTTCAGAAGAGCTCGATGCAGGGAGGGATGCCCACCCACATCTCGCAGAAGTGGACAAAGATGGACACAAGGAGAATGGAGTGAGGGCCAAGGTGGTACAGCTGCAGACCATAGAAGTCCAGCAGCATCAAGAAGAAAGAAGAAAACGGTGGGATCAGCCCCACCATGGCGTACGAGGAAAAGTACACCATCTCGCCAGAGTGCTCCTTTTCAAAGGGGAGCTCTCCGCCGGCGCGGACCGAGCGGTTGAAGAAGTCCGAAGACCACCCCATGAGGGCCCGGACCTTCTTCAGATCGCTGTCCGTCTTCAAGCGACTCTCACGCAGACCCAACTCCATCGCAGCACAGCTAGGCAAGAGAAGAGGAGCAAAGTACAAGTCGGGAGTTTGAGCGCGAGAACAGATGGGAAGCGTAAAGAACTCCCGACGGTGCGCTTTCCTTCTTAAGTAAGCCCTCGCAACGCTTGGATGGAAACTGCAGGAGAGTCAAGGATACTACTCAAGAATTCAACCCTGCCGATGACAAGAGGGCCCGGGACCACCCTGACGATCAAGTCGAGGCTCTTACCCAGGCGAACAGTTGTCATCACGAGGCGGGAAACCCAAAGGCGGCGAACTGACAAGGCGCGCGGAACCGGTACGGTTTTCGTATCGGGAACCGGCGACCTTCAATTGCGAGAGATCCGCACGTCAAAGATCTTATCTGCCGCCTGAGGTGCGCCACGCGTCGGGATTTAACCGTAAAGCCCCGCCAACGGCACCTCCGAAGACCCTTGAAGACCCAGTTCAAGAGTCGCGAGTATGGACCCACCTCCGACGGAATGACTTCACCCCGGTGGCTTTCCCCAGAGGTAGGTCCAGGGGGCCACTGTCGGTACCCTAAAAACCATACACCCCCTGAGGTTACAAAGATCTCAAGGGAAGGACGTCTACTCAAATTGAAGATCCTCGGAGGCCCACTTGTCAGACATAACCGGACCTGCTTCTCCAACATGGTTAACCCCTAGGTTGCCACGTGTACTGCCAGACCGGAGCTACTACCCACAAGGGTGAAGCTCCGGGCTAGGTACCGAAACGGCACCTCCGGACTTAACCCCAGACCGAGAGAAGCTCCGGACCTGACATGTGCCAGGCCACCCCGGAGCTTCCCGCTTCCCACAAGCAAGCTCCGGAGCTGCCACGTGTCCAAACGTCGGAGCTGGCCGCCTCAAACCACCGGAAGACATTGTAACGACTCCGGACCTCCAAAAGATAGCCGCGGACTTCAAGACTCAATTAATTGTCATTAATTCCATGTTAATGACACTTAATTGGATAATCTTAACACCTGTAACGACACTGTCGGGCCCCGTTACAGGGTTATTAACAACAATTAATCGTGTATCAATACTAGTAACCGCCGGGGCCACATGTCGGGCCAGGCTAACTTGTAACGGTTTGTCCTTGTACTATAAAAGGACAGACCGACGATACACGAGGAGGCTCTCGAACGCTCTCAGGCACACACGCATTGACGTGAGCTTTTCTACATAAGCTAATACAACATCACACACCCGTGGAGTAGGGTATTACGCTCAGGCGGCCCGAACCACGTAAACCACTGTGTCTCTCGTGTCCAATCGTGATTCACCTTCTTGAGTCTTCGCGCGCCCACACCGAACTACAAACTCCTTCAACACTTTAGTAGTGTCAGGAGATCTGCCGACTCCAACAGTCGACAAGCCTCTTCACTGAGAAATTCACTGGACGTAATGTGAGAGATCACATACTTAGGATGACAAGCATAGCTACTAAGCTTAAGACCATGGACTTAGGGGTGAAAGATGAATTCCTTGTGCATGTAATCTTCGCCTCACTTTCAAAAGATCATTTCTTCCTCCCCAAGATGTTTGATCGGAACACCTAATCCCAACAGAATTTGATTGTTGGGTGCCCCCCCAGGGCACCTCCTCTCTATATAAGCAAGGCACCGACACCCTAAGTCCCAATCCAATATAAGACACGCCTAGCCACCAGAAACATTATAAGCTCCGCGCTTTCGAGGAGGGAGTCTCGGGAAGGTCTTCCCCACGTGTTGCACGCCACCGTTGCAACACCTCTCGTCGCCGGCTCTACACTAACGTCGGTGGAGCGGCTGTGCCCTCTCGACAGACTTCATGGCGTCCAATTCATCTGCTGCAGAAGGTATGTTCATCCCCTCAATCCCAGTAGATTAGGAATTGATTGGTGTTTTGCTTTCTGATTCTTACTTAGGCCGATCCCTAATCTCCAATTAGGGCTAAGCACTTATCTCAGATTCTATCAGGCCTAAGAACCATTCTTCAATACCTTGTCGAGACTAAACCTCAGTGTGTCGGATCGGTGCCAGACGAGCCGATGCCAGTTTGTCCCAAACCTCCAACGAGTAGGAACATTTCATGAACAAATGATTCACCGTCTCCACATTCCGTTCACAGAATTTACAGAGGTAGTCATTTGGCCAACCACGCTGTTGTAGACCTGCCGCTGCCAGATTCTATCCTGTACCATGAGCCATATGAAAAATTTACACTTCGCCGGAGCCCATGTTTCCACAGCCTGTACGGAAGATAAGATACGGTCTAACCATGGAATTGCAGAAGATACGCAGATTTGGACGTGTATATGCCGTTCTCAGTGTAGACCCATGTAACACCCATATTTCATGTACATAAATTGCTCAAATCCTTGATCATAGTTGTATGCATTTTTGGGTGATTTTTGAAGTTCAATCGTGTAGAAAAACGATTTAAATTGAATTTGAATTCAAATCAAAAGAAAAGAAAAGGAAAAAGAAAAAGTTAAAACCCTCCCTGGGCCGACTTTTCCCCTCTGGCCCAATTCCCTTTCCCTTCCCCGCCGGCCCAGCCGAACCTCCCCTCCCTTTTCTCTCTGCACCACGGACCCCACCTGTCGGCGCCTTCCTCTTCCCTCTCTTCTTCTCCCGCGCGCAACCGTCGCCCATGCAACCGCCGAACACCCGCGCCCACGTCGTTCCACCCCCGAATCCACTCCTCCCCGGCAGTTTTCGTGCGCCCATCAAAACCGCACACCCCCTCTGCGCTTAAGAGGAGCCGGCGACCCCATTTTCCCCCTTCCCCGAGCTCTCTCTCTAACCCTAGCCCTTCACCGTCGGTAAGTTCTCGGCGCTCGCGTTCCCGTCGCTGCAGCCCCCCTGCTCCCCACTTTCTTGCCCTCACGTGCTCACCGCTCCACCAGGAACACGCCGGGCAAGAGATCGAGGGGAGATCACCGAGGTTTCACCGAGCTCGACGTGCACCGACGTCAACCACCGCCGTTCCTCGTCGCCGACCCCTCTCCAGCCGAATTCAAGCCTAGCTACTCCCCTAGGTGAGTTCTCTGTTCTCCCGTCTTCTGTTCCATGTCCTCAGCACCTTGTTTGGGCGTCTGTTTCGCCGTTTTGGCCGCCTCCGGCGAGCTCGCCGCCGCGGGCGTCTAGCGCCGCCGCGCCGGGCGCCGCCGACGTCGCCAGAGGCGACGTGGCTCAACCGGAGCCGTCCATTCGCGGCCAACGGCTGCGATTAGATCGCAGCGTACCGGTTCGCACATTAAATCCCAGCCATCCACTTAAGATCCAACGGCCTGCATTCAAAGCACCTTTTCCCGCCGCCAGCTTTACACCCAGGCCCCTGCAAACTTAGTTGCTACCCCCTGTACTTCTCTGTAATTCGAATCTAGCCCCCAGAAATCACAGACTAGCCCCTGGATCCCTAAAAATTGGTTTTAATCATTTAATTAAGCATTCTAACCCCTGTAATTTTGTAGAATAATGTATTTAGACCCTGTACAGTGTAGAAAACTATTTATTTAGCCCCTGGACTTTTATTTATTTGCTTAATAGGGTTTTTAATTGTATTTGAGGTGTAGAAATTAGATAAAAATGGTAATTAAGTGTAGGAATGTTATGAAAAATTGTTATAAACTATTTTATGCTGTGAATTAATTGTAGTGTTCAGATAAAATATATTTGGTCCATGGAATATTTATTATAAATGTTTTAAAATACATTTTTGCTATAGAAAATTCAATAAAAATGGTTTTAGGCTATAATAAAATCCCAAAATTGTAGGAAAAATATAAAATGCATACTTTAGCCATGTTAAGTGATAAATACCTCGTAGGGACGCATTAGTGTAGGATTTTGTGCTTATGTGTATGTGTGATGTATTGTTTTGTGTGCCTTTACTTATTTAGCTTTATTCTATTATGCCATGCTTGGTATATATCTAGAGTCGTTCTACAACCCTAACCTTAACTTCCAAGACCAAAACTTCGTCAACTCTCAAGTCTTCAACGAAGGCAAGTGCCCTTGACCATCTTGTACCTATTTTAGGAATTTAGCTAGTTGCATGCTAATTAAATTGATGTCTTACTTCATGTTCACATGCCCTGTTCCTTACCATTCCTTTTTACCTGAAATGGGGTGGGAAGTAGATAGACTTTATTTATGCTTAGCCATGCTTAGATGTTGGGATTGGGATTTCATACAAATGTTCTATGCTCAACTTTATGGTTACTTTAATTTGGTGATGAATATACATAATGTTAGTGGATAGGAATCTGGTGGTTGGTTAGTTTTGGTATGGTGCATTTTGCACGAGACCCGAGATTGGGGTTTGTTACCACCGGATTCTAAGGACCGGTTTATGGAGGAAGTCACTAAGCTTTATAGTACCACCACGAGACTGAGATGGGGCAGCTTGGTCAATTAATTAGGTTTCTCCCGATGAACTGCTAGTGGTTGGATGGTGCGGGGAATGAGGCGGGTGATCTGCTCTTGGAACCGCAAGGCTCAAGAGGGGGCTCTGGGGCGGAGGGTTACTCCGAGAATCCTCAGTGGTGGAAACCTTAGAGGTCTAGCACTAGTCGGGAGTACCTTTGTAAAGACCATGTAGTGATCTCCTAGCCTCACACCAAAGGAAGTGTGAAATGTGGTTAGCTACCACGGGCATTCGGGGAGGTTCGCTAGTCCACCTGGCAACAGGGGATGAAATCACTACTTGTGGGGAAAGGGTACACTCTCTGCAGAGATTTGGTAAAACTGTCATGACAGCCGTGCTCACGGACAAGAGCGGCTTGGGGCCAGTTCATAATTAGTCTATGGTTGGAAAATGATGGTTCATTATGATTCAAGTACTTTCATTATCATTAATCATGTGTTGATTATTTATTGAATTATGATATTGATAATTGGAAGCTAAGGATAGGTTCTAAGCATAGTGCTAAGCCATATTTGGCCTTTCCTTGCTCTAGCCAATCATGTCATTCTCTTCCCGCACTTGCTGAGTACTCTATGTACTCAAGCGTTTAATTTTCCATTAGAATATGAAGAAGAAGAAGCTGCACCGGAGGATTTCTTCGTCAATCCGGAGGACTTGGCCTAGGCTGGCGACCATACGCGCAACGGCTGCCTGTGGAGATGAAGCTCCGCTTTCCTATCTTGCTTTCTGTAGTAATGAACTGTTTAGTGTTGTAATAGTTGTGGATCGTATTTGTAGACCTTCAGGTCATACTGTAAGACTATTTATGTAATCGAACATGGCATTGTAATGGTATTTCACTTTCGTCGACGCATGTACGATTCAACTGATCCTGGCGTACATGTAATTAGCGTCTGTTCATCGTTACGATGACCGGGCGTGACATGCACCTGGTCCTCACCCTGATCGAGAGGATCATACCGCAGCACCTGAACCGCAGCCCAAATATGACAGAATTCATGCAGCAGCGTTACGTTCAAATCGTGTGCGATATCCAAAATCCAGGTGTCCTCCGACAGAGCAGCCGCCACCGTTCTATTCTTGTGCTTGCAATGTCTAAACAAGGATGGAAACATGATCACCGGTGTAGAACCCTGAAGCCAGCTGGACTTCCAAAACAGTGTCTGTCTGCCACTGTCTTTGTTGCCACCGCAAACAAATTTTCATCCACTTTATCGACGGGAAGGTCATGCCATAACCATGTTTTGCCGGATTCTGCCATCTGATCCTCAACCACCGTAGCCTCAAGCCCTACTTAATTTTGTTAAGTCATTGATCCCAGCTCCGCCACGCATCTTGGGTCTACATACTCGTGCTCAGATATTCTACATTTTCCAGCTTGTTTGTAGTGCGTACCTGCCCACAAAAAATGCCTCCGAATTTTGTCCACCTCTGCCAGAAACGTGCTAGAACCTTCAGAGCAGACAGAAGACAAATCGGAATGGATCCGAGAACCGATTTGACCAGCTCACATCGACCTGCAATGGTCAGCATGTTCCGTTTCCAAGCAGCCAGCTTTACACTTATTTTGTCCTTGATGGCCTGCAAGTGCACGGGCCTGATCCGGCCTAGATGCAGAGGCAAGCCTAAATAGGTGATTGGTGAAGACAGCAACTGGCCAGGAAAGAATTGAAGCATCAGCTGTGCTGTTTCCTCTGAGCACCTAATTGGCAGTACACCACTTTGCTATGCATTTATCTTGACCCGGCGCCTTCTCCGGGTGTAGCTGTTGCAAGGTCACAAGTAGTTCTTCTTCAGAAAAGGGATCATCTAGACGGTTGTCTGTGCTGATCTTAGGCAGCTCCAACGTATCCCAGTCAAAGGTACATGACCTCGGTTGATTAGAGCCCATAACCCACTGAAAATGTTGCAGCGGGTAGCGGGATTTGTTCCATCTCAGAATGATCCCACGTAAATTGTCCGTCATCACCCGCCAACCGTGGGATATATTGTTTTAGACCATCCGCAGTGCGTACTGTAAAGCATACTGGATACACTGTTTCACAGTGTAATTTAGAGTACGTACTGTAAAAGCTGAAGGAGAATTAGTGTATAGAGTATACTTTAGAGTACGCTGGTGCGGATGGTCTTAGTGCCCTGCCTGACGCCAGCAAGTGGAAGAATCTCGTGCAGCCGTCGTCCACTTTAAGCCATGTCTGCCTTGACGCTTGGCGCGCCCTCGCCTTCTGGACAGGGGCCAGGCCCAACACTCTAACCTTGAGCTCCTTCCGCAAGCTAACTTCTTCCGACGACAAGGTCCTATAATCTTGCGCCAAGTCCAGCTGTAAAATAACTTCATTAGCTATTTCCAGTTGTATTCTGTATCCACCGAACAATCGTGCACTCAATTGCTTCAATTTCTTTGCCACTCGATTGAGCTTGCCATGTAGAATCACCAGAGGGGATTGACCCAAAATAGGAGCGTCCCATGCCTCCTTCACCACTTCCAGGAAACACGGTGTGCGAGTCCAAAATGTTAACTTGAAAGTTGCTTTCCTCACCGGCCTAATCTGTCTGCCAAGGATCAGTGGGCAGTGATCAGACACGGAGGTAGAGAGTGGCTGCAAACATACCATGGCGTAATATCCACCCACTCCTTGTTGTAGAAGACTCTGTCCAACCGTAAAAAAAGCTAGGCCTGTCACGCTCATTTGACCACGTAAATCTTCTGTTCTGTACAGGCAAGTCCATGAGCTGACAGTGGTCCAACATGCGCCTGAACAAAGCCATAAGTCGGCGGTTGATGTTCAAGTTGTTCTTATCAGCAGCTTGGTAAATCTGATTGTAATCCCCAATACAGAGCCAGGCAACACCTGCCGGTTGCAACTCCTGAACTTCATCAAGAAACTGTTGTTTTGCAGAATCCTCTGTAGGGCCATACACCATGGTGATCTGGAATGCATGCTGGGAACCTCTGATCTGAGTCATGGCCGAGAGAGAATAGGACTTCAGCGTGGGCTGCGGTACCGACAGCAAGTTTGGATTCCAAGCCAATATGATACCTCCTCTGGTCCCCAGTGCCGGCAAAAAGAAGAAATCCTCCAAACACGGACCCAGGGTATCTCTACAGAGCTGCCCATCACATTCTGTAGCTTAGATTCTTGCAAACATACCAGTGCCGGATTCGCAGTTTGGATCGTGCAACAGACAGCCGCCCGTTTAGCCGGTGTGTTCACCCCCCTTACATTCCATAAGAGAATGCGAAGTTGATCAGCCATCTGGTAACCTGGAAAACAACTGACATAACCAAATAAGCATAGCTACATGCGTGTGCCAAGCACAGCTCATAACACCAAAGCCGACACTAACACTGTTATTTGCTTAAATATACCTTGTTTCGGCTGGGAGTGGCGGGGTCAAGTTGGCTTTACTTTCCTTTGGAGCCGACCAGTATAATGATTCTAACCTCGAAGAGAGTAAATGTAACACCTTAAAAATTTCAACTTTGTAATCAACTCTTCCAATCATATTAGTATGCTTTTGACCTTGCATTTTGTGTGCTAATTCAAATTTAAAACGCTAGAGAACGTTTGAATTTGAAAAAAAAACAGAAATCAAATCAGAAAAGAAAAAGGAAAACTTGCGCCTGGGCCGAAACTGGCCGCGACCCATTTCCTCCCCCGCCAGCCCAGTCGCGCCCTCTCCCTCCCCTCTCTCTCTGGCCGCCCGGGCCCGCATGTCGGTGCCTCCCTCCCCCTCTCCTTCTTCCCCGCGCGCAACCGACGCCGCGCCCACGACCGCACCCCGTGCCCACGCTTCCCCTCACCTCAGATCCACTTCGCGCATTCGATTTTCGCACGCGCCTCAACCGCACCCTCCTCCGCGCTTTAAAGAAGTCGGCACCCCCAATTTTTCCCTTCCCTCAAGCTCCCAAAACCCTAGCGCCATTCCTCTCGGTAAGCCACCGCGCGTTCTTCATGTTCCCATGGAATCGACCCTTCTCTCCCATTCTTTCTTGACCTAACGTGTTCGCCGCATCCTCAGAAACACGCCAGACAAGCTAGCTCGGGGAGTTCGCCTTCGCGCCGTCGATTTCGCCGCTCACCGACGAGCTCTGCCGCCTTCCCTCGACGCCGACGCCCTCTAGACCTTCCCAAGCTCCGTCGACGTCTCCGGTGAGTCCGCGATGCCTCCCAGTCCGTTTTCCCGCACTTGGATTCGAGAATTAGGGTAAATTTCGCATGAACTTATGAATTCCAGCGAGATCGCCGCCGTCGGCCATCGGGCGCTGCCGCGCACCGCGCTGGCGTTGGCTAGAGCCGACGTGGCTCGACCAGGGCCGTCCATTCGCGGCTAACAGCCACGATTAGATCGCAGCATACCGGTTCACTCTATTAAATATGGGCCTTAGATTTAATATCCAACGGTCGACATTCAAAGCAATCCGCACGCCCGCTGTTTTACACCGGGGCCCCTGCAGTTTTGCGGGCTAGCCCCTGTAGAATTAGGTAATTATATTGAAACCTAGGAAAATTGCAATCTAGCCTTTGGACTTAGGGGAAATTTTGTATTAACTGCAGAATTCAAGTCTAGCCCCTGTAGACTTGTTTAATACTATTTCTAGCCCCTGTCCAATTAGGGAAATATGCAAGCTAGCCCCTAGACAATTTAGAAACTATTTTCAGCATTTATAGTATTTTCAGATTTACTTAAAATTGCAATAAAAATGGAAATAAATACAAAAAAAGTGAATAAAAATTTATAAAATTCAGGATAAATATTTAGACAACTTAAAAATATATTTTATTTCTGTATAAATCTAAATAATTCATTTAGCCCTTGAAAATTTTATAGAAAATATATTTAATTGAGGAGAAATCATATAAAATGATTTTAGGCCTAGAAATAAATATTGCATAACATTAAAAATTATTTAATGCATTATCCTAATCTAAAATAATATAATAATCATAAATAATTATATTTGCATGTAGGAAAATCCCCAAAAATGTGTATTAAGCATAAAAATAATTGTAAAAGTGTTATAAAATGGTAAATCACATTTCTAACGCATAAAATTCACCTTTAATAAATATCATTAAATGAACTAATGCACATACACATTAAAATCTCTCGTAGGCACGTAATTGCGTAGACTTTTGTGATTGTGTGCTCATTTTTGTTTAACATTGTATGTAGTACTTATTGCATGTTATTCTCTTCGAGTAGACCCGGTTCCCGAGCCCAAGACCAACTTCCAAGAACTTCAGTTCGACAACCACTTCGAAAGAGGCAAGTGTCCTTGGCCATCTTGCACCTTTTTAAGAGTTTAGTTAGTTGCATGTTAATTAATATGAATCCTATGCTATGCCCTGTTGTTTTACCTGCTACCTTGTCGCTTGGGTTATGGAAGGGTGGTAATGGGATTTATTCTACGCTTAGCCATGCATAATAGTTGGGTGGGAAAACATTGACCATACTTATTACTCATGACTTATTATTATGATTATGACTATGATGTTGGAAATGGATTGTAGTAAATAGGAATCTGGCGGGTTGGTTTGAATGGTATGATGCAGTACGCACGAGACCCGGTATTTGGGGATTGAGCCTTGCCGGATTCTAAGGACCGGTTTATGGAGTAGCCACTAAGCTATACAGTATCGCCACAAGACTGAGTATGGGGCAGCTTGGTCAATTAATTAGGCCTCTCCCGATTTAGTGTTGGTAGTTGGATAGTGCGGGGAATCAGTTCAACGTATCTGCCTTGTGATCCGCATGGCTCAAGAGGGGGCTTCTCCTAGCAGAGGTAAAATGGACTCTAGGAGCCGGAGCGGTGAAACCTTAGAGGGCCGATTACTAGTCATGAGGACCTTTGTAAAGACCGCGTAGTGATCTCCTGGCCGCACACCTACGGAAGTGTGTAATGTGACCGACGGGTCACGGGCATCAGGGAGGTTTGCTTAGTCCACCTGGCAACAGGGGATGAAATCACGGCTTGTGGGTAAAGGATACATTCTCTGCAGAGATTGGGAAACTGTCATGACAGCCGTGCTCACGGACAAGAGCAGCTTGGTGTCAAATTCATAATTAGTATATGGTTGGGATGATGGTGGGATTCAGGGATTAGAAATACATATGTTCAATTACTTTCTTACTCATTACTTTTACTATAATTTTGATTGGGTGGAATCACCTAGTTATAGGTTGCTTAATGAAAGCTAAGGTATAGGTAATGCATAGTGCTAACAGCCATTATGAGCCTTCCTTGTGGTAGCCTCCATTTCATCTCTTTTCCCACACTCGCTGAGTACTCTATGTACTCAAAGCGATTCCCTCTCTCCCCCTCCAGACTATGAAGAAGAAGAAGCAGTAAATGAAGAGTTCTACGCCGATCCGGAGGAGATGTTCTAGGCGGGCGTACCCTCATGCAACTTCCTGTGGATTGGAGAAAGCGTCACGCTGCTGCTGTCTTCCTACTTATCTATATATTTGCTTTATTGTTGTTTATTTGAGACCTACGAGTTGTTGCTGTAAGACCTATTTGTATTTCAAACATGGCTTGTAATATGATACTATTTACTTTTCGTCTACACATGTATGAATGAACTGATCCTGGCATACATGTGGAATGCATCTGGTTAGCTTGTTTGGACCAGGTGTGACAGTAAACAAAAGGAATCATTCTTCAGTTTGTTCTTCATTGCTATCAATCTTTGGATGTTCATCTCAGGCATCGTTGTTGTCTGGATACAGCAAAATGTCGCTTGGTCTCTTGGATTCGGCATATCCTCAGTATGCCTTGTTATTGCCACAATTGCCTCTTTTATTGGAACGCCAACCTATAGGGTTCTGAAAGAATCAAAAGAGAGCCCAAAGATCAAATATCCACTAAATCATCTCGAATTATATGGAGAAAAATGAATACAATATGAACATCAAATGCTATCTCTCAAATAGCACAAGAACACTTCTAATACCTTCTCCTCCATCTTTGTTGTTGCTTGTCGATGCGGCCATCGAGCCAACAAGGCGAGGCCGCAAGAAGAACAACAGCGAGAGGCGTTTCCCCCTTTTCTTCTCTTGGTGTGTTGATTGGATTATGAGAATTAAGAGTGTTCAAGTGTGTATGTGTTTATGCATAAGCATTCCTTGTTCATACACTTGACCCTCTTCTTATACATGACCAAGAGACACAAGAGGGGGTCTCCCACCCTTAGGAATGTTGTGTCCCCTGATTAGGGACATAACATTCAGTGGGTTGTGGCCTTTCAATTAGAACACATGTGAATTTCGAGTTCAAACTGACAGTTACTGAAAAGACCGGACTAGTTCGGTCGGGGTCTGGACTAGTCCGATATCCTTACTAGAATATCAGACTAGTTCAGACCGTTTTCCCTTACTAGACAGCAACCGGACTAGTCCGGTCTCACTACCAGACTTGTCCGGTACTTCCAACATTCTCCCCCTTGAAGTCGAATCTGAAACTTACCAACTTACTTAATACTAAACTGAGTGTCCATTTTCTCATGTTTGACATATAGGGCACGACGCATCACAACAACCATTTACGTATTGTTGGACTCGAAGACCACAATACATCTCACACTTAAAAATGAACCTTACTCTTACTTCGCCCCTAAATATCCAGTGATCATACGTTCTCCCTTAAACTCATGCCGGCTACGTGTTCACTGAACATGCTGGGTGGAAGATCTTTTGTTAGCGGATCCGCAAACATACGCTTGGTACTTATATGCTTAAGAATTATGGTATGACCTTGGATTTAATCTTTCACAACATAAATCTTAATGTCGATGTGTTTGACAGCACCACTCGACTTATTGTTGTGAGAGTAAAATATTGCGGCTCATTATCACAGTATAACTTAAGTGGTTTTTCAATGTTGTCCACCACTCTAAGACCGGGTAAAATTTCTTTAAGCCAAACAGCCTGTCCGATGGCCTCCTAACATGCAATAAACTCGACATACATCGTGGACGATGCACTGACGGTTTGTTTAGAGCTTTTCCACGAAATGGCTCCATTCGCGAGGGTGAATATATAACCTGACATGGATTTATTAGTATCCACACAACCCGCAAAATCTGATTTTGAATATCCCACTACTTCAAGTAGGTCTGACTTACTATACGTTAACATGAGGCCTTTTGTGCCTTGCACATATTTTAAAGCTTTTTTTAACTGTCTTTCAATGATCAATCCCTAGATTGGTCTGATATCTGCCAAGCATTCTGGTCACATAAGCTAAGTCAGGGCGAGTACAAACTTGAGCATACATAAGGCGACAGCAGAAGCATATGGAACCGATTTCATTTGATCGATCTCATATTGGTTCCTGGGACACTGAAAGTTCCCAAACTTATCGCCTTTGACAATCGAAGTAGGTGAAGGCTTACTCTTATGCATATTGTACTTTCTCAGTACATTCTCTAAGTATGCCTTTTGTGATAAGCCTAATACCCCCTTATTTCCATCTCGGTGAATTTCTATGCCCAATACATAGGATGCTTCACCAAGATCTTTCATATCAAAATTAGAGGACAAGAACTTCTTAGTTTCTGATAGTAGATTGGCATCACTACTTGCAAGTAGTATATCATCTACATAAAGCATGAGGAAAATAGATTTCCCGCTCTTAAACTTAGCATAAATGCATTTGTCCTCCTCATTTTCTTTAAACCCAAACTTTCTTATTGTCTCATCAAACTTGAGATACCACTGCCTTGATGCTTGTTTAAGTCCATAGATGGACTTTCTTAAGTGACATCCCATATGTTCCTTACCCTTAACAACAAAACCTTTCGGTTCTATCATATAGACATTCTCATATAGATCATCATTAAGAAACGCCGTGTTAACATCCATCTGATGTAATTCTAAATTGTAATGTGCAACTAATGTCATAATGATTTTGAACGAATCCTTAAATGAGACAGGTGAAAATGTCTCATTATAATCAATCCCTTCTCTTTGAGTGAAGCCTTATGCAACAAGTCTGATCTTAAACTTATCAAAATTCCCTTCGAGTCACGTTTAATTTTGTAGACCCATTTACAGCCTACTGTTTTGGCTCCATTAGGAATCTCAACTAAATCCCAGACTTTGTTTATTTCCATAGACCTTATTTCATTCTCCATGGTTTTACACCATTCAGATGATTGAGGACTTCTCATAGCTTCTTCAAATGTGGTGGGATCACCCTCTATTTGAATCGCCTCACTCAAATAGATTTCATAATCGTCCGGAATAGCTAGATTTCATTCTTGTTGAGATATTCTTAGTTGCACATTATCCTCATTTTGAGGTTGTTGTTGCTCTTCATTATTAGTGAAAACGGGCTGAGAATGCTCAACCTCTCTTAATAATTATGTTGTCAATGGAGAACTAATAACAGGTGTTGAATCTTTACCAATAGGCACTGATGATTCAGTAGTAGTAGGTAATGAGAAATATGGTTCTTGAATCATAAGAGTGGGTATATAAACCCGCTTCTCTTCAAGATTAATTTCTCGTCTTACCGTACCCCCCTTGATCATGGCATCCTCTAAAAAGACGGTATGCCTTGTTTCTACATACTTAGTATATCGTTCTGGACAATAGAAACAATACCCCTTACTCTTTTCTGCATAGCTAATAAAATGACAACTTATTGTCTTAGCATCCAACTTACCAATGTTTGGGTTAAACATTTTTGCCTCAGCGGGACATCTCCATATATGCATATAACTTAATGAGGGCTTATGTCCTGTCCACAACTCATACAATGTTTTAGGCACCGACTTAGTAGGAACCTAATTTAGCACATGAATGGCGGTTTTTAATGCCTCTATCCATAAGCTAACCGGCAAATCTGATGGACTTAACATGGATCTAACCATATCCATTAGAGTACGGTTCTTGCTAAGGCTCGCCCGGTGTGGAATACTAGGTGACTACGCCATTTTCCTGTAGGAACCGAGCAAATGGTCAAGGTTCTTGGCCATACGGGGTATGACGACCGTAGTACTCACCACCATGATCGGATCTTACCACTTTAATCTTAGTGTTGTGCTGATTTTCAACTTTAGCCTTAACTATCTTAAATTTATCCAACGCTTCAGAGCATTCTTTAATCAGATAAATATAGCCATAGCGAGAATAGTCATCCGTGAAGGTTTTGAACGAATCAAAACCATCAACAGATACTACGAGAAATGGACCACGAATGTCTCTATGGATTCGTCGGTACCCGGTGTACCGGGTACCCTCGTGCACAAGCTAGAGCCGCCTAGTTACCCTGCCTCCCAATAGAGACAGGATCCGAGGGCGCCACATGTTCAGAAGACTCGGACCCGCTAGCCTCTGTGGGTGGTACAGGGTACCCACAAGACATCTCGAAGAAGGAGCTCGGCCCCACCTCAGCGACGAGCTCCCAGGCAGCCACGTGTCCAGCAGGGCGGGACCCGACCTCCTCCACGGAGGTGGGCTCCCAAGCTGCCATGTGGCCTGCAAAGATCGAGACCCGATCTCCCCCGCAGAGGTGAGCACCCGAGCTGCCACGTGGCCCGCGGGATGAGACCTGACCTCCCCCGCAGAGGTGAGCTCTCGATCTGCCACGTGGCCCGCGAGACGGACCTGACCTCCACCATGGCGGTAAGCTCCCCAGTTGTTGTGTGGTCAGTCCACTTGCCCTGAACGTATAGTGAGGAAGTTAAGAGGGCGGTGCACTTTGTCTCCGTCAAGACTCGAAGATACGTGGCTTCCCGAGACGCATGGTGCGACGCACGCCTAATGTCACGTACCGCTACGACCAATCGCATCACTGTGAAGACGCCGCATGCCTATCCCACTCTGCGAAGTGGGTAGCTTACGACATCAGAGACAGCTGGATGGGACATGTCCTGCCAATGTCAGCAATGACGCATGGGCAACCGACGACTCAGGAGGCAACACGACTAGTCATCAAAGCTACGGCCAGAGGAAGCTTATGCGAGAAGCCTTAGATCTTTAGGATAAGATCACCCTGGGACCACCTGTTGGGCCCCGAGACCCCACTTGTAAGGCATTAGACCTTGTCTATAAAAGGCCCGGACCACCATCGCTCCAAGGACCAGACTCAGAATCCCCGATACACACACACACACACATATAGATTCACTAGCAATACAATTCACCGTGGAGTAGGGTGTTATGCTCCTTGCGGCCCGAACCACGTAAAAACCACTGTGTCAGATACTCTTTCGCTAGAACAATAGTTTGAGGCCTAAGCCCCATTGAACAAGAACCTCTACGGGATGCTCCTTAGCAGATTCGGGGGAAGTTTCACATTAACACTTCGACATTTGGCGCGCCAGGAAGGGGGATTTTTCCCTTAAAAAAGTGGTAGCGCTTTCACCACCATGGTGTTCATCAGGCTTGTGGAAGGCAGTTTTCGCGGCCGTCGTCTGGTGACCAAATCCGTCGCTCGGGCGGCACTCCCTGGTCCGTCTCGCCCCCGTGCAGGTACGACTGGCCAAAATGGCACGTCGGGGCACGCCCCGGCTCTATTGGCTCCACTAGCACCCTCAACAGCAAGCCCAGAGAGCGCTTTGGCTGCGGCCAGAGCTCTCCTCCACCACCCACCTTCGCTGAACGCCTCTCAGGGGGCGGCTCAGCAGTGGGTCCAAGACATCGACCACTTCGTCGTCGCAACCATCAACTCCCCCAACAGGGGAAGGCGCCTCGTGTTGTTGTCACGCACACCGTCTATCAACCGTCGCATCGCCAACTCCCGCTCCTCCAAGCCTATGAGCGTTAGCCAGCTCCCCAAGGAGGACCTCAGGGATGAGCTTGACCGTCGTCAAGCTCACGTGGATGGCCATGTCATCATCGAGCGGCAGCGAGAGAGGCAGTGCAACCTCAACATCGAATATGGCCCTCAATGCCCTGTTCACGAGGCGTCCTCCATCCAAGGTGCGCCGCAGGTAAACCCTCCGCCACCTGACCAGGAGTATGTCGGCTCGACAGCTCCCCTGCAATACTCGGTGCAGCAGAATGTGCAGCAACAGTACTTGGTGCAGCCAGTATCATTGCAACAACGCATGGCACAACCAGTGCCACAACAGTAGGTCCAGCAAGCGCCGCACGTCGTGCAACAGACCCCCTTGGGGTATGCTGTCCCATCTACCTCTCCGACGAAGCCTGTCGGAGGCTGCGTGGCGTTGGCTCCACACCTCCACTTCGCGATGTGGCCACACAAGTTCTGGCCACATATCCCAGAGAGGTTCGATGGAAGCATCAACCCAGCGGAATTCCTGCAGATCTACACCACGACGCTCCTTGCTGCAGGAGCGGATGAGACCATCTTGGCAAACTACTTCCCAGTTGCCCTGACTGGATCAGCCTGCTCGTGGCTGATGAACCTTCCTGAGGGGTCTATAACCTCTAGGGATGAGCTGTGCCGGTAGTTCACGACGAACTTCGGCAGCTCCTACACGCACCCCGACACCTAGCTCGACCTCCACGCCTTGCGACAACAACCCAAGGAGACGTTGCGATCATTCATCCAGCGTTTCTCCCAGGTACGCAACTCCATTCCCAACATCCCAAATGCCTCTGTCATGGTGGCATTTCGCCAGGGAGTGCGTGACCGCAAGATGCTCGAGAAGTTAGCCACACACAACGTGCAAGACGTCTCCGAGCTCTTCTCCATCGCCTATCAGTGCCCTAGGGCGGCAGAAGGCCACGACTGGCATGCTCAGCCTGCCCCCAGAGCAGGCGGGGCTGGCCAGACTGGAGAAGGAGCCACTACACCTAGTAGCAGCAAAAAGAAGAACAAGAATGGGGGTGGTGGCCAGAACAACCCGCTGCATGGATCCCCCATCACGGCAGCACTCGCGACCGGAGGAGGCAAATCCCCACGCCCAGAGAAACGCCCTCTTCAGCCACCTGCCACTGATGAAGAAGTCGAGCCCTGCCTGGTGCACATGACTCACAAACACACCTCGAGCGAGTACCGGGAGATAAAAAGATGTGCCGAACGCTACCAAGAGCGGGCGCAGCAGCGCCCGGACGGCACCCCCTTCCGCCAATGGGGGGGGGGGGGGGGGGCAAGCAGAAGGTTGAACCCAAGGTCGTCAATTAAGAGGAGCTAGAGTATGAGAAGCAAGAGCGGGCCGTCAAAGTGGGACTTGGGAGCATCATCCCATACGACAACATCCACCTGTGGGTGACCTTCGAGACACCCGAGAACTATAGGACAGAGAGCATCCTCTTCGACGTTGCCGATGTCAGCCTCCCCAGCAAAGCCATCATCGGCAGGCCTGCCCTGTATTGGTTCATGGATATAGCCCACTACGGCTACCTCATCCTGAAGATGCCAACCCCCTCTGGCATCCTCAGGATCCGCGGAGATCGCACCGCTGCAGTGTTAGCCTTGGAGCAGCTCCAAGCACTCATAGCAGACCCAACACCTGTCCCGAGCGATGCTAGATCAAGTCGTCCTCCATTGAGCTTGCGTCAGCGCAGAGCATCTGCCGCGTCTCAGCGGCAGCCCTCCGGCAGCATCGACACCTCCGTCAAAACTGCCAAGACTAGTCCCGGCTCTGCTCGGACCACTCGCAAGAAGAGCGGTCAAGGTAGGAAATAGAGATGCTCGCTCATTGCCCCTCTAATTAGTTGTTGACAGCAAGGTTTCCCGCCAACCATTGCAGCTACCCATGGAGCTTTGGGCACCCCTATTGTAAATACTAGGCATAGTAGAACAGTGTAAAGGATTTCGTAGGGCTTAGGAGCAACACTAAGGACAACTGAGCACCGGGAGGTCAGGTCTAGAGTGTGCAGCCAGCTTAGCTTGGTTCTGAACCCTAAGCCTGTGCACCCTGCCACCCTCATCATACGGAGGCAAGCCATTGCCCTCTTTTGTAAAACCTTGTCTCCCCGTATGAACTCCTATAAAAAAATCACTATTTTACTTTAAAGGTTTTTTAAAAACTTTGTCCATTTACTTACACATTTAAGTTTATGAACATGCTATACTAGACTTGTTTATTGCGTATAATCTTTATATGCATGATTATACACTCTGTAAATCACACATGCAGGAGTCATGTAGTCCTAATACAGGCGGGTCTGCTTGAGGTACCTGCAGTGTATGAGGGGTTCTTCTGGCCCCTCTCATCATTAGGGCCCTGTGACGTCAGAAGGTTCCCCAGGAAAGGCCTGTGTAAACTGCTTAGCCTGGTCCTGTACCCTAAGCATACAAACCCTGCCTCCCAGTGCTACGACCAAGTACTGGAGCCAGAAAGCTCACATCTTGAGGACGACAGGAGGTGGACCCCGGAGCACCAACGCAACGAATTACCAAGGCCCATTACCCAGGCCCAGTGAGTCAGCCCAGGACAGTAACACATGAAAAAGCTAAGGGAGAGCTACAGGTAAACCAACGAGCAAACTATTCCACCTTGCTTCTATCATATGTGCAGAACAACCCGCCCCAGCGTCTGACAAGGGGTTTGCCGTCGACGTCTACACGACGATGGTGGGCGACACCAGAGCATCCAGCTCTGGCACCTCCCAAGGGACCCGCCGTCGACGTCTGCGCGACGAGGGTGGGTGATACTGGAGCATCCAACTCCAGCACCTCCCAAGGGGCCCGTCGTCGACGTCTACACGATGATGGTGGATGATGTCGAAGCATCCAACTCCAGCACCCAGCAAGGGGCCTGCCGCTGACATCCCAGCACGCCGAAGACGGCAACAAGTGTGGATAAGTGAGTAAACTCTCCTGCCCCACTCTTGTTGCTAATAGGGTTCTCTTGTGATAGCCTATAAACCAGGGACCTGCCGTCGACGTCCCCACGACGATGGTGGGTGATGCAGAGCATCCAGCTTTGGCACCTTGCAAGGGGCCCGCCTTCGACGTCTACATGATGATGGTGGGCGATGCTGGAGCATATAGCTCTGACAACTCCCAAGGGGCCTGCCGTCGACGTCTACACAAAGATGGTGGACGACGCTGGAGCATCCAGCTCCGGCACCTCCCAAGGGGCCTGCCGTTGACGTCTACACGAAGATGGTGGATGACGCCGGAGCATCCATCTCCTGCACCTCCCAAGTAGCCTGTTGTTGACGTCCCAGCACGCCGACGATGGCAACAAGCGTGGATAAGTGAGTAAACTCTCCTGTCCAGCTCTTGTTGCTAACAGGGTTCTCTTGTGATAACATGTAAATTAGGGACCTGTTGTCGATGTCCTCACGACGATGGTGGGGATGCTGGAGCATACAGCTCCGGCACCTCCTGAGGGGCCTGCCGTCGACATCTACACGAAGATGGTGGATGACGCCGGAGCATCCAACTCCAGCACCTCCCAAGGGGCTTGCCGTCGATGTCTACACGAAGCTGGTGGACGATGCTAGAGCATCCAGCTCCCGCACCTCCCAAGGGGCCCACCGTCAACGTCCCAGCACGCTGATGACAACAACAAGCGTGGATAAACTTGTCTTATGGCAACACCAACAATCTTATTATCAATCTTAATTACACATTTGTCTTTGCTAAACTGGCAAACATAACCATCATCATCTAAGCATGATAACAAGATTAAATTTCTACTTAAAGTAGTTACATATAATACATCCTGAAGTGTAAGTAGAAAACCATTTCTTAATACTAATGGATAATCTCCAATGGATTTCATTTCAACTTCATGGCCATCAACAACTTTAATGGCCATTTCCCCTTTTTCTAGGGTCCTCCTCATATTTAACCCCTGCAACAAAATGCAAACGTGCACAGTGGCACCTGAGTCAATCCACCAAGTAGATGGTGTATAATCTAAAAGCAGGGATTCATCAACAAAGGTCACAAAATCATTACCATTTTTACAACACCATTTAAGAAAGCCTATGCAATCTTTTGATGGTGACATTTGTCTAAACAAAAGCGACACTGATCTTTATCCACTTTCACATCCTTATTGTAAGGATGGCTTTGTGGAGACTTACCCTTATCTTTATCATGGTGAGAAGAACCATGATACTTAAAAGATTGCTTAGAAGAATAATTCTTCTTAGCCTTACCTTTTCCCTTCACGTAATTAATAGCATCATAACCGTGAAGGGACTTAATCCTCTCTTCCTCCTGAACACACATAGCCATGAGTTTTTCTATGTTCCATAGTTCAGGTTGAGAGTTGTAGTTGTTGACAAAAGTCTCAAATTCCTTAGGAAGTGAGGCAATGATGAGATGCATAATGAACTCATCTTTAATCCCCAGATCCATAGGCTTAAGCTTTGCAGCCGTATTGTCATCCTTAAGATATGCTCACGCACACCACCTCCATGATACTTTTTAGTAACAACCCTCTTGATAAAAGTGCTTGCAGTGGCCTTAGAAGAACCAGTGAACTGATTCTCTATCCTTTGGAGGTATTCAACAGAAGTTTTGCATTCAGTGATTGCTCCCCGAATGGCCTTAGTTATAGTGCCCTTAATCACCATCAAACATTTCCTGTTTGATTTCTTCCACTTATAACAATCAATGTCATAAGCCAATAATGCAGTAGTATATTCTTTTATCCTCACAGCAAAGGCTTCCTGAGTTTCATCAGCCTCTCTTACTGATTCTACTGGTGCAACCGGATATGGAGTAGTGAGAGCCAAGTCTATGTCAGAGACTGCTAAAGCAATCTCCAACTTCTCTCGCCATCTCCCATAATTGCTTCCATTGAGTGGATCAATAGAAGCGATGAAACTCAGTGTTGAATTCGCATTGGAGGAACCTTCATAATCAAAAGACAAAATCAAGAAGAACGCATAGATGTTAATCATAAGAAAATGATGAGTTTTGTCTTTCACTTTGGTTACTTGACCAAAACTCAACATTTGAGAATAATTAAATATCAACATAGTAATTTATATTTCGCTTTGGTTACTCGACAAAATTACTATGTTCTTAGAAAATGAATGTCATTAATGCCTTTCGCTTTGGTTACTCGGCCAATAATGACATTAAAACTCAATATTGAAGAACAAATGAAATACATAGTAATTTATCTTCCGCTTTGGTTACTCGACCAAATTACTATGTACTTAGAAAGAAAAATGTCATTAATGCCTTTCACTTTGGTTACTCGGCCAATAATGACATTAATATATCTTAAAAACATGATAATTCTATTTTCACTTTGGTTACTCAATAGAATTCCATGCAACTTAAATTGACATAGCAATTTATCTTTCACTTTGGTTACTCGATCAAATTGCTATGACAATCTAAACTTAATTCACAGCGGAAGCTTATTTAAATAAGCAAACTTAATTGTATAGCACATACTAGTACACACATGGCCGGACTAGTCCGAATTCTTACATTATAGTTTTTGGACTAGTTTGGTCCATACGCCGGACATGTCCGAACTTAAAACAAAACCATGACTGGACAAGTCCAGTGCCGTTCCAAAAACATTGATCTGTTCTTTATTGAACTTTTCGAGTTCGGTCCGTTCTATTCCGGACTAGTCCGGCCAACCCCAGAAAAGTTTCATATAAAAATCCGGAAAATTTGGAAATACCCAAAAGGGAATCTTAATCTTGCCATCTTACCAAATTAACTTAATTTTCACAATGGATTTCAATCCAAAGTGCTTAATTGGTTTTCAATCAGTTGAACGCGTCAAAACGTCCTGATCCAAAAAACCTAACCACTTTATTGTGGCACACCGGACTAGTCCGGCCCTTAGACCGGAGAAGTCCGGACCTTCAAAACTTTCAGCGAAAAACTTCGATCAAAACTCAATTCGAAATGATTAGTGGTCTAAATGGCTCTGATACCATTGACAAAATCAAAAGAGAGCCGAAAGATCAAATAGCCACTAAATCATCTCGAATTACATGGAGAAAACTGAATACAATATGAACATCAAGTGCTATCTCTCAAATAGCACAAGAACATTTCTAATACTTTCTCCTCCTTCTTTGTTGTTGCTTGTCGATGCGGCCATCGAGCCAACAAGGCGAGGTCGCAAGAAGAACGACGGCGAGAGGCATTTACCCTTGTTCTTCTCTTGGTGCGTTGATCGGATTTTGAGAATTAAGAGTGTTCAAGTGTGTATGTGTGTATGCATAAGCATTCCTTGTTCATACACTTGACCCTCTTCTTATACTTGACCAAGAGACACAAGAGGGGGTCTCCCACCCTTAGGAATGTTGTGTCCCCCGATCAGGGATATAACATTCGATGGATTGTGTCCTTTCAATTAGAACATATGTCAATTTCGAGTTCAAACTGACAGTTACTGAAAAGACCGGACTAGTCCGGTCGGGATCCGGACTAGTCCGATATCCTTACTGGACAATATCGGACTAGTCCGGTAAGGGTCCAGACTAGTCTGGTTACCCTTACTGGACAGCAACCAGGCTAGTCCGGTCTCACTACCGGACCTGTCCGATACTTCCAACAGGTTCAACTTCCAAGTGGAAGCCCGCTGAAGAGTATTGTAATCCTATTTGTTGCCTCCTTTAACTAGAGAAAAGTGGAGGTTCTTGCTAATAGCTCACTGTTGTTTGAAGGGGATTATACTGACTTAAGCATCATGTTCCAAACAAATTAGCACATACTGATGAATTCAGTTATGTTTATCACCTTTTTTCTTGATATGGAATTGGGATTCCAAGCTAGTTCTTATTACCGGGAAAATAGCTTGCAATTTATCGTCTGTAGATTGATTACCTAATTGCCAACAAAGTTGCTTATTTGGAAACCTTCCTTTACCTATTCCCTATGGTCATGAGTTAACTTGAAATGGTCCTAAAATGATGAATTGTAATGCGACTAAAGTGCAGCATATAGGCTCTTTCTCTTTAAAAGTTACCCTAACCAACTGAGTTAACTCCTCACTGTTAAGTGCATTTTTTGTCATTCTGTTAAATTAAGTCTATTGCTCCGTGCCTTAGTACATGTTGTTCATCCTGAAGCTACATGTTTTATGGCTGCTCAACTGCATGCCCTTTTAGTGTTTTATTTAACACCATGATGCAGATTATCTTTTGCAAATTGATGTCCTCTTTTACATCCTTTTGTTGAAGTTGTGTTGAACACTAATTCAGGTGCTTAGATAAGGCTGCTGCTGTTTTGGAGGAATGGGCGATAAAGGATGTGTCATACTCGGTTTTATTAAGAATAAAACTAGCTGCAAAATACATCACTACAAGGATTCTGACCTGTTGCAACGATTGTACTGCAATGAATACTAAATCGTTGCAGTAAGCTTCGCTTTTTGCCATGATTCACTAGTTTGTGGCACTAGGATCTATCGCCACAGAACACAATCATTGCATTAGGATCTGTTGCCACGATTCACTAGTTCATGGCGTCAGGATGCTAATGCAATGGATCAGAATCGTTGCATTAGGATCTGTTGCCACGAAATACTGGTTCATGACGTTACAGCTTTATTACCACGAAAAACAGTCATTGTATTAGGATCTGTTGCCACGAATTACTGGTTTGTGGCGTTACAACTTTATTGCCACGGAACACAGTCGTTGCATTAGGATATGTTGCCACGAAATACTAGTTTGTGGCGTTACAGCTTTATTGCCACGGAACATAGTCGTTGCATTAGGATCTGTTGCCACAAATTATTGGTTAGTGGCGTTACAGCTTTATTGCCATGGAACACAGTCGTTGCATTAGGATCTGTTGCCACAAATCAGCAAACAGTTGCATTTGGACCGTAATGCAACGAAACAGAATCTTTGCATTAGGATGTGTTGCCATGATACTTTGGTTCGTGGCGTTACAGCTTTATTGCCACGGAACACAATCGTTGCATTAGTATCTGTTGCCACGAATTACTGGTTCGTGGCGTTACAGCTTTATTGCCACAGAACACAGTTGTTGCATTAGGATCTGTTGCCATGAAATACTGGTTCGTGGCGTTACAGCTTTATTGCCACGGAACACAGTCGTTCCATTAGGATCTGTTGCCACGAGTCAGCAAACAGTTGCATTTGGACCGTAATGCAACGAAACAGAATCTTTGCATTAGGATGTGTTGCCACGAAATACTGGTTCGTGGCGTTACAACTTTATTGCCACGGAACACAATCATTGCATTAGGATCTGTTGCCACAAATTACTGGTTCGTGGCGTTACAGCTCTATTGCCACGGAACACAATCGTTGCATTAGGATCTATTGCCACGAAATACTGGTTCGTGGTGTTACAGCTTTATTGCCACGGAACACAGTCATTGCATTAGGATCTGTTGCCACGAGTCAGCAGACAGTTGCATTTGGACCGTAATGCAATGAAACAGAATCGTTGCATTAGGATGTGTTGCCACGAAATACTGGTTCGTAGCGTTACAGCTTTATTGCCACGGCACACAGTCGTTGCATTAGGATCTGTTGCCACAAATTACTGGTTAGTGGCGTTACAACTTTATTGCCACTGAACACAGTCGTTGGATTAGGATCTGTTGCCACGAATTACTGGTTTGTGGCGTTACAGCTTTATTGCCACAGAACATAGTCGTTGCATTAGAATCTGTTGCCACGAATTAGCAAACAGTTGCATTTGGACCGTAATGCAACGAAACAGAATCGTTGCATTAGGATGTGTTGCCACGAAATACTAGTTCGTGGCATTACAGCTTTATTGCCATGGAACACAGTCGTTGCATTAGGATCTGTTGCCACGAATCAGCAAACAATTTTCGCGTGCTCCTCGGCACAGTGCTGATCAATGATGTTCATTACTTTTTGCCTCCTGACGACTCAGTGGTGGACTAACGACGCCGATGATCCGTAACATACTCAACGATGTAAAACATCAGGTATTAACGCATCAACAAATACGAGGGGAAGAATACCAACGCACAGATTTAAAAGTACCGCAGGTGATTTTAACGCATGCGCTGTGCGCATTTAAGGCGCCTCGGTGACTGGCGCGCACGTAAGCTCGGTGCGCCCGGTCGCATCAGCCGCCTGTACAAATGGCTACGGCTTGAACGAAGGACGAAACCTTATGCGGCAAACAGCAACGTATAATACTTCCTCCGCCCCAACTCAACTCTATTTCTGTTTTGGTCGAACTAATTACCTTTGACAAATGATTTATATGGAATTTATTAACTTCAATAACATGTAGTACTAGATTGTATATTATGGAAATATTTTTCATGGTGAATCTAAAAGTACAATTCTTGTATTGTTAAAACAGATCAAAATTGCGTAAATCTGAATGATAGATTTGATGAAACCTAAGACTTCCCTTTGAAAAAGTTTTATATTGTATATCCCATATATATGCTACTACTACGTAAATTAGGGGTGGGCAAATAAACCGAGACCGATAAAATCGAGACTAGAACTGAAAAGACCGAAATATCGGGTATCGGGTACTTTTCGGGTAGCAAATATAAATAACTGAAAAATAAATGTCGGGTTCAGACGGATGAATTCATTGTTCGGACAGATGAATTCATTGTGGAGCCACATGTCACATACTTAATTATACTAAAAATCATCATCTTCGCTGTCATCCCCCCACAATGGAGCTACATGACCATCATTGGTATATGTATCGTCGTCGTCGTCTTCATTTTCTGATGCAACTGCATCTACCTCAAACCGATCACCTGACGTTGTCTGTGGCCAACTCGCCTGAAAGCCGCCAAGCCATTCTAGGGCCGGAGTGCGCTATCGACTTAGCCTGGTCAAGCACCCTAAGTACGCCACTCTACCTACATCCCGGCAGGCCGAAGTAAGGTGGGTCCATGGACAATTGGATCTAAAAGAAAAGACAATTCATCCAGTCGTATTAAAAATCGTGTTCAACTTAAAATTTTCTTAAGAACCGTAAGCCGCGACGAAGTTATAGACAAGGAACGAATTTTACTATTTTTCTTGGCTTAAGTGTGCAGGAAAAATGAACCCTACGTAGATGGAGAAAAACCGGAGCTAACCAAGTTCCGACTCCCACCAGGGCGTCAACCGTCAGCGTTGACTAAAAGATGGTGAGAAGACCCCGTCACTGGAGTCTGTTGCCAACAAACCAAGTGTGGCAAAGGTCATTGCCGGAGCTGCTAAGCTCCGACACCTTGGAGTATTAACTATCGACGCTCAACGTGTTGATAGAGGCTATTGCCGGAGCTACTAAGCTCCAGCGATGGACAGTGCTGGAGCTTCTAAGCTCCGACAACTTCAGGGGACCTTCACTATCAAAAACTTCGGACCTAAATTCCACAAGTTCGAAGCAAATTCGTCTTCAACAAAACTCAACATCCTTTTGGTACATGTCCACAATCAAATTGTGCACATCTACCAGGGGGCCAAGTGAAGATAAAGATGTTGAAGACAAAAGAATGAAATTCGCAAACAATTGGGGATTTCATTTCATCTGAAGATCGGAGATTACATCTGGAGACAAGGGATTACAAAATTGAGGAAGAAGAGAAGATACAAGTAAAGGCTAAAAGAGACGGTCCTAGACCCTATGGAAGAACTCGGCAACCTTCTGGGCGACCTCCGACACGCGGGCTCGGGTAGCTTCGCCTTCTCCTTCGACGGGGCCTTCAAGCACCGGGTCCAGAGGAAATCGAGGGTTCCGGCTGGTGTAGCACGTCAACACATATTCGGTGACGTTCCTAGCCAGGGATTGCCCCTCGACCTCCAGCTGGTCCGCGATGACATCGCCCACCTTGGAGAGCTTGCTGCCTGCGGCGCTCAATGCTTGCAACGCGAGGTCAGGCTCCGGCTCCGGATCATCCGGGTGCACGGGGCTGAAACCCATCGGCGTCAGCGCGTCGTCGGCCTTGCCCAGGAACTCCCAAATTTGCAGGGAGTCCGCCTTCCTCAAGTTCTTCATCTCTTCCAAGGATCTCCGGGCCGCCGTCAGCTCCGAATTCTCGCGGGCGAGGCGCTCAACTTCTTTGGCATTTTGCTGGATCTTCGCAGCAACCCGCTTCTCAAGTCTTCCGAGCTCCTCCTCCCGGAGGTGGATCTTGTTCCGACGGTCGACCAGGTCCTTCTCCCTAGCCTCCACTTTCTTCTCCCGGGCAACAAGGGCACACTCGTATTCGTAGAGTTCCTGCCCCCGCACCCAGGTCTTCTCCTCTTCCTCGAGGCAGCGCTCTTCCAATTTCTTAGTGCGCTCCTCGAGGCCCTTGTCAGCCAGAGCTGTTTTCTCAGCAAGCTCTTCTTCCCGTCGCAAGACGTCATCCCGTAGCTCTAGGAGTTTTTGCTCCTCATCCTCGAGCCGTCTTTCCCTCCCTTCAAGTGCCTCTCGGCGCTTGATGAGTGCGGTGCTGATGGCCTCGAGCTGATCAAACCGAGCATTGGCCGCGTCGTTAGCAGCCTTAGCTTGGTCATGGAACTCCCAGGATTGAGCTTCGAGGGCGTGAGTCATGCTCTCCCTCTCGTCCAGCAGCTCACCCCAGAGCTCCAAGCGGATCTTCTCCCGCCTGATCCATTCCTTGTCATCCGCAAGCCTCGACTGCGCCAGCTTAGTCTCGAAGTGGAGCCGATTACGCCACCGCCTAAGGGTTTGGCGCTCCTCTTCAAGAGCCTTGCTGTCGTGGAAGAAGGCCAGTTGGACCTGACGTAGACTGGAGCAGGCGTTGTCGATGGACATCGACAGAGAGATGGGCTCCGGACCTGCTGGGATCTCTTCCGCTGGTTCCAGCGGGTCTTCACTTACAAAAATTGGGTCCCACTCTATGAGAGTGGAACCCCGAGCTTCCAAAGCGCTAGGGCCCTCCTCCGGGATGGCCTCAGTCGCCATCGAAGGAGGTCCCGCCACCAAGTCTTCATTTGCCCCCTCAGGCTGGGGGCCGGCGACTTCGTTCAGGCACTCTGGCTCTGCCACAGGTACCATCGACGTCGTCGCCTCCACTGGCTCCGGCTGGGACACTTCTTCTGAGGGAGGCTCAAGCTCCCTCGCCTCTTCAGCCGCCCGCTCTGCGGCCGGCGCTCCAACAATCACCGGCTCTGCGGCCGGATCTTCAGAAGTAACCGGCTCAACTGCCGGAACTACTTCAACTTCCAGCTCGCATGCTGGGGCTTCAGCCACCTCCGGCTCAATCGCTGGGGCTTCAGCACTGTCCGGCTCCGAAGCCGGGACTGCTACTTCCTCCGACTCAACAGCCAGAGCTTCTACTACTACAGCACCAGGACCCGGAGCTTCCACTTCCGAGACGGGTGCCGCTGGCGCATCTTCATTCCCGTGGTCCGGCGCTACCACGGGAACTTCCGGAGACGAGTCGAGGTCCATGACCACGACAACCGACGCCGGAGCTGTCGCAGCCTCCGCTTGGGGCGGCACCGGGGCTGGAGCAGAAGCCCTCGCAACCTCAGACACTATGGCTGGGGGTGGAGCTTCACTCCCCTTCTTGGGAACGCTGCAGATGAAGAACGAAGAAATTGAGCAAACAGATGCTAAAATTAAAAAGTTAATCGAGGTAAAAAAGAAAAATTACCTTGGGAGGCTCACGCACCAGCTTGCGCGGAACCTCTTTCCCGGACGATCCGGGCTGGCCACGGTCGGCGTAGGAGCTCCTGGAGGACTCCCAGGACTTGCCACAGCCGCGGGCGTTTCCCGGGTCGGAGCTCTCCCTGATCGGGAGGAACTCCTAGACCTGGAGGCCCTCACCGCTCCAGATGCTGGAGTCGCGCGCCCGGAGCTAGCACCGCAGGAGGGATCCACCGCGGGGACAGTCGCACTCCGGGAGGATCCCACCGCCGGAACAGTAACGTTCCGGAAGGACCCCACCACGGGGACAGTCGCCACGGCGGCGGAGGATCTTCCTTCCTGAGGAGGGGGAACCGGGGGGAAGTAGCAGGCCCGACGGATCTTCCGTCAGCATGTCGCAGCTTTCTCTTCCGGCTCTCCGGCTCCTCCGCCAGCTCCTTGCCCTTGCCGATGACCTCAGCTCTTGGCTGTGAGACAGGGGCGGAGCCGCCTTCGGACAACCCGGGGATCGCCAACCGGGTAGTTGATCTTCTCTCAACGACACCAAGGTCGTCAAGCGCGGGCATCTTTCGCCGGAGCTCCCTGCTGAACTCAACTTCCACGTTCAGAGGGAGGAAAGCCGGCGGCGGAGTCAAGTAATCTCCATCAACATCGATGCCGTGCTGGAATTTCTTGAGGTGAAACTCCAAGGTCTTCCCCACCATGCTGGATTTCAACCCGGTCCCAACCCGGTCCTCGTCCATCACGCTGTTGAGGGCCCAGGCGAGCTTCTCCCTCCTCTTTAGCGGCGCCCACCTGTTGGACAGGAAGTTGCAGAACATCGCCTGGGGAGTCAATCCTCCCTCCACACATTGGCGGATCCTGGTCAGGACAGGGTCGAAAGCTTCCGCCAGCACCGGAACTTCACTCCATACCGACGTGTCAATGCCGGGCAGACCGTCTGGCAGCTCCAACCGCTCATGCTCCTCCACCCGGACGACTACCCAATCTTTCTTCCAATCATCCCACTTCCCGGAAGGGAATGACCGGAGGTACTTGAATGGGCACTTCTTGCGCTTCACGAAGTAGTAGAAGCCAAGATACTCATCGCTTCGGCTGGTGGTTTGGACGGTGAAGAAGGTTCGGAAGAGCTCGATGCAGGGAGGGATGCCCACCCACATCTCGCAGAAGTGGACAAAGATGGACACAAGGAGAATGGAGTAAGGGCCAAGGTGGTACAGCTGCAGACCATAGAAGTCCAGCAGCATCAAGAAGAAAGAAGAAAACGGTGGGATCAGCCCCACCATGGCGTACGAGGAAAAGTACACCATCTCGCCAGAGTGCTCCTTTTCAAAGGGGAGCTCTCCGCCGGCGCGGACCGAGCGGTTGAAGAAGTCCGAAGACCACCCCATGAGGGCCCGGACCTTCTTCAGATCGCTGTCCGTCTTCAAGCGACTCTCACGCAGACCCAACTCCATCGCAGCACAGCTAGGCAAGAGAAGAGGAGCAAAGTACAAGTCGGGAGTTTGAGCGCGAGAACAGATGGGAAGCGTAAAGAACTCCCGACGGTGCGCTTTCCTTCTTAATTAAGCCCTCGCAACGCTTGGATGGAAACTGCAGGAGAGTCAAGGATACTACTCAAGAATTCAACCCTGCCGATGACAAGAGGGCCCGGGACCACCCTGACGATCAAGTCGAGGCTCTTACCCAGGCGAACAGTTGTCATCACGAGGCGGGAAACCCAAAGGCGGCGAACTGACAAGGCGCGCGGAACCGATACGGTTTTCGTATCGGGAACCGGCGACCTTCAATTGCGAGAGATCCGCACGTCAAAGATCTTATCTGCCGCCTGAGGTGCGCCACGCGTCGGGATTTAACCGTAAAGCCCCGCCAACGGCACCTCCGAAGACCCTTGAAGACCCAGTTCAAGAGTCGCGAGTATGGACCCACCTCCGACCGAATGACTTCACCCTGGTGGCTTTCCCCGGAGGTAGGTCCAGGGGGCCACTGTCGGTACCCTAAAAACCATACACCCCCTGAGGTTACAAAGATCTCAAGGGAAGGACGTCTACTCAAATTGAAGATCCTCGGAGGCCCACTTGTCAGACATAACCGGACCTGCTTCTCCAACATGGTTAACCCCTAGGTTGCCACGTGTACTGCCAGACCGGAGCTACTACCCACAAGGGTGAAGCTCCGGGCTAGGTACCGAAACGGCACCTCCGGACTTAACCCCAGACCGAGAGAAGCTCCGGACCTAACACGTGCCAGGCCACCCCGGAGCTTCCCGCTTCCCACAAGCAAGCTCCGGAGCTGCCACGTGTCCAAACGTCGGAGCTGGCCGCCTCAAACCACCGGAAGACATTGTAACGACTCCGGACCTCCAAAGGATAGCCGCGGACTTCAAGACTCAATTAATTGTCATTAATTCCATGTTAATGACACTTAATTGGATAATCTTAACACCTGTAACGGCACTGTCGGGGCCCGTTACAGGGTTATTAACAACAATTAATCGTGTATCAATACTAGTAACCGCCGGGGCCACATGTCGGGCCAGGCTAACTTGTAACGGTTTATCCTTGTACTATAAAAGGACAGACCGACGATACACGAGGAGGCTCTTGAACGCTCTCAGGCACACACGCATTGACGTGAGCTTTTCTACATAAGCTAATACAACATCACACACCCGTGGAGTAGGGTATTACGCTCAGGCGGCCCGAACCACGTAAACCACTGTGTCTCTCGTGTCCAATCGTGATTCACCTTCTTGAGTCTCCGCGCGCCCACACCGAACTACAAACTCCTTCAACACTTTAGTAGTGTCAGGAGATCTGCCGACTCCAACAGTCGACAGACGCAGAAAGAGGAAGCATCCGGTCTCACCTGCTGCAGCACCCGCAGGTGACCCAATCTAACTACCACCACCCATGCGCGCGCTTCTAGCTGCTAGCGCTTATTCATAGGGAATGTTATAAGTCACTTTCTCCTACCACGGTTCAATTACTAGTCTCCGAGTGAAAAGTTGCTCTTCAACCAATTTTTTTATTAGTATACCTTTTGAAAAAAGAATTTAATATACATAACCTACGATTTTGAAATTTGAAAAGTAACCCAAGTTCGTATGTGCCTCTTACGAAATGACACGTAGGCTATGTATTTCGTATGTGCCTCTCACGAAATTAGACGTGGCGTGCCACGCTGCCGAGTGGTTCCCGAGGCGTTCGAGTGGTTCCCGAGGCCGCCGGTCCCACGGCGAATCTCGTAAGAGACACATACATATTCATCCCAAGTGAGAATTTCATATGTGTCTCATACGAAATTCACTGAGTAGTGGGACCCATCATTATCGTCGTATGTGTAAAATTAATCAAGCGCAAGTTGAAAAATGGGGACATACGAATTTCATAAGTGACACATACGAAATTCGTATTTGTCCATTGGTTCCACCGTGGCCAACATTTGTTCCACCGTGGCATGCAACATCTGATGTGGCACACACGAAATGGGCATTTCGTATGAGGCACATACAAAATTCGTATTTTGTATTTTACTCGTACGAAGCTGAATTATTTTTGTCAGTTCGTGATTCTGTGAATTATTTATAGTAAATTCTTTTATAAGGTATATTAATAAAAAAATTGTTCTTCAACGCCACTGATTATTGACCCATGAGCATTCCAACATATCGACCCTGCATGTTTTTTCCTTTTCTGGGTACCCAGGTGTATATTTAGCATGCTCATATCGGCTCCTGCAGGATTCCTAGGTGAATCAGCACTACAACAAGCCCTTCAGCTGAAAAGCCCCTGCCATTGTTTTGGGTATGAAATACCATATCTGATGTCATTGATGCATTAACATTACCACATGTTGAGCACCACCATTCTCTTCTGTCCAATTTATACCTGCCAAGCTTTATTTTCATTTTCATTTTTCAAAATACCTTGTTGCCGTCTTCTTCTCTACACGCTGTGTAACCAGAGTCTTCGAATTCTTGGAGACCATTGCCTATGCCGGTATTGCGCTCAACCTGGTTGTGTATCTTGGAACCGTCCTCCATGGAAGTAGCCCTTCGAATGCAGCAAATGTTGATGCCTGGAACGGTGCCACGTTTCTCACACCGGTTCTTGGAGCATTTCTTGTTGATACATACTAGGGAAAGTACATGACCATAGCCATCTCTATGTTATTCTATCTTATTGTAAGTGCAGCCAGTATCAATTCTCTTATTTCACTACAGGAATCCCGATCAATTATGTCGGCGTAATTAAGGCTTAAACTGACGTAAGTTACTTAATTATGTCAGTTTTCCATTACTTACGTTGGTTGCCGGCCGATGAAGCAGTTTAGACGTAATTAAGGTAACTTACATCGGCCGCAGACGTAAGTTACTTAATTACGTCGGTATCCGACAACCGACGCAAGTTATTTACCGAAATAGGCCGCGGGCTGGGCCGGACTACTTACGTTGGCCACTGTGAGCCGACGTAAGTTAAATGGTATAACTTATGTCGGTCGCGCTAAACCGACGTAAGTTAAGAGGTTTAACTTATGTCGGTATGGCTGAACCGACGTAAGTTAAACTAGACTAACTTATGTCGGCTTGGCCATAGCCGACGTAAGTTAAGTTTTCATATTAAAAAAAAAACAGAAACTGGCTACCTCGCACGATGGCGAGAACACAAAACAGATTCAAAATAAATTCACAACAGATACAGATACACAACAACAGATTCAAAACATTATTCAAACATCGATAATACACAATTCCACCGGGCTACATGCTAGCCCCTCCACTACCTCCGGGATCTTCTCGGCGTAATGCGCACCGTTATATTTGCGACCTCCTGCACGTACTTTGCCTACAAAACAAATAAATCTTGTAAGCATATCAATAATAGTATTAGTTATAATGAAATTGATGAATTTTGAAAACTTACTAGTCGATCGGCTGCGACCTGACTACACTGCCGTGGCTGAGAATGGTCACTTCCCTTGTGACCTCTCTTCCAAACCTGGGTCGGGGTCGGCTCATGACCCATCTCTCGCTCCTGTATAGCCGTGTTAGTGAGATAAATATATTAGGAACACATAAATAAATTGAAAAATTTCTTACCATGCGTTTAGCCAAACGCAAGTAGCCGTCGCCGCCATAGTTGTGCTTGCCGTCGGACCCCAAGCGGCACTGTCTAGCCTTTGTGGACTTATTGATGAAAGCATCGCTAGCCCAGTACCGACAGAGAGCTAAGTATGCCTCGGTGTTACCCTGTAACCAGGAAATAGTAACCTGCACATATTTCATTTTTCATCAATGCAGTTAATATACACGGATATTGTAAATACTTAACAATATTAAAAAACTACCTCTGCGTACTGCTCCTTTCTCAAGTACGCATCAGAGTCCTTCCTAAATGGACCCCTTTACTGCTCCTGCTCCTGCTCCCGGGGGTGCCGCTTGTAGTACGTGTTGACGGCCTGAATCCGGGCGTTCGACAACGCCGCCGTCGTGAGCTT
This sequence comes from Tuctoria greenei, assembly GCA_036927565.1. Taxonomy (NCBI): domain Eukaryota; kingdom Viridiplantae; phylum Streptophyta; class Magnoliopsida; order Poales; family Poaceae; genus Tuctoria; species Tuctoria greenei. The sequence goes on from JAYESD010000007.1 coordinate 9,286,107, forward strand.
CCGAGCTTTGTAATGGAACACGCATCTCGCGTGGTTCTCCATACCCGGTTCCTCTAGTTGGTACCTCAGCTTTAATCAAACAAACATTTAAGTGATATGCATTAACAATTCAAACGAGTTGAAAAAATAAAACAGTTAAACTTACCATAAAATCATGCCACACGGCTCCCTGAGCCGTGCCGTGGACCGGGTGAGAGACATGAGTGTAGTCGTCCCACGACAGGGCAGGGAAACCGTCAATGACATCAGGGTAGTGCAACTTCACGATAGCACCTAGGACACCGTTAACCTGCCTGTGGTGTTTCTCGGCCCCCGTGAACGAAAAGTCGTACCAACATCATCAAAATATATTAAATCATTAAGTAAAGGAAAACAACATCTAATATTCAATATACTATATACAGTTTTTACCTGTCACCGACAGGACGAAACGTGGTCCGCTGAGAAGTAACCGGAGGAGGAGCCGCAAAGTGGGTCCTCCTTGTCTGTCGCCTCTGGTGCGACGCCGCCGTGTCCTGTGACTCTGAAGGCTCTGCAGAACCACCAGAGTCCAAAGGAAGGCTAGCGGTAGCCGGCTGCAGAGGAAGGCTAGCACTAGCCGGCTCTGAAGGGAGGCTAGCGCTAGAGGGCTCCTGTAGCGGCCCCGCCTCTGACTTGGGCTCCTGTAGCAGCCCCCTAGCATCTGACTCGGACTCAGAAGACTTTGAGTCAGACTGCACAAAAGAAAAAGATTGACAATAAATAATTATTAACAACTGCAATTTATAAAATAACTTTATTGTAAACTAAAATTTACCTCCGTCCGCTGAAAGCACACGTGAACTGAGGGTGGAGCGTGTGCCAGAAAGAGGGAATGTCGGCTCGAAGGTAACGAGGTCCCTGAGCAAGGGTCTCGTGGTAGCTCAAACCCTCTAACTGGCTTCCCCTTCCCCTTCACCTTCCCCTTTGACGATGACATCCTGTTGCAATGAATAAATGATTAATATGCAAAGATAATATACAATATTAATGTTAAGTCAGTGAATAAAACGTTACTTCAAAATTCATAAACATCACGGTCATGCACCCTACTCCTTAAACCTGCCCATCGATCTTCTTCTTCCGCATATCATTTTCATTTGCGCATATCAGCAGGTTCGACTAAGTCATCGATATCTTCAGTTTCCGATTCTGATTCTGTTTCTGCTTTCATGCCAGTCTCGATATCTTGAGCGTCTCCAACTAAGTCATCGAGTCCTACACCGAGCTCGACTGAAAAGGAGTCTGGCAACTCTTCCTTTTGGTAGACCACATCAGCCTCATCTTCTCATGATAATCATCATCTCCTGGAGCGTATAACCACTCACGAGGATTCACCTTATGTACCACCCACCAAGCTTTTAATTTTTTGCATGGATACGATAGATAGTACACTTGCTCTACTTGGTGTGCAAGAACTAATGAATCGAATCCTTTCAACAGTTCCTTGTGTTTTACTTCGACCATGCCAAATTCATTTACTCAAATTCCACAAATGGAATCAAACGATTCGCAGTCAAAGAATACTGCTTGAATTGTTTCCGACAAAAGTGAATTCAAGGATTCTTTTAATAATTCCATAGTACTGAGTTTTATTTTCTTGCGAATTGATTGGCCTCATCACAACTCCGGTATTACATGTTGCCGCGAGAGGACGAAGAGATTCAAATTGAGTTGTACGGAATTGAAAGCCGTTGACGTCATATTGACCATAGCTTCTAACATTAACCACTCCACATGATAGTTGTTGCAAATCTTCATGGACGTTGGCGTCCTTTTTGCACTGTCCAAGATATGAAGTTATTAGAAAACGTAAGCATTCTTAAGTTATAAGAAAACGTTGTTAACATTGATAAGTTAACGAGAAAACGTTACATGATCTCGAAACCAGGAAATAAAATTAGATCCCCCGTTTATTCCTTCTCATCGAATCTGTTCTATTTGCTTGCTCGTGGGAGATGTCTATGTCTCCAATTTTGCTTGTCAAACATACTACACAAAAAGAGAACCTTTTAGAATACATGTGTTGGAAAAGATGGTGAAAAGCATAAGTTTAGGAGAAACACTTACTTGAAATATTCATTCATTTATTCCATATTAGCGTACATGTACAAGAAAGCAACACACCTTTCTTTTTCGCTAACGTCGTAGGAAGTGTAACTACCAACAGTAGTGCCTGTTGTTGCAAAAATGGAGAGATCGCTATAAGGAGGTTGCTCATCCATATTGTACCGCATTACCGAAGTATTAACATTGTGTTCCTATGCAAAGTAAACACTTGAGAAGTATCCTACTTCCTTAAGAGTAAAAGCTTCGGCGATGCAACCTTCAACCCTTGCCCTGTTACTAACCATTGGTTTCAGATATCTGAGTGCTCTTTCAAAAAGATACAACCACTTATATTACACGGGACCGCCCATTTTCGATTCAAATGGAAGATGAATTAAGAGATGTTGCATTGGATTGAAAAATCCTGGAAGAAAATTTTTTCCATCTTACACAAAAGTACCAGAATCTCCTTCTCCAACTGAGTCATCATCTCTGATGTGATTTCTTTAGCACAGAGTTGCCTATAGAAGTGGCTAAGCTCGGCTAACACCTTTCACACTGCATCATCAAAGTAGCCTTTAAACATAACAGACAGAAGTCTTTCCATGATTATATGATAATCATGACTCTTCAACCCAATGAGTTTTCCTGTTTTCACATTTACGACTCGTCTCAGACTAGCTGCATAACCATCTGGGAATTTCAACCTTTGCAATCATTCGAGAACTTATTTCTTTTCTTTAGGTCGAAGACAGAAAGGAGCGCATGGTTTACCACCATTTTCGGAGAGCTCAAGAGTTTGACGGTTACAAAGCTCGGCGAGATCCTTTCGAGCCTTTAAATTATCTTTTGTTTTTCCCGTCATGTCCATGCATGTGCTTATGATACATTCGACCATGTTACGCTCTTGATGCATGACATCAATGTTGTGCCTTAAATCAATGACTTCACATACGGTAGCTCCCAAAGTCCACATATGTGAGTCCAATTGTGTTTGTCTCCGAAACCTTCGAAATATCCAGGACGACCTTCATTTGGCACCAATTTGTCCAACATATCAGATATTTCTGAGCCGTTAAGACGTTTCAGTGGTCCTTTAGTGACAACAGTGTTCTTTCTAAAGACATTTCTCTGTTGTCTAAACAAGTGATTCAGAGGCAGCCAACATCTATGACAATCAAAGTAAGATATCTTGCCTCCATGGGTAAGTCGAAAGCAATCAGTATCCGAGGCACATATCGGACACGTCAACCAACCATGAGTGCTCCATCCAGAAAACATGTCGTATGCCGGAAAATCATGGACATGCCATAAATAAGCAGCTCGAAGGTTGAATTTCTGCTTCTTGTAACAGTCGTACGCTTCAACTCCTGTCCACAACATTTTCAACTCTTCTATCAACGGTTTTCAACATCACGTTGAGACGTGAACCAGGATGATCTGGCCCAGGTACAATGATGCTAATAAACATGAACTCATTCTTCATGAAAAAAGTCGGTGGAAGATTGTACGAAATGACAAAGATGGGCCAACAGGAGCATGGTGCGGCATTTGTGCTGAACGGTGTGAACCCATCTGCCGCCAACCCGATGCGAACATTTCTCGCTTCACAACCAAATTCTGGGTCGAAGCGGTCCAGCGCCTTCCATGCCTCACCATCGGACGGGTGCATCATGACACCATTGTTTTGACGCTCACCTTCTTTGTGCCATCTCATGTGTCTGGCCGTTTTTTTTTTGAAAGGAACGGCCGCTTCAACCTCGGTGTCATGGTTAAGTAACGAAGTTGCTTACGTGTGACTTCCATCATCACAGTATCACCATCATTATTAACAACTTTGACAAACCTCGGTTGACCACATTTCAAACATTTGTTCTCATTGGCATGCTCTCTCCATAAAAGCATACAGTTGTCTGGACACACATCAATCTTCTCGTACTTCATACCGAGACCGGAAAGAATTTTCTTCGACTTATACATATCTTTAGGCACTTTGTTGGGATGTGGAAGGGCATCGTTGAACAAATTGATGAGCTTGTTGTAACAGTTATTAGAAAAGAAGAACTTCGACTTAATCGCCATAAGTCTAGTCACAAAATTGAGGATTGTCATTTTAGTGTGTCCATGCAGCGACTCTTCTAAATCTTTGAGATGTTTGAAGAACTTTTTAACCTCTTCTATTTGAGGATCCTCTGTAAGCTCTGGTCATATAACTTCCAGCATCTCATCCAATCATGGAGCGATATACCTTTTGGTCGATGCTAGGTCCATCTTCATTGAGATCCAAGTGGCCATTCGTTGCCATGGGAGTCTTTATGGGCTTCGCCTTGTCCATTCCAAACTTCTTGAGTATGTCTTGAGTGTACTTCGTTTGGCTTATGAACGTCCCTTCCTTTTGTTGCCTCACTTGGAATCCCAAAAAGTACTTTAGCTCTCCCATCATAGACATCTCAAACCTATCTGTCATAATTTTGCTAAACTCCTCACAAGAATATTTGTTAGTTGAAACAAAGATTATATCATCAACATAGATTTGACAAACAAAAAGATCATTGTCAAGGTTCTTTATAAACAATGTATAATCGACTTTACCGATCTGAAAGCCATTTTCAATTAAGAAATTTCTAAGGCACTCATACCAAGCTCTAGGAGCTTGTTTGAGGCCGTAGAGAGCCTTACGCAATTTGAATACGTGGGCGGGGAACTCTTCGTCTTCAAACCCGGGGGGTTGCTCCACATACACCTCCTCCTTGATTGGTCCGTTGAGGAAGGCGCTTTTCACATCCATTTGATAGAGCTTGAAATCATGGTGAGTAGCATATGCAAGTAATATTCTAATAGATTCAAGTGTAACTACGGGAGCAAAGGTTTCATCAAAATCCAAACTTCGACTTGTGAATACCCTTTGGCCACAAGTCGCGCCTTGTTCCTTGTCACCACCCCGTGTTCGTCTTGTTTGTTGCGTAAGACCCATTTGGTGCCGAAGACGTTGGATTTGGGTCTTTCGACTAGTTCCCACACCTCATTTCTCTTGAAATTGTGAGTTCTTCTTGCATAGCCACTACCCAGTCCGGATCCTTCAATGCATTCTCAACCCTGCATGGTTCCAAAAAGGACACAAACGAGTAATGCTCACAAAAAATAGCTATGCGAGATCTAGTAGTTACTCCCTTTTGGATGTCACCGATGATGTTGTCAATTGGGTGATCCCTTTGGATGCATTGGTATACTCTTGGGTGTGGTGCTTGCTGTCTTGAATCTTCATGATCATCTTCTTCTCCCCGTAAATGGTTGCCCTTGTTGACTTGTTGATCATTTTCACTTTCTTGAAGTTTACCTTGTATGGAAGCTCCCCCTTGATAAATGGTCTCCTCTTGTGGTTAATTTTTCTCATGCATATGTAGAGGTGGGTCTTGTGGTCGAACTTCGTCTAACGCCGTTCTTCTCAATGCTTGACAAGGAGCTTCTTCTTTATCTAGCACACATGGATCAACTTGCTCCTTTTGGGAGCCATTAGTTTCATCGAACACCACGTCACGTGCTACTTCAACAAGTCTGGAGGTCTTGTTGTAGACACAATAGGCGTAAGTGTTCAAATCATAACCAAGCAAGAAACCTTCATCGGACTTCGAAGCGAACTTTGAAGTCCCAGGCTTCTTGTTTAAAATATAGCATGGGGAACCAAAAACTCAAAAATATGAAATATTAGGCTTGTTACCGGTAAGTAGCTCATAGGATGTCTTCTTGAGTAGTCGATGAAGATAAAGTCGATTTATGGCGTGGCAAGCAGTGTTAATCGCTTCCGCCCAAAATAGATCCGAGGTCTTGTACTCATCGAGCATTGTTCTCGCCATCTCTATGAGAGTTCAGTTCTTTCTTTTGGCAACTCCGTTTTGTTGAGGGGAGTACGGAGCTGAAAACTCGTGCTTTATGCCTTCTTCATCTAGGTACTCCTCCACTTGTGTGTTCTTGAACTCCGTGCCATTGTTTCTTTGGATGTTCTTGATTGTCAATGAGAATTCATTTTGAGCTCACTTGAAGAACTTCTTGATTATTCCTTGTGTTTCTGACTTATCATGTAAAAAGAAAACCCAAGTGAAACGGGAAAAATCATCAACAACTACTAAACCATATTTGTTACCGCCGATGCACATGTAAGCAATTGGACCAAATAAGTCCATGTGAAGTAGCTCAAGCGGTCTTGTTGTGGTCATGACGTTCTTCGCAGGGTGAGGTGCTCCAACTTGCTTCCCGGCTTGGCATGCACTACAAGGTCCGTCTTTCTCAAAAACAACATTCTTCAAACCTCGGATGTGATCGCCCTTGAGGAGTTTTTAAAGATTCCTCATACCAACATGCGCGAGCCGTCTATGCCACAGCCAACCCATGTTGGTCTTTGCAATCAAGCATGTGTCAAGTTCAGCTTTATCCTTGTTGAAGTCAACAAGATAAAACTTTCCCTTTAACATACCCTTGAATGCAATGGAACCATCACTCCTCCTAGAAACGGTCACACCCTCGTTATTGAACAAGCAATTATAACCTTTGTCACATAATTGAGATATAGACAGCAGGTTATAATCTAAGGAATGAACATGTAATACATGAGAAAGAGTGTGTTGTGGTGATATGGCAATTTTACCCGTACCGAGCACCTTTCCTTAACTATTGTCTCCAAAGTAGATGCCCTCGCTTGGATCCTCATTTGCTTCATATTCAACGAACATGCTTCTTTCTCCGATCATATGGTTGGTGCAGCCACTGTCTAGCACCCATTTGGATCCACCGGAGGAATAGGCCTGCAAAAACAAATTATGCCTTGGTTTTAGTTACCCAAGCTTGCTTGGGTCCTTTTAGGTTAGTCACAAGGGATTTGGGCACCCACACATGAGATTTGGTGTTCTCATGGCGTGACCCAACATAATGAGCATAAACCTTTCCATACTTACTTCTCATTAAGACATAAGATGCATCGAAAGTTCTGAATAGTAACTTTTGTTGTTTATACACAGGACTAGTCCGGGAGGTCGGACTTGTCCGGAGTACCGGACTTGTCTGGACCCTGACCGGACTAGTTCGGTGGTCATGCATGTTGTGTTCATTAATTTTTGATTTTCCAGTTTGAAAGAGTCTTCCCTTTACAAAGACATTGCTATCCTTGTTATTCTTATGGCTTCCAGCTTGTTGCTTTTCACCATAAGAGTAACCAATGCCATATTTGACATTTGAAGGTCTTGTGACCAAGTATGCACTACGTGCATATTTGATCTTCTCCTTGTCAAATATGCCATTTTGTGCAGGATGCTTGTCCTTGGTAGAGGGTGACTTGTATTTCAAACTGTTGTCAATTTTACCACATGTACAAGTATAAGAAACTTCAGTTTTAATGTGTTGAGAAGGTGAACTTGAAGAGGATGAAGGGTCACCTTGCTTGAGTGACTCAACTTGCACTTCAAGGATCTTGTTAACCTTGATTAGGTTAGCAAGTTCTTTCTTGATTGCAGCATTTGAGTCGTTTAACTCCAAGCAAGCTTCCTTGCTTGAAGCTAACTCAAACTCTAGTAACTTGCTTCACTCCTTTTCAAGCTCTAGAAGTTTGTCAAGTTCGACATATTCCTCCTTTTGGGAGACAATCATGTCTTCTTGACGGTGTATTAACCCCTCCTTAGTGGTTGTTTTCTTATCTAATACAATAAGCATATCTTCATTATCACTAGCAATGTCGCTAGCACTAGAATAGGAATGCACGAAAGAGGGTTTTGTTGTTACCTTGCGTTTACCTTCCTTTGCCACGAGGCAAGCGCCATTCCCCTTCCATGTGCCGAGAGTAGGGAAGAGAGTGGACTTCTTGGATGTCTTTTCAATGGCTATGCTAGCCATCTCTTCTTCTGATGATGATGAGGACTCATCATTTGAGTCCCACTCTTTCCCTATGTGTGCTTGTTCGGCTTGTTTCTTCTTCTTGAAGAACTTCTTTGGTTGAGGCTTTGCTTCTTTGGTTTTCTTCTTGTTCTCTTCATATGGGCAATCAACTATAAAGTGGCTATACTCACCACAATTATAGCATGCCCGCCTCAATTTTAGCTTTGTTCTTTCTTTGTATTTTCCTTCACTTGATTTAGCGACTTCTATCTTCTTCATCATCTTCTTGAATTTCTTCATAAACAATATCATGTCATCTTCATCTAAGTCACTGCTCTCATCATCACCATCTTCTTCTAATTGAGCTTCTCGCGATTCTTTAGATAAGGGCTTGAGGGTGGACTTCAAAGCAACCCCTTTCTTCTTTGCCGAGGTGAGGTCGGCAATTTCCTTGACATGCTTCGCTTGCTTTTCCATCATCTCGAAATTGATGATTTTTCCAAGTAGCTCATCCGGAGTCATCCTCTTGTATCCGGGGCTTTCTCTAATCATGGAGCATAAGGTGACGTTGCGAGGCATGAAAGCTCTAAGGATGAGCTTCACCACCTCATGGTCGTTCCACTTCTTGCTTCCATATGATCGAACCTTGTTGACGAGTGTCTTAAGTCGATTGTAGATATCTTGAGGTGACTCATCTTCTTCGATTGCGAATCTTCCCAATTTGCCCTCGATCATTTCGATCTTTGCTTCACGCACATGACGATCACCTTCATGTGCAGTTTGCAATGTGTCCCAGATCTCCTTTGCAATCTCGAGTCCATCCACCTTGGTGAACTCGTCCCAACTGAGCGAACAGGTAATGACTGCCGTGGCTTGAGCGTTTCAATGAATTGCCTGCTCTTGGCTTGGAGTAAGCTCTTCATCGTCGTCCGGGATATCTATCCCTGTGCACACAATATGCCATAAACTTAGATTGAGAGAAATTATATGTATTTTCATATTTTGCCTCCACATTGAGTAATCACTTCCATCGAAGTGTGGGGTTTTTCCTAGAGGAATAGACAAATAATGATTATTGCTATAATTAAGACGATCGTAGTTAAGAGGATATCAGGAGTAGTCGGTGTGACTACTCCCCTTCTTCTTCTTTTCATCTTCAATTTTCACTTTCCCTTTGGAAAGAGTCTTCTTTCTTAGGAGCACCTTTAGTTCAAGCGTCTCCTCATCGTCATCCTCGAAGTCTTGAATGGCTTTGATGAGCTTTTCCACTTTTTGATTCTTGTCATCATCAACCCTCTCTTGGTTGTTGCTCTTGTGTACGTCCTTCATGTCCGACATGATCCCTTCGAGCAATTAGTCTCTTTCTTGAAGAACCTGCTCTGATACCAATTGAATGTGGCCTAGAGGGGGGGATGAATAGGCCTTTTCGATATTTGTCAAAACCTGCAACACTTAACACCCAAATCAAAACTCGAGATATCGGACTAGTCCGGTAAAATGCGGATTAGTCCGGTGTGTATCGACTAGGTTAATCAAGTTTGATCGATTAATTTGATTCTAGGATGTATGCAGCGGAAATATACTTGTAATTGAGGTGTTGCAAGATTATGAGCTAGAGTACATCACAAGTCAATCTTATATTTGATGTTTCAATGTAAAGAGAGTAAGATTGATTGAAACCCTAGATTGATATGATGAATAAGAACGATGAATACAAAGCAAGAACACAAGCAATTTATCCCGTAGTTCGGCTCCCATAGAGGCAACCTACATCCACGTTGAGGAGTCCACAAAAGGACCGGGTCTTCTCCAACCCTACCCTCGTCGGATCGCCACGAAGTCCAATCCTCTTCTCTTATCACAAAGGGTAAATAACCAAATTCAAGGGGCCTTCTCACATGTTGAGGACTCCTCTAGATTACAATGAGAACTCCACCAAGAACATACTCAAAAGATTACAATTAAAATCACAGGAGTGTGTTAGGGAATCAAACCAAGAGCTCAAGAGTGATGAATCGTGTCTCTCCAATGTTCCAAATTGTATCCTCAAGGGATTGATCTTTGTAGCTTTTGATTTCGTGGAGAGATGTGTTTTTGAGGCTCTTGGGAGGTGTGATGGTGCAGGGGGTCGAGAGAGATTAATGTTGGGCCGTGCACCTCTATTTATATGGGGTTTCTAAAAGTGACCATTAGGGTTTAGGAAAATCGGACTAGTCCGTGGTGGACACTGGACTAGTCCGGTGTGCTGTGTGTAGCAAATCCTAAGTGCCCCGAAATATAGGACTAGTCTGGCTAGGAGCGGACTTGCCCGATTTCGCTTTTGGAAATCTTCGGACTAGTCCGATAATCATAAGACTTGTCCGAAATAGTGAAACCCTAAGTGAATTGGGTGACGAGTACGCACTTGGAGGACTTGTCCGATTTGGGTCAGAGGGTTTTCGGACTAGTTCGTGCCAATATCGGACTTGTCCGATTTAGATCAGAATGATATCAGACTAGTCCGTTGTGTGATCGGACTTGTCCGATTTTGTGCAGCTTGTGAAGTGTTTTGAGGACTAGTCCGCACTGGGGAGGACTAGTCCGATTCTAGTCAGAGAGATATTGGACTAGTCCGTGGTGATATCGGACTTGTCCGATCTTGTGCAGAGAGATATCAGACTAGTCCGGTCCTGTGTTTATTTGAGTTTGAGCAATTGGGGTGTGTTTCCTTAACACTCTACACACAATGATCTACTACACTTGTTCCTTGAGCTCTTCTCCACATTGCTCCTCATTCTCCTTTCTTTTTGGCTCTTTGCTTATTTTCACATTAAAACATGTGCTCATCTCAACAAAGTGGTTAGGATCTCATTTGCTTGCCATAAATCATCCAAAACCCACAAGGGATTCCTAGAAGCACTTTCAAAGGGAGGGCGGAGGGGGGCGGGGAGGGGAGGGGGGCTCGCGGTGGGAAGTGGAGGGGGGCGGCGCTCGGGGAGGGCGCGGAGAGGGCCGGGCCAGTGGCGGTCGGCCGGGGAGGGGGGCGACGCTCGGGGAGGGGGCGGGGGGGGGGGGGGGCGGCGGTCGGGAAGGGGAGCGGAGGGGAGGGGAGGAGGGGAGGGGAGGAGTATTACCTGGCGGCAGCGGGCGTAGCGGCGGCGGCGGCGGGCGCGACAGCGGTTGAGGCGGCGGCGTCGGGCGAGGGAGCGAGGGACAGAAGCGGCGCACAAATAAGGAGAAAGAGAGGCGCGCGCGGGTAGGTTAAATTCCGTAACTTACGTCGGCTAATTAATATAATTACGTCGACCTTATTTACTTACATTGGCCATTGAAGCGGCTGACGTAAGTTAAGCGTTACTTACGTCGGCCTTTTAACTTACGTCGTCTTGAGTTCTTGGCCGATGTAAGTTCATGTTTTTTTCTGTCGGCTAACTAACTTACGTCGGCCGCCGACTAAAGTTATTTAACTTACGCCGGTTTGTTCTGGCCGACGTAAGTTACTCAACTTTCGTCGGCTGGCCGACGTAAGTGCTCGCGTTTCCTGTAGTGTTTACTAGTAGTTTGTTTTTATTATTATTAGTACATGCTTTATCGTCCAAATATAGGGGCTGCTCGTTGTTACTGTGTCAACCGTGATTCCATCTCTGATGCCTGCAGCATGTGAAGAGACATCTTGCCCTGCTGCGACAGGGTTTCAGTATTTGGTGTTCTTTTTTTTCAAAAGATCTGGTGATACCCGCATGTATTAATAAGCAGGGAGTTTACATAAGTGATAACAAGAGATTAGATACAACAAGCAGTTGCCTCCTAACACACAAGCTCAGCCTCTCATGAGGGGGAGAGGATTAAGTTCACCACGCCGGCTAACATCCAACAGCAAGCTGTCTCTTTGAGCAACGTGACCACTTGATCCACAGACCTCTCCTCGTTTTGTAATATGCGACAGTTTCTTTCAAGCCACAATGTCCAGCAGACCAAAATTGCCCAAGTCCTCGCCCTCTTGAAAGCCTGACAAACTTTACTCCCGGCTAGGCCTTTTTAGGAAATACTTAGGTGACCATGGGTTTTGGGGTCGGTTACGGTAGTAACCGATCCAGACTCCTTTCTTCCACCCAATGTGTTTGATCGGAACACCTAATTCTAATGGAGGGTTGTTGGGTGGCCCTCTGGGGCACCTCCCCTCATATAAGCAAGGCAGCGGCACCCTAAATCCCAATCCAATCTAAGACACGCCTAGCCACCAGAAACATTAGAAGCTCCGATCGCTTTCGAGAAGGGAGTCTCGGGAACGTCTTCCCCACTTGTTGTACGCCACCGTTGCAGCACCTCTCGTCGCCGGCTCTACACCAACGTCGGTGGAGCGGTTGTGCCCTCCCGACAGACTTCATGGCGTCCAATTCATCTGCTGCAGAAGGTATGTTCATCCCCTCCTCAATCCCAGTAGATTAGAAATTGATTGGTGTTTTGCTCTCTGCTTCTCACTTAGACCGATCCCTAATCTCCAATTAAGACTGAGCACTCATCTCAGATTCTATCAATGGTATCAGAGCCACCCTACTGAGGGTTAGAGCTTTGACCACCTAAGTCTTGATCAATTTGATCAACTCAGAGAGATGAACAATCTCTAAACCCTAAGAATGATCCTACAACAAGATTAGAAGGAGGGAATTCGAACTAAGGAATTAGGGTTTCAATTACCCACGAAATCAGAACAAAAATCAAGGGGATTAGGATTTTCCAATCCCAAATTAGGATCCAATCGAATCAAAATAGAGGAAAATAAGAGATCCAATTCGGTTAAAACATGAATTGACTCATAGTCAGTAAGAAAATTCGAACTCAAACTCGGATTGAGACCCCAAAACTCATATCAGGAAGGGATTTAATGCACACACCTTAGATCCGCGCCTTGATCCTCCGAGTCGACGCCTCGCACTCGCCGGAGATCATCGTCCCCGTGCTCCTAGGGTTGCCTCCTCGCCAGAGCACCCGAGGCTAGCACCTCCTCAGCTGGTTTCAGCATCCAACGGTCCCCTCGGCGGCTGCACGCTCACGCAACGGCGAGCATCGCACGCCAGCGAGAGGACCAAGGTGCGCCATTGGGCCTTAGAGCCGCCGCCGGTAGGGCTGAAATCCTAACCCTAGGGTGCGGGCTTCCCTCAACTTAGGTGCCTCCGACTGGCGGTCTACCTCCCAACGGCGAGCTCGCGCGCTGGAGCTGTGGCCGCGTCAGTGTCGGCGAGCACACTGCCGCCTCGGCAGCACCGTCACTCTCCTCTCACTCTCTCTGGAGAGGCTGAAAAGGAGTCGGGCGAGTGTCGAATGGCTAAGGTTCAGTCAAAATTCGCTTAAGTATCTTAGTCGATTCCCTCTTAGCCTTTCGATATTCACTCAATGATGCAAATTATTCAGCCAACATGTACCAGTTAATTCATGCCATCTAACTCACATCCAAGGGCCAGCATTAGGCGGCGCGCCGCGCTGGGCTCCCAGCCCACACAGGCGTTCGCATGGGCCGGCTGGCCTGCCCTTTTATTTTTACAGGATTTATAACGAATTCCTTAGCAGGCTAGTGGGTCGAATTAAGGGTAGATCGGGCTACACAGGCCGGATTCTTCTTTTTCTTTTTCTGTGGGATTTTTCCAGATTTTTTGTTTGGGCTCTGGGCCGCATCAGGAAAGGAATAAGCCTCTGGGCTGATTTCCTTTTAATAATTTTATCAGATTTAGCTTAGTGGGCTGGGCCAAAATTAGCAGTGGGTTAATCTTAGTATTTTTTGTATTTTCCAGAAAATAAAATATGGCATTTGTGGGACCCACTGATTAAATTAATTTGGCTGAGAAAAATAATTAGTTTTTTTGTGTGATGTATTGCAATGTAATGGTATAATGCTTTATTATTATATTATTGCTCACTTAGTAATTTTCTTAGTCATTTAATTTAATATTGATGTAGATCATTTTAGTAAATTAAAAAATGCACATTATTATGCTGCCGCTGTTTTTAGTTTTTCATGGTAAATTTAAGAAGTAGCCAATGTGAAAATTAAAATTACTATGTTCTTAGTTATATCTTGCATGATAAAATTTTGCTAAGTAGCCAACGTGAACATCAAAGTTTTATTATGCTCTCAGTTTTACAGTAAATTATGCTTAAGTAGCCAACGTGAACAATATAATTTACTATGCTCTCAGTCATTAAGTCATGGAATTTTGTTGAGTAGCCAACGTGAAAAATAAAATATGCCATGTTCTAAGTTATTTTGAATGACGTGTTTTGTTGAAGTAGCCAATGTGAAAAGACAATACACTGTATTTCTGTTTGCCTTTTAATAAGTTTATGCATTCGCTTATGTTTTATTGTTCTTTTCACATTTTTTGAAGGTTCCTCGGGTGTGATTAATGCACTCAGTCTTGTGTCCTCCATTGAGCACCTTAATGGCAATAATTATGGTGCATGGAGAGAAAGCTTAGAGATTACTTTGGCTATTTCAGATTTAGACTTAGCACTAAGGACACCTCTACCCTCATCTCCTGTCACTCCTCCTGAGAAACAACCTCATGAGAGTCAGAAGGCCTACAATAAGTGGTGGATATCTATCATAAGGCTATCGCATCCTACAATGAGGTTCATTCTAAGTGGAATGCATCAAACAGGAAACATTAGATGATAATTAAGGGCACAATCTCAGAAGCAATCAGGAGCTCCATTCCTGATTGCGAATTTGCCACAGAATACCTCCAAAAAGTCAAGAATCAGTTCACTGGTTCATCTAAGGCCACTACGAGCACTCTTATCAAGAGCCTTGTCGGTACCCTAAAAACCATACACCCCCTGAGGTTACAAAGATCTCAAGGGAAGGACGTCTACTCAAATTGAAGATCCTCGGAGGCCCACTTGTCAGACATAACCGGACCTGCTTCTCCAACATGGTTAACCCCTAGGTTGCCACGTGTACTGCCAGACCGGAGCTACTACCCACAAGGGTGAAGCTCCGGGCTAGGTACCGAAACGGCACCTCCGGACTTAACCCCAGACCGAGAGAAGCTCCGGACCTGACACGTGCCAGGCCACCCCGAAGCTTCCCGCTTCCCACAAGCAAGCTCCGGAGCTGCCACATGTCCAAACGTCGGAGCTGGCCGCCTCAAACCACCGGAAGACATTGTAACGACTCCGGACCTCCAAAGGATAGCCGCGGACTTCAAGACTCAATTAATTGTCATTAATTCCATGTTAATGACACTTAATTGGATAATCTTAACACCTGTAACGGCACTGTCGGGGCCCGTTACAGGGTTATTAACAACAATTAATCGTGTATCAATACTAGTAACCGCCGGGGCCACATGTCGGGCCAGGCTAACTTGTAACGGTTTGTCCTTGTACTATAAAAGGACAGACCGACGATACACGAGGAGGCTCTCGAACGCTCTCAGGCACACACGCATTGACGTGAGCTTTTCTACATAAGCTAATACAACATCACACACCCGTGGAGTAGGGTATTACGCTCAGGCGGCCCGAACCACGTAAACCACTGTGTCTCTCGTGTCCAATCGTGATTCACCTTCTTGAGTCTTCGCGCGCCCACACCGAACTACAAACTCCTTCAACACTTTAGTAGTGTCAGGAGATCTGCCGACTCCAACAGTCGACAGTTGGCGCGCCAGGTAGGGGGGCCTGAGATTTTCAAGAATGGTGAATTCTGCGGCTGGATCATCCAACGGGCAACCTGCTTCTCAGGCTGTCGGGGGCAATCCCTCCAACATGCAGCCACCAGCAGGAGCCTCAGCACCAGCAGGAGTCACACTCCCACCACCACCATCTTCTCCGGCAAGACGTGCCGGGCAACATGATGGTGCACCGGCATCACATACTGCGCCGGCAAGTCGAGACAACCCAGAACACGCGCTCCATGCAGCGCGTGCTCTTATCCAGCGACCACCACCTCCGGATGCATCACAAGGTGCTATGGAGCAATGGAGGGCTGATGTTGAGCATTTGGTCGCAGCAGCGGCCGAACGACTCAACAACCAGGGTCCTCCTCCTTCAGGGCGAGCCCCGTCGCAGCGACGGACGTTGTCTGGAAGACTTGGTCCACATGTCTCCAACAACCGAAGACGAGCTGCGTCACAGCAAGTGACGTCGTTGCCCTCTGGGGCACGACGCACCCATACGATATCTCGGCTTTCGACACACGACCTCCGGGCGGAGCTTGATCACCGATACCGCCAACAGGATGGCCGTGTCCATATCGAGCGAGCTCGAGAAAGACGGGATGCTCAAGACCTTTCTACTCTGGAAGGAGTAGGAGGAGGCTGTTCCGCCCTAGCCATGCACCTGCGCATGGTTAGATGGCCACAGAAGTTCCGGCCACACTTGCCGGAAAAATTCGACGGGACTGTCAACCCCGTAGAATTTCTGCAGATATACTCCACTGCAATCTTAGCAGCTGGAGGAAACGAGGCCGTAATGGCCAACTACTTTCCAGTGGCCTTAACTGGGACCGCCAGGTCCTGGTTTATGAGCCTTCCACCCAACTCTATTGACAGTTGGGAGGAGCTATGCCGTCAGTTCACTGCCAACTTCGGGAGTTCATACACCCGACCGGGCACTGAACTGGACCTTTTTGCGGTCGTGCAAAAAGGGGGAGAATCTTTGCGATCATTCATCCAGAGGTTCTCTCAGGTACGTAACACAATCCCTTCTATCTCAAGCGCTTCTGTCATTGTAGCATTCAGACAGGGTGTACGAGACAAGAAGATGTTGGAGAAGCTGGCGATCAAAGAGATCACCAGCGTCACGGAGCTCTTCAGCTTGGCAGACAAATGTGCCAGAGCTGCGGAGGGCCGTGAAATGCACTCCAAACCAACCTTGGAGGATCACAAAAAATCCTCCAAAGAAGAAGCCGCTACCTCCAGGAGTGGCAAGAAGAAAAAGAAGACCAACGGCAAGAAGAAGCCGTCGGCCGACACATCCAACGTTGCAGCCAATGCAACTCCTGGTGGCCGGGGGCCACGCCCTGAGAAGCGACCTCGACCGTCTTCCGAAGACGGCGGCAAATCCAAAATGTGGTGCCCCATTCACAAAACGGGCAGCCACAGGCTGGAAGACTGCCGGGAGGTCCAAAACCTTGCCGAGCGCTACAACAAGCGCCGGGAAGGGTCTCCTTTCTGACAGAGGGAGAGAAAACAGAAGGTTGACGAAGCTCCGGCTGAAGAGGAGTTAGGGTTTCAGGACCCCAAAAAGGTCCTGAAAGCCGTCTACACCTCCGTCGACGATGACTCCGACGTCTCCGACAACGAGCGTCGGAAAACCATGAACACCATCTTTGGTGGATCATGGGACATCACTTCTCGTCGTGTCATCAAGACTATGCGGCGGGATATGGCTGCTGTAGCTCCTACAGCTAGACCGGAGCCACATCGAAAGTGGATGGACACACCCATCACTTTTGATGCTTCGGACTGTCCTCAAAGCATGGTCGGAGCTGGCCAATTACCCTTGATGGTATCTCCCACCATCAACAACATCCAGCTCCATCATGTTATGGTGGATGGAGGCTCGGGGCAGAACCTTATAAGCTTTGAAGCTTTTACCAAACTTCAGCTTCGACCTTCGGATCTTCAGCCCTCTCGACCATTCTCCGGAGTAGGTCCGGGGGCCATTACCCCACTCGGAGCTATAATTCTCCCCGTTACCTTCAGGACACGGGAGAAGTACCGCACCGAGAAGTTGGTCTTCGACGTCGCTCAGATCAACTTACCATTCAACGCCATCTTGGGTAGACCTGCCCTATACAAAATTATGGCAGCTGCTCATTATGGATACTTGGTGTTGAAGATGCCAACACCAGCAGGCGTTCTCTGGATTCGTGGAGATCGCACCGCCGGAGTAACTGCTCTGGAGGAGCTCCATGCACTCACCACTGCGCAAGAGGAGGACTCCAGACGGGGGCAAGCTCCAAAACCTCCGAGCATTCGGCAACGAGGCTCAACCTCTGCTCCCCGTGTGCAGCCAAGCGGCGACACCGACATTCCCGTCAAAGTCGTCCAAATTGGTTCCGATGTCACTCAAACCACCCGCATATCGGGTGGGTTGAATGACAAATAGGAACTCGCGCTCATCACTTTCCTTCGGGCTAACGTTGACGCATTTTCTTGGCAACCGTCACAAATGCCTGGGATCCCCAGGGAAGTGATTGAGCACAATCTGAAGATTTACCCCGACGCTCGGCCTGTGCATCAGAAACCACGGAAGCAATCTGTAGAGCGACAAAACTTCATCCGACAAGAAGTGAAGAAGTTGCTCGAAGCCGGATTTATCCGAGAAGTCTACCATCCAAAATGGCTGGCAAACCCAGTCGTTGTGCCCAAGGCCGGCGGGAAACTTCGGATGTGCATCGACTACACCACACTGAATAAGGCATGTCCAAAAGATCCATTCCCACTACCTAGAATAGATCAGATAGTGGATTCCACCTCCGGGTGCGAGTTACTGTGTTTCCTAGACGCGTATTCTGGATATCATCAAATCAGGATGTCTAGGGAGGATGAAGAGCATACTTCATTCATCACAGTAGATGGATTGTATTGTTACACAGCCATGCCGTTTGGTCTTAAGAATGCAGCTTCAACTTTTGTACGAGCTATGTACAAAACTTTCGAAGAACTCATCAGAGACATAGTGGAAGTGTACGTCGATGACATCGTGGTCAAAGTCAAAAACAAGGAGTCCCTCTTGGACACCTTGCAGGCTGTCTTCGACAAGCTGCGGGCCACCCGCACGAAGCTAAACCCAGACAAGTGCGTCTTCGGGGTTAGTTCTGGAAAGCTTCTTGGTTTCCTGGTAAGTCATCGGGGCATAGAGGCTAATCCGGCGAAGATAAAAGCCATTGAAGACATGCGGCCACCAACCCGCATCAAAGACGTCCAAAAATTAACTGGATGTCTAGCAGCCCTCAGCCGGTTCATTTCAAGACTGGCAGAAAGAGCACTTCCCTTCTTCAAGTTACTGAGGAAGTCCGGACCATTCCAATGGTCTGAAGAAGCAGAGAAGGCATTCCAGGAGCTGAAAGAGTTCCTCACCACCCTACCAGTCCTGGTAGCTCCGAACCCTGGTGAGCCTTTGTTGCTTTACATTTCAGCTACTGACGAAGTCGTCAGTATGGTTCTGGTTGCGGAGAGACCGGAACTACCCAATACTCAGGAATCCAGACCCCTTCGGGAGGGTCCAGAGGTTCCTGAAAGCGGGTTTGGGTCCCAGCTCCCAGACTCAAACCCACAAGAAGCCACTTCAGAGGACCCGGACCCCTCTAAGAGGGTCCAGGTCATTTCTGAAGAAGCTCCGGGTTCCTCCACCCAGAACCCGGAGGTCCCCGAAGAGAGTCTGGACCCCTCCGAGAGGGTCCGGATCAATGAAGAGGAAGCTCCGGACCCCTCCGGGAGGGTCCGGACCATTCAACGCCCAGTATACTTCATCAGTGAAGTGTTACATGATGCCAAGACTCGATACCTAGAGGTGCATAAACTGCTTTATGCAGTTCTTATTGCCTCAAGGAAGCTTCGACACTATTTCCAAGCTCACAAAGTCTCGGTGGTGACCTCATATCCACTTCGAGCGATCCTGCATAATCCCAACTCAACTGGGAATATTGCAAAGTGGGCAGCGGAATTGGCTGAATTCGATCTTGAATTCATTCCAAGACAAGCAATCAAGAGTCAAGCGTTGGCAGATTTCGTGGCAGAATGGACTCCCTCTCCATTAAACCCTGGGGGCCCCAGCGAGCAGAAGACGGAACTTCAAGTTCCAACCTTCACTGAGCCTCACTGGACCCTTTACTTCGATGGCTCCATGCAGAAGCAGGGAGCCAGAGCTGGAATCCTTCTCCTCGCACCAACTGGGGAGAAGGTGAAATACATGGTACACCTTGACTTCAAGGCAACCAACAACATGGCGGAGTACGAAGCACTCATCTATGGATTAAAGGTGGCACTATCATACGGTGTCAAGCAATTGCTGGTCAAAGGAGATTCACAACTCGTCATCAAGCAGGTGAAGGGTGAATGCTCCTGCAATAATCTCCAGCTGGCTGCTTACCTCCTTGAAGTCAAGAGGCTTCAGAAGGACTTTGAAGTCCTAGACCTTCACCATGTTCAGCGTGCTCACAACGCTGAAGCTGACGAACTCTCGACCAAGGCGTCAACTGGAGCTCCGGCTCTTGACGGAACCTTTGTCCGGAGGTTGTCAAAACCCACAGTTCAGCCTGCCGAACTGAACGAAGGGGGCGAGATCAGCATCCCGAAGCTGACGGTCCCGATGGCCCTGTTACCATGGCAGCCATCAAGGGTCGTAGGTGCTGCCGGAAGCTCCGAGCAACCCAGCACGCAAGACTCAAATGCTCAAGTCAGTTCCGATGCATGGATCTCGGAGATCCGGAGCTACTTGAAAGACAACATCCTTCCTGACAATGATGTATCCGCTGATCGGGTAGTCAGATTGGCTAAAAGATACACGTTGGTAGAAGGGGATCTCTACCGGCGCGGTGCCAACGGCATCCTAATGCGGTGCATCACAAGGGAAGAAGGCTGCGAGCTCCTCACAGAAATCCATGGAGGCGAGTGTGGGAACCACGCATCTTCCCGCACGCTGGTCGGAAAAGCCTTTCGGCACGGCTTCTACTGGCCTACAGCGCTCCAGGATGCCACTGAGCTGGTGAAGAAATGCAAAGCATGCCAATTTCATGCAAAGCAAATTCATACACCTGCTCAGTCCTTACAAATGATACCTCCCACATGGCCTTTCGCTGTGTGGGGGATGGACATCTTGGGACCCTTCCCAAGAGCAGTCGGAGGTTACAAGTTCCTGTACGTCGCCATCGACAAGTTCACCAAGTGGCCGGAAGCTACTCCCGTTGTGACGATCAACAAACAATCTGCAATCAATTTTCTACAATCCATCGTGAGCAGATTCGGAGTCCCAAATAAGATCATCACTGATAATGGGACTCAATTCACAAGCTCCGCATTTCAAGGATATTGCGAAGACCTCGGCATACAAGTTTGCTACGCTTCCGTAGCTCATCCTGCCAGCAATGGACAAGCCGAGAGAGCAAACGCAGAGATCCTTAAAGGACTCAAAACACACACTTATGAGCGCTTGAAAAAGCACGGAGCCAATTGGATCGAAGAGCTTCCGCCCACTCTATGGGCCAACAGGACTTCTCCAAGTCGGGCAACCGGAGAAACACCCTTCTTCGTGGTGTACGGAGCTGAAGCGATCCTTCCTCCGGAAATCACCCTGGGTTCCCTCCGAGTCCGGACCTTCGACGAAGCCGCGCAGGACCAGCTCCGGCGCGAAGACCTAGACCTCCTCGAGGAGGGAAGGTGCCAAGCAGCTGTTCGGAATGCCCAATACCGCCAAGCTCTACGGCGCTATCACCAGCGGCATGTACACAACCGACAGCTCGAGGAAGGCGATCTGGTGCTACGGAGAATACTATCCAGAGAAGGGCAAAACAAACTCTCCCCTGGCTGGGAAGGGCCCTTTCGAGTGATCAAAGTATCCCGTCCCGGAAGCGTTCGCTTTGCTACCGAGGATGGGACACCTCTCCCAAATCCTTGGAACATCGAGCACCTCCGTAAGTTCTACACTTAATTTCACGGAGGTGAGTCTTAAGTAACTTGAAATGTATGTTATAGAGTCATTGTACAGAGTCGGGTAGTTCCTCCGGGAGAGCAGCCGGACCTTTCCCGAAAGGTTTGAAAAGCTCATGCAACACTTGACACAGTCTCCGGACTAAAAGTGTGGCTAACTACCCTGGGTCAAACGAGAAACCAAACACACTTAGCCTAGTTCCGTACCCTAAGAGTGTACTTGTTTCCCCTGTACCCCGGACCTATAATGAAAGACATCTTCATGTGAAATAGACTCCACGTGCATTCATCTTTGCATAGGCTCGACATTTTTATTTTTCTCTTTCTTGTCTATAACAGAAACGTGCAATTCTTAAGAAGTTCTAGTTTGACCGGTTTACATACGATTCGAGTTGAATTGTCAGATTTTTTTTATTTAAATATCGTCTGTGGCCAACTCGCCTGAAAGCCGCCAAGCCATTCTAGGGCCGGAGTGCGCTATCGACTTAGCCTGGTCAAGCACCCTAAGTACGCCACTCTACCTACATCCCGGCAGGCCAAAGTAAGGTGGGTACATGGACAATTGGATCTAAAAGAAAAGACAATTCATCCAGTCGTATTAAAAATCGTGTTCAACTTAAAATTTTCTTAAGAACCGTAAGCCGCGACGAAGTTATAGACAAGGAACGAATTTTACTATTTTTCTTGGCTTAAGTGTGCAGGAAAAATGAACCCTACGTAGATGGAGAAAAACCGGAGCTAACCAAGTTCCGACTCCCACCAGGGCGTCAACCGTCGGCGTTGACTAAAAGATGGTGAGAAGACCCCATCACTGGAGTCTGTTGCCAACAAACCAAGTGTGGCAAAGGTCATTGCCGGAGCTGCTAAGCTCCGACACCTTGGAGTATTAACTATCGACGCTCAACGTGTTGATAGAGGCTATTGCCGGAGCTACTAAGCTCCAGCGATGGACAGTGCCAGAGCTTCTAAGCTCCGACAACTTCAGGGGACCTTCACTATCAAAAACTTCGGACCTAAATTCCACTAGTTCGAAGCAAATTCGTCTTCAACAAAACTCAACATCCTTTTGGTACATGTCCACAATCAAATTGTGCACATCTACCAGGGGGCCAAGTGAAGATAAAGATGTTGAAGACAAAAGAATGAAATTCGCAAAAAATTGGGGATTTCATTTCATCTGAAGATCGGAGATTACATCTGGAGACAAGGGATTACAAAATTGAGGAAGAAGAGAAGATACAAGTAAAGGCTAAAAGAGACGGTCCTAGACCCTATGGAAGAACTCGGCAACCTTCTGGGCGACCTCCGACACGCGGGCTCGGGTAGCTTCGCCTTCTCCTTCGACGGGGCCTTCAAGCACCAGGTCCAGAGGAAATCGAGGGTTTTGGCTGGTGTAGCACGTCAACACATATTCGGTGACGTTCCTAGCCAGGGATTGCCCCTCGACCTCCAGCTGGTCCGCGATGACATCGCCCACCTTGGAGAGCTTGCTGTCTGCGGCGCTCAACGCTTGCAACGCGAGGTCAGGCTCCGGCTCCAGATCATCCGGGTGCACGGGGCTGAAACCCATCGGCGTCAGCGCGTCGTCGGCCTTGCCCAGGAACTCCCAAATTTGCAGGGAGTCCGCCTTCCTCAAGTTCTTCATCTCATCCAAGGATCTCCGGGCCGCCGTCAGCTCCGAATTCTCGCAGGCGAGGCGCTCAACTTCTTTGGCGTTTTGCTGGATCTTCGCAGCAACCCGCTTCTCAAGTCTTCCGAGCTCCTCCTCCCGGAGGTGGATCTTGTTCCGACGGTCGACCAGGTCCTTCTCCCTATCCTCCACTTTCTTCTCCCGGGCGACAAGGGCACACTCGTATTCGTAGAGTTCCTGCCCCCGCACCCAGGTCTTCTCCTCTTCCTCGAGGCAGCGCTCTTCCAATTTCTTAGTGCGCTCCTCGAGGCCCTTGTCCGCCAGAGCTGTTTTCTCAGCAAGCTCTTCTTCCCGTCGCAAGACGTCATCCCGTAGCTCTAGGAGTTTTTGCTCCTCATCCTCGAGCCGTCTTTCCCTCCCTTCAAGTGCCTCTCGGCGCTTGATGAGTGCGGTGCTGATGGCCTCGAGCTGATCAAACCGAGCATTGGCCGCGTCGTTAGCAGCCTTAGCTTGGTCATGGAACTCCCGGGATTGAGCGTTGAGGGCGTGAGTCATGCTCTCCCTCTCGTCGAGCAGCTCACCCCAGAGCTCCAGGCGGATCTTCTCCCGCCTGATCCATTCCTTGTCATCCGCAAGCCTCGACTGCGCCAGCTTAGTCTCGAAGTGGAGCCGATTACGCCACCGCCTAAGGGTTTGGCGCTCCTCTTCAAGAGCCTTGCTGTCGTGGAAGAAGGCCAGTTGGACCTGACGTAGACTGGAGCAGGCGTTGTCGATGGACATCGACAGAGAGATGGGCTCCGGACCTGCTGGGATCTCTTCCGCTGGTTCCAGTGGGTCTTCACTTACAAAAATTGGGTCCCACTCTACGAGAGTGGAACCCCGAGCTTCCAAAGCGCTAGGGCCCTCCTCCGGGATGGCCTCAGTCGCCATCGAAGGAGGTCCCGCCACCAAGTCTTCATTTGCCCCCTCAGGCTGGGGGCCGGCGACTTCGTTCAGGCACTCTGGCTCTGCCACAGGTACCATCGACGTTGTCGCCTCCACTGGCTCCGGCTGGGACACTTCTTCTGAGGGAGGCTCAAGCTCCCTCGCCTCTTCAGCCGCCGACTCTGCGGCCGGCGCTCCAACAATCACCGGCTCTGCGGCCGGAGCTTCAGAAGTAACCGGCTCAACTGCCGGAACTACTTCAACTTCCGGCTCGCATGCTGGGGCTTCAGCCACCTCCGGCTCAATCGCCGGGGCTTCAGCACTGTCCGGCTCCGAAGCCGGGACTGCTACTTCCTCCGACTCAACAGCCGAAGCTTCTACTACTGCAGCACCAGGACCCGGAGCTTCCACTTCCGAGACGGGTGCCGCTGGCGCATCTTCATTCCCGTGGTCCGGCGCTACCACGGGAACTTCCGGAGACGAGTCGAGGTCCATGACCACGACAGCCGGCGCTGGAGCTGTCGTAGCCTCCGCTTGGGGCGGCACCGGGGCTGGAGCAGAAGCCCTCGCAGCCTCAGACACTGCGGCTGGGGGTGGAGCTTCACTCCCTTTCTTGGGAACGCTGCAGATGAAGAACGAAGAAATTGAGCAAACAGATGCTACAATTAAAAAGTTAATCGAGGTGAAAAAGAAAAATTACCTTGGGAGGCTCACGCACCAGCTTGCGCGGAACCTCTTTCCCGGACGATCCGGGCTGGCCACGGTCGGCGTAGGAACTCTGGGAGGACTCCCAGGACTTGCCACAGCCGCGGGCGTTTCCCGGGTCGGAGCTCTCCCTGATCGGGAGGAACTCCTAGACCTGGAGGCCCTCCCCGCTCCAGATGCTGGAGTCGCGCACCCGGAGCTAGCACCGCAGGAGGGATCCACCGCGGGGACAGTCGCACTCCGGGAGGATCCCACCGCCGGAATAGTAACGTTCCGGAAGGACCCCACCACGGGGACAGTCGCCACGGCGGCGGAGGATCTTCCTTCCTGAGGAGGGGGAACCGGGGGGGAAGTAGCAGGCCCGACGGATCTTCCGTCAGCATGTCGTAGCTTTCTCTTCCGGCTCTCCGGCTCCTCCGCCAGCTCCTTGCCCTTGCCGATGACCTCAGCTCTTGGCTGTGAGACAGGGGCGGAGCCGCCTTCGGACAACCCGGGGATCGCCAACCGGGTAGTTGATCTTCTCTCGACGACACCAAGGTCGTCAAGCGCGGGCATCTTTTGCCGGAGCTCCCTGCTGAACTCAACTTCCACGTTCAGAGGGAGGAAAGCCGGCGGCGGAGTCAAGTAATCTCCGTCAACATCGATGCCGTGCTGGAATTTCTTGAGGTGAAACTCCAAGGTCTTCCCCACCATGCTGGATTTCAACCCGGTCTCAACCCGGTCCTCGTCCATCACGCTGTTGAGGGCCCAGGCGAGCTTCTCCCTCCTCTTCAGCGGCGCCCACCTGTTGGACAGGAAGTTGCAGAACACCGCCTGGGGAGTCAATCCTCCCTCCACACATTGGTGGATCCTGGTCAGGACAGGGTCGAAAGCTGCCGCCAGCACCGGAACTTCGCTCCATATCGACGTGTCAATACCGGGCAGACCGTCTGGCAACTCCAACCGCTCATGCTCCTCCACCCGGACGACTACCCAATCTTTCTTCCAATCATCCCACTTCCCGGAAGGGAATGACCGGAGGTACTTGAATGGGCACTTCTTGCGCTTCACGAAGTAGTAGAAGCCAAGATACTCATCGCTTCGGCCGGTGGTTTGGACGGTGAAGAAGGTTCAGAAGAGCTCGATGCAGGGAGGGATGCCCACCCACATCTCGCAGAAGTGGACAAAGATGGACACAAGGAGAATGGAGTGAGGGCCAAGGTGGTACAGCTGCAGACCATAGAAGTCCAGCAGCATCAAGAAGAAAGAAGAAAACGGTGGGATCAGCCCCACCATGGCGTACGAGGAAAAGTACACCATCTCGCCAGAGTGCTCCTTTTCAAAGGGGAGCTCTCCGCCGGCGCGGACCGAGCGGTTGAAGAAGTCCGAAGACCACCCCATGAGGGCCCGGACCTTCTTCAGATCGCTGTCCGTCTTCAAGCGACTCTCACGCAGACCCAACTCCATCGCAGCACAGCTAGGCAAGAGAAGAGGAGCAAAGTACAAGTCGGGAGTTTGAGCGCGAGAACAGATGGGAAGCGTAAAGAACTCCCGACGGTGCGCTTTCCTTCTTAAGTAAGCCCTCGCAACGCTTGGATGGAAACTGCAGGAGAGTCAAGGATACTACTCAAGAATTCAACCCTGCCGATGACAAGAGGGCCCGGGACCACCCTGACGATCAAGTCGAGGCTCTTACCCAGGCGAACAGTTGTCATCACGAGGCGGGAAACCCAAAGGCGGCGAACTGACAAGGCGCGCGGAACCGGTACGGTTTTCGTATCGGGAACCGGCGACCTTCAATTGCGAGAGATCCGCACGTCAAAGATCTTATCTGCCGCCTGAGGTGCGCCACGCGTCGGGATTTAACCGTAAAGCCCCGCCAACGGCACCTCCGAAGACCCTTGAAGACCCAGTTCAAGAGTCGCGAGTATGGACCCACCTCCGACGGAATGACTTCACCCCGGTGGCTTTCCCCAGAGGTAGGTCCAGGGGGCCACTGTCGGTACCCTAAAAACCATACACCCCCTGAGGTTACAAAGATCTCAAGGGAAGGACGTCTACTCAAATTGAAGATCCTCGGAGGCCCACTTGTCAGACATAACCGGACCTGCTTCTCCAACATGGTTAACCCCTAGGTTGCCACGTGTACTGCCAGACCGGAGCTACTACCCACAAGGGTGAAGCTCCGGGCTAGGTACCGAAACGGCACCTCCGGACTTAACCCCAGACCGAGAGAAGCTCCGGACCTGACATGTGTCAGGCCACCCCGGAGCTTCCCGCTTCCCACAAGCAAGCTCCGGAGCTGCCACGTGTCCAAACGTCGGAGCTGGCCGCCTCAAACCACCGGAAGACATTGTAACGACTCCGGACCTCCAAAAGATAGCCGCGGACTTCAAGACTCAATTAATTGTCATTAATTCCATGTTAATGACACTTAATTGGATAATCTTAACACCTGTAACGACACTGTCGGGCCCCGTTACAGGGTTATTAACAACAATTAATCGTGTATCAATACTAGTAACCACCGGGGCCACATGTCGGGCCAGGCTAACTTGTAACGGTTTGTCCTTGTACTATAAAAGGACAGACCGACGATACACGAGGAGGCTCTCGAACGCTCTCAGGCACACACGCATTGACGTGAGCTTTTCTACATAAGCTAATACAACATCACACACCCGTGGAGTAGGGTATTACGCTCAGGCGGCCCGAACCACGTAAACCACTGTGTCTCTCGTGTCCAATCGTGATTCACCTTCTTGAGTCTTCGCGCGCCCACACCGAACTACAAACTCCTTCAACACTTTAGTAGTGTCAGGAGATCTGCCGACTCCAACAGTCGACAAGCCTCTTCACTGAGAAATTCACTGGACGTAATGTGAGAGATCACATACTTAGGATGACAAGCATAGCTACTAAGCTTAAGACCATGGACTTAGGGGTGAAAGATGAATTCCTTGTGCATGTAATCTTCGCCTCACTTTCAAAAGATCATTTCTTCCTCCCCAAGATGTTTGATCGGAACACCTAATCCCAACAGAATTTGATTGTTGGGTGCCCCCCCAGGGCACCTCCTCTCTATATAAGCAAGGCACCGACACCCTAAGTCCCAATCCAATATAAGACACGCCTAGCCACCAGAAACATTATAAGCTCCGCGCTTTCGAGGAGGGAGTCTCGGGAAGGTCTTCCCCACGTGTTGCACGCCACCGTTGCAACACCTCTCGTCGCCGGCTCTACACTAACGTCGGTGGAGCGGCTGTGCCCTCTCGACAGACTTCATGGCGTCCAATTCATCTGCTGCAGAAGGTATGTTCATCCCCTCAATCCCAGTAGATTAGGAATTGATTGGTGTTTTGCTTTCTGATTCTTACTTAGGCCGATCCCTAATCTCCAATTAGGGCTAAGCACTTATCTCAGATTCTATCAGGCCTAAGAACCATTCTTCAATACCTTGTCGAGACTAAACCTCAGTGTGTCGGATCGGTGCCAGACGAGCCGATGCCAGTTTGTCCCAAACCTCCAACGAGTAGGAACATTTCATGAACAAATGATTCACCGTCTCCACATTCCGTTCACAGAATTTACAGAGGTAGTCATTTGGCCAACCACGCTGTTGTAGACCTGCCGCTGCCAGATTCTATCCTGTACCATGAGCCATATGAAAAATTTACACTTCGCCGGAGCCCATGTTTCCACAGCCTGTACGGAAGATAAGATACGGTCTAACCATGGAATTGCAGAAGATACGCAGATTTGGACGTGTATATGCCGTTCTCAGTGTAGACCCATGTAACACCCATATTTCATGTACATAAATTGCTCAAATCCTTGATCATAGTTGTATGCATTTTTGGGTGATTTTTGAAGTTCAATCGTGTAGAAAAACGATTTAAATTGAATTTGAATTCAAATCAAAAGAAAAGAAAAGGAAAAAGAAAAAGTTAAAACCCTCCCTGGGCCGACTTTTCCCCTCTGGCCCAATTCCCTTTCCCTTCCCCGCCGGCCCAGCCGAACCTCCCCTCCCTTTTCTCTCTGCACCACGGACCCCACCTGTCGGCGCCTTCCTCTTCCCTCTCTTCTTCTCCCGCGCGCAACCGTCGCCCATGCAACCGCCGAACACCCGCGCCCACGTCGTTCCACCCCCGAATCCACTCCTCCCCGGCAGTTTTCGTGCGCCCATCAAAACCGCACACCCCCTCTGCGCTTAAGAGGAGCCGGCGACCCCATTTTCCCCCTTCCCCGAGCTCTCTCTCTAACCCTAGCCCTTCACCGTCGGTAAGTTCTCGGCGCTCGCGTTCCCGTCGCTGCAGCCCCCCTGCTCCCCACTTTCTTGCCCTCACGTGCTCACCGCTCCACCAGGAACACGCCGGGCAAGAGATCGAGGGGAGATCACCGAGGTTTCACCGAGCTCGACGTGCACCGACGTCAACCACCGCCGTTCCTCGTCGCCGACCCCTCTCCAGCCGAATTCAAGCCTAGCTACTCCCCTAGGTGAGTTCTCTGTTCTCCCGTCTTCTGTTCCATGTCCTCAGCACCTTGTTTGGGCGTCTGTTTCGCCGTTTTGGCCGCCTCCGGCGAGCTCGCCGCCGCGGGCGTCTAGCGCCGCCGCGCCGGGCGCCGCCGACGTCGCCAGAGGCGACGTGGCTCAACCGGAGCCGTCCATTCGCGGCCAACGGCTGCGATTAGATCGCAGCGTACCGGTTCGCACATTAAATCCCAGCCATCCACTTAAGATCCAACGGCCTGCATTCAAAGCACCTTTTCCCGCCGCCAGCTTTACACCCAGGCCCCTGCAAACTTAGTTGCTACCCCCTGTACTTCTCTGTAATTCGAATCTAGCCCCCAGAAATCACAGACTAGCCCCTGGATCCCTAAAAATTGGTTTTAATCATTTAATTAAGCATTCTAACCCCTGTAATTTTGTAGAATAATGTATTTAGACCCTGTACAGTGTAGAAAACTATTTATTTAGCCCCTGGACTTTTATTTATTTGCTTAATAGGGTTTTTAATTGTATTTGAGGTGTAGAAATTAGATAAAAATGGTAATTAAGTGTAGGAATGTTATGAAAAATTGTTATAAACTATTTTATGCTGTGAATTAATTGTAGTGTTCAGATAAAATATATTTGGTCCATGGAATATTTATTATAAATGTTTTAAAATACATTTTTGCTATAGAAAATTCAATAAAAATGGTTTTAGGCTATAATAAAATCCCAAAATTGTAGGAAAAATATAAAATGCATACTTTAGCCATGTTAAGTGATAAATACCTCGTAGGGACGCATTAGTGTAGGATTTTGTGCTTATGTGTATGTGTGATGTATTGTTTTGTGTGCCTTTACTTATTTAGCTTTATTCTATTATGCCATGCTTGGTATATATCTAGAGTCGTTCTACAACCCTAACCTTAACTTCCAAGACCAAAACTTCGTCAACTCTCAAGTCTTCAACGAAGGCAAGTGCCCTTGACCATCTTGTACCTATTTTAGGAATTTAGCTAGTTGCATGCTAATTAAATTGATGTCTTACTTCATGTTCACATGCCCTGTTCCTTACCATTCCTTTTTACCTGAAATGGGGTGGGAAGTAGATAGACTTTATTTATGCTTAGCCATGCTTAGATGTTGGGATTGGGATTTCATACAAATGTTCTATGCTCAACTTTATGGTTACTTTAATTTGGTGATGAATATACATAATGTTAGTGGATAGGAATCTGGTGGTTGGTTAGTTTTGGTATGGTGCATTTTGCACGAGACCCGAGATTGGGGTTTGTTACCACCGGATTCTAAGGACCGGTTTATGGAGGAAGTCACTAAGCTTTATAGTACCACCACGAGACTGAGATGGGGCAGCTTGGTCAATTAATTAGGTTTCTCCCGATGAACTGCTAGTGGTTGGATGGTGCGGGGAATGAGGCGGGTGATCTGCTCTTGGAACCGCAAGGCTCAAGAGGGGGCTCTGGGGCGGAGGGTTACTCCGAGAATCCTCAGTGGTGGAAACCTTAGAGGTCTAGCACTAGTCGGGAGTACCTTTGTAAAGACCATGTAGTGATCTCCTAGCCTCACACCAAAGGAAGTGTGAAATGTGGTTAGCTACTACGGGCATTCGGGGAGGTTCGCTAGTCCACCTGGCAACAGGGGATGAAATCACTACTTGTGGGGAAAGGGTACACTCTCTGCAGAGATTTGGTAAAACTGTCATGACAGCCGTGCTCACGGACAAGAGCGGCTTGGGGCCAGTTCATAATTAGTCTATGGTTGGGAAATGATGGTTCATTATGATTCAAGTACTTTCATTATCATTAATCATGTGTTGATTATTTATTGAATTATGATATTGATAATTGGAAGCTAAGGATAGGTTCTAAGCATAGTGCTAAGCCATATTTGGCCTTTCCTTGCTCTAGCCAATCATGTCATTCTCTTCCCGCACTTGCTGAGTACTCTATGTACTCAAGCGTTTAATTTTCCATTAGAATATGAAGAAGAAGAAGCTGCACCGGAGGATTTCTTCGTCAATCCGGAGGACTTGGCCTAGGCTGGCGACCATACGCGCAACGGCTGCCTGTGGAGATGAAGCTCCGCTTTCCTATCTTGCTTTCTGTAGTAATGAACTGTTTAGTGTTGTAATAGTTGTGGATCGTATTTGTAGACCTTCGGGTCATACTGTAAGACTATTTATGTAATCGAACATGGCATTGTAATGGTATTTCACTTTCGTCGACGCATGTACGATTCAACTGATCCTGGCGTACATGTAATTAGCGTCTGTTCATCGTTACGATGACCGGGCGTGACATGCACCTGGTCCTCACCCTGATCGAGAGGATCATACCGCAGCACCTGAACCGCAGCCCAAATATGACAGAATTCATGCAGCAGCGTTACGTTCAAATCGTGTGCGATATCCAAAATCCAGGTGTCCTCCGACAGAGCAGCCGCCACCGTTCTATTCTTGTGCTTGCAATGTCTAAACAAGGATGGAAACATGATCACCGGTGTAGAACCCTGAAGCCAGCTGGACTTCCAAAACAGTGTCTGTCTGCCACTGTCTTTGTTGCCACCGCAAACAAATTTTCATCCACTTTATCGACGGGAAGGTCATGCCATAACCATGTTTTGCCGGATTCTGCCATCTGATCCTCAACCACCGTAGCCTCAAGCCCTACTTAATTTTGTTAAGTCATTGATCCCAGCTCCGCCACGCATCTTGGGTCTACATACTCGTGCTCAGATATTCTACATTTTCCAGCTTGTTTGTAGTGCGTACCTGCCCACAAAAAATGCCTCCGAATTTTGTCCACCTCTGCCAGAAACGTGCTAGAACCTTCAGAGCAGACAGAAGACAAATCGGAATGGATCCGAGAACCGATTTGACCAGCTCACATCGACCTGCAATGGTCAGCATGTTCCGTTTCCAAGCAGCCAGCTTTACACTTATTTTGTCCTTGATGGCCTGCAAGTGCACGGGCCTGATCCGGCCTAGATGCAGAGGCAAGCCTAAATAGGTGATTGGTGAAGACAGCAACTGGCCAGGAAAGAATTGAAGCATCAGCTGTGCTGTTTCCTCTGAGCACCTAATTGGCAGTACACCACTTTGCTATGCATTTATCTTGACCCGGCGCCTTCTCCGGGTGTAGCTGTTGCAAGGTCACAAGTAGTTCTTCTTCAGAAAAGGGATCATCTAGACGGTTGTCTGTGCTGATCTTAGGCAGCTCCAACGTATCCCAGTCAAAGGTACATGACCTCGGTTGATTAGAGCCCATAACCCACTGAAAATGTTGCAGCGGGTAGCGGGATTTGTTCCATCTCAGAATGATCCCACGTAAATTGTCCGTCATCACCCGCCAACCGTGGGATATATTGTTTTAGACCATCCGCAGTGCGTACTGTAAAGCATACTGGATACACTGTTTCACAGTGTAATTTAGAGTACGTACTGTAAAAGCTGAAGGAGAATAGTGTATAGAGTATACTTTAGAGTACGCTGGTGCGGATGGTCTTAGTGCCCTGCCTGACGCCAGCAAGTGGAAGAATCTCGTGCAGCCGTCGTCCACTTTAAGCCATGTCTGCCTTGACGCTTGGCGCGCCCTCGCCTTCTGGACAGGGGCCAGGCCCAACACTCTAACCTTGAGCTCCTTCCGCAAGCTAACTTCTTCCGACGACAAGGTCCTATAATCTTGCGCCAAGTCCAGCTGTAAAATAACTTCATTAGCTATTTCCAGTTGTATTCTGTATCCACCGAACAATCGTGCACTCAATTGCTTCAATTTCTTTGCCACTCGATTGAGCTTGCCATGTAGAATCACCAGAGGGGATTGACCCAAAATAGGAGCGTCCCATGCCTCCTTCACCACTTCCAGGAAACACGGTGTGCGAGTCCAAAATGTTAACTTGAAAGTTGCTTTCCTCACCGGCCTAATCTGTCTGCCAAGGATCAGTGGGCAGTGATCAGACACGGAGGTAGAGAGTGGCTGCAAACATACCATGGCGTAATATCCACCCACTCCTTGTTGTAGAAGACTCTGTCCAACCGTAAAAAAAGCTAGGCCTGTCACGCTCATTTGACCACGTAAATCTTCTGTTCTGTACAGGCAAGTCCATGAGCTGACAGTGGTCCAACATGCGCCTGAACAAAGCCATAAGTCGGCGGTTGATGTTCAAGTTGTTCTTATCAGCAGCTTGGTAAATCTGATTGTAATCCCCAATACAGAGCCAGGCAACACCTGCCGGTTGCAACTCCTGAACTTCATCAAGAAACTGTTGTTTTGCAGAATCCTCTGTAGGGCCATACACCATGGTGATCTGGAATGCATGCTGGGAACCTCTGATCTGAGTCATGGCCGAGAGAGAATAGGACTTCAGCGTGGGCTGCGGTACCGACAGCAAGTTTGGATTCCAAGCCAATATGATACCTCCTCTGGTCCCCAGTGCCGGCAAAAAGAAGAAATCCTCCAAACACGGACCCAGGGTATCTCTACAGAGCTGCCCATCCACATTCTGTAGCTTAGATTCTTGCAAACATACCAGTGCCGGATTCGCAGTTTGGATCGTGCAACAGACAGCCGCCCGTTTAGCCGGTGTGTTCACCCCCCTTACATTCCATAAGAGAATGCGAAGTTGATCAGCCATCTGGTAACCTGGAAAACAACTGACATAACCAAATAAGCATAGCTACATGCGTGTGCCAAGCACAGCTCATAACACCAAAGCCGACACTAACACTGTTATTTGCTTAAATATACCTTGTTTCGGCTGGGAGTGGCGGGGTCAAGTTGGCTTTACTTTCCTTTGGAGCCGACCAGTATAATGATTCTAACCTCGAAGAGAGTAAATGTAACACCTTAAAAATTTCAACTTTGTAATCAACTCTTCCAATCATATTAGTATGCTTTTGACCTTGCATTTTGTGTGCTAATTCAAATTTAAAACGCTAGAGAACGTTTGAATTTGAAAAAAAAACAGAAATCAAATCAGAAAAGAAAAAGGAAAACTTGCGCCTGGGCCGAAACTGGCCGCGACCCATTTCCTCCCCCGCCAGCCCAGTCGCGCCCTCTCCCTCCCCTCTCTCTCTGGCCGCCCGGGCCCGCATGTCGGTGCCTCCCTCCCCCTCTCCTTCTTCCCCGCGCGCAACCGACGCCGCGCCCACGACCGCACCCCGTGCCCACGCTTCCCCTCACCTCAGATCCACTTCGCGCATTCGATTTTCGCACGCGCCTCAACCGCACCCTCCTCCGCGCTTTAAAGAAGTCGGCACCCCCAATTTTTCCCTTCCCTCAAGCTCCCAAAACCCTAGCGCCATTCCTCTCGGTAAGCCACCGCGCGTTCTTCATGTTCCCATGGAATCGACCCTTCTCTCCCATTCTTTCTTGACCTAACGTGTTCGCCGCATCCTCAGAAACACGCCAGACAAGCTAGCTCGGGGAGTTCGCCTTCGCGCCGTCGATTTCGCCGCTCACCGACGAGCTCTGCCGCCTTCCCTCGACGCCGACGCCCTCTAGACCTTCCCAAGCTCCGTCGACGTCTCCGGTGAGTCCGCGATGCCTCCCAGTCCGTTTTCCCGCACTTGGATTCGAGAATTAGGGTAAATTTCGCATGAACTTATGAATTCCAGCGAGATCGCCGCCGTCGGCCATCGGGCGCTGCCGCGCACCGCGCTGGCGTTGGCTAGAGCCGACGTGGCTCGACCAGGGCCGTCCATTCGCGGCTAACAGCCACGATTAGATCGCAGCATACCGGTTCACTCTATTAAATATGGGCCTTAGATTTAATATCCAACGGTCGACATTCAAAGCAATCCGCACGCCCGCTGTTTTACACCGGGGCCCCTGCAGTTTTGCGGGCTAGCCCCTGTAGAATTAGGTAATTATATTGAAACCTAGGAAAATTGCAATCTAGCCTTTGGACTTAGGGGAAATTTTGTATTAACTGCAGAATTCAAGTCTAGCCCCTGTAGACTTGTTTAATACTATTTCTAGCCCCTGTCCAATTAGGGAAATATGCAAGCTAGCCCCTAGACAATTTAGAAACTATTTTCAGCATTTATAGTATTTTCAGATTTACTTAAAATTGCAATAAAAATGGAAATAAATACAAAAAAAGTGAATAAAAATTTATAAAATTCAGGATAAATATTTAGACAACTTAAAAATATATTTTATTTCTGTATAAATCTAAATAATTCATTTAGCCCTTGAAAATTTTATAGAAAATATATTTAATTGAGGAGAAATCATATAAAATGATTTTAGGCCTAGAAATAAATATTGCATAACATTAAAAATTATTTAATGCATTGTCCTAATCTAAAATAATATAATAATCATAAATAATTATATTTGCATGTAGGAAAATCCCCAAAAATGTGTATTAAGCATAAAAATAATTGTAAAAGTGTTATAAAATGGTAAATCACATTTCTAACGCATAAAATTCACCTTTAATAAATATCATTAAATGAACTAATGCACATACACATTAAAATCTCTCGTAGGCACGTAATTGCGTAGACTTTTGTGATTGTGTGCTCATTTTTGTTTAACATTGTATGTAGTACTTATTGCATGTTATTCTCTTCGAGTAGACCCGGTTCCCGAGCCCAAGACCAACTTCCAAGAACTTCAGTTCGACAACCACTTCGAAAGAGGCAAGTGTCCTTGGCCATCTTGCACCTTTTTAAGAGTTTAGTTAGTTGCATGTTAATTAATATGAATCCTATGCTATGCCCTGTTGTTTTACCTGCTACCTTGTCGCTTGGGTTATGGAAGGGTGGTAATGGGATTTATTCTACGCTTAGCCATGCATAATAGTTGGGTGGGAAAACATTGACCATACTTATTACTCATGACTTATTATTATGATTATGACTATGATGTTGGAAATGGATTGTAGTAAATAGGAATCTGGCGGGTTGGTTTGAATGGTATGATGCAGTACGCACGAGACCCGGTATTTGGGGATTGAGCCTTGCCGGATTCTAAGGACCGGTTTATGGAGTAGCCACTAAGCTATACAGTATCGCCACAAGACTGAGTATGGGGCAGCTTGGTCAATTAATTAGGCCTCTCCCGATTTAGTGTTGGTAGTTGGATAGTGCGGGGAATCAGTTCAACGTATCTGCCTTGTGATCCGCATGGCTCAAGAGGGGGCTTCTCCTAGCAGAGGTAAAATGGACTCTAGGAGCCGGAGCGGTGAAACCTTAGAGGGCCGATTACTAGTCATGAGGACCTTTGTAAAGACCGCGTAGTGATCTCCTGGCCGCACACCTACGGAAGTGTGTAATGTGACCGACGGGTCACGGGCATCAGGGAGGTTTGCTTAGTCCACCTGGCAACAGGGGATGAAATCACGGCTTGTGGGTAAAGGATACATTCTCTGCAGAGATTGGGAAACTGTCATGACAGCCGTGCTCACGGACAAGAGCAGCTTGGTGTCAAATTCATAATTAGTATATGGTTGGGATGATGGTGGGATTCAGGGATTAGAAATACATATGTTCAATTACTTTCTTACTCATTACTTTTACTATAATTTTGATTGGGTGGAATCACCTAGTTATAGGTTGCTTAATGAAAGCTAAGGTATAGGTAATGCATAGTGCTAACAGCCATTATGAGCCTTCCTTGTGGTAGCCTCCATTTCATCTCTTTTCCCACACTCGCTGAGTACTCTATGTACTCAAAGCGATTCCCTCTCTCCCCCTCCAGACTATGAAGAAGAAGAAGCAGTAAATGAAGAGTTCTACGCCGATCCGGAGGAGATGTTCTAGGCGGGCGTACCCTCATGCAACTTCCTGTGGATTGGAGAAAGCGTCACGCTGCTGCTGTCTTCCTACTTATCTATATATTTGCTTTATTGTTGTTTATTTGAGACCTACGAGTTGTTGCTGTAAGACCTATTTGTATTTCAAACATGGCTTGTAATATGATACTATTTACTTTTCGTCTACACATGTATGAATGAACTGATCCTGGCATACATGTGGAATGCATCTGGTTAGCTTGTTTGGACCAGGTGTGACAGTAAACAAAAGGAATCATTCTTCAGTTTGTTCTTCATTGCTATCAATCTTTGGATGTTCATCTCAGGCATCGTTGTTGTCTGGATACAGCAAAATGTCGCTTGGTCTCTTGGATTCGGCATATCCTCAGTATGCCTTGTTATTGCCACAATTGCCTCTTTTATTGGAACGCCAACCTATAGGGTTCTGAAAGAATCAAAAGAGAGCCCAAAGATCAAATATCCACTAAATCATCTCGAATTATATGGAGAAAAATGAATACAATATGAACATCAAATGCTATCTCTCAAATAGCACAAGAACACTTCTAATACCTTCTCCTCCATCTTTGTTGTTGCTTGTCGATGCGGCCATCGAGCCAACAAGGCGAGGCCGCAAGAAGAACAACAGCGAGAGGCGTTTCCCCCTTTTCTTCTCTTGGTGTGTTGATTGGATTATGAGAATTAAGAGTGTTCAAGTGTGTATGTGTTTATGCATAAGCATTCCTTGTTCATACACTTGACCCTCTTCTTATACATGACCAAGAGACACAAGAGGGGGTCTCCCACCCTTAGGAATGTTGTGTCCCCTGATTAGGGACATAACATTCAGTGGGTTGTGGCCTTTCAATTAGAACACATGTGAATTTCGAGTTCAAACTGACAGTTACTGAAAAGACCGGACTAGTTCGGTCGGGGTCTGGACTAGTCCGATATCCTTACTAGAATATCAGACTAGTTCAGACCGTTTTCCCTTACTAGACAGCAACCGGACTAGTCCGGTCTCACTACCAGACTTGTCCGGTACTTCCAACATTCTCCCCCTTGAAGTCGAATCTGAAACTTACCAACTTACTTAATACTAAACTGAGTGTCCATTTTCTCATGTTTGACATATAGGGCACGACGCATCACAACAACCATTTACGTATTGTTGGACTCGAAGACCACAATACATCTCACACTTAAAAATGAACCTTACTCTTACTTCGCCCCTAAATATCCAGTGATCATACGTTCTCCCTTAAACTCATGCCGGCTACGTGTTCACTGAACATGCTGGGTGGAAGATCTTTTGTTAGCGGATCCGCAAACATACGCTTGGTACTTATATGCTTAAGAATTATGGTATGACCTTGGATTTAATCTTTCACAACATAAATCTTAATGTCGATGTGTTTGACAGCACCACTCGACTTATTGTTGTGAGAGTAAAATATTGCGGCTCATTATCACAGTATAACTTAAGTGGTTTTTCAATGTTGTCCACCACTCTAAGACCGGGTAAAATTTCTTTAAGCCAAACAGCCTGTCCGATGGCCTCCTAACATGCAATAAACTCGACATACATCGTGGACGATGCACTGACGGTTTGTTTAGAGCTTTTCCACGAAATGGCTCCATTCGCGAGGGTGAATATATAACCTGACATGGATTTATTAGTATCCACACAACCCGCAAAATCTGATTTTGAATATCCCACTACTTCAAGTAGGTCTGACTTACTATACGTTAACATGAGGCCTTTTGTGCCTTGCACATATTTTAAAGCTTTTTTTAACTGTCTTTCAATGATCAATCCCTAGATTGGTCTGATATCTGCCAAGCATTCTGGTCACATAAGCTAAGTCAGGGCGAGTACAAACTTGAGCATACATAAGGCGACAGCAGAAGCATATGGAACCGATTTCATTTGATCGATCTCATATTGGTTCCTGGGACACTGAAAGTTCCCAAACTTATCGCCTTTGACAATCGAAGTAGGTGAAGGCTTACTCTTATGCATATTGTACTTTCTCAGTACATTCTCTAAGTATGCCTTTTGTGATAAGCCTAATACCCCCTTATTTCCATCTCGGTGAATTTCTATGCCCAATACATAGGATGCTTCACCAAGATCTTTCATATCAAAATTAGAGGACAAGAACTTCTTAGTTTCTGATAGTAGATTGGCATCACTACTTGCAAGTAGTATATCATCTACATAAAGCATGAGGAAAATAGATTTCCCGCTCTTAAACTTAGCATAAATGCATTTGTCCTCCTCATTTTCTTTAAACCCAAACTTTCTTATTGTCTCATCAAACTTGAGATACCACTGCCTTGATGCTTGTTTAAGTCCATAGATGGACTTTCTTAAGTGACATCCCATATGTTCCTTACCCTTAACAACAAAACCTTTCGGTTCTATCATATAGACATTCTCATATAGATCATCATTAAGAAACGCCGTGTTAACATCCATCTGATGTAATTCTAAATTGTAATGTGCAACTAATGTCATAATGATTTTGAACGAATCCTTAAATGAGACAGGTGAAAATGTCTCATTATAATCAATCCCTTCTCTTTGAGTGAAGCCTTATGCAACAAGTCTGATCTTAAACTTATCAAAATTCCCTTCGAGTCACGTTTAATTTTGTAGACCCATTTACAGCCTACTGTTTTGGCTCCATTAGGAATCTCAACTAAATCCCAGACTTTGTTTATTTCCATAGACCTTATTTCATTCTCCATGGTTTTACACCATTCAGATGATTGAGGACTTCTCATAGCTTCTTCAAATGTGGTGGGATCACCCTCTATTTGAATCGCCTCACTCAAATAGATTTCATAATCGTCCGGAATAGCTAGATTTCATTCTTGTTGAGATATTCTTAGTTGCACATTATCCTCATTTTGAGGTTGTTGTTGCTCTTCATTATTAGTGAAAACGGGCTGAGAATGCTCAACCTCTCTTAATAATTATGTTGTCAATGGAGAACTAATAACAGGTGTTGAATCTTTACCAATAGGCACTGATGATTCAGTAGTAGTAGGTAATGAGAAATATGGTTCTTGAATCATAAGAGTGGGTATATAAACCCGCTTCTCTTCAAGATTAATTTCTCGTCTTACCGTACCCCCCTTGATCATGGCATCCTCTAAAAAGACGGTATGCCTTGTTTCTACATACTTAGTATATCGTTCTGGACAATAGAAACAATACCCCTTACTCTTTTCTGCATAGCTAATAAAATGACAACTTATTGTCTTAGCATCCAACTTACCAATGTTTGGGTTAAACATTTTTGCCTCAGCGGGACATCTCCATATATGCATATAACTTAATGAGGGCTTATGTCCTGTCCACAACTCATACAATGTTTTAGGCACCGACTTAGTAGGAACCTAATTTAGCACATGAATGGCGGTTTTTAATGCCTCTATCCATAAGCTAACCGGCAAATCTGATGGACTTAACATGGATCTAACCATATCCATTAGAGTACGGTTCTTGCTAAGGCTCGCCCGGTGTGGAATACTAGGTGACTACGCCATTTTCCTGTAGGAACCGAGCAAATGGTCAAGGTTCTTGGCCATACGGGGTATGACGACCGTAGTACTCACCACCATGATCGGATCTTACCACTTTAATCTTAGTGTTGTGCTGATTTTCAACTTTAGCCTTAACTATCTTAAATTTATCCAACGCTTCAGAGCATTCTTTAATCAGATAAATATAGCCATAGCGAGAATAGTCATCCGTGAAGGTTTTGAACGAATCAAAACCATCAACAGATACTACGAGAAATGGACCACGAATGTCTCTATGGATTCGTCGGTACCCGGTGTACCGGGTACCCTCGTGCACAAGCTAGAGCCGCCTAGTTACCCTGCCTCCCAATAGAGACAGGATCCGAGGGCGCCACATGTTCAGAAGACTCGGACCCGCTAGCCTCTGTGGGTGGTACAGGGTACCCACAAGACATCTCGAAGAAGGAGCTCGGCCCCACCTCAGCGACGAGCTCCCAGGCAGCCACGTGTCCAGCAGGGCGGGACCCGACCTCCTCCACGGAGGTGGGCTCCCAAGCTGCCATGTGGCCTGCAAAGATCGAGACCCGATCTCCCCCGCAGAGGTGAGCACCCGAGCTGCCACGTGGCCCGCGGGATGAGACCTGACCTCCCCCGCAGAGGTGAGCTCTCGATCTGCCACGTGGCCCGCGAGACGGACCTGACCTCCACCATGGCGGTAAGCTCCCCAGTTGTTGTGTGGTCAGTCCACTTTCCCTGAACGTATAGTGAGGAAGTTAAGAGGGCGGTGCACTTTGTCTCCGTCAAGACTCGAAGATACGTGGCTTCCCGAGACGCATGGTGCGACGCACGCCTAATGTCACGTACCGCTACGACCAATCGCATCACTGTGAAGACGCCGCATGCCTATCCCACTCTGCGAAGTGGGTAGCTTACGACATCAGAGACAGCTGGATGGGACATGTCCTGCCAATGTCAGCAATGACGCATGGGCAACCGACGACTCAGGAGGCAAGACGACTAGTCATCAAAGCTACGGCCAGAGGAAGCTTATGCGAGAAGCCTTAGATCTTTAGGATAAGATCACCCTGGGACCACCTGTTGGGCCCCGAGACCCCACTTGTAAGGCATTAGACCTTGTCTATAAAAGGCCCGGACCACCATCGCTCCAAGGACCAGACTCAGAATCCCCGATACACACACACACACACATATAGATTCACTAGCAATACAATTCACCGTGGAGTAGGGTGTTATGCTCCTTGCGGCCCGAACCACGTAAAAACCACTGTGTCAGATACTCTTTCGCTAGAACAATAGTTTGAGGCCTAAGCCCCATTGAACAAGAACCTCTACGGGATGCTCCTTAGCAGATTCGGGGGAAGTGTCACATTAACACTTCGACATTTGGCGCGCCAGGAAGGGGGATTTTTCCCTTAAAAAAGTGGTAGCGCTTTCACCACCATGGTGTTCATCAGGCTTGTGGAAGGCAGTTTTCGCGGCCGTCGTCTGGTGACCAAATCCGTCGCTCGGGCGGCACTCCCTGGTCCGTCTCGCCCCCGTGCAGGTACGACTGGCCAAAATGGCACGTCGGGGCACGCCCCGGCTCTATTGGCTCCACTAGCACCCTCAACAGCAAGCCCAGAGAGCGCTTTGGCTGCGGCCAGAGCTCTCCTCCACCACCCACCTTCGCTGAACGCCTCTCAGGGGGCGGCTCAGCAGTGGGTCCAAGACATCGACCACTTCGTCGTCGCAACCATCAACTCCCCCAACAGGGGAAGGCGCCTCGTGTTGTTGTCACGCACACCGTCTATCAACCGTCGCATCGCCAACTCCCGCTCCTCCAAGCCTATGAGCGTTAGCCAGCTCCCCAAGGAGGACCTCAGGGATGAGCTTGACCGTCGTCAAGCTCACGTGGATGGCCATGTCATCATCGAGCGGCAGCGAGAGAGGCAGTGCAACCTCAACATCGAATATGGCCCTCAATGCCCTGTTCACGAGGCGTCCTCCATCCAAGGTGCGCCGCAGGTAAACCCTCCGCCACCTGACCAGGAGTATGTCGGCTCGACAGCTCCCCTGCAATACTCGGTGCAGCAGAATGTGCAGCAACAGTACTTGGTGCAGCCAGTATCATTGCAACAACGCATGGCACAACCAGTGCCACAACAGTAGGTCCAGCAAGCGCCGCACGTCGTGCAACAGACCCCCTTGGGGTATGCTGTCCCATCTACCTCTCCGACGAAGCCTGTCGGAGGCTGCGTGGCGTTGGCTCCACACCTCCACTTCGCGATGTGGCCACACAAGTTCTGGCCACATATCCCAGAGAGGTTCGATGGAAGCATCAACCCAGCGGAATTCCTGCAGATCTACACCACGACGCTCCTTGCTGCAGGAGCGGATGAGACCATCTTGGCAAACTACTTCCCAGTTGCCCTGACTGGATCAGCCTGCTCGTGGCTGATGAACCTTCCTGAGGGGTCTATAACCTCTAGGGATGAGCTGTGCCGGTAGTTCACGACGAACTTCGGCAGCTCCTACACGCACCCCGACACCTAGCTCGACCTCCACGCCTTGCGACAACAACCCAAGGAGACGTTGCGATCATTCATCCAGCGTTTCTCCCAGGTACGCAACTCCATTCCCAACATCCCAAATGCCTCTGTCATGGTGGCATTTCGCCAGGGAGTGCGTGACCGCAAGATGCTCGAGAAGTTAGCCACACACAACGTGCAAGACGTCTCCGAGCTCTTCTCCATCGCCTATCAGTGCCCTAGGGCGGCAGAAGGCCACGACTGGCATGCTCAGCCTGCCCCCAGAGCAGGCGGGGCTGGCCAGACTGGAGAAGGAGCCACTACACCTAGTAGCAGCAAAAAGAAGAACAAGAATGGGGGTGGTGGCCAGAACAACCCGCTGCATGGATCCCCCATCACGGCAGCACTCGCGACCGGAGGAGGCAAATCCCCACGCCCAGAGAAACGCCCTCTTCAGCCACCTGCCACTGATGAAGAAGTCGAGCCCTGCCTGGTGCACATGACTCACAAACACACCTCGAGCGAGTACCGGGAGATAAAAAGATGTGCCGAACGCTACCAAGAGCGGGCGCAGCAGCGCCCGGACGGCACCCCCTTCCGCCAATGGGGGGGGGGGCAAGCAGAAGGTTGAACCCAAGGTCGTCAATTAAGAGGAGCTAGAGTATGAGAAGCAAGAGCGGGCCGTCAAAGTGGGACTTGGGAGCATCATCCCATACGACAACATCCACCTGTGGGTGACCTTCGAGACACCCGAGAACTATAGGACAGAGAGCATCCTCTTCGACGTTGCCGATGTCAGCCTCCCCAGCAAAGCCATCATCGGCAGGCCTGCCCTGTATTGGTTCATGGATATAGCCCACTACGGCTACCTCATCCTGAAGATGCCAACCCCCTCTGGCATCCTCAGGATCCGCGGAGATCGCACCGCTGCAGTGTTAGCCTTGGAGCAGCTCCAAGCACTCATAGCAGACCCAACACCTGTCCCGAGCGATGCTAGATCAAGTCGTCCTCCATCGAGCTTGCGTCAGCGCAGAGCATCTGCCGCGTCTCAGCGGCAGCCCTCCGGCAGCATCGACACCTCCGTCAAAACTGCCAAGACTAGTCCCGGCTCTGCTCGGACCACTCGCAAGAAGAGCGGTCAAGGTAGGAAATAGAGATGCTCGCTCATTGCCCCTCTAATTAGTTGTTGACAGCAAGGTTTCCCGCCAACCATTGCAGCTACCCATGGAGCTTTGGGCACCCCTATTGTAAATACTAGGCATAGTAGAACAGTGTAA
This sequence comes from Tuctoria greenei, assembly GCA_036927565.1. Taxonomy (NCBI): domain Eukaryota; kingdom Viridiplantae; phylum Streptophyta; class Magnoliopsida; order Poales; family Poaceae; genus Tuctoria; species Tuctoria greenei. Next base: position 9,330,521 of record JAYESD010000007.1, read on the forward strand.
AGGATTTCGTAGGGCTTAGGAGCAACACTAAGGACAACTGAGCACCGGGAGGTCAGGTCTAGAGTGTGCAGCCAGCTTAGCTTGGTTCTGAACCCTAAGCCTGTGCACCCTGCCACCCTCATCATACGGAGGCAAGCCATTGCCCTCTTTTGTAAAACCTTGTCTCCCCGTATGAACTCCTATAAAAAAATCACTATTTTACTTTAAAGGTTTTTTAAAAACTTTGTCCATTTACTTACACATTTAAGTTTATGAACATGCTATACTAGACTTGTTTATTGCGTATAATCTTTATATGCATGATTATACACTCTGTAAATCACACATGCAGGAGTCATGTAGTCCTAATACAGGCGGGTCTGCTTGAGGTACCTGCAGTGTATGAGGGGTTCTTCTGGCCCCTCTCATCATTAGGGCCCTGTGACGTCAGAAGGTTCCCCAGGAAAGGCCTGTGTAAACTGCTTAGCCTGGTCCTGTACCCTAAGCATACAAACCCTGCCTCCCAGTGCTACGACCAAGTACTGGAGCCAGAAAGCTCACATCTTGAGGACGACAGGAGGTGGACCCCGGAGCACCAACGCAACGAATTACCAAGGCCCATTACCCAGGCCCAGTGAGTCAGCCCAGGACAGTAACACATGAAAAAGCTAAGGGAGAGCTACAGGTAAACCAACGAGCAAACTATTCCACCTTGCTTCTATCATATGTGCAGAACAACCCGCCCCAGCGTCTGACAAGGGGTTTGCCGTCGACGTCTACACGACGATGGTGGGCGACACCAGAGCATCCAGCTCTGGCACCTCCCAAGGGACCCGCCGTCGACGTCTGCGCGACGAGGGTGGGTGATACTGGAGCATCCAACTCCAGCACCTCCCAAGGGGCCCGTCGTCGACGTCTACACGATGATGGTGGATGATGTCGAAGCATCCAACTCCAGCACCCAGCAAGGGGCCTGCCGCTGACATCCCAGCACGCCGAAGACGGCAACAAGTGTGGATAAGTGAGTAAACTCTCCTGCCCCACTCTTGTTGCTAATAGGGTTCTCTTGTGATAGCCTATAAACCAGGGACCTGCCGTCGACGTCCCCACGACGATGGTGGGTGATGCAGAGCATCCAGCTTTGGCACCTTGCAAGGGGCCCGCCTTCGACGTCTACATGATGATGGTGGGCGATGCTGGAGCATATAGCTCTGACAACTCCCAAGGGGCCTGCCGTCGACGTCTACACAAAGATGGTGGACGACGCTGGAGCATCCAGCTCCGGCACCTCCCAAGGGGCCTGCCGTTGACGTCTACACGAAGATGGTGGATGACGCCGGAGCATCCATCTCCTGCACCTCCCAAGTAGCCTGTTGTTGACGTCCCAGCACGCCGACGATGGCAACAAGCGTGGATAAGTGAGTAAACTCTCCTGTCCTGCTCTTGTTGCTAACAGGGTTCTCTTGTGATAACATGTAAATTAGGGACCTGTTGTCGATGTCCTCACGACGATGGTGGGGATGCTGGAGCATACAGCTCCGGCACCTCCTGAGGGGCCTGCCGTCGACATCTACACGAAGATGGTGGATGACGCCGGAGCATCCAACTCCAGCACCTCCCAAGGGGCTTGCCGTCGATGTCTACACGAAGCTGGTGGACGATGCTAGAGCATCCAGCTCCCGCACCTCCCAAGGGGCCCACCGTCAACGTCCCAGCACGCTGATGACAACAACAAGCGTGGATAAACTTGTCTTATGGCAACACCAACAATCTTATTATCAATCTTAATTACACATTTGTCTTTGCTAAACTGGCAAACATAACCATCATCATCTAAGCATGATAACAAGATTAAATTTCTACTTAAAGTAGTTACATATAATACATCCTGAAGTGTAAGTAGAAAACCATTTCTTAATACTAATGGATAATCTCCAATGGATTTCATTTCAACTTCATGGCCATCAACAACTTTAATGGCCATTTCCCCTTTTTCTAGGGTCCTCCTCATATTTAACCCCTGCAACAAAATGCAAACGTGCACAGTGGCACCTGAGTCAATCCACCAAGTAGATGGTGTATAATCTAAAAGCAGGGATTCATCAACAAAGGTCACAAAATCATTACCATTTTTACAACACCATTTAAGAAAGCCTATGCAATCTTTTGATGGTGACATTTGTCTAAACAAAAGCGACACTGATCTTTATCCACTTTCACATCCTTATTGTAAGGATGGCTTTGTGGAGACTTACCCTTATCTTTATCATGGTGAGAAGAACCATGATACTTAAAAGATTGCTTAGAAGAATAATTCTTCTTAGCCTTACCTTTTCCCTTCACGTAATTAATAGCATCATAACCGTGAAGGGACTTAATCCTCTCTTCCTCCTGAACACACATAGCCATGAGTTTTTCTATGTTCCATAGTTCAGGTTGAGAGTTGTAGTTGTTGACAAAAGTCTCAAATTCCTTAGGAAGTGAGGCAATGATGAGATGCATAATGAACTCATCTTTAATCCCCAGATCCATAGGCTTAAGCTTTGCAGCCGTATTGTCATCCTTAAGATATGCTCACGCACACCACCTCCATGATACTTTTTAGTAACAACCCTCTTGATAAAAGTGCTTGCAGTGGCCTTAGAAGAACCAGTGAACTGATTCTCTATCCTTTGGAGGTATTCAACAGAAGTTTTGCATTCAGTGATTGCTCCCCGAATGGCCTTAGTTATAGTGCCCTTAATCACCATCAAACATTTCCTGTTTGATTTCTTCCACTTATAACAATCAATGTCATAAGCCAATAATGCAGTAGTATATTCTTTTATCCTCACAGCAAAGGCTTCCTGAGTTTCATCAGCCTCTCTTACTGATTCTACTGGTGCAACCGGATATGGAGTAGTGAGAGCCAAGTCTATGTCAGAGACTGCTAAAGCAATCTCCAACTTCTCTCGCCATCTCCCATAATTGCTTCCATTGAGTGGATCAATAGAAGCGATGAAACTCAGTGTTGAATTCGCATTGGAGGAACCTTCATAATCAAAAGACAAAATCAAGAAGAACGCATAGATGTTAATCATAAGAAAATGATGAGTTTTGTCTTTCACTTTGGTTACTTGACCAAAACTCAACATTTGAGAATAATTAAATATCAACATAGTAATTTATATTTCGCTTTGGTTACTCGACAAAATTACTATGTTCTTAGAAAATGAATGTCATTAATGCCTTTCGCTTTGGTTACTCGGCCAATAATGACATTAAAACTCAATATTGAAGAACAAATGAAATACATAGTAATTTATCTTCCGCTTTGGTTACTCGACCAAATTACTATGTACTTAGAAAGAAAAATGTCATTAATGCCTTTCACTTTGGTTACTCGGCCAATAATGACATTAATATATCTTAAAAACATGATAATTCTATTTTCACTTTGGTTACTCAATAGAATTCCATGCAACTTAAATTGACATAGCAATTTATCTTTCACTTTGGTTACTCGATCAAATTGCTATGACAATCTAAACTTAATTCACAGCGGAAGCTTATTTAAATAAGCAAACTTAATTGTATAGCACATACTAGTACACACATGGCCGGACTAGTCCGAATTCTTACATTATAGTTTTTGGACTAGTTTGGTCCATACGCCGGACATGTCCGAACTTAAAACAGAACCATGACTGGACAAGTCCAGTGCCGTTCCAAAAACATTGATCTGTTCTTTATTGAACTTTTCGAGTTCGGTCCGTTCTATTCCGGACTAGTCCGGCCAACCCCAGAAAAGTTTCATATAAAAATCCGGAAAATTTGGAAATACCCAAAAGGGAATCTTAATCTTGCCATCTTACCAAATTAACTTAATTTTCACAATGGATTTCAATCCAAAGTGCTTAATTGGTTTTCAATCAGTTGAACGCGTCAAAACGTCCTGATCCAAAAAACCTAACCACTTTATTGTGGCACACCGGACTAGTCCGGCCCTTAGACCGGAGAAGTCCGGACCTTCAAAACTTTCAGCGAAAAACTTCGATCAAAACTCAATTCGAAATGATTAGTGGTCTAAATGGCTCTGATACCATTGACAAAATCAAAAGAGAGCCGAAAGATCAAATAGCCACTAAATCATCTCGAATTACATGGAGAAAACTGAATACAATATGAACATCAAGTGCTATCTCTCAAATAGCACAAGAACATTTCTAATACTTTCTCCTCCTTCTTTGTTGTTGCTTGTCGATGCGGCCATCGAGCCAACAAGGCGAGGTCGCAAGAAGAACGACGGCGAGAGGCATTTACCCTTGTTCTTCTCTTGGTGCGTTGATCGGATTTTGAGAATTAAGAGTGTTCAAGTGTGTATGTGTGTATGCATAAGCATTCCTTGTTCATACACTTGACCCTCTTCTTATACTTGACCAAGAGACACAAGAGGGGGTCTCCCACCCTTAGGAATGTTGTGTCCCCCGATCAGGGATATAACATTCGATGGATTGTGTCCTTTCAATTAGAACATATGTCAATTTCGAGTTCAAACTGACAGTTACTGAAAAGACCGGACTAGTCCGGTCGGGATCCGGACTAGTCCGATATCCTTACTGGACAATATCGGACTAGTCCGGTAAGGGTCCAGACTAGTCTGGTTACCCTTACTGGACAGCAACCAGGCTAGTCCGGTCTCACTACCGGACCTGTCCGATACTTCCAACAGGTTCAACTTCCAAGTGGAAGCCCGCTGAAGAGTATTGTAATCCTATTTGTTGCCTCCTTTAACTAGAGAAAAGTGGAGGTTCTTGCTAATAGCTCACTGTTGTTTGAAGGGGATTATACTGACTTAAGCATCATGTTCCAAACAAATTAGCACATACTGATGAATTCAGTTATGTTTATCACCTTTTTTCTTGATATGGAATTGGGATTCCAAGCTAGTTCTTATTACCGGGAAAATAGCTTGCAATTTATCGTCTGTAGATTGATTACCTAATTGCCAACAAAGTTGCTTATTTGGAAACCTTCCTTTACCTATTCCCTATGGTCATGAGTTAACTTGAAATGGTCCTAAAATGATGAATTGTAATGCGACTAAAGTGCAGCATATAGGCTCTTTCTCTTTAAAAGTTACCCTAACCAACTGAGTTAACTCCTCACTGTTAAGTGCATTTTTTGTCATTCTGTTAAATTAAGTCTATTGCTCCGTGCCTTAGTACATGTTGTTCATCCTGAAGCTACATGTTTTATGGCTGCTCAACTGCATGCCCTTTTAGTGTTTTATTTAACACCATGATGCAGATTATCTTTTGCAAATTGATGTCCTCTTTTACATCCTTTTGTTGAAGTTGTGTTGAACACTAATTCAGGTGCTTAGATAAGGCTGCTGCTGTTTTGGAGGAATGGGCGATAAAGGATGTGTCATACTCGGTTTTATTAAGAATAAAACTAGCTGCAAAATACATCACTACAAGGATTCTGACCTGTTGCAACGATTGTACTGCAATGAATACTAAATCGTTGCAGTAAGCTTCGCTTTTTGCCATGATTCACTAGTTTGTGGCACTAGGATCTATCGCCACAGAACACAATCATTGCATTAGGATCTGTTGCCACGATTCACTAGTTCATGGCGTCAGGATGCTAATGCAATGGATCAGAATCGTTGCATTAGGATCTGTTGCCACGAAATACTGGTTCATGACGTTACAGCTTTATTGCCACGAAAAACAGTCATTGTATTAGGATCTGTTGCCACGAATTACTGGTTTGTGGCGTTACAACTTTATTGCCACGGAACACAGTCGTTGCATTAGGATATGTTGCCACGAAATACTAGTTTGTGGCGTTACAGCTTTATTGCCACGGAACATAGTCGTTGCATTAGGATCTGTTGCCACAAATTATTGGTTAGTGGCGTTACAGCTTTATTGCCATGGAACACAGTCGTTGCATTAGGATCTGTTGCCACAAATCAGCAAACAGTTGCATTTGGACCGTAATGCAACGAAACAGAATCTTTGCATTAGGATGTGTTGCCATGATACTTTGGTTCGTGGCGTTACAGCTTTATTGCCACGGAACACAATCGTTGCATTAGTATCTGTTGCCACGAATTACTGGTTCGTGGCGTTACAGCTTTATTGCCACAGAACACAGTTGTTGCATTAGGATCTGTTGCCATGAAATACTGGTTCGTGGCGTTACAGCTTTATTGCCACGGAACACAGTCGTTCCATTAGGATCTGTTGCCACGAGTCAGCAAACAGTTGCATTTGGACCGTAATGCAACGAAACAGAATCTTTGCATTAGGATGTGTTGCCACGAAATACTGGTTCGTGGCGTTACAACTTTATTGCCACGGAACACAATCATTGCATTAGGATCTGTTGCCACAAATTACTGGTTCGTGGCGTTACAGCTCTATTGCCACGGAACACAATCGTTGCATTAGGATCTATTGCCACGAAATACTGGTTCGTGGTGTTACAGCTTTATTGCCACGGAACACAGTCATTGCATTAGGATCTGTTGCCACGAGTCAGCAGACAGTTGCATTTGGACCGTAATGCAATGAAACAGAATCGTTGCATTAGGATGTGTTGCCACGAAATACTGGTTCGTAGCGTTACAGCTTTATTGCCACGGCACACAGTCGTTGCATTAGGATCTGTTGCCACAAATTACTGGTTAGTGGCGTTACAACTTTATTGCCACTGAACACAGTCGTTGGATTAGGATCTGTTGCCACGAATTACTGGTTTGTGGCGTTACAGCTTTATTGCCACAGAACATAGTCGTTGCATTAGAATCTGTTGCCACGAATTAGCAAACAGTTGCATTTGGACCGTAATGCAACGAAACAGAATCGTTGCATTAGGATGTGTTGCCACGAAATACTAGTTCGTGGCATTACAGCTTTATTGTCATGGAACACAGTCGTTGCATTAGGATCTGTTGCCACGAATCAGCAAACAATTTTCGCGTGCTCCTCGGCACAGTGCTGATCAATGATGTTCATTACTTTTTGCCTCCTGACGACTCAGTGGTGGACTAACGACGCCGATGATCCGTAACATACTCAACGATGTAAAACATCAGGTATTAACGCATCAACAAATACGAGGGGAAGAATACCAACGCACAGATTTAAAAGTACCGCAGGTGATTTTAACGCATGCGCTGTGCGCATTTAAGGCGCCTCGGTGACTGGCGCGCACGTAAGCTCGGTGCGCCCGGTCGCATCAGCCGCCTGTACAAATGGCTACGGCTTGAACGAAGGACGAAACCTTATGCGGCAAACAGCAACGTATAATACTTCCTCCGCCCCAACTCAACTCTATTTCTGTTTTGGTCGAACTAATTACCTTTGACAAATGATTTATATGGAATTTATTAACTTCAATAACATGTAGTACTAGATTGTATATTATGGAAATATTTTTCATGGTGAATCTAAAAGTACAATTCTTGTATTGTTAAAACAGATCAAAATTGCGTAAATCTGAATGATAGATTTGATGAAACCTAAGACTTCCCTTTGAAAAAGTTTTATATTGTATATCCCATATATATGCTACTACTACGTAAATTAGGGGTGGGCAAATAAACCGAGACCGATAAAATCGAGACTAGAACTGAAAAGACCGAAATATCGGGTATCGGGTACTTTTCGGGTAGCAAATATAAATAACTGAAAAATAAATGTCGGGTTCAGACGGATGAATTCATTGTTCGGACAGATGAATTCATTGTGGAGCCACATGTCACATACTTAATTATACTAAAAATCATCATCTTCGCTGTCATCCCCCCACAATGGAGCTACATGACCATCATTGGTATATGTATCGTCGTCGTCGTCTTCATTTTCTGATGCAACTGCATCTACCTCAAACCGATCACCTGACGTTGTCATTATAAGAGTGGAAGCATCACCGCTGGCTCCCTCAATGTCATTCCTAGCCCATGCGGTCGTATCCTCATTATTGATATATCAGTAAGCAGATCATCATGAAATGTCTCAGCCTCCATTGTCTCAGTCACATTATTTTCACTGTCTCCAGGGGGCATGGCAAAAAGGTTCCGTGGCTTTGTTTTAACAACTGTAGCCCATTTAGGATGCTTCACACTTGGAACATAAAAAACTTGTTCTGCTTGGGTGGCTAGAATGTAAGGCTCATACTGGAATCGAAACAGAGTAGTATCAACATCTATCATTCCGCATTGATCCTTTTTGTAGCCTCTGCTTTGGTTCTGACTGCTTCCAAAAGGCCGATCAAACCATTCACACTAAAATAACAGAACCTCTTGATTTTTTTCAAAATCAACAGCAATGATTTTCTTGATTACTCCAAACCAATCATGATCAGTGCCCCGAACAACAATACCACTGTTTTGGGTCCGTAAATCTTTTTCCACATCTGCAGTTCGAAAGAAGAAGCCATTGATGAATAACCGACTAAAAAAACGTGCCTGACGATCAGGTCCTCTAGATAATGCATACAAATAATCGGTTGCTTTGCCTTCTTTGTGTAATGTTGTAATCTGTACACATTAGTATAACAGGGGTTATTGACGACAAACCAATTTCAGAACACATATTTGTTCAATATTTCATCAAAGTGCAAACTTGCATGTACTTACTCGTTTCTGAAACCAATCAACAAACTCATCTCTATGGCGTTTATCAACATCACGAGAATGAATCTTTTTCAGCTCTTCAATATGCTCACTGAAAAGGGTACAAAATTAAATTAGCCATCTACAATAAGCCATATATATAGTATACAACATCTGAGTTATACATTATTACATGATCCATGGAGCGGCCTCTTCAACGTTAGTAATAAGATAATGCCTGATGTTATGTAGTTCCACCATAGTAAGTTGGTTCCATTTATACCCTTTTTTAGAATTATCAACTTCTGTAAATATGTTAGAATTATCAATAGAAGGTTCATTTGTAGCTGCAGCTTCATGACATTCTGGCCTATTACGCTTGGTGCTGATGTTATTCAAAAACTGACTACAAAAAGTCATACACTCTTCGGCAATATATCCCTCAGCTATAGAACCCTCCGGGTGAGCTTTGTTACGTACATACCTCTTCAATGTACCAAAGTACCTCTCAATTGGATACATCCATCTGTAAGAAACAGGTCCACCCAACCGTTCTTCTTCGCCAAGATGGGTTGGAAGATGTACCATGATATCAAAGAAATCGGGAGGAAACAACATCTCAAGCTTACAAATTGTTTCAGGAATTTGTTTGCTCATCTTGTCTAAATCTGGTTCCGCCAATTCTATAGAACAAATTCCAGAAAAGAATGTGCTAAACTCAATTAAAGGTGCAACAACCTTTTCAAGCAATATGTTACGTATTGCAATAGGAAGGAGCTTCTGAAATATAATATGGCAGTCATGAGTTTTTAGACCCGATACCTTACATGCTTTTATGTCCACACATCTCTTGATGTTTGAGGCATAACCATCGGGCACCTTCACATTCCCCAAAAACATGCACAAGGTGGTCTTCTCATCTTTGCCCAAAGTATATAATGCTGGTGGGACTGTGTACTTGCTCTTTATGAACTTCGGATGTTGATCTGGCCGTATACCCATATCCTTCATATCAAGACGAGCTTGTAGACTATTTTTTGTTTTACCATCCATAGCAAGCAATGTCCCCAATATGCTATCACAAATGTTTTTCTCAATGTGCATGACATCCAAGTTATGCCTTATTAGCAATGTCTTCCAATAAGGGAGGTCGAAAAATATACTTTTCTTCTTCCAATTATGCCATCTATTTTCCTCGGTGTGCTTTCTCTTATTATTCGTCGGTCCAAAACTCACTTGATCAAAACACTCGTATTGTTGGAGTACTTCATCACCAGAGAGTGATGTTGGAGCCTCTCTATTCTCTGCCTTGTTGTTGAAAGAACCTTTTTTTCGACGCCATCTGTGATCCTGAGGTAGGAAACGACGATGACCCATGTAACAATGCTTTCGTCCATATTTCAACCAGAAGGTGTCAGTGTTTATATGGTAGTATGGACATGCTAGCTTCCCTTTTGTGCTCCATCCACATAGCATTGCATATGCTGGAAAATTATTTATTGTCCACAATAAAGAAGCTCGCATGACAAATGTCTCTTTCTTTAAACTGTCATGTTTCAACACCATCAGACCATAATTTCAGTAGCTCATCAATCAAAGGCTGCAGATACACATCAATGTTGTTTCCAGGTGACTTTGGCCCAAGAATTATCATTGACATCACCCAATAAGACTGCTTCATACACAACCAAGGTGGTAGATTATAAGGGATTAGAATCACAGGTCATGTACTGTAAGAAACATTCATTACTTCAAAAGGATTGAAACCATCAGATGCTAGCCCAAGTCTTATGTTGTGAGGATCAGATGAGAAATTTGGGTGAATGCTATCAAAATGCTTCCATGCTTTCGAATCGGTGGGATGGCATAATATTCCATCATCAGTACGACCTTCTTTGTGCCAGCACATGTTTGATGCCGTTGATTCTCCCATATAAAACCTTTGTAGACGGGGAATAAGAGGGAAGTAATGTAGAACCTTGCGTGCTACAAGCTTCTTGGATTTTCCACAAGGTAAAGCCTCTCTTGCATCCCCAGCAGTACTATTTTTCCATCTTAATTCACCACATTTTGGGCAACTATTCAGCAGAGAATAGTCCTTCCGGAATAACACACAGTCATTGACACACGCATCAATCTTTTGGTAGTCCAGCCTGAGGTCACAAACAACCTTCTGAAGTTTATCAAGTGTATTAGGAATGCAGTGGCCCTTTGGAAGCGCAAATGAGAATAGTTCAAGAAACATCTTACAAGCTACTTTGCTCATACCAGTTAAACACTTTATCTGGTAGAACCTGACAATATAGGATAATTGGGTCAGCTGCGAACAACCTGGATACAACTCCTTTTTGGCATCATTTAATAAGTCATAGAATTTCTTTGCATCCCCAGTTGGCTCCTGTTGGTTTATAGCATTTTCTTGATCATCAACATCTATTGAAGTACCACCATGATCAGTGCCTCTAAGTAGACTGGACAACATATTTTGCATAGCACCATCATCAGAAATTATCTCCTCATTATTTGCTGATTCCTCAGCAATATTTTCCTGAACTCGTATTTCTCCATGGTGTATCCAACAAGTATAATCCAATAACATCCCATTTTTGAGCAGGTGTAAATGAACTCCCTTGCGTGTCTTGTGGAAAATATTACAACATCTCGTGCAAGGACAAGGCATAGTTCCTCCTTCACGAGTGCCCTGAAATGCAAAATTTAAAAATGACTTCATTCCATCCTGCCACTCCCTCGTATGCCTGTCTTTTCCCATCCATGTCTTATCTTCTGACATTGCTTCCTACAATTCAATGAGCCATCAGCCTATCCGTAAGAGGATAGATGTACAAGAACACATTTTGTGAGCAATTGTACCTAGCTGTTGTTACTCCACACGTTGCGGCCGGCGGATTCTCCTACAAGCGTGGCGGCTGGCGGATGCTCCTCCAAGCGTGGCGGCCGGCGGTTGGTCCTCCAAGCTTGGCAGCCGGCGGATGCTCCTACAAGAGTGGCGGCCGGCGGATGCTCCTACAAGCGTGGCGGCCGGCGGATGCTCCTCCAAGCGCAGTGGCCGGCGGATGCTCCTCCAAGCATGGCGGCCGGCGGAAGCTCCTCCAAGCGTGGCGGCCGGCGAATGCTCCTCCAAGCGCGGTGGCCCGCGGATGCTCCTACAAGTGTGGCGGCCGGCAGATGCTCCTACAATCGTGGCGGCCGGCGGATGCTCCTACAAGCGCGTTGCAGAGAGGGGGCGGGCGTTGCGGGTCGAAGGGTACCGTAATAAAATATTATTTTCGTTTCTTATTTTCCTTCTTCATTCGGCGTGACAAAAATTTTCCGCCGCAAGCAGGCAGGACGAAAAAGCTGGGCCGCTTGTTATTTGTGGGCTGAAACTGCTCTGATTCACTTTATATTCAAGCTGGGCCTTCGCGCATTCATGACGCTTGCACAGAGCCGAAGGCCTCGAAAGGTCCGATCCTATCACCGGATTTTCATGAGATCCTCAAGGGATGCTGCTTCCGATGTTTGGCCTCTTCATCCTCGCCTTCTTAAACCCCCCCCCTATTGCTTCCAGGCTCAAGTTCCCGACTGATTCCCATCCATGCTCCCGTGTGTTGCCTGAGAAGTCCTTTACCTCTGTTGTCGTAGCGCCATGCCTCGCAACCATGTTAGACGCGAGCAGGTACCTGCAGGCTCACCGTCCCTGCGCCCTCGTGAGGGGCAATGCACGGTGGTCAACAACTGCCTCATGACGATGAAGTTTATCCGTTTGCGCCGCCAGGCAGCTGTTCTGGGACCCAGAGGAGGTCGCAGCGAGTCGGCGCCCATGGAGATCACCCTGTCCATCCATCACCAACTTGAAATCCCGCATTGGGCTTTCACCGTGTCCACATTTGGGGATGGTGAGTTTCTGGTGCAGTTCACCCGTGATGACTATCGGGAGCTCGCCATCGAGATAGCAATCATCTCCATGCCGGATGATAACCACTACTTCCGGCCATGGATCTTTGGCGTCGGTGTGCCGATCGTCGGGTGGTTCTTCCACGTGCAGGTTGTCATCGAGAACCTCCCTCTACATGTCTGGTCTGCAGAGGGCATCAGACAGGTTCTGGGTGACATCTTCCTCTTTGATCACTTTGATGCTTCCACTTACCACTGGGAGTGTGCTGACCTGTGCACGATCGTTGGGTGGATGAAAGACCCAAGCCTCCTGCCTCGGGCCAAAATGGCCACCTTCTTTGCAGGAAGTGATGGCCAGACTAGGAGTGATAGCGGGCCGCCGGCGGAACCTTTCAACCATGCCATAGTGGTCCGGCCTGGCGGCCTCACGACGGAGCTCATCATCCACCTGGATCACTACCTCCACTATATGCCACCGGTCCACCCCAACTCCCCGGCCTCCTCGTCATCAGGCGACTCTTCTGACGGACACTCCTCGGTGTCCTCGAACTCTTCGGGGGACACCTTCCCGCGGCCGAAGAGATTCTACTGGTGGCGTGGGGAAGTGGATGAGGCGGATAAGCAGCTCTTTTAGTACGGCTACCAAAGTGTCCTAGCTCATGTGTTATGTTTCTTATGGAAACTAAAAATCCTTTACAAATCCTATCCTTCAAAGGGAGCCTATGTTTGAGAGGATTACGACTGGATTAATTTCCGTGAAAAGATTTCCTGTTTAACATTTCGGTTGTCCTTCCTTTTTTTCAAACATTTTCTTCCTCGTATTGTCTTAAATTTTTTCTTTCCAGTCCTAGCTACCGGCCTGTTGCATTTTCCTGTTACTACTACTTTACAGACCGCTTTACGGGCCCCGCTGTGGGCGATCTCCTGGCAACTCCACCGGTTTGGGGACAAGGAGGAATTTTGCCTTTTTAAAGGACCCACATTTAATCAAGAATATTAATTAAGAAGAAGTAAATATCTTCAAAGATGGTTGGTACTTAATAACCTTCAAGGAAGATTTTTATCTCATACGTGTATTACTTACAAAGTGCCTGAGATAATACCCGATACTGTTCTTCAGTTTCCTTATACCTTGCTTCTTTTTTTATTTAGATTCCAATATAAATACTCAAACATGTTTAGATTCTGCAAATTGTGTCCAAATTATATGATTCTTTCTTCTTCATTTATATAAAATTAACATCTACCGCCTGGACAAAAAATTTTAAAACTTGTATAGCTGACATTGTAATGTTTTGGTAAATATCAAATTAATTTCTACTCACATATTATTCACATTTGTGTATCTCGTAAAAAAAAGATCCTTCACTCAAATTTGTTTGTATGAACATATTTGTATCATTTATACGTGTATGAATTTTGTTAATTTTTTTAAAAGCATTCCAACATGTCAAACTTCAAATTATCCATCATTCTAACTAAATGCTCATATACATATGAGGCATTCATCAAATTATGAACACACATTGATTCAAAAAAAAAATTTAAATAAATCTGAAAAAATTCATAGAGGTTGGTATGATGAGTAAAAATGTCCACTGAAAAAATAAATGAAAAAGACATTATATTCATCAAGATAGAAAAATGAAAAATATCATTTGTTCTATGTTTTTTATGTTCTGACCGATTTCAAAAGATTTATGAAGTGAAATTTAATGGTAACCTTTACTTATCAATAATATTACAAGAAAGTGGAATTTTGCCTTTTTAAAGGACCCACATTTAATAAAGAATATTAATTAAGAAGAAGTAAATATCTTCACAGGCGGTTGGTACTTAATAATCGTCAAGGAGGATTTTTATCTCAGTCGGGTATTACTTACCAACCGTCTGAGATAATGCCCGATACTGTTCTTCAGTTTCCTTGTCCCTTGCTTCTTTTTTATTTAGATTCCAATATAAATACTCAAACATGTTTAGATTCTGCAAATTGTGTCCAAATTATATGATTCTTTCTTCTACATTTGTATAAAATTAACATCTACCACCTGAACAAAAATTTTTAAAACTTGTATAGCTGACATTGTAATGTTTTGGTAGATATCAAATTAATTTCTACTCACATATTATTCACATTTGTGTATCTCGTAAAAAAAAAGATCCTCCACTCAAATTTGTTTGTATGAACATATTTGTATCATTTATACATGTATGAATTTTGTTAATTTTTTTTAAAAGCATTCCAACATGTCAAACTTCAAATTATCCATCATTCTAACTAAATGCTCATATACATATGAGGCATTCATCAAATTATGAACACACATTGATTCAAAAAAATTTAAAAAAATCTGAAAAAATTCATAGAGGTTGGTATGATGAGTAAAAATGTCCACTGAAAAATAAATGAAAAAGGCATTATATTCATCAAGATAGAAAAATGAAAAATATCATTTGTTGTATGTTTTTTATGTTCTGACCAATTTCAAAAGATTTATGAAGTGAAATTTAATGGTAACCTTTACTTATCAATAATATTACAAGAAAGTGGAATTTTGCCTTTTTAAAGGACCCACATTTAATCAAGAATATTAATTAAGAAGAAGTAAATATCTTCACAGACGGTTGGTACTTAAGAACCTTCTGAGATGTTTATCTCAGTTGGGTATAACTTACCAACCGCCTGAGATAATCTTCTTCTAAGACGAGTTTGAATTACCAACCGCCTAAGATAATTACCTTATGATACCCGAGTCTGAGGAACACGATGAACACACTACACATTCATTCATTCACACAGTTGAAGAACACACAAGATGCTCATTCATTAACAATATTCAATCACGCATCTCACAAAAGAACACAAGATACACAAGTAATATTCAGTCACATAGATGAACAAAGATAGATTTCATTCATTAAAAATATTTACAAAATAGAAGCAACTAAAAACAACAAAGAAAAACTAATTAAATCCTACTCTTACTCCTACTCCTCTTCCTCCTCCTCGTCCTCCGGCGCCGGTGCAATAGGGGCCGGTTGCACCGGCTGCACCGACTGCACCGGCGGTGCAACCTCGAGGTTGCTAGCCGTCGCCTCCACCAGCGTTCTGCGGCCCTCGGGGCCAAAAACCTGGGCCATCATCATGAACAAAATGTTGAGACGATCAGCCACCCCCATGAGGGCGTAGAGGTAGTGGCCAATGGTACCCATTCCAGTATACTCTGGAAGGGTACCCAGCCCCAAGGCACTCATGGCGCGAGACGTATTGTTGTACGCCTCTCGTGCCATGAGGAGGCGATGTTGGGTGTTGAACCTCTCGGGGGAGCTGCAACATAGTTTCTTGCAAGGTGGCTCCTTCGGAGGGCTTGGCGGCGGAAGGTCGGCCATAGTGGTGTTGGGTAGTCAGAGCGGAGGAAGACGAAGAAAAGAAGAGGATTCAAAGTGAGCGACGCGCTTGTGGAGAACTAACGGGTGATAGCGCGTCTTTAAGGCCGCGCGGAGTGGAAGATGGAGCAGTTGGTTTACCGCGCATTGGAAGGTCGCGCCTCGGGGAAAAGAAAGGTCGCGCACGGTCGTCGAAACGTCTTCACAGGAGGTTGGTGAGGGGTCTTTATGTAGCCGTTCATCAAATTATGAACACACATTGATTCAAAAAAATTTAAAAAAATCTGAAAAAATTAATAGAGGTTGGTATGATGAGTAAAAATGTCCACTAAAAAAATAAATGAAAAAAGCATTATGTTCATCAAGGTAGAAAAATGAAAAATAGCATTTGTTGTATGTTTTTCATGTTCTGACCAATTTGGAATGATTTATGAAGTGAAATTTAATGGTAACCTTTACATATCAATAATATTACAAGAAAGTGGAATTTTGCCGTTTTAAAGGACCCACATTTAATTAAGAATATTAATTAAGAAGAAGTAAATATCTTCATAGATGGTCGGTACTTAATAACCGCCTGAGAAGATGTTTATCTCGGATGTTACTAACCAACCTCCTAAGATGTTTATCTTCTCAGGCGGTTGGTAAGTAAAACCCGCCTGAGGTAACCATCTTCTG
This sequence comes from Tuctoria greenei, assembly GCA_036927565.1. Taxonomy (NCBI): domain Eukaryota; kingdom Viridiplantae; phylum Streptophyta; class Magnoliopsida; order Poales; family Poaceae; genus Tuctoria; species Tuctoria greenei. Next base: position 9,347,070 of record JAYESD010000007.1, read on the forward strand.
AGACGGTCGGTACTTAAAATCCGCCTGAGAAAATTGGAGTCTATATATACCCTCGACAGCCAAGTGTTCGCCCTCGTCACTTCCAGGTAGGCCGCCGAGCTTCGCCGTTGCCGCCGAGCTTCGCCCTAGTCACTTCTAGGTACGCCCTCATCGCTGAAAAAGAGTGTCTCTTCTCGCCTGCAGCTACCTCGCCTCGCCTCACCTCACCATCCAAATCCAAGTGCCACACTTTGCGATTCTTGATACTAGAAAAGGCTGGAGGATTTTCTTTTTGTCCCTTGCTTCATCATTTATAGGTCTGGAGCTAGGTGCCTCCTAGTAAACCTCAAGAACGTGGTCGCCACTCTGAACGAAGCTAGCCTATTTAGAATAAGAAGATAAAATTTCCATTGCTGGTGAGCAACTTTAACATGCTTGTCACCCTCGCAATGTATAGGAACCTTTTGGTCAGTCGCCTTAAACCCTAGAATGCCTTACCAAATCCTAGAATGCTTCCATCTTTTTCTTCATGCAACACTTCATGTAGAGTTAATATGCCATTTATTAGATTTTTTGTCTTATTAGTTCTATCATGGAAAGCCCTAAGAAGACTGGTCCTGGTAGTAACAATAAAGAAGACAATATGGAGTTTACTGACTCCAGCAGTTCAGGCTCCTATCATAGTCCATCGGATCCTTTTCCGAATATAAAAATTAAAAAGACTTCAGTGGATCTAGACCCGGAATATGATCCAGCCGATGAGGTATGGATCACGAATCTTAACTTCAGCAGTTCAAGTTAATGTTGGTTGTCAAGTATACGAAGTCTTATAATTTTTTCTACCTAGATTAATCGCGAAGACAATGAGGTGACATCGGCTCCTAAAACCGCAGAAGGTTCTCCAATGGATGAATCCTCAACTTCACTCAAGCGGAAACGAGGGCAACGAGGTCCCAACAAGGGTCCATTGGACCGCATCATGTACATAACAAGGGTCGGTCCAGGTGGGCTTCCCCAAGAACCACTGGATTCAGTTACCAAGTATCGTAATGCATGCGGTTTTCTTGTTAGGGAGGTTGTGCCGATCACAACCGAGAATTGGAGGAAATTACCTGAGCAGACCAAGAATGAGTTGTGGGAAAGAATAAAGAAACAATTCAAGTTCCCGAAAGGCACAGAAGAAGCTGTAAGGAAAGCAACATTGGTCTCTTGCGGCAAGAAGTTTTGATGCTGGAAGAGTGAAATGAATGCTTATGTTAAGGCCGATAAGGTCCCTAGCCCGAGGAAGATGGGAAAAATCACACAAGCTCAGTGGCAAGAGTTTGTTTGTCAAAAGAGCACACCTAATGCTAAAGCTCTAAGTGCAACTAGGTCAGAGCTTGCAAAAAAGAACAAATACCATCATCGCTTGGGGTCTATTGGATATGCCCCCAAAGTCCAGAAATGGAATAAGATATTAGACGAAATTACCAGTAAGGGCAATCCTCACCCATTAGAAGGGTGCGATGAGCGAACTCAATGTTGGGTCTTTGCTCGGTCAGGTTTGACCAGCGAGGGCAAACTTGAAAAGCCCGACTCTCTGAATGAAGTAGAGGATAAAATGAAAGAAGTAATTGAAAAGCAACAGAAGGGTATCTTCAAGCCGAAGAGGGAGAATGACCAACTTACCGCTATCTTAGGAAACCCTGAACACAGCGGACGGGTTCGAGCGGTCTCTTCTCAAATGTCTTGGCTAGATGGTTTCCCTAAAGATAAAGACACATATAGAAGACGTGAGAAATTTAAGAAAACACTTGATGAAATGATTGCTCAAAAGGTCAAAGAAAATATGCAAGAAATAATGGAACAACTTAGACAATCGGGACAATTAGTGGCACCGAGTACAGTGATGGTTCCGGTGCAAAAGGAGCAATTAGTATCTCCAACTGCCTACCCTAGCAGTGTTGGTTCCGTGCCAGGCTCAGGGTCAACCCATAAGTTCCCTGTCGATGATATTACTAATGACAAATCTTGTCATCTTCTTGTCCCAACAGGCAGAGTAGGGAACAAAACCAAACAGGTTACCACTGCTATGGCAAAGCCTGATCGTGACTTCAACGGGAATCCACTTCCGTTGTATTATGCTGTGGTGCAAGTTCTTCAGATCATTGATAATGATTATGAAGATTATGAATAGACCACGTCACACCTGAGGGGATCGCGACTCTGGGGTAGGCTATCAACCAATTAATCCTTTGGCACCGACGCGATATCGTGTTGGACGATGAGCCAATTTCTAGCCCTGTCGCATCTCCAAATACTGCAACCCCATATTCTAAGGCGAAAGTGCATGAAGATCCACTCCCAGTCTAGGAAGATCCACTCCCCCTATGTCTCAGCAAGGATGATATCCAAGAGCAACAAGTTGGACAACAGCTTCAAGTAGTACCAGAGCAAGCTGTTGCTAGTAAAGAGCAACTAGTTGAGCAACAGCTTGAAGTAGTACTAGAGCCAACTATTGGGAGTAAAGAGCAATCAGTTGAACAGGTTTAACAACAAGCCAGTGTCCAACTTCCAACGACTACTCCTCGATCATCAGCTCCTATCAAAGTTACCTCATACGAAAATAAGAAACCTTCATCAGAAGTGTCAAAATATTTGGAAACTATGAAGGAAAATATTATAAAATCGAGTGTATATCGTTCTTCTCATGAGCCATCATTAGGAGATATCGAGGAGTGGGAAGAAGACGGTGTCATGTATAATCGGAGGATGGCTTTAGTTAAACCAGGAGTTCCAATATACAAGCTTGAGGATGTTCCTCCTGAATTTAAGAATGGGAAGCCGTTCATGACATCCATACAACTTAGCAAACAACCCGTCCAGCTCAGAAGAATGCATGAGTGGTACATCCTTGCCAGCACAAAATATGGTCTTAATTGCGTCACATTTCGTATTCCGAAAGAAGCATTCTGGAGCACTGGAGTGGATAGACGAGTCATTTTATTTGAAGAGTTGCATGCCCTTTTCCATCCGGGCATGCTCGAAATCAACCTGCTGCTCGTCTGGTGCTTGTAAGTGCTCTAATATTTTGTATTTGCTTTTCTTACTACATGCATACGCATTTCATGAGATTATAACAATTCTGGATTTCTTCAATAGGATGCAATACATGGATAATGAAAAGTTGGAGCACAAGACAGGTATCCTTGACCCTACTAGGATTGCAAAGGTGCTATTCGATGTCCAGGCGGATCAAGACTCAGCACAGTTCAAACACATGAAAAGAAAAGATTTTGAAAAGGCAATTGCAAAACTTAAGAAGGATAAAAGGACAGAAGTTGCAGCTTACATAGGACATGCGATGTTTAACTTTGTCAGAGACGGCAAGGACCTCGTAAAGGATCCATACCACTTCAAGTAAGTTCGACACATGACATTGAAATAGCAATTATTGGTAATTGTTAACACGTGTGTTTGTATGTTTGCAGTAATCACTACATAATGATCTTCATCAAGCCAACGCAGGGAATGGCAACAGTCTTGGACTCAGCCAATTTTTCACCAGATCGTTACAAAGATTTCCTTTCCATTTTGAAATCGTACGTTTATTCAATAATTTTAATTTACGCACATTTAGAATGTGTTGACAAGTTTTATATGACATTTATTGTATTACAGCGCTTGGTGGTTTTACGCGGAACGGCTTGGCGGTGAGAGACCTTCCAATACGAATGCATTGGACATTAAAATGTATTATGCTTGTCCAAAGCAGCCTGCTGGGAGTGTCTTATGCGGGTATTATGTATGCGAGTATCTTCGGACCGCCGGCGTATATAGAGTGAATCGTGAGGATGTAAGTTATCCTTAATGTCGATACCTTATTTTCTTACTTTTGTGTTTCATTTTCATTGTAACTAGCATAGTTTAATACTTATATTCTCTGCTGTTCAATATTACCAGAAATATTATTTTAATATTTTGATTCCAACTTCAAAATTCAATTGCTCATAGTACAACTGCTCCAAAAATACCAAATAAATTCATGTATACTCTCACTTTGATCTATACTTTGAGATTGTTCAAACCAATACATTCTAAACCTTGTTGTGTGTTATATTGTAGCACACGAAGAATCTAAACGAAGAATGGCCAGTTTGTAGAAGTATTCCTAGTGGAGGAGCCGACAGGATTGCTGCTGAACTCTGTCAATTCATTTGTCACGAAATTTTGCACAAAAGAGGGGAGTTCTTTGATGAGGATGGTGCAGCAGCTGATGTGCCAGAACTTTGCGACTATGCCAATAGAAACAGTTTTTAGTGAAAACTTGTAAACTTTGAGATGAATTGTATCTGTAACTTGTACATATGTATATTGTTTTAGTGAAATTGACTTCTGTGATGATAATATTGTTGACTTTTGTTCTGTGATGATATTATTGATTTTTTCTGTGATTATATTGAATTGATCTAGAAATTAGAAATAACAGCAGTAGTACTGCATAGGTTATACCTTATTATAGGCGGTTATTAACCAACGGCTAGGCATGTCTGTGAAAAACAATTATCAAAGATGGCTAGATACAAGTAAAGAACCATTTATGATAACCTAATTATCTCAGGCGGTTACTGTTATGGTAGAAACCGGCTACGGTAAATGGTCTTCACAGAGGAACAATGACATTGAGTTCATTAACATAAAACAATACTACTACAAAACAAGAAAAACAACATCACAAAACAAGAAAACCAACATCACATACCCTTTCTTCCTCGCGCAGAGGGCGCGCGCGCGACGCCGCCGTGGCAAGGCTCGCCAGGCCCGGAGATCTCGCCGCAGGCCTTTCCAGTGCGCCACGTAACTGACGCGCCGCACGAGGTCGCGGAGAAGTTAAGAAGCTGTGGTGCAGGGACGCGTGCGCGACGTTCCACATGGATACTGAAATCTCCTGCAGTACTGCAGGTGCATTAGAAGTCACTGACATGTGGGTCCCACAGAGCATAGGGCCCGCATGTCAGTGACCTCTAATGCACCTGCAGTACTGCAGGGGATTCGGTTCCACAAGAGAGACGGAAGGATCTCTGAAGATCGTCTTCCACAGTGGTTTAATTGCGCCGCACGAGGTCTGCAAAGAGTTCAATGCGTGGGAAACGAACCGCTCCCTCGTCTACTCCGCACAGACCATATAGGCGCATCATCAGTTATGTACAAGCACAAAACTTTTGCACTCCTTTCTTCTTCTTCCATCGTTCCACCTCCTAGCCCAGCGCCGATAGAACCACCACAGCCATGGCCAACCTTCCGCCTCCTAGCCCGCCGAGGCAGCCACCCTGCAAGCGGATATGCTGCAGCTCCCCCGAGAGGGTGAACGACGACCAGCGCCTCATTATGGTGCGAGAGGCGTACAACAGTACGTCTCGGGCCTTGGATGCCTTGAGTCTTGGTACCCTTCCCGAGTTTCCGGGAATGGATACCACCGGCCACCACCTCTACGCCCTCACGGGTGTGGCCGATCGCCTGGACATCTTGTCCGGGACGATGGCCCAGGAGCTCGGCACCGAGGGCCATAGTTCCCTGGTGGTGGCGACGGAGAGGAACTTCCATCGTGGTGGGGTTCCACCGCCGATGCAGCCAGAGCCACCGGTGCAGCTGGAGCCACCGGTGCAGCCGGAGCAATCGACTCAGCCGGAGCAGCCGGCCCACTCTCCTACTGCATCGTCGCCGGAGGAGGAGGAGGAGGAGGAGGAGGAGGAGGAGGAGGAGGAGGAGGAGGAGGACGACGACGACGACGAGGATGATGATGACGACGACGACGATGATGACGATGACGACAACGACGGCAACCACCACCACCACCACGACGACGACGAGTATGAGGAGGACCACTTGTCGTGGTTTGAGAAGTTGGGGGAGAGGGCGGAGGAGGCAGGGCCGGCATAGTAGTTTTAGGAGTTCTTGTACATATTTCTTTTGTAGTTTTAGGAGTTCTTGTACATGTTTAGCTTCAATTCTGTTCTTGTACATATTTCTTGTGTTTTGTAATATATATGTGTTCATTCGTGTCAATGAATACTAGTGTGTTAGAATTTCTGGATTTCAATCAAGTGAATGTGCTCTAAGTTTAGTGATGTGTTAATCTGTCACAAGTGAACCGTGCAAATTGGACAAAAACAAAAGATCTTAGGGTTTGAAGTCATCTCGATCTGTAATTGCAAAGCTAAAGGAGACAAACAATGACTTTAAGCGCGTCTCGCATCACTTTGTGATCGATGGACATCCGATCTGTCGCCCATCATTGTCTCCTATTTGGGTTTCTTATGTAGTGTAATTGGTTGATCATGTTTGCGGTCCGTGCATGTTAGACATAGCTAGAATTAAAACACCTCGGTCATGTTTAACAACACTAACATGCATGCATATATATATATATACCTCAAACCTCAGTAATGCGTACAGGACTAGGCACATGTTCACTGCATGTAAGACCTATGTGTGCTGAATACATTGGCTTGTAGTGAATACACTTGGCTTTGATGATAAAAGTTTTTAATATCACCAAAACACCTTTTTATCAAGGTCCGACTCTAGCTCCGAGCTACAGCAAGGTCCGACGATAGGTCCGGCTTGCTTTGGGTAGCTCCGGTTACGTTTGATGCTAGGTCCGACTTCTTGGTAAGGTCTGACTAGCTTTGGTTAGCTCCGGTAAGCTTTATCTTTAGCTCCGGCGTGTCTTTGTTAGCTCCGGCATGTCCTTGATAGCTTCGGCATATATTTGATAGCTCCGACATCCTTTTGCTAAGCTCCGACTTACTTTGTTCTAGCTCCGGTTTTTGGGTTGACTAGTTCCGACTAGTTTTGGTAAGCTCCGGGTCTAGGATCTACTAGTTTTGGTAAGCTCCGGATCCAGGATCTACTAGTTTTGGTAAGCTCCGGCGCTAGGTTCTACTAGCTTTTGTTAGCTCCAGCTCAAGCTCCGGGTTGCTCTGGCAAGGTCCGGAACTTGACTGCAGTGTTTCTTGTTAGCTCCGGCTCAAGCTCCGGGTTGCTCTGGCAAGGTCCGGAACTTGACTGAAGTGCTTCTGCTTTTCATTTGCAATGTTTCGTACTTGCTTTACTTATTAGGAAAGATTGCTTAGTATTCATTTGCTAAGTTTTTGGTGCGTTTGGATGATACGGTTGATATCGTTTCTAATGTGGTTTTGCAACATGCTTATGTGAGGTTCTCACGTAAGGTGTTGTGTTCGGAACTAACGTGAGTCAAGTCGAGGACTTGGGCTCGTATGGATTGGTTGTTTGTTCATGTGCAGGTGTTGCTTGAGTTCAAGTCATGGCTGGTGACAGGATCCATTGGACTAGTCTCAGGAGGAGATGAGGTTCCAACAACCAAGTTCGGGAGGAACTGTGGTTGAGCGGGTCAGGAGGTCACGCAGGATGATTGAATCAAGGGCAGTGCATATGAAGGTCGAAGGAAGGTGTTCACACGTATGCATGCGGTGCATGACGTGGCAATATGCTTCTAGAGACGGATTATGGAAGGAAGATCTGATCGGAAGGATCGGATCGTATCGGTTGAAGACTTTGGCTGCGGCAGAGTCGGTTATGGCTCGGTATGGGAAGTATCGAGTTAGGTTATGTTAGGATTTCGTGTGTGTCACGAAATTGAGTTGTTTAGGAATATGGGATACGTTCCTAAGGTGTTTGGAAGTCTTAAGATTGCTTCTATCTGCGTGTAGAAGAATCTTGAGCAGTTATGGTAAGTTCCGATTGTGATCGGATTAGGATTAGAGTCCTAGTTGTATTGGGATGGCCTAAGGGCTGGTTATATAAGCAAGGGAAGGCCAAAGCTCGATGAGACGACTTTGGGGGCTGTTCCTCTTGTGTTCTATTGAATAAAATTCATAGTTTGAAGGAAATTTTGTGCCTTGTTCGTCCGACTTGTTCCAGACAAGTTTTACTCGTCGAGTTTCTGGACAGCACTACCTCTCGTCGTGGTTTTATCATAACTCGAGTTTTACAGATTCAATTGACGTGATTCTTTTTGGGTTGTCTTCACAACTTGATTGTCTATCATCTGTCAAAATTTCACGGTCATTGGATTTGTAGTTTCTGAGCTACACGAGTTTCTTTGCAGCATTACAGAAACTGTTTTTCTCGGGTAGGTCAGATTGACCATAGTCTGATCTTTCGATCATAACTTGAGTGTTTCTCGATGGATTTGAGTAATTATTTTTGTGTTGTCTTCGTGACTTGATTCTCTCTGATATATATCACTTTTGTCACGGTGAAACACGTTTAGATTAGTCTTATACACGATTTCTTTAACAGATCGTTTTTCTACCGAAGGGATTAGGGTTTTATTGTTTCCGCTGCGTAAGATTTTTAAATCTACCATTCACCCCCCCTCTGGTAGCTTTTCACGTGCTCTTCAATCCTACAATTGGTATCAGAGCCACGGTGCTCTAATCTTTGTGATTTGCACGTGTTTTTGACTAATCATCATGGAGAAGCACTCCGTCAAACCTTGTGTGTTTGCTGGTATTGATTTTCAGGTTTGGAAGGCACGCATGGAGGCTTTTATCCAGGCACAAGGCTTTGCAATATGGGAGAAGGTGTATAAGCCTTATGAAGTGCCACCCAATGATCAAGTCACGGCCACGAACCTCCGGGACGTCGACAACAACAACAAAGCCCGAAACTTGATCATCCAAGGACTCACTCAAAGCGACTTTGATCGTGTCGCGCACCTCCGATCAGCATACGACGTTTGGAGAGCTCTCTGTGATTATCATGAAGGCTCCAACACAATCAAGGAGGTAAAACAAGATATGTTCAAGAAAGAATATATGCGTTTTGAGATGCAACCAGGTGAGTCGATCGATGACCTCTTTGCTCGTTTCAATAAAATTCTCAGCAACTTACGTAGTGTCAATGTAAATTTTTCTGATGCTGAGAATGCTAGACAACTTCTTAGTGCATTAGACATGACAATGTGGGAGATGAAAGTAACATCTATTCGTGAATCAACTGTCATGAGTTCTCTTACATTAGATGTACTTTATTCTAAAATAAAAACTCATGAAATTGACATCCTAGCACGTAAGAACCCAAACAAGTCTATTGCATTTGTCTCACAACGTGATATGTCTAGCTCCGGCCAATCATCATCCTGCAATACTCTTGCTTTGTTGTCCTCACTAACCCTGGAGCAGATCGAAGAAATTCCAGAAGAGGAGTTGGCACTCATCTCTACTAGATTCTCAAAAGCATTGCAAAATGTGAGAACTAGAAGGAGAGGAAGCTCCGGACCTCAACGTTGTTTTGAATGTGGTAAAATAGGACACTTTCGTACAGAATGCCCTAACCTTTCAGGTCCGACCACCCGGGAAGAAAAACAAAGCAAGATCCGGACCTCCTCTGGAAATTCCAACAAGAAGAAGAAAGGTACCATAGGACGCAAGATGATCAACAGCTTCTTCACCGCGCTTCAAGAGCTCAGTTCAAGTGATGTAGACTTTGAAAGTGATGAAGATAATGATGATCTGGCCAACTTATGCTTCATGGCGGGCAAAGCAAGATCAAGATCAAGTCAGGAGGAAGCAGAACACAACAGTGACGATGATGAGGTATATTCTACCTGCAATGAAATGTGTGATGCTATTTCTCGTGCAACTATTATTGTCAAGAAAAAGGACAAAAAGCTTAGGGATAGTGCTGCTAAAATTGAATCACTAGAATCTGAAATTAACCGTTTAAAAACTTTGATTCCTAGTGATGATGCATGTCCCTCATGTGACTTAATCTATGAACAATTGTCCACATTAAGAAGTGCACACTCCTCCACTCTAGATAAACTTGATGAAGAAATTAAAAAGAACAAAGAGCTTGCTGCACTTAATGATAAAAACTTGAAAGATGCTAGCTGTTCTACAATTGACTTGCATTGTTCTGCATGTGAAAATCTTGATAAGAAACTGCAAGATGCTATGAATGAAATTTCTATGTTGAACAATGCTTTACGTTCTCATGAAGTTAAATTTTGTTCCAATTGCAAACTAAAAGGAAAAACTTCATGTGAAAACTGCCTAGACTTGTCCAAGAAACTTGATGACATGAATAGGACACTAGGTCGGTTTTGTAATGGGGATAAGAATCTAAACTTGCTGCTGAATTCTTCTAAGTCTTGCAATGATAAATCTGGTTTAGGTTTTGATTCTCATGCTCATGCTAAGGCACATCCACCTAAAATTGAAAAGTCATTAGGAAGTGGTTTGATTCAAACAGTTCCTAAACAAAAAGGAGTGGTTTTCAAATCTGCAGGAGTGTTGCCTCATTCGGTTTCAAATAAAAATCTTGCTTGCTCATCTAGACATGAACACAAAGTTAAATTTCATTGTACCTTCTGTGGTAGAGATGGTCATGTCATAGATTTTTGTTATAGACTAGCTAAACAACAGAAAAAGGAAAGGAAAATTGCTAGATCTTATAACTTTCATGCAATTAGAAAAACACAACCTGCTTTAGTGAGTCAGAAATTTGAAAAGGTAGCTTCCGGACCTTCTGGTAAGAAATCCGCAAAAGCAGCTCCGATAGTTCCGATAGCTCCGAGAGCTCCCGGATCTTCTGTTGTTCCCTCCGGAGCTTCAGTTTTTGCCTCTGGACCTTCTGCTTTTACCTCCGGAGCTACCGGTTTTCACTCTAAACAAGTAACAACTTCTAAATCAACTGTTAAGAAAAGAAAACCTCAATCTTTGACTCATAAACCTGCTGTTTTATCTCAGCATTCGCGTGTTTTTCCTGGTGCACGTCGCGTGACTCAGTACTGGATTCCTAAATGCCTTTTGACTAACCCCAGTATTGAGTCATCGGCGTATTGTGCTTCTATGTAGGTTACACGCTTGAGGAAGGAGAATATTTGGATTGTGGATTCAGGTTGCTCACGCCACATGACCGGTAACAAAGATTGGTTCTCCTCCCTCACCTTTGTGTCACGTGTAGAGAATGTTACTTTTGCCGATAATTCTTCAACTCCTATAATTGCTAAGGGTTCGGTTAGAGTAAATGATCACTACACTTTGAAGGATGTGGCACTTGTCAAAAATTTGAAATATAACTTGCTTTCTGTTTCACAATTGCTAGATGAAAATCTAGAAATTACTTTCAATAAAAACTGCTGCAAAGTTGTAGATTCAAATAGTGAGCTTATTTTTAACATGTCTCGGTTTGGAAGAGTTTTTAAAGCTGATTTTGATATGTCTTCTTCTAAGCATAGGTGTCTAGTTGCTAATGATTCAAAGGACTTATATTTTTGGCATCGTAGACTTGGTCACGTAGGCTTTGATCACCTAACGCGTGTTAGTGCTCTTGATCGCATACGTGGGCTGCCTAAGCTAAAAGGGGACAAAGAAATTGTGTGCTCTTCTTGTAGACATGCTAAGATGGTTGCAGGTTCACATACTCCTCTCACAATGATCATGACAACTGAACCATGTCAACTTTTGCATCTTGACACCGTAGGACCTTCACGTGTTCAATCCTTCGGAGGTAAATGGTATGCTCTTGTTATTGTTGATGATTATTCTAGATATTCTTGGGTGTATTTTATGGCGTCTAAGAATGAAGTCTTTAGTCACTTTAGAACTTTATTTCTTAGATTATCAATTGATCACCCAGGATCATTAAAAGCAATTAGAAGTGATAATGGAACTGAATTTAAAAATCAATTTTTTGATCACTTTTGTGCTGAAAATAGAATAGATCATCAATTTTCTTCACCATATGTACCTCAACAAAACGGTGTTGTAGAAAGAAAGAACAGAACCCTAGTTGAGATGGCTAGGACTATGCTTGATGAATATCAAACCCCTAGGAAATTTTGGGCTGATGCATTAGCAACCGCTTGTTATGTCTCAAATCGTGTTTTCTTGCGTGCTAAGCTAGGTAAAACACCATATGAGCTCCGGTTTGGACATAGGCCTAGTGTTACACACTTTCGGGTCTTTGGTTGCAAATGCTTTGTTAAGAAACATGGTAATCTTGATAAATTTGAACCTAGATCCAATGATGGCATGTTTCTTGGTTATCCATCTCATACTAGAGGCTACCGTGTGCTTTTACTTGACACTAACAAAATTGTGGAGACTTGTGAAGTGTCTTTTGATGAAGCTAGCCCAGGTACTAGCTCCGGTATTGCAGGACCAGATTCATATTCTCAGGGGGAGGGTATTTTCGAAGATGAAGAAGAGCCGGTGATACTGCCTGGTAGTTCCGAAGTTGACACGTGTCCAGCTCCGGACATTGAACAAGCTCCAGCTGTCACCTCTGCTGGTCCTGATCGTCCACAAATCACAAGCTCATCAATCTACAATGAACCTAATGAAAAAGAAGCTTGTGAGACATCTGTTCCCCTACGTTTTTACAAAGATCATCCCCCACAACAGATGATTGGAAGCTTGCATGAACGAGTCACACGATCCAGGTTTTGCGATCCAAACTCTCATGCTCATTCTGCTTTTGTTGCTTCTTTTGAACCCAATGATATATCACACGCACTCACTAATGAATCTTGGATTATTGCCATGCAAGAAGAGTTAGAAAATTTTGAAAGAAATAATGTTTGGAAACTTGTACCTCCACCTCAAGGCCACACTTTAATTGGAACTAAATGGGTATATAAAAATAAACAAAGTGAGGATGGGGTTGTGATTAGGAATAAGGCTAGGTTGGTTGCTCAAGGTTTCACTCAAGTTGAAGGTCTAGATTTTGATGAAACTTTTGCTCCTGTCACTAGATTAGAAGCCATAAGAATTTTGTTAGCTTTCGCAGCATCTAAAGGTTTTAAGCTATATCAAATGGATGTTAAAAGTGCTTTTCTTAATGGCTACATAGATGAGGAGGTTTATGTCAAACAACCACCAGGTTTTGAAAATCCAGATTTTCCTAATCATGTTTACAAACTGTCCAAAGCCTTATATGGTCTCAAACAAGCCCCTAGAGCATGGTATGATAGGTTAAAAACATTCTTACTTGAAAAGGGGTTTACAATGGGGAAGGTTGATAAAACTCTTTTTGTGCTTAATCATGGCAATGACTCATTATTCGTTCAAGTGTATGTGGATGATATTATCTTTGGTTGTGCTTCTCATGATCTTGTGTCCAAGTTTTCAGCAATGATGAGTTCCGAATTTGAAATGAGTATGATGGGTGAACTCACTTACTTTTTGGGGCTGCAAATCAAGCAAACCAAGGAGGGTACCTTTGTGCATCAAACAAAGTATACCAAAGATCTCCTAAGGCGCTTCAACATGGACAAAAGCAAGCCTCTTCGGACACCAATGGGAACAGCAACAACACTTGAACTTGATGAAGATGGTGAATCTGTGGATCAAAAAGATTATAGAAGTATGATAAGATCACTTTTGTACCTTACGGCATCAAGACCGGACATACAATTCAGCGTATGTCTTTGTGCACGGTTTCAAGCTTCCCCACGTGTTTCACATCGTCAAGCCGTCAAAAGGATTCTCAGGTACTTACATGGAACTCAAGAATTTGGCATTTTTCTTCCTTCTTCCTCAATCGTTTCTTTGAGAGCTTTTTCGGATGCTGATTTTGGGGGTTGTAGGATTGATAGGAAAAGTACTTCCGGTGCTTGTCATTTTCTTGGTAATTCTCTTGTTGCTTGGTCCTCTAGAAAACAAAGTTCAGTTGCACAATCCACAACCGAATCTGAGTATGTAGCTGCTGCTAGTGCTTGTTCACAAATTCTTTGGATTGTTCAAACACTTAAGGACTATGGGGTTGATCTAGATAGTGTTCCACTGTTCTGTGATAACACTAGTGCTATTTGCATTGCTAAAAACCCCGTGCAACATTCTAGAACTAAGCACATTGACATTAGGTATCACTTTCTCCGTGATAATGTTGAAAAAGGAAACATTGTGCTTCACCATGTAGATACCGAACAACAATTGGCTGACATTTTTACAAAACCTTTGGATTTCACTCATTTTTGTTACATTCGTAGTGAAATAGGGGTTATGCATCCTCATGGCTTAAATTGAGGGGGAGTTTTTGAAACTTAGGAAGTCTATGTGTGAATCTGAAATTAAAAATAATATGAGCATATTATTTCATACATATATGACTTTGTGATTCCTTTTACCTGCTGAAAGTTCTTACTACATTACTCGTGTTATACTTTTTGTAGTTTTTGCCATGTCTAGTAATTGGAATAATTACTTACACTAAATCTGGTCATGGTCGAACTTTCTTGCTGTTTTGAACTTGTTGCATGCTCACAAATGCTTTTAATCATTAAGAATTTATCAAGTAATCAACTCACATGTTGAGTTTTTATGAGCAAATATAAATTGAGAAAAGATCAAGAGAATATGCATGCATCGCACTTCTTCTTTCGAGATGGCTTGTCATTGCACTTAGATATGAACTTGGAAGAAGTTGTGTATGACTAAAACCATGTCCTTAAGCTTCTGATTGTCAAATGACATAGGCTTGGCTTGGTTGGTTAGAATAAGGCAGATGAGCATATAATCTCTTGCAAATATCATATTATCTAAATTTATGCCTTGAAAAATAATAAGATGCAGCAACAAATGTCATACTTTCAGGTTTTAAAATAGTTAAGTTTATGAGATCATGACCTGCTAAAATTGAAAATCACACTTGCTTTCTAGCATGGCTTACACTACATTATGTATCTCATTGATGTGATAGTGTAAAGTTACTTGATAGTATGACTTGGATGAGCTTTGTTTATATGTATATGTTATAATATGCTCATAACAACTAAAAAAGGAGAGATAATTTGTTTATATCTCATAACAATTAAAATTTCTATTTTACTTTGCTGAATACATTGTCAAAGGGGGAGAGATTAATCACACATTAAAAAAAAAGGAGAGATAATAAAGGGGGAGACATTTTCATTTTCAAAAGGGGGAGAGATTTTCATTTAATTTACGTTTGTTTTACAAAAGGGGAGAAATTGTTTTCAAAACTTTTATGTGAATAAGCCAATGTTCGGATTTTAAATGGTGTTGCCAATGCATTCATCAAGGGGGAGATTGTAAGACCTATGTGTGCTGAATACATTGGCTTGTAGTGAATACACTTAGCTTTGATGATAAAAGTTTTTAATATCACCAAAACACCTTTTTATCAAGGTCCGACTCTAGCTCCGAGCTACAACAAGGTCCGACGATAGGTCCGGCTTGTTTTGGGTAGCTCCGGCTACGTTAGATGCTAGGTCCGACTTCTTGGTAAGGTCCGACTAGCTTTGGTTCACTCCGGTGAGCTTTATCTTTAGCTTCGGCATGTCTTTGATAGCTCCGGCATATATTTGATAGCTCCGACATGCTTTTGCTAAGCTCCGACGTACTTTGTCTAGCTCCGGTTTTGGGTTTACTAGTTCCGACTAGTTCTGGTTAGCTCCAGCGCTAGGTCCTGCTAGTTTTGTAAGCTCCGGCCAATCATTATCTTGTAGTACTCTTGTTTTATTGTCCTCACTAACCCTGGAGCAGATCGAAGAATTTCCAGAAGAGGAGTTGGCACTCATCTCTACTAGATTCTCAAAAGCATTACAAAATGTGAGAACTAGAAGGAGAGGAAGTTCCGGGCCTCAACGCTGTTTTGAATGTGGTAAAACAGGACACTTTCGTACAGAATGCCCTAACCTTTCAGGTCCGACCACCCGGGAAGAAAAACAAAGCAAGGTCCGGACCTCCTCTGGAAATTCCAACAAAAAGAAAAAGAAGGGTACCATAGGACGCAAGATGATTAACAGCTTCATCACCGCACTTCAAGAACTTAGTTCAAGTGATGTAGACTTTGAAAGTGATGAAGATAATGACGATCTGGCCAACTTATGCTTCATGGCGGGCAAAGCAAGATCAAGATCAAGTCAGGAGGATGCAGAACACAACTGTGAAGACGATGAGGTATGTTCTACCTGCAATGAAATGTGTGATGCTATTTCTCATGCAACTATTATTGTCAAGAAAAAGGACAAAAAGCTTAGGGATAATGCTGCTAAAATTGAATCACTAGAATCTGAAATTAACCGTTTAAAAACCTTGATTCCTAGTGATGATGCATGTCCCTCATGTGACTTAATCTATGAACAATTGTCCACATTAAGAAGTGCACACTCCTCCACTCTAGATAGACTTGATGAAGAAATTGAAAAGAACAAAAAGCTTGCTGCACTTAATATTGGAAACTTAAAAGATGCTTCTTGTTCTACAATTGATTTGCATTGTTCTAGTTGTGATGATCTCGATAAAAAACTGCAAGATGCTATGAATGAAATTTCTATATTGAACAATGCTTTACGTTCTCATGAAGTTAAATTTTGTTCCAATTGCAAACTAAAAGGAAAAACTTCATGTGAAAATTGCCTTGATCTGTCCAATAAACTTGATGACATGCATAGGGCATTAGATCAGTTTTGTAATGGGAATAAGAACCTAAACTTACTGCTGAATTCTTCCAAGTCACGCAATGATAAAACTGGTTAAAGTTTTGATTCTCATGCTCATGCTAAGGCACATACACCTAAAATTGTAAAGTCATTAGGAAGTGGTTTGATTCAAACAGTTTCTAAACAAAAAGAAGTGGTTTTCAAATATGCAGGAGTGTTGTCTCATTTGGTATCAAATAAAAATGTTGATTGCTCATCTAGACATGAACACAAATTTAAACTTCATTGTACCTACTGTGGTAGAGATGGTCATGTCATAAATTTTTGTTATAGACTAGCTAAACAACAGAAAAAGTTAAGGATGATTGCTAGATCTTATAACTTTCATGCAATTAGAAAAACACAGCCTGCTTTAATGAGTCAGAAATTTGAAAAGGTAGCTTCTGGAACTATTGGCAAGAAATCTACAAAGGTAGCTCCGGTAGTTCTGATAGCTCCAAGAGCTCCCGGATCTTCTGTTGTTCCCTCCAAAGCTTTAGTTTTTGCCTCCGTACCTTCTGCTTTTACCTCTGGAGCTACTGGTTTTCACTCTAAACAAGTAACAACTTCTATATCAATTGTTAAGAATAGAAAACCTCAATCTTTGACTCATAAACCTGTTGTTTTATCTCATCTTTTGCGTGTTTTTCCTACTGCACGTCGTGTGACTCAGTACTGGATACCTAAATGCCTTTTGACTAACCCCAGTATTGAGTCATCGATGTATTGTGCTTTTATGTAGGTTACACGTTTGAGGAAGGAGAACATTTGGATTGTGGATTCAGGTTGCTCACGCCACATGACCGGTAACAAAGATTGGTTCTCCTCCCTCTCTTTTGTGTCACGTGTAGAGAATGTTATTTTTGCCGATAATTCTTCAACTCCTATAATTGCTAAGGGTTCGGTTAGAGTAAATGATCACTACACTTTGAAGGATGTGGCACTTGTCAAAAATTTGAAATACAACTAGCTTTCTGTTGCACAATTGCTAGATGGAAATCTAGAAATAATTTTCAATAAAAACTGCTGCAAAGTTGTAAGTTCAATTAGTGAGCTTATTTTTAACATGTCTCGGTTTGGAAGAGTTTTTAAAGCTAATTTTGATATGTCTTCCTCTAAGCATAGGTGTCTAGTTGCTAATGATTCAAAGGACTTATAATTTGGCATCGTAGACTTGGTCACGTAGGCTTTGATCACCTAACGCGTGTTAGTGCTCTTGATCGCATACGTGGGCTGCCTAAGCTTAAAGGGGACAAAGAAATTGTGTGCTCTTCTTGTAGACATGCTAAGATGGTTGTAGGTTCACATACACCTCTCACAATGATCATGACAACTGGACCATGTCAACTTTTGCATCTTGACACCGTAGGACCTTCACGTGTTCAATCCTTCGGAGGTAAATGGTATGTTCTTGTTATCGTTGATGATTATTCTAGATACTCTTGGGTTTACTTTATGGAGTCTAAGAATGAAGTTTTTAGTCACTTTAGAACTTTATTTCTTAGATTATCAATTGATCACCCATGATCATTAAAAGCAATTAGAAGTGATAATGGAACTGAATTTAAAAATCAATCTTCTGATCACTTTTGTGCTGAAAATAGAATAGATCATCAATTTTCTTCCCCATATGTACCTCAACAAAATGGTGTTGTAGAAAGAAAGAACAGAACCTTAGTTGAGATGGCTAGGACTATGCTTGATGAATATCAAACTCCTAGGAAATTTTGGGCTGATGCGTTAGCAACCGCTTGTTATGTCTCAAATCGTGTTTTCTTGCGTGCTAAGCTAGGTAAAACACCATATGAGCTCCGGTTTGTATATAGGCCTAGTGTTACACACTTTCGGGTCTTTGGTTGCAAATGCTTTGTTAAGAAACATGGTAATCTTGATAAATTTGAACCTAGATCCATTGATGGCATGTTTCTTGGCTATCCATCTCATACTAGAGGCTACCGTGTGCTTTTACTTGACACTAACAAAATTGTGGAGACTTGTGAAGTGTCTTTTGATGAAGCTAGCCCAGGTACTAGCTCCGGTGTTGCAGGACCAGATCCGTATCCTCAGGGGGAGGGTATTTTCGAAGATGAAGAAGAGCCGATGATACTGCCTGGTAGTTCCGAAGTTGACACGTGTCCAACTCCGGACATTGAACAAGCTACGGCTATCACCTATGCTGGTCCTAATTGTCCACAAGTCACAAGCTCATCAATCTACGATGAACCTAATGAAGAAGAAGCTTGTGAGACATCTGCTCCCCTACATTTTTACAAAGATCATCCCCCACAACAGATGATTGGAAGCTTGCACGAATGAGTCACACGGTCCAGGTTTTACGATCCAAACTCTCATGCTCATTCTACTTTTGTTGCTTCTTTTGAACCCAAAGATATATCACACGCACTCACTAATGAATCTTGGATTATTGCCATGCAAGAAGAGTTAGAAAATTTTGAAAGAAATAATGTTTGGAAACTTGTACCTCCACCTCTAGGTCACACTTTAATTGGAACTAAATGGGTATATAAAAATAAACAAAGTGAGGATGGGGTTGTGGTTAGGAATAAGGCTAGGTTGGTTGCTCAAGGTTTCACTCAAGTAGAAGGTCTAGATTTTGATGAAACTTTTGCTCCTCTCGCTAGATTAGAAGCCATAAGAATTTTGTTAGCTTTTGCAGCATCTAAAGGTTTTAAGCTATATCAAATGGATGTTAAAAGTGTTTTTCTTAATGGCTACATAGATGAGGAGGTTTATGTCAAACAACCACCGAGTTTTGAAAATCCAGATTTTCCTAATCATGTTTACAAACTGTCCAAAGCCTTATACGGTCTCAAACAAGCCCCTAGAGCATGGTATGATAGGCTAAAAACATTCTTACTTGAAAAGGGGTTTACCATGGGCAAGGTTGATAAAACTCTTTTTGTGCTTAAACATGGCAATGACTCATTATTCGTTCAAGTGTATGTGGATGATATTATTTTTGGTTGTGCTTCTCATGATCTTGTGTCCAAGTTTTCAGCAATGATGAGTTCCGAATTTGAAATGAGTATGATGGGTGAACTCACTTACTTTTTGGGGCTGCAAATCAAGCAAACCAAGGAGGGTACCTTTGTGCATCAAACGAAGTATACCAAAGACCTCCTAAGGCGCTTCAACATGGATAAAAGCAAGCCTCTTCAGACACAAATGGGAACAGCAACAACACTTGAACTTGATGAAGATGGTGAATCTGTGGATCAAAAAGAATATAGAAGCATGATCAGATCACTTTTGTACCTCACGGCATCAAGACCGAACATACAATTCAGCGTATGTCTTTGTGCACGGTTTCAAGCTTCTCCACGTGTTTCACATCGTCAAGCCGTCAAAAGGATTCTCAGGTACTTACATGGAACCCAAGAATTTGGCATTTTTCTTCCTTCTTCCTCAACCGTTACTTTGAAAGCTTTTTCGGATGCTGATTTTGGGGGTTGCAGGATTGATAGGAAAAGTACTTCCGGTGCTTGTCATTTTCTTGGTAATTCTCTTGTTGCTTGGTCCTCTAGAAAACAAAATTCAGTTGCACAATCCACAGCCAAATCTGAATATGTAGCTGCTGCTAGTGCTTGCTCACAAATTCTTTGGATTGTTCAAACACTTAAGGATTATGGGGTTGATCTAGATAGTGTTCCACTATTCTGTGATAACACTAGTGCCATTTGCATTGCTAAAAACCCCGTGCAACATTCTAGAACTAAGCACATTGACATTAGGTATCACTTTCTCCGAGATAATGTTGAAAAAGGAAACATTGTGCTTCACCATGTAGATACCGAACAACAATTGGCTGACATTTTTACAAAACGTTTGGATTTCACTCGTTTTTGTTACATTCGTAGTGAAATAGGGGTTATGCATCCTCATGGCTTAAATTGAGGGGGAGTTTTTGAAACATGGGAAGTCTTTGTGTGAATCTGAAATTAAAATAATATGAGCATAGTATTTCATACATATATGACTCTGTGATTCCTTTTACATGCTGAAAGTTCTTACTACATTACTCGTGTTATACATTTTGTAGTTTTTGCCATGTCTAGTAATTAGAATAATTACGTACACTAAAACTGGTCATGGTCGAACTTTCTTGCTGTTTTGAACTTGTTACATGTTCACAAGTGCTTTTAATCATAAAGAATTAATCAAGTAATCAACTCACATGTTGAGTTTTTATGAACAAATATAAATTGAGAAAAGATCAAGAGAATATGCATGCATCGCACTTCTTTTTCTGAGATGGCTTATCATTGCACTTAGATTTGAACTTGGAAGAAGTTGTGTATGACTAAAACCATGTCTTTAAGCTTCTGATTGTCAAATGACATAGGCTTGGCTTGGTTGGTTAGAATAAGGCAGATGCGCATATAATCTCTTGCAAATATCATATGATCTAAATTTATGCTTTGAAAAATAATAAAATGCAGCAACTAGTGTCATGCTATCAGGCTTTGAAATAGTTAAGTTTGTGAGATCATGACTTGCTTAAATTGAAAATTACATTTGATTTCTAGCATGGCTTACACTACTTTATGTATTTCATTGATGTGATAGTGTAAGTTACTTGATAGTATGACTTGGATGAGCTTTGTTTATATGTATATGTTATAATATGCTCATAACAACTAAAGGGGGAGAGAAAATTTGTTTACATGCTCATGACTTGCTGAATACATTGTCAAAGGAGGAGAGATAAGCATGAAGAGAAAGAGAATATGTGCATAAGGAGAGATAATAAAGGGGGAGAGATAATATGGGATAATTTTTCTTCTCATTTACTTTTGATTTAAAAAAGGGGAGAAATTGTGTTTTCAAAACTTTTATTGAAAATAAGCCAATGTTCGGATATTAAGTGGTGTTGCCAATGCATTCATCAAGGGGGAGATTGTAAGACATATGTGTGCTGAATACATTGGCTTGTAGTGAATACACTTGGCTTTGATGATAAAAGTTTTTAATATCACCAAAACACCTTTTTATCAAGGTCCGACTCTAGCTCCGAGCTACAACAAGGTCCGACGGTAGGTCCGGCTTGTTTTGGGTAGCTTCGGCTACGTTAGATGCTAGGTCCGACTTCTTGGTAAGGTCCGACTAGCTTTGGTTAGCTCTGGTGAGCTTTATCTTTAGCTCCGGCATGTCTTTGATAGCTCCGGCATATATTTGATAGCTCCGGCATGCTTTTGCTAAGCTCCGACGTGCTTTGTCTAGCTCCGGTTTTGGGTTTACTAGTTCCGACTAGTTCTGGTTAACTCCGGCGCTAGGTCCTGCTAGTTTTGTAAGCTTCAGCGGGAGCTTGGTTGCACTAGTTTTGGTAAGCTCCGGCGCTAGGTTCTACTAGCTTTTGTTAGCTCCGGCTCAAGCTCCGGGTTGCTCTGGCAATGTCCGGAACTTGACCGAAGTGCTTCTGCTTTTCATTTGCAATGTTTCGTACTTGCTTTACATTGTTGGAAAGATTGCTTAGTATTCATTTGCTAAGTTTTTGGTGCGTTTTGGTTGATAGGGATGATATCGTTTTATTGTGGTTTTGCAACATGCTTATGTGAGGTTCTCACGTAGGGTGTTGTGTTCGGAACTAACTTGAGTCAAGTCGAGGACTTGGGATCGTATGGATTGGTTGTTTATTCATGTGCAGGTGTTGCTTGAGTTCAAGACACGGCTGGTGACGGGATCCATTGGACTAGTCTCAGGGAGGAGATGAGGTTCCAACAACCAAATTCAGGAGGAATTGTGGTTGAGCTGATCAGGAGGTTGCGCAGCATGATTGAATCAAGAACAATGCATATGAAGGTATCGTGGACGTCATTGGAAGATGTTTGCACGTGTGCAAGGAGTGCATGGACGTGGATACATGGTTCCGAGGCGCGATGAAGAGATGTGGACGTAAAGAATTGGTCGAAAAGGTCCAACCGACTAGGTTATGGACTCAGGCTGCGGCTGAGTCGGGTTTGACTCAAATATGGAAAGATTTGAGTTGGTTATGATAGGATTTCGTATGGGTCACGAATTTGAGTTGTTTAGGTATGTGGGATACGTTCCTAAGGTGTTTGGAAGTCTTAAGATTGCTTCTATCTGCGTATAAAAGAATCTTGAGCAGCTATGGAAAGTTACGATTCATAATCTGAGTAGGATTGGAGTCCTAGTTGATATTGGGTTGGCCTAAGGGCATGTTATATAAGCAAGGGAGCCCAGAGCTCGTGGGGCACGACTTTGGGGCTGTTCCTCTTGTGTTCTATTGAATAAAATTCGTAGTTTGAAGGAACTTTTGTGCCTTGTTCGTCCGACTTGTTCCAGACAAGTTTTACTCGTCGAGTTTTTGGACAGCACTACCTTTCGTCGGTGGTTTTATCATAACTCGAGTTTTACAGATCCAATCGACGTGATTCCTTTTTTGTTGTCTTCGTGACTTGATTCTCTCTAATATCTATCACTTTTGTCACGGTGAAACACGTTTAGATTAGTCTCACACACGATTTCTTTAACAGATCATTTTTCTGCCAAAAGGGTTTGGGGTTTAATTGTTTCCGCTGCGTAAGATTTTTAAATCTACCATTCACCCCCCCCCCCCTCTGGTAGCTTTTCACATGCTCTTCGATCCTACACATATACATATAAAACAAAGCTCATCCAAGTCATACTATCAAGTAACTCACACTATCACATCAATGAGATACATAAAGTAGTGTAAGCCATGCTAGAGATCATATGTAATTTTCAATTTAAGCAAGTCATGATCTCACAAACTTAACTATTTCATAACTTGAAAGCATGACACTAGTTGCTGCATTTTATTACTTTTCAAAACACAAATTTAGATCATATGATATTTGTAAGAGATTATATGCGCATCTGCCTTATTCTAACCAACCAAGCCAAGCCTATGTCATTTGACAATCAGAAGCTTAAGGACATGGTTTTAGTCATACACAACTTCTTCCAAGTTCATATCTAAGTGCAATGATAAGCTATCTCAAAAGAAGAAGTGCGATGCATGCATATTCTCTTGATCTTTTCTCAATTTATATTTGTTCATAAAAACTCAACATGTGAGTTGATTACTTGATTAATTCTTTATGATTAAAAGCACTTGTGGACATGTAACAAGTTCAAAACAGCAAGAAAGTTCGACCATGACCAGTTTTAGTGTAAGTAATTATTCCAATTACTAGACATGGCAAAAACTACAAAATGTATAACACGAGTAATGTAGTAAGAACTTTCAGCATGTAAAAGGAATCACAGAGTCATATATGTATGAAATACTATACTCATATTATTTTAATTTCAGATTCACACATAGACTTCCCAAGTTTTAAAACTCCCCCTAAATTTAAGCCATGAGGATGCATAACCCCTATTTCACTACGAATGTAACAAAAACGAGTGAAATCCAAAGGTTTTGTAAAAATATCAGCCAATTGTTGTTCGGTATCTACATGGTGAAGCACAATGTTTCCTTTTTCAATGTTATCACAGAGAAAGTGATACCTAATGTCAATGTTCTTAGTTCTAGAATGTTGCATGGGGTTTTTAGCAATGCAAATAGTACTAGTGTTATCACAAAACAGTGGAACACTATCTAGATCAACCCCATAGTCCTTAAGTGTTTGAACAATACAAAGAGTTTGTGAGCAAACACTAGCAGCAGCTACATATTCAGATTCAACTGTGGATTGTGCAACCGAATTTTGTTTTCTAGAGGACCAAGCAACAAGAGAATTACCAAGAAAATGACAAGCACCAGAAGTACTTTTTCTATCAATCCTACAACCCCAAAATCAGCATCCGAAAAAGCTTTCAAAGTAACGGTTGAGGAAGAAGGAAGAAAAATGCCAAATTCTTGGGTTCCATGTAAGTACCTGAGAATCCTTTTGACGGCTTGACGATGTGAAACACGTGGGGAGGCTTGAAACCGTGCACAAAGACATACGCTGAATTGTATGTCCGGTCTTGATGCCGTAAGGTACAAAAGTGATCCGATCATGCTTCTATATTCTTTTTGATTCATGGGTTCACCATCTTCATCAAGTTCAAGTGTTGTTGCTGTTCCCATTGGTGTCCGAAGAGGCTTGCTTTTGTCCATGTTGAAGCGCCTTAGGAGATCTTTGGTATACTTCATTTGATGCACAAAGGTACCCTCCTTGGTTTGCTTGATTTGCAGCCCCAAAAAGTAAGTGAGTTCACCCATCATACTCATTTCAAATTCGGAACTCATCATTGCTGAAAACTTGGACACAAGATCATGAGAAGCACAACCAAAGATAATATCATCCACATACACTTGAACGAATAATGAGTCATTGCCATGTTTAAGCACAAAAAGATTTTTATCAACCTTGCCCATGGTAAACCCCTTTTCAAGTAAGAATGTTTTTAGCCTATCATACCATGCTCTAGGGGCTTGTTTGAGACCGTATAAGGCTTTGGACAGTTTGTAAACATGATTAGGAAAATCTGGATTTTCAAAACCCGGTGGTTGCTTGACATAAACCTCCTAATCTATGTAGCCATTAAGAAAAGCACTTTTAACATCCATTTGATATAGCTTAAAACCTTTAGATGCTGTAAAAGCTAACAAAATTCTTATGGCTTCTAATCTAGTGACAGGAGCAAAAGTTTCATCAAAATCTAGACCTTCAACTTGAGTGAAACCTTGAGCAACCAACCTAGCCTTATTCCTAACCACAACCCCATCCTCACTTTGTTTATTTTTATATACCCATTTAGTTCCAATTAAAGTGTGACCTAGAGGTGGAGGTACAAGTTTCCAAACATTATTTCTTTCAAAATTTTCTAACTCTTCTTGCATGGCAAAAATCCAAGATTCATTAGTGAGTGCGTGTGATATATCTTTGGGTTAAAAAGAAGCAACAAAAGCAGAATGAGCATGAGAGTTTGGATCGCAAAACCTGGACCGTGTGACTCGTTCATGCAAGCTTCCAATCATCTGTTGTGGGGGATGATCTTTGTAAAACCATAGGGGAACAGATGTCTCAGAAGCTTCTTCTTCTTCATGTTCATCACAAATCGATGAGCTTGTGGCTCGAGGAGCTGGACACGTGTCAACTTCAGAACTACCAGGCAGTATCACCGGCTCTTCTTCATCTTCAAAAATACCCTCCCCCTGAGGATACAGATCTGGTCCTGCAACACCGGAGCTAGTACCTGGGCTAGCTTCATCAAAAGACACTTCACAAGTCTCCACAATTTTGTTAGTGTCAAGTAAAAGCACACGGTAGCCTCTAGTATGAGATGGATAACCAAGAAACATGCCATCAAAGGATCTAGGTTCAAATTTATCAAGATTACCATGTTTCTTAACAAAGCATTTGCAACCAAAGACCCGAAAGTGTGTAACACTAGGCCTATGTCCAAACTGGGGCTCATATGGTGTTTTACCTAGCTTAGCACGCAAGAAAACACGATTTGAGACATAACAAGCGGTTGCTAACGCATCAGCCCAAAATTTCCTAGGAGTTTGATATTCATCAAGCATAGTCCTAGCCATCTCAACTAAGGTTCTGTTCTTTCTACAACACCGATTTGTTGAGGTACATATGGTGAAGAAAGTTGATGATCTATTCCATTTTCAGCACAAAAGTGATCAAAAGGTTGATTTTTAAATTCAGTTCCGTTATCACTTCTAATTGCCTTTAAAGATCCTGGGTGATCAATTGATAATCTAAGAAATAAAGTTCTAAAGTGACTAACAACTTCATTCTTAGACGCCATAAAGTAAACCCAAGAATATCTAGAGTAATCATCAACAATAACAAGGAACATACCATTTACCTCCAAAGGATTGAACACGTGAAGGTCCTACGGTGTCAAGATGCAAAAGTTGACATGGTTCAGTTGTCATGATCATTGTGAGAGGAGTATGTGAACCTGCAACCATCTTAGCATGTCTACAAGAAGAGCACACAATTTCTTTGTCCCCTTTAAGCTTAGGCAGCCCACATATGCGATCAAGAGCACTAACACGCGTTAAGTGATCAAAGCCTACGTGACCAAGT
Organism: Tuctoria greenei; assembly: GCA_036927565.1. NCBI lineage: Eukaryota > Viridiplantae > Streptophyta > Magnoliopsida > Poales > Poaceae > Tuctoria > Tuctoria greenei. Next base: position 9,373,551 of record JAYESD010000007.1, read on the forward strand.
CTACGATGCCAAATATATAAGTCCTTTGAATCATTAGCATCTAGACACCTATGCTTAGAGGAAGACATATCAAAATAAGCTTTAAAAACTCTTCCAAACAGAGACATGTTAAAAATAAGCTCACTATTTGAACCTACAACTTTGCAGTAGTTTTTATTGAAAACAATTTCTAGATTTTCATCTAGCAATTGTGCAACAGAAAGCAAGTTGTATTTCAAATTTTTGACAAGTGCCACATCCTTCAAAGTGTAGTGATCATTTACCCTAACCGAACCCTTAGCAATTATAGGAGTTGAAGAATTATCGGGAAAAGTAACATTCTCTACACGTGACACAAAAGAGAGGGAGGAGAACCAATCTTTGTTACCGGTCATGTGGCGTGAGCAACCTGAATCCACAATCCAAATGTTCTCCTTCCTCAAACGTGTAATCTACATAAAAGCACAATACGTCGTTGACTCAATACTGGGGTTAGTCAAAAGGCATTTAGGAATCCAGTACTGAGTCACGCGACGTGCAACAGGAAAAACACGCGAAAGTTGAGACAAAACAGCAGGTTTATGAGTCAAAGTTTGAGATTTTTTATTCTTGACTACTGACCTATAAGGTGTTACTTGTGTAGCACAAAAATCAGTAGCTCCGGAGGCAAAAACAGAAGGTCCGGAGGTAAACTTTGAATGTTTTTGACTCAAAACAGCAAATTTTGCATGAAAGTTATGAGATCTAGCAACCATTCTTTCCCTTTTATGTTGTTTAGCTAGTCTATAACAAAAATCTATGACATGACCATCTCTACCACAGAAGGTACAATGAAATTTAACTTTGTGTTCATATCTAGATGAGCAAGCAATATTTTTATTTGAAACCGAATGAGGCAACACTCCTGTAGATTTGAAAACTACTCCTTTTTGTTTAGGAACTGTTTGAATCAAACCACTTCCTAATGACTTTACAATTTTAGGTGGATGTGCCTTAGCATGAGCATGAGAATCAAAACCTAAACCAGTTTTATTATTGCAAGACTTGGAAGAATTCAGCAGTAAGTTTAGGTTCTTATTCCCATTACAAAACCGATCTAATGTCCTATGCATGTCATCAAGTTTATTGGACAGATCAAGGCAATTTTCACATGAAGTTTTTCCTTTTAGTTTGCAATTTGAACAAAATTTAACTTCATGAGGACGTAAAGCATTGTTTAATATAGAAATTTCATTCATAGCATCCTGTAGTTTCTTATCAAGATCATCACAAGTAGAACAATGCAAATTAATTGTAGAACAGCTAGCATCTTTCAAGTTTTTATCATTAAGTGCAGCACGCTCTTTGTTCTTTTCAATTTCTAACTCAAGTTTATCTAGAGTGGAGGAGTGTGCACTTCTTAATGTGGACAATTGTTCATAGATTAAGTCACATGAGGGACATGCATCATCACTAGGAATCAAAGTTTTTAAACGGTTAATTTCAGATTCTATTGATTCAATTTTAGCAGCATTATCCCTAAGCTTTTTGTCCTTTTTCTTGACAATAATAGTTGCATGAGAAATAGCATCACACATTTCATTGCAAGTAGAACATACCTCATCGTCTTCACCGTTGTGTTCTGCATCCTCCTGACTTGATCTTGATCTTGATTTGCCCGCCATGAAGCATAAGTTTGCCAGATCGTCATCATCTTCATCACGTTCAAAGTCTACATCACTTGAACTAAGTTCTTGAAGTGCGGTGATGAAGCTGTTAATCATCTTACGTCCTATGGTACCCTTCTTTTTCTTCGTATCTTTTGCAGAGGAGTGCTTTGTTCTTGTTTTCTTTTCATCCCGGGAAGTAGGACCTGAAAGGTTAGGGCAATCTGAACGAAAATGTCCTGTCTTACCACATTCGAAGCATCATTGAGGTTCGGAGCTTCCTCTCCTTCTAGTTCTCACATTTTGCAATGCTTTTGAGAACCTCGTAGAGAGAAGTGCTAGCTCCTCCTTTGAATCTCCTCAATCTGTTCAAGGGTTAGAGAGGACAACAAAGCAAGTGTACTACAAGATGAAGATTGGCTGGAGCTAGGCATATCACGTTGAGACACAAAAGCAATAGACTTGTTGGGGTTCTTACGTGATATTATATCAATTTCATGAGTTTTTAGCTTGGAATATAGCACATCTAAAGTAAGTGTACTCATGACTAGATTCACGAATAGATGTAACTTTCATCTCCCAAATTGACATGTCTAATGCACTTAACAATTGCCTAGCATTTTCAGCATCTGAAAAATTAACATTGACGCTACACAAGTTGCTGAGAATTTTATTAAAGCGAGCAAAGAGATCATCAATTGACTCACCGGGTTGCATCTCGAAGCGCATGTATTCTTTCTTGAACATGTCTTGCCTTACCTCTTTGATCGTGTTGGATCCTTCGTGGTAGTCACAAAGTGCTTCCCACACATCGTATGCAGATCGGAGGTGTGCAACACGGTCGAAGTCGCTTTGTGTTAATCCTTGTATGATCAAGTTTTGAGCCTTGTTATTGTTGTCGACATCTCTCAGATTTGTAGCTGTAACTTGATCGTTTGATGGCACTTCGTAAGGCTTGTATACCTTCTCCCATATTGCAAAGCCTTGTGCCTGGATGAAAGCCTCCATGTGTGCCTTCCAAACCTGAAAATCAATACCAGCAAACACACACGGTTTGGCGGAGTACTTCTCCATGATGATTAGTCAAAAATACGTGCAAATCACAAAGATTAGAGCAACCTGGATCTGATACCAATTGTAGGATTGAAGAGCACGTGAAAAGCTACCAGAGGGGGTGAATGGTAGATTTAAAAATCTTACGCAGCGGAAACAATTAAACCCCAAACCCTTTTGGCAGAAAACGATCTGTTAAAAAAATCGTGTGTGAGACTCATCTAAACGTGTTTCACCGTGAGAAAGTGATATATATCATAGAGAATCAAGTCACGAAGACAACACAAAAAGAATCACTCAAATCCGTCGAGAAAAACTCAAGTTATGATCGAAAGGTCAAACAATGGTCAATCTGCCCTACCCGAGAAAAAACAGTTCTGGAACGCTGCAAAGAAACTCGTTTAGATCATATACCACAAATCCAACGACCGTGAAATTTTGACAAATGATAGACAATCAAGTTGTGAAGACAACCCAAAAAGAATCACGTCAATTGGATCTGTAAAACTCGAGTTATGATAAAACCACCAACGAAAGGTAGTGTTGTCCAGAAACTTGTCTGGAACAAGTCGGACGAACAAGGCACAAAAGTTCCTTCGAACTACGAATTTTATTCAATAGAACACTAGAGGAACAGCCCCAAAGTCGTGTACCACGAGCTCTGGGCTCCCTTGCTTATATAACCAGCCCTTAGGCCAACCCAATATCAACTAGGACTCCAATCCTACTCAGATCACAAATCGTAACTTTCTATAACTGCTCAAGATTCTTCTATACGCAGATAGAAGCAATCTTAAGACTTCCAAACACCTTAGGAACGTATACCACATTCCTAAACAACTAAAATTCGTGACCCACACGAAATACTATCATAACCAACTCAAATCTTTCCATATTTGAGTCAAACCCGACTCAGCCGTAGCCTGATTCCATAACCTAGTCAGTTGGACCTTTCCGACCAATTCTTTACGTCCATATCTCTTCATCACGTCTCGGAACCATGTAGCCACGTCCATGCACTCCTTGCATACGTGCAAACATCTTCCAATGACGTCCACGATACCTTCATATGCATTGTTCTTGATTCAATCATGCTGCGCAACCTCCTGATCAGCTCAACCATAATTCCTCCTGAATTTGGTTGTTGGAACCTCATCTCCTCCCTGAGACTAGTCCAATGGATCCCGTCACCAGCCATGACTTGAACTCAAGCAACACCTGCACATGAATAAACAACCAATCCATACGAGCCCAAGTCCTCGACTTGACTCAAGTTAGTTCCGAACACAACACCTTACGTGAGCACCTCACATAAGCATGTTGCAAAGCATATCAAAACGAAATCATCCATATCAACCGAAACACACCAAAAACTTAGTAAATGAATACTAAGCAATCTTTCCAACAATGTAAAGCAAGTACAAAACATTGCAAATGAAAAGCAGAAGCACTACGGTTAAGTTCCAGACCATCCCACAGCAAGCCGGAGCTTGACCCGGAGCTTACCAAAACTAGTACAATGAAGCACCTGCCGGAGCTTACCAAAACTAGTAGATCCTAGCACCGGAGCTTACCAAAAACTAGTCAAAACTAGTCAACCCAAAACCGGAGCTAGAAAAATCAACTTCGGAGCTTAGCAAAAACACGGCAGAGCTATCAAAAACATGTCGGAGCTATCAAAGACATGTCGGAGCTAAAGACAAAACTTCACCGGAGCTGACCAAAGCTAGTCGGACTTTGCTGTAGCTTGGAGCTAGAGTCGGACCTTGATAAAAAGGTGTTTTGGTGATATTAAAAACTTTTATCATCAAGACAAAGTGTATTCACGACAAGCCAATGTATTCAGCACACATAGGTCTTACATAAAGAGAATCACAAAGTCATATATGTATAAAATACAATGCTCATATTATTTTAATTTCAAATTCACACATAGACTTTCCAAGTTTCAAAACTCACCCTCAATTTAAGCCATGAGTATGCACAACCCCTATGTCACTACGAATGTAACAAAAATGAGTAAAATCCAAAGGTTTTGTAGAAATGTCAGCCAATTGTTGTTCAATATCTACAAGGTAAAGCACAATGTTTCCTTTTTCAACATTATCACAGAGAAAGTGATACCTAATGTCAATGTTCTTTGTTCTCGAATGTTGCACGGGGTTTTAGCAATGCAATGGCACTAGTGTTATCACAAAATAGTGGAACACTATCTAGATCAACTCCATTGTCCTTAAGAGTTTGAACAATCCAAAGAATTTGTGAGCAATCGCTAGCATCAGCTACATATTCAGATTCGGTTGTGGATTGTGCAATAGAGCTTTGTTTTCTAGAGGACCAAACAACAAGTGAATTACCAAGAAAACAACAAGCACCCGAAGTACTTTTTCTATTAATCCTACAATCCCAAAATCAGCATCCAAAAAAGCTTTAAAAGTAACGGTTGAGGAAAAAGGAAGAAAATGTCAAATTCTTGAGTTCCATGTAAATACCTGAGAATTCTTTTCACGACTTGACGATGTGAAGTGCGTGGGGAAGCTTGAAATCGTGTACAAAGACATACGCTGAATTGTATGTCCGGTCTTGATGTCGTGAGGTACAAAAGTAACCCGATCATGCTTCTATATTCTTTTTAATCCACGGGTTCACCGTCTTCATCAAGTTCAAGTGTTCTTGTTGTTGTACCCATTGGTGTTCGAAGAGGATTTCTTTTGTCCATGTTGAAGCGCTTAAGAAGGTCTTTCGTATACTTCGTTTGATGCACAAAAGTACCCTCCTTGGTTTGCTTTATTTGCAACCCCAAAACGTAAGTGAGTTCTCCCATCATACTCATCTCAAATTCTGAACTCATCATAGCTGAAAACTTGGACACAGGATCATGAGAAGCACAACCAAAGATAATATCATCCACATGCACTTGAACGAATAATGTGTCATTGCCATGCTTAAGCACAAAAAGAATTTTATCAACCTTGCCCATGGTAAACCCATTTTCAAGTAAGAATGTTTTTAACCTATCATACCACGCTCTAGGAGCTTGTTTTAGACCATACAAGGCATTAGTCAGTTTGAAAACATGATTAGGAAAATCTGGATTTTCAAAACCAGGTGGTTGCTTAACATAAACCTCCTCATCTATATAGCCATTAAGAAAAGCACTTTTACCATCCATTTGATATATTTTGAAACCTTTAGATGCAGTAAAAGCTAACAAAATTCTTATGGCTTCTAATCTAGCAAAAGGAGCAAAAGTTTCATCAAAATCTAGACCTTCAGTTTGTGTGAAACCTTGAGCAACCAACCTAGCCTTATTCCTAATCACATACCCATCCTCACTTTGTTTATTTTTAAACACCCATTTAGTTCCAATTAAAATGTGACCTTGAGGTGGAGGTACAAGTTTATAAACATTATTTCTTCCAAAATTTTCTAACTCTTCTTGCATGACAATAATCCAAGATTCATTAGTGAGTGCATTTGATATGTCTTTGTGTTCAAAAGAAGCAACAAAAGCAGAATGAGCATGAGAGTTTGGATTGCAAAACCTGGACCGTGTGACTCATTCGTGCAAGCTTCCAATAATTTATTGTGGAGGATGACTTTTGAGAACTCGGAGGGGAGTAGACACTTCACAAACTTCTTCTGCTTCATGTTCATCACAAATCGATGAGCTTGTGACTTGAGGACCATCTGGACCAACAATGGTGGTCGTTGGTGCTGGTTGTGAATCAAAATCAAGAGCTGGAACAATGTCATTAGCTGCTGAATTTTCGGGCAGCAGCACCTCTTCTTCTTCATCTTCAATGAAAGTACTCTCCCCCCATGGATACGGATCCGAACCTGCAATTTTTGAGCTAGTACCTGGACTAACTTCATGAAAATAAATCTCACAAGTCTCCATAATTTTGTTAGTGTCAAGTAAAAGCACACGGTAGCCTCTAGTATTAGATGGATAACCAAGAAACATGCCATCAACAGATCTAGCTTCAAATTTATCAAGATTACCATGTTTCTTAACAAAGCATTTGTAACCAAAGACCCTAAAGTGTGTGACACTAGGTCTATGTCCAAACTGAAGCTCATATGGTGTTTTTCCTAGCCTAGCACGCAAAAAAACACGATTTGAAACATAACAAGCGGTTGCAATTACATCTACCCAAAACTTTCTAGGAGTTTGACATTCATCAAGCATAGTCCTAGCCATATCAACTAAGGTTTTGTTCATTCTCTCTACAACACCGTTTTGTTGAGGTACATATGGTGAAGAAAATTGATGATCTATTCATTTTTTCAGCACAAAAATGATCAAAGTAATGATTTTTAAATTCAGTTCCATTATCATTTCTAATTGCTCTTAAAGATCTTGGGTGATCAATTGATAATCTAAGAAATAAAGTTCTAAGGTGACTAAAAGCTTCATTCTTAGATGTCATAAAATAAACCCAAGAGTATCTAGAATAGTCATGAACAATCACAAGAACATACCATTTACCTCCGAAGGATTGAACACGTGAAGGTCCTACAGTGTCAACATGGAAAAGTTGACCCGATTCAGTTGTCATGGTCATTGTGAGAGGAGCATGTGAACCTGCAACCATCTTAGCATGTCTACAAGAAGAGCACACAATTTCTTTCTCCCTTTTAAGCTTAGGCAGCCCACGTACGCGATCAAGAACACTAACACGCGTGAGATGATCAAGGCCTACGTGACCAAGTCTACGATGCAAAAAATATAAGTCTTTTGAATCATTAGCAACTAGACACCTATGCTTAGAATAAGACATATCAAAATCAGCTTTAAAAACTCTTCCAAACAGAGACATGTTAAAAATAAGCTCACTATTTGAACCTACAACTAGCAATTTTTATTGAAAATAATTTCCAGATTTTCATATAACAATTGTGAAACAGAAAGCAAGTTATATTTCAAATTTTTAACAAGTGTCACATCCTTCAAAGTGTAGTGATCATTTACTCTAACTGAACCCTTAGCAATTATAGGAGTTGAAGAATTATCGACAAAAGTGACATTCTCTACATGTGACACAAAAGAGAGGGAGGAGAACTATTCTTTGTTACTGGTCATTAAGCATGAGCAACCTGAATCCACAATCCAAATGTTCTCCTTTCTCAAGCGTGTAACCTACATAGAAGCACAATACGTCGATGACTCAATACTGGGATTAGTCAAAAGGCATTTAGGAATCTAGTACTGAGTCACACGACGTCCAGCAGGAATAAAACGCGAAAGCTAAGATAAAACAACAAGTTTTTTAGCCAAAGCTTGAGGATTTTTGTTCCCAACTACTGACCTACGAGGTGTTGCATGTGTAGCACGAAAAACAGTAGGTTTAGGAGCAAACTTTGCATGTTTTCGACTCATTATAGCAGGTTGCATGTTCTTATCATTTGGTTTAGCATGTGCATCAAATTTTGCATGAAAGTTATGAGATCTAGCAATCATTCTTTCCTTTTTTGTTGTTTCGCTAGTCTATAACAAAAATCTATGACATGACCATCTCTACCACAGTAGGTACAATGAAATTTAACTTTGTTTTCATGTCTAGATGAGCAAGCAACATTTTTATTAACAACTGAATGAGACAACACCCATGCAGATTTAAAAACCACTTCTTTATATTTAGGAACTATTTTAATCAAACCACTTCCTAATGACTTTACCATTTTAGGTGGATGTGCTTTAGGATGAGCATTCAAAACCTAAACTAGTTTTATCATTGCAAGATTTAGAATAATTCAATAGTAAGTTCAGATTCTTATTCCCATTATAAAACTGCTACACTGCCCTATTCATGTCGTCAAGCTTCTTAGACAAGTCTAGACAGTTTTGACATGAAGTTTTTCCTTTTAGTTTGCAATTAGAACAATATTTAACTTCATGAGAACGTAAAGCATTGTTCAATATAGAAATCTCATTCATAGCATCGTGTAGTTTCTTATCAAGATCGTCACAAGTAGAACAATGCAAATCAATTGTAGAACAGCAAGCATCTTTCAAGTTTTTATCATTAAGTGCAGCGAGTTTTATGTTCTTTCAATTTCAAGTTCAAGTTTACCAACTGTGGAGGTGTGTGCACTTCTTAGAGAGGACAATTGTTCATATATTAAATCACATGAGGAACAAGAATCATCACTAGGAATCAAAGACTTCAAACGATTAATTTTAGATTTTAGTGACTCAATTTTAACAGCATTGTCCCTAAGATTTTTGTTTTTTTCTTAACTATAACAGTGGCACGAGAAATAGCATCACATATTTCTTCGCAAGTAGGATATACCTCTTCATTGTCGCTGTTGTATTCTGCCTCCTCCATACTTGATCTTGACTTGACCGCCATGAAACCCAAGTTTGCCAAATAATCTTCATCTTCATCACTTCTGATGTCCACATCGCTCGAGCCAAGCTCTTGAAGTGCGGAAATAAAACTATTCACCAATTGGTGTCCTGTAAAACCCTTCTTTTTCTTGTTGTTGTTTGCACGGGAGTGTTTCGTCCGTGTTTGCTTTTCATCACGGGAAGTGGCACCTGAAAGGTTAGGGCAATTCGTGCGAAAATGTCCTGTCTTACCACATTTGAAGCATTGTTGAGGTCCAACACTTCCTCTCCTTCTAGTTCTCACATTTTGCAATGCTTTTGAGAACCGAGTATAGATGAGTGCAAGTTCTTCCTCTAGAGACCTTTCAATCTGTTCAAGGGTTAGAGAGGATAACAAAGCAAGTGTTCCACAAGATGAAGATTGCCCGGAGCTAGGCATGTCACGTTGAGAAACAAGTGCAAGAGACTTGTTGGGGTTCTTACATGAAATTATGTCAATTTCATGAGTTTTCAATTTAGAATATAGAACATCTAAAGTAAGTGTACTCATGACAGTAGATTTACAAATAGATGTGACTTTCATCTCCCAAATTGACATGTCTAATGTACTTAGTAATTGCCTATCATTCTCAGCATCTTAACATTGACGCTACACAAGTTGCTGAAAATTTTATTAAAGCGAGCAAAGAGATCGTCGATAGACTCACCTAGTTGCATCTCAAGGCGCATGTACTCCTTTTTAAACATGTCTTGCCTTACCTCCTTGATCATGTTGGATCCTTCGTGGTAGTCGCAGAGTGCTTTCCACACATCATATGCAAATCGGAGGTGAGCAACATGGTCAAAGTCGCTTTGAGTTAATCCTTGTATGATCAAGTTGCGAGCCTTGTTGTTGTTGTCGATATCTCTCATGTTTGTAGCTGTGACTTGATCGTTTGACGGCACGTCGTAAGGCTTGTACACCTTTTCCATATTGCAAAGCCTTGTGCCTGGATGAAAGCTTCCATACATGCCTTCCAAACCTAAAAATCAATACCACGAAACACAAGGTTTGGTGGAGTGTTTCTCCATGATGATTATTCAAAACACATGCAAATATCAAATATTAGAACACCGTGGCTCTGATACCAACTGTAGGATCGAAGAGCACATGAAAAGCTACTAGAGGGGTTGAATGGTAGATTTAAAACTTTTTCAGCGGAAGCAACAAAAACCCCTCGGTAGAAAATCAATCTGTTATGAAATCGTGTGTGCGACTAATCTATTAAGAAATACGTCTTCATCATCGCTATTGTGTTCCGCCTCCTCCATACTTGATCTTGAGTTGCCCACCGTGAAGCACAAGATTGACAAATTCTCTTCATCTTCATCACTTCCGATGTCCACATCGCTCGAGCCAAGTTCTTGAAGTGCAGAGATAAAACTGTTCACCAATTGGTGACCTGTAAAATCCTTATTCTTCTTCTAATCATTTGTAGAGGAGTGCATCATCCTTGTTTGCTTTTCATCATAGGAAGTAGGACCTAAAAGGTTAGGGCAATCCATATGAAAATATCCCATCTTACCACATTTGAAGCATCATTTAGAACCAACACTTCCTCTCCTTCTAGTTCTCACATGTTGCAATGCTTGTGAGAACCGAGTAGAGAGAAGCGTGAGCTCTTCCTCTGGAAAGTCTTTAATTTGTTGAATGGTTAGAGGGGACAGCAAAGCAAGTGTACCACATGATGAAGATTGGCTAGAGCTAGGCATGTCACGTTGTGAAACAAATGCAAGAGACTTGTTTGGATTCTTACATGAGATTATATCAATTTCTTGAGTTTTTAACTTGGAATATAGCACATCTAATGTAAGTATACTCATGACAGTGGACTCACAAATAGATGTAACTTTTATCTCGAAAATTGACATGTCTAATGCACTTAGTAATTGCCTAGCATTCTTAGCATCTGAAAAATTAACATTGACGCTACGCAAGTTGCTGAGAATTTTGTTAAAGTGAGCAAATAAATCGTCGATAGACTCACCTAGTTACATCTCAAAGCGCATATATTTTTTTGAACATATCTTGCCTTACCTCCTCGATCATGTTGGATCGTTCGTGGTAGTCGCAAAGTGCCTTCCACACATCGTACGTTGATCGGAGGTGTGCAACACGATCGAAGTCGCTTTGAGTCAATTCTTGTATCATCAAGTTCCGCGCCTTGTTGTTGTTGTCGACATCTCTCATGTTTGTAGCCGTGAATTGATCATTTGGTGGCACGTCGTAAGGCTTGTACACCTTTTCCCATATTGCGAAGCCTTGCACCTGGATGAAAGCCTCCATACGGGCCTTCCAAATATGAAAATCAATGCCACTAAACACACAAGATTTTGCGGAGTATTTCTCCATGATGATTAGTCAAAACACATGCAAATCATAAAGATTAGTGCATTGTGGCTCTGATACAAATTGTATGATTGAAGAGCACGTGAAAATCTACCAGGGGGTGAAAGGTAGATTTAAAACTTTTTCAGCAGAAGCAACGAAAACCCTTCGACAGAAAATCAATCTGTTAAGATACAATGTGTGCAACTAATTTAAACGTGTTCAGCGGTGACAAAAGTAGTAGATATGATAGAGAATAACATCACAAAGACACGATAACAAGAATCACAGAAAACCATCGAGAAAAAATTAAGTTATGATCGAAAGATCGAAAAAAGTCAATCTGTTCTACTCGAGTAAAAAACAGATCCACAACACTGCAAAGAAAATCGTGTAGATCGGAAACCACAGACCCAATGATCTTGAAATTTTCACAGATGATAGATAATCAAGTTGTGAAGACAACCCAAAAAGAATCACATCAATTGAATCTGTAAAACTCGAGTTATGATAAAAACACCGAAGCAACATAGTGTTATGCAGAAACTCGACGAGAAAAACTTGTCTGAAACAAGTCAGACGAACAAGGCAAAAACGTTACTCTAAAAGTACAATCTTTATTCAATAGAAAACAAGAGGAACAGCACAAATTAGTCTCACACGAGCTTTGGCCTCTCTTGCTTATATAACCAGCCCTAAGGCCAACTCAATTCTAACTAGGACTCTAATCCTACTTAGTTTCAACCGAAACTTTCCATAACTGCTCAAGATTCTTTTATACGCAGATAGAAGCAATCTTAAGACTTACAAACACCTTAGATACGTATCGCACATTCCTAAAACATCTCAACTTCATGATCCATACAAAACCTAACCAAAACAAACTCGGAACTTTTCATAAACGAACCATAACCACCTTAGTCGTAGCCTGAGGCATAATCCTGCTGGTTGGACCTTTCTGACCAATTCTTTACGTCCACTTCTCTTCATCGCGCCTTGGAACCATGTTGCCACGTCCATGCACTCATTGCACACGTGCAAACATCTTCCAACAACGTCCTCGATACCTTCACATGCATTTTTCTTGACCCAAACATGTTGCGTGACCTCCTGATCAACTCGACCATAATTCCTCCTAAACTTGGTTGTTGAACCTCATCTTCTCCCTAATACTGGTTCAATGGATCCCGTCACTAGTCATGTCTTGACCTCAAGCAACACCTGCACATGAATAAACAACCATACTTTGTGATCCCAAGTCCTCGACTTGACTCTCATTAGATAAAAAACCACAACACCTTACGTGAGCACCTCACGTAAGCATGTTGCAAACCATATCAAAACATTAACCACCGTAAATACCCATAACACTTAAAAAACTTAGTAAAATAATACTAAGTTCGAAATATTGCAAGTTAAAAGTAGAACCATTGCAAACTTGCACCGGACCTTGCCAAAGCTAACCGGACTTTGCGCCAAACCTAGCCAAATCTAACCCGACATTGCACCGGACCTAGCCAAAACTAATAGAGACTTGCGCCAGACCTAGTCAAAGTTTGTCGGACCTCACATCAGACCTAGACAAAGGTACCCAAAGCATGTCAGACTTATTGTCAGACCTTTCCTGAGCTTGGACCTAGAGTCGGACCTCATTGAAAAGGATTTTTTAGCAATATTCAAAACTTTTATCGTAATAGTTAATGTATTCAGCACACATAGGTCTCACAACTTTCTAACCAAAGGGGATCTAAGAAAGTGATATGTAATAACCTTCAATTGTCTTCTTCTCCATTTGTGTTGTCCTCATAAGTCGATCTTCAAGCTCCTGTCAGTTGAGTCGAATCTTTGTCTTCATAAACAAGGGCAACAAAAAGTTCAAAAGGTCCATTCTAACTAAGGTCGCGTGCTTAGAGTTGATATATAGCTCTGATACCACTTTGTCACACGCAGTTTTGTTAAGAATAAAACCAGCTGCAAAATACATGTATGGCAGGATCAGTTTCACCATACATGTACAACAAATAGTGATAAATAATTCTATATCAAATACAAAAAATGTTTTATACATTTAAAAGAGTTTTGAAACAGTAGCGGAAGAGGAAAAACTCTAGGGCAACCACGGGTGAATTGACTGGCAACAACACGACCTTCAGACGCATCGACTTCACTTCACACTTGTCTTCATTTGATCTTCTTTTCACTGAGCATCATTTATAAAAAAAAATATGGCAAGCGCATGAGTACATAAAGTACTCAAGAAGTGTGGGAAATAAATGACATGAAGGCAATCAAAAGGAAAGGCTAATCGTGGTTCAAGCACTAAGCATTAAATTTACCCTTAGCTTTTATTAGAAACCTACATCTAGGTGAACATTCCCAATCATAATAACAATAATAATAGTAATGTAATAATACCAAACTCATTTCCAACCATCATCCCAACCATTGTCTCAATCATCGACTAATTATGAATTTGACACCAAGCCGCTCTTGTCCGTGAGCACGACTGTTATGACAGTTTTCAAATCTCTACAGAGAATGTATCCTTTACCACAACCATGATTTCATCCCCTGTTGCCATGTGGACTAAGTAAACATCCCGGTTGCCAGTGGTGCGCAACCCACATTACACACTTCCGTAGGTGTGTAGCCAGGAGATCATTATGAGTTCTTTACAAAGGTCCTCTGACACGTACTAGTCCTTTGAGGTTTCATCCTTGTACAAGAGTGTGAGCCGACAACTAAGTCTTGAGTCATGCAAATCCCAAGGAAGTAACTCTGAACCAATTCCCCGCACAATCCAATCACCAATACTACATCGGGAGAGGCCTATTAATCGACCAAGCTGCCCCATTGTCACTCTTGTGGTGATATGATATAGCTTAGTTACTACTCTATAAGTCGGTCCTTAGAATTCGACAAGGTTCATACTCCAAAACTCGGGTCTCGTGCATACTGAACCATACTATCGGAGTTTGTTTCCGGCAATTCTTCCGGTACTATTGTTGGTAGCCCGCAGAGTTTGTAGTTCGATAATGGGTGCACAGAGATTCAGAACACGATGACAAATCAACATGAGGATTTATGTGGTTCGGGCCGCCTAAGCGTAATACCCTACTCCACGGGGTGTGTAGTTGTTGTATTGAGCGTCTGAGCACTTGTGAGCATGTGTCAGAGCCTAGTATCGAAGAGTCTCCGAGTGAGTCCCCTGTGTATCGGTCGACCAGTCCTTTTATAGTACAAGGACTGGTTGTTACATCGCTAGCCTGGCTCGACATGTGGCCCTGGCGGTTACTGATGCTTAATACACAATTAATGAGCTTAATTACCCTTAATAGCGTGGTAACAAGCCTGGACAGTGACGTTATTGGTATTAAGGGCCCTCCGATCGAGTGTCATTAAGATGGTATTAATGACACTTAATCAGGTCTTGAAGTCCTTGATTGTCCCTTGATGGTCCGATCCGTTGGGGGTCCACCAGTCTGATTGTTTAAGTTGAAGGTCCGATGGTTGGACACATGGCAGCTCCGAAGCTTACCGTTTGGGACGGGTAGCTCCGGTGCTGTTATACACGTGTCAGGTCCGAAGCCTCCCTTTGTCGGGGGTTAGGTCCAGAGGTGTCGCATAGGTATTTAGCCCGGAGCTTTGCCATGTGTGGGATGTAGCTCCGGTTGTAGGATACATGTGGCAGCACAGGGACTAACCACAGAAGGGAGGCAGGTCCGGTCCCGTATGACACGTGGGGCCTTTGGGGGTCTTCAATTCAGACAGGTGAAGTTCTTTTAGTCTTTTTGCAGTCCCAAGGAGTATACGGTATGCAGGGTACCGACAGTGGCCCCCTGGGCCCACATCTGGGAGAGACCTTTTGGATGAAGTCGTTCCGCCGGAGGTGGGTCCATCCTTCAGTTTTTGAGCCGTGTCTTCAAGGGTCTTTGGATGTGCTGTTGGCAGTAGTTTGAAGTTAAACCATCGCCGCGTGGCATACCCAGGATGCGGCAGGTGAGATCTGAGCGTGCGGATCTCACACAATTGAAGGTCGCCGGTTCCCGATACGAAAACCGTATCGATTGAACGCGTCCTATTAGGCCGCCGCCCTCGGGCTTCCCGCCTCTCATGATGACAATCGTTCGCCTGGGGTAAGGACCTCAACTTGATTGTCGAGGTGGCCCCGGGCCCCCTTGTCATTGGCAGGGTGAAGTTTTTGAACTGTATCATCGGCTCCTCTGCAGTTTCCATCCAAGCGTTGTGGGGCGTACTTAAGAAGGAAAGCGCGCACCATTTGGGGATTCTTTACGCCTTTATTCGAACTTGCGCTCAAATCCTCTAAACTTTCGATCACTTTTCCTCTCTCGCCACGTTGTGTTGCGATGAAGTTGGGACTCCCCAAGAGCCGCATCGAGAGCAAGAAGGAGTTGTCTAGGGTCCGGACCTACATGGGATGGTCCAGTGACTCCTTTGACAATGACATTCGCTGCGGCAAGCTTCCCTTCGAGAAGGAGCGAGCCGGAGATATGGTGTACTTCCTTGGGTACGCCATAGCGGGTTTGGTCCCGCCTTTCTCCACTTTCTTTCTAATGCTGCTAGATTTCTATGGTCTGCAGCTCCACCATCTGGGCCCCCACTCAATCTTGCTGGTGGCAACTTTCATCCACTTTTGCGAGATGTGGGTGGGCGTGCCCCCTTGCGTGGAGTTGTTCCGGACTTTCTTCACTGTCCACCCGACCGGGAAGAGTGATGAGTTCATCGGCTTCTACTACTTCGTGAAGCAGAAAAACTCTCCCCTCAAGTACTTGAGGTCCTTCCCTTTTGGCAAGTGGGACGACTAGAAGAAAGATTGGGTGGTCATCACCGTAGAGGGACACAAGAGGCTGGAGCTACCTGAAGGCCTTCCTCGCGTCGACACCGACGCTTGGAGTGACGTGTCGGAGCTGTCGAGGGAGTACAGGCCCATTCTGGATAGAATCCAGGAATGTGTCGAAGGTGGGGTGACCCCCCAGATGGTCTTCGGCAACTTCTTGATGGACAGGTGGGCCTAGCTGAGGGTTAGGAGTCGGCCTACCTGGGCCTTCAACAGTGAGATGGATACCAACCGCATTGAAGTCAGCTTGGACACCAACTTGGCTGGTGAAGCCTTGAAGACCCATCTCAAGAAGTTCCAGCCTTGGAACATCGACTCTGGCGACGTGTCTCTACCGACAACCTTCCTTCCTCTGAATATGATATCAGAGGAGTACAGAGGGCTCCGGATGATGATGCCGCTGTTGGACGACTTTGGCCTGATGGAGAGGTGATCAACCTCTGGGGTGGCGATCCCCGGAGCTTTGGAGGATGGCTCCATTCCCGCCCCAAAGCCAAGAATTGAAGTCATAGGCAAGGGCAAGGAGTTGGCCGAGCCCTCGAGCCGCATAAGGAAGTTGAAGCATGCTGACGGGAGGTCCGTCAGACCTGCTCCTTCCACAACGGCTCCTTCTCCCCGGCAGGGGAGGTCTTCGACGGCGGCAACCACTCTAGCATTAGATTCTCCCCGGGGCGCTAGCTCCGGCCATGTGGCTCCGGTACCAGGGCCAGCTGAGGGCTCTAGGTCCGAGGGTCCTTCTCATTCGAGGAGGGCCTCAACCAAGACGATGCCGACGGCGGCAGCAAGCTCCGGGGAGCATTCCGGAGCTACTACGCCAGTGGCAACAGGGTCCAATCCTGAGCGTCCGGTGAAGAGGTTCCGTGCTAGTTTGAGCGGAAGCCTTCCAAGGTAAATTTGATTTTTTTTACCTCAGTTGATTGTTTTTGTTGTAATAATGTTTTGAATTTCTTTGTCCTTCATCCACAGGGTACCCAAGAAAGGGGCTGAAGCTCTGGTTCCTGTAGCAGTAACCGATGCTGCGTAGACGGAGGCTCCGGCTCTAGTTCCAGCGCCGCCCCAAGAGGTGGCTGAGGCCGCGGCAGCTCTGGCGCTAGCTGTCGTGGTCCTTGACCTCGAGTCATCCCCTGAAGCTCCCGTGGTAGCGCCGGACCACGGGAATGAAGATGTACCAGCGGCACCAGCCCCGGAGGTTGAAGCTCCAGGTTTGGATGCCGAGATGATGGATGCTCCAGCCTCAGAGCCGGAGGTAGCTGCAATCCCGGCCCTAGAGCCAAATATTGTTGAAGCCCCGGCAGCAGAGCTGGTGGTTGATGAAGCCCCGGTGGTAGAGCTGATGGTTGATGAAGTTCCGGCGGTGGAGCCCGGTCTTGATCAAGTTCCGGCGCCTGAGCCGGTTATTGAAGAAGTGATGGCGCCCGAGCCAATGGCGGTCGAGGCACCAGCGCCTGAACCGGCGGTGGAGGAGGCGCCAGCGTCAGAGCGGGAAGTGGCTTCAGCTCCGACCGAACCTTCAATGCCGGCCCTGGAGGTAGTGGTTCCGGAGGTGCCCGCGCCTGAGCCAGGGTGCCAAGATGAAATTGCGGGTCCCCCGCTTGAGGGACCAGTTGCTGATGACCAGGCGGTAGGACCTTCGGAGCTGACTTCAGAGGTAGGAACTTCTGTTGTAGGACCTTCCTCAGCGGCGGCCAGGCTATCCCGGAGGGCGGCCCTAGTGCCGTGGAGGCTCATGGGACATTTCTTGTAGAGTGGGACGCGATTTTTATTGTAGATAACCCGCTGGAGCCAGCGGAGAAGACCCCGGCAGGTCCGGAGCCAATCCCCCTGTCGTTGTCTTTCAACAACGCCTGCTCCAGCCTTCGTCGGGTGCAACTGGCCTTCTACCACGACAGCAAGGCCCTCGAGGAGGAGCGCCAAACCCTTAGGAGGTGGCGTAATCGGCTCCAATTCGAGACCAAGCTGGTGCAGACGAGGCTGACCGACGATAAGGAGTGGGTGAAAAGAGAGAAGGCCCGGATGGAGTACTGGGGCCAGCTGCTGGACGAGAGGGAAAGCATGGTGTGATACCTCAACAACTAGTCCCAGGCCATCCATGAACAAGACGTAGTTGCTAATAATGCAACAAATGATCGCCAAGAGAAGCTCAGCGCCATCCACGACAGCCTCGTCAAACGTCGGGAGGCTCTTGAGGAGCAGGAGAAAAAGCTCGAAGATGAAGAGCAAAAACTCCTAGAGTTGCGGGATGACCTCGTGAAGAGGGAGGAGGAGCTTACTCAGAGGCTGACTCTGGGTGACAAGAGTCTCACAGAGCACACCAAGAAGCTGGAGGAGCGCTATGAGAAAGAGGAGAAGAAGGCCTGGCATCGAGGACAGGACCTCCATAAGAGGCAGAATGAAATTGCTGCTAGGGAGAAGAAAGTGCGGGGCCGGGAGAAGGACCTTGTCGACCGCCAGAACAAGATCCACCTCCGGAAAGAGGAGCTCGGTAAACTCGAAAGGCAAGTTGCTAAAAAGATTCAGCAGAACGCCAAAGACATCGAGCGCCTTGCCCGAAAGAATTCAGAGCTTGCGGCGACCAAGAGATCCATGGAAGAGTTGCGAGGATCAAGGGCTGCGGAGTCCCAACAAGTTTGGGACTTCTTTGGAAGAGCCATTGACGCGCTGACGTCGATGGGTTTTAGTCTCGTGCATCCGGATGATCCGGAGCCGGAGCTGGACGAGGCGTTGCAGGCGTTGAGCTCGGCGGACAACATGCTCACCAAGATGGGCGATGTCATCGCGGACCAGCTGGAAACCGAAGGACAATCCCTGGCGAAGAACGTCGTAGAGTACATGCTGAGGTGCTACACAAGCCGGGACCCCCACTTCCCACTGGACCTGGTGCTTTAAGGCCCCGTTGACAGAGAGGGAGAAGCCGCCAAAGCCAGCGTGTCGGAGGTTGCCCAGAAGGTCACCTCGTTCTTCCATAGGGTCTAGGACTCTCTCTTTGTAGCTCCCGCTTGTATCTTCTCTTCTTTTCTCCAATTTTGTAATCTCTTGTCTCCAGATTAATGAAATCCAAGAGTTTTATGAATTTCATTTTTTGTCTTCAACACCTTTGTCCCACTTGCCCCCCTGGTAGATGTACGCAATTTGATTGTGAACATGTACCAAGAGGATGTAGCATTTGGTTGAAGACTTGCGCGCTTCAAACTTCTAGTTTGTAGGTTCGAAGTCGCCGATAGTAGGGGGCCCCTGAGGTTGTCAGAGCTTAGTAGCTTCGGCAGTGGCCCTTGTCAACACATGGAGCATCGACAGTTAGTCCTCTAGGGTTGTCGGAGCTTGGTAGCTCTAGCAGCGACCACTGTCAACACGCGATGTGTCGGCAGCAGACCCCACTGGGGAGTCTTCCCACCATCTTCTCTTCACGTTGACGACTGGCCCCCTGGATTTGCCAGAACTTTGTAGCTCCGGCGATGTCTATTATCAATGTTTGAAACATCGACAGTAGACCACCTTAAGGGGCATTAGAGCTTTGATAGCTCCGGTTTCATTTACCATCACCATGAGATCTTTATTTTTCCTGCACACTGAAGTCAAGAAAAACAGTAAAATCTATTTCCTACCCATAACTCAATTGCGGGTTACTATTCCCGAGAGAATTTTTTAGGTCGAACGCAATTCTAAATACAATCAAGTGCACGGGCTTGTTTTCTCCAGGTCTGATCGTTTCTGGACTCGCCTTACTTCGGTCTGCCGGGGTGTAGGTAGAGTGGCATACTTAGGGTGCAGGACCAGGCTATGTCGATAGCACACTCCGGACCTAGATTTGCTTGGCGACATTCAGATGAGTAGACCATTAACAATGTTTAGACCTGAAAGAATTGACAATGCAACTTGAATTATATATGAACTGGTCAAGCTAAAATTTCTTAGGGATTGCACAACCTTGTTATAGACAAGAAAGAGAAAAATAAAAAATATTGAGCTTGTACAAAATAAATGCACGTGGAGTCTGTTTTCACACAATGATGTCTTTCATTATAAGTCCAGGGTACAGGGGAAACAAGTACAGTCTTAGGGTACGGAACCAGGCTAAATGTGTTGTATTTCTTGTTTGACACAAGGTAGCTAGCTACACTTTTAGTTCTGAGACTGTGACAAGTGTTGCCTGAACTTTGCGGACCTTCCGGTAAAGGTCCGGCTGTCCCCCCGGAGGGGCAACCCGACTCTGTACAATAACTCTATGACATACATCACATGTAATTACAGACTCACCTCCTTGATATTAAGCGTAGAACTTACAGTGGTGCTCAATGTTCCAAAGATTTGGGAGCGGTGTCCCATCCTCAGTTGCCAAGCGAACGCACCCGGGGCAAGATACTTTGATCACTCGAAAGGGTCCTTCCCAGCTGGGAGTGAGTTTGTTTAACCCTTCGCGAGTTTGTATTCTCCGTAGCACCAGATTGCCTTCCTCGAGCTGCCAGCTATGAACATGCCTTTGGTGATAGCGCCGAAGAGCTTGGCGGTATCGGGCATTCCTAACAGCTGCTCGGCACCTTCCCTCTTCAAGGAGGTCAAGGTCTTCACGCCAGAGCTGGTTCTACACGGCATCATCGAAGGTCCGGACCCGGAGTGACCCCAAGGTGATTTCCGGTAGAAGGACTGCTTCAACTCCGTACACCAGGAAGAAGGGTGTCTCTCCAGTTGACCGATTTGGAGTTGTCCTGTTTGCCCATAAGGTGGGCGGAAGCTCTTCAATCCAGTTGGATCCATGTTTTTTCAGGCACTCATATGTGCGCATCTTGAGTCCCTTTGGGATTTCTGCATTTGCTCTCTCGGCTTGGCCATTGCTTGCCAGGTGAGCTACAGAAGCATAGCTGACCTGAATGCCGAGGTCTTCGCAATATCCTTGGAATGCAGAGCTTGTGAATTGGGTCCCGTTATCAGTTATGATCTTGTTTGGGACTCCAAATCTGCATACAATGGACTGCAAGAAGTTGATAGCTTATTGCTTGTTTATTGTCACAACTGGAGTTGCTTCTGGCCATTTGGTGAACTTGTCAATGGCAACGTACAGGAACTTGTAACCTCCGACGGCTCTTGTGAAAGGTCCCAAGATATCCATCCCCCACACAGCGAAAGGCCATGTAGGAGATATCATTTGTAGAGGTTGAGCTGGTGTGTGGATTTGCTTCACATGGAACTGGCATGCTTCGCATTTCTTCACTAGCTATGTTGCATCCTGGAGTGTTGTAGGCCAGTAAAAATCATGCCGGAAGGCTTTACCGACCAGCGTGCGGGAAGACGCGTGGTTTCCACACTCGCCTCCATGGATTTCTGCAAGGAGCTCGCAACCTTCTTCTCTTGTAATGCACTGCATTAGGACGCTGTTGGCACCACGCCGGTAGAGATCCCCTTCTACCAGTGTGTATCTTTTAGCCAATCTGACTATTTGATCAGCGGATACATTATCTTCAGGAAGCAAATTGTCTTTCAAGTAGCTCCAGATCTCCGAGATCCATGCATCGGGCCTAACTTGAGGATTTGAGTCTTGCGTGTTGGGTTGCTCGGAGCTTCGTGCAACACCTACGACCCTTGATGGACGCCATGGTAACAGGGCCATCGGGACCGCCAGCTTTGAGGTGCTGGTCTCGCCCCCTTCGCTCAGTTCGGCAGGCTGAGCTTTAGGTTTAGACAACCTCCAGGCGAAGGTTCCGTCGGGAGCCGGAGCTCCGGTTGAAGCTATGGTTGAGAGTTCGTCAGCTTCAGCATTGTTGAGACGCTGGACATGGCAAAGATTCAGGACGTCGAAGTCCTTCTGAAGCTTCTGGACTTCAAGTAGGTATGCAGCTAGTTGAGGGTTGTTGCAGCAGCATTCACCTTTGACTTGTTTTATAACGAGTTGTGAATCACCCTTTACCAGCAACTGCTTGACACCATATGATAGTGCCACCTTGAGCCTGTAGATTAGTGCTTCATACTCCTACATGTTGTTGGTCGCCTTAAAGTCAAGGTGAACCATGTATTTAACCTTCTCCCCGGTCGGAGCGAAGAGAAGGACTCCAGCTCTGGCCCTCTGCTTTTGCACGGAGCCGTCAAAGTAGAGAGTCCAGTGAGGCTCAGTGAAGACCAGAACAATGGGTTCCGACTTCTGCTAACTGGGGCCCCCAGGATTTGACAGAGAGGGGGTCCATTCCGCCACAAAGTCCGCCAATGCTTGACTCTTGATCGCTTGTCTTGGGACGAATTCAAGGTCGAACTCGGCCAATTCAGCTGCCCACTTTGCAATGTTCCTAGTAGAGTTGGGGTTATGCAAGATTGCACGCAGTGGATAAGAAGTTACAACTGAAATCTTGTGAGCTTGGAAGTAGTGTTGGAGCTTCCTAGAAGCAATTAGAACTACATAGAGTAGCTTATGCACCTCCAGGTACCGAGTCTTGGTGTCATGGTGTACTTTGTTGATGAAGTACACTGGGCGTTGGACTGTATGGACCCTCCTGGAGGGGCCCGGAGCTTCCTCCTCATCAACCCGGACCCTCCCATTGGGGTCCAAACCTTGTTCGGGGACCTCTGGGTTCCTGCTAGAAGAACCCAGATCTTCTTCTGAAGTGATCCGGACCTTCCCGGAGGGGTCCGAATCTTCTTGTTCAGCAACAGTGACTACTTCATTTGAAGGAGATGGATCCTCCGGCGTCTCGCCTTGAGGATCAGGGTCTGGGAGCTGGGACCCAGACTCGTCTTCAGGTAGCTTCGGACCCTCCCGAAGGGGTCTGGATTCCTGAACTGGAGATGGTTCTGGTCTTTCCGCAACAAGGACCATGCTGACAACTTCGTCAGCTGCCGAAATGTAAAGCAGAAGTGGCTCACCAGGATTCGGAGCTACCAAGGTTGGTAGAGTGGTGAGGAGCTGCTTTAGCTCTTGGAATGCCTTTTCTGCTTCTTCAGACCATTGGAATGGTCCGGACTTCCTCAATAATTTGAAGAAGTGTAGCGCCCGTTCCGCCAGTCTTGAGATGAACCGGTGAGGGCAGCTAGACATCCAGTCAGCTTCTGAACGTCCTTGATGCGGGCTGGTGGCCGCATATCTTCAATAGCTTTAATCTTTGCCGGATTTGCTTCTATTCCTCGGTGGTTCACCAAGAATCCAAGAAGCTTTCCGGAGCTAACCCTGAAGACACACTTGTCTGGGTTCAACTTTGTGCATGTGACTCGTAACTTGTTGAAGACAGCTTGCAAGGTGTCAAGGAATGACTCCTTGTTCTTGATCTTGACAATGATGTCATCGACATACACTTCCACTACATCTCTGATGAGCTCTCCAAAAGTTTTGTACATAGCTCGTACAAACGTTGAAGCAACGTTTTTGAGACCAAATGGCATGGCAGTGTAACAATATAATCCATCTACTGTGACGAAGGAAGTATGCTCTTCATCTTCCCTAGACATTCTAGGAAACACAGTAATTCGAACCCGGAGGTGGAATCCACTATATGATCTATTCTAGGTAGTGGGAATGGATCTTTTGGACATGCCTTATTCAGTGTAGTGTAGTCGATACACATCCGAAGCTTCCTGTCGGCCTTGGGTACAATGACTAGGTTTGCCAGCCATTTTGGGTGGAAGACTTCTCGAATGAATCCAGCTTCGAGCAACTTCTTCACTTCTTGATGTATAAAGTTTTGCCGCTCTACTGATTGCTTCTGAGGCTTCTGATGTACAGGTCGAGCATCGGGATAGATCTTCAGATTGTGCTCGATCACTTCCCTAGGGATGCAGGCATTTGTGACAGTTGCCAGGCAAACACATCGACATTAGCCTGGAGCAAAGTGACGAGCGCGAGTTCCTATTTGTCATTCAGACCTGCCGATATACCGGTGGTCTGAGCGGCGTCGGAACTGATTTGGACGACTTTGACGGGAATGTTAGTGTTGCCGCTTGGTTGCACACGAGGCGCAGAGGTTGAGCCTCGATGACGAATGCTCGGGGGTTTCGGAGCTTGCTCCTTTCCGGATTCTTCCTCCTGCGCTGTAGCAAGCGCGTGGAGTTCTTCCAGAGTAGTCACTCCAGCGGTGTGATCTCCGCGGATCCGGAGAACACATGCTGGTGTTGGCATCTTCAACACCAAGTAGCCATAATGAGCAGCATCCATGAACTTGTACAAGGCTGGCCTGCCCAAAATGGCGTTGAATGGCAAGTTGATATGCGCTACATCGAAGACCAACTTCTCAGTGCGGTAATTCTCCCGGGTCCCGAAGGTCACCGGGAGAGTAATAGCACCTAGTGGAGTTATGGCCCCCGGACCTACTCCGGAGAATGGTCGGGAGGGGCGAAGATATGAAGGTCGGAGTTGAAGATTGACGAAAGCTTTGAAGCTCATGAGGTTCAACCCCAAACCTCCGTCCACCATCACATGGTGGAGTTGGATGTTGTTGATGGTAGGAGATACCATCAGTGGGAGTTGGCCAGCTCCAATCATGTTCTGAGGGCAGTATGAAGCATCGAAAGTGATGGCAGTGTCCATCCACTTCCGGTGTGGCTCCGCCCTATCGGTGGGAGCTACTGAAGCCATGTCCTGCAACATTGTCTTGAGGACACGACGGGAGGTAATGTCCCACGAACCACCAAAGATGGTGTTCATGGTCTTCCGACGCTCGTTGTCGGAGACGTCGGAGTCGTCGTCGACGAAGGTGTAAACAGCCTTCAAGACATTTTTAGGGTCTTGAAAGCCTAACTCCTCTTCAGTCGGAGATTCGTCGACTTTTTGTTTTCCTTCCCTTTGACGGAAAGGAACTTCTTCCCGGCGCTTGTTGTTGCGCTCGGCAAGGTTCTGGTCCTTTCGGCAGCCTTCCAGGTTGTGGTTGTTCATCGTGTATAGGACACCACATCTTGGAGCTGCCTCCGTCTTCAGACGATGATCGAGGTCGTTTCTTGGGGTGTGGCCCACGGCCACCCGGAGCTGCAGCAGCTGCAGCAGTAGGTGTGCCGGTCGACGGCTTTTTCTCGTCGTTGGACTTTTTCTTCTTCTTGCCACTCTTGGAGGTAGTGGCTTCTCCCTTGGAGTATCTCTTGTTGTCCTTGGGAGGTGGTTGGGAGTGCATTTCACGGCCCTCCGCAGCTTTGGCACACTTGTCTGCCAAGCTAAAGAGTTATGTGACGCTGGTGATTTCCTTGGTCGCCAGCTTCTCCAACATCTTCTTGTCTTGTAAGCCCTATCTAAATGCCACAATGACAGAAGCGCTTGAGATAGAAGGTATGGTGTTTCGTACCTGGGAGAACCTCTGGATGAAGGATCGCAGGGACTCTCCCCCTTTCTGCTTGATAGCAAAAAGGTCCAGTTCCGTGCCTGGTCGGATATATGAACTTCTGAAGTTGGCAGTGAACTGTTGGCACAATTCCGCCCAACTGTTGATTGAGTCGAGCGAGAGGCTCATGAACCAGGACTTGGCGGTCCCAGTTAAAGCCACGGGGAAGTAGTTGGCCATTACGACCTCGTTCCCTCCGACCGCAAGGATTGCGGTGGAGTAGATTTGGAGAAACTCAGCGGGATTGACAGTCCCGTCAAATTTCTCCAGTAGGTGAGGCCGGAACTTCTGCGGCAATCTGACCATGCGTAGGTGCATGGCCAGGGCAGAACATCCTCCGTCTACTCGCTCGGGAGCAGGACTGTCCCGAGCCTCTCGCCTCTCGCGAGCACGCTCGATATGGATGTGGACATCCTGTTGACAGTAACGGCGATCAAGCTCTGCCCGGAGGTCGTGAGTCGAAAGCCTGGTTACCGTATGGGTGCATCGCGCCCTGGAAGGCAGCGATGTCACCTGTTGAGATGCAGCACGCCTCCTGTGTTGTGAAGCCTGTGGACCAAGTTTACCCGACACGGTCCGATGCTACGATGGGGCCCGCCCCGAGGGGGGGAGGACCTTGGTTGCTGATGTGATCAACTGCTGCTGCAGGCAAATGGTCCACATCATCCCTCCACTGCTCCATTGCACCCCGGGATGCTCCTAGAGGTGGTGGACATTGAAGAAGAGCACGCGGAGCATGGAGCGCAGGTTCAGGGTTGTTGTTCGCCGATGCAGTGACTGACGCAAATGCCCCATCTCGCTGTCCAGCTTGATTCGCCGGTGCGGACGGTGGCGGCGGTGGCATGACTCTTGCTGGAGCCACAACACCTGCTGGTTGCTGCATGTTGAAGGGGTTGCCTCCAGCAGGTTGCGCAGCAGGGTTGTCGTTGGACGATCCAGCAACAGAGTTCACCATCCTTGAATCTCGGGCACCCCCTACCTGGCGCGCCAACTATCGGATTTTGTTTCCGACAATTCTCCTGGTACTACTGTTGGTAGCCCGCGGAGTTTGTAGTTCGGTAATGGGCGCACAGAGATTCAGAACACAATGGCAAATTGACACGAGGATTTACGTGGTTCGGGCCGAAGCGTAATACCCTACTCCACGGGGTGTGTAGTTGTTGTATTGAGCGTCTGAGCACTTGTGAGCGTGTGTCAGAGCCTAGTATCGAAGAGTCTCCGAGAGAGTCCCCTGTGTATCGTTCGACCAGTCCTTTTATAGTACAAGGACTAGTCATTACATCGCTAGCCTGGCCCAACATGTGGCCCTGGCGGTTACTGATGCTTAATACACAATTAATGAGCTTAATTACCCTTAATAGTGTGGTAATGAGCCTTGACAGTGCTGTTACTGGTATTAAGGGCCCTCCGATCGGTGTCATTAAGATGGTATTAATGACACTTAATTGGGTCTTGAAGTCCTTGTTTGTCCCTTTATGGTATGAACCGTTGGGGGTCCTTCGGTCTGATTGTTGAAGTTGAAGGTCTGGTGATTGGACACTTGGCAGCTCTGGAGCTTACCGTCTGGGACGGGTAGGTCCGTGCTGTTATACACGTGTCAGGACCGGAGCTTCCCTCTATCGGGGGTTAGGTCCGGAGGTGCCGCACATGTATTTAGCCCGGAGCTTTCCCATGTGTGGGATGTAGCTCTGGTTGTAGGATACACGTGGTAGCACAGGGACTAACCATAGAAGAGAGGCAGGTCCGGAGGTGCCGCACAGGTATTTAGCCCGGAGCTTTCCCATGTGTGGGGCCTTCGGGGGTCTTCAATTCAGATAGGTAAAGTTATTTTAGTCTTTTTGCAGTCCCAAGGGGTATACGGTATGCAGGGTACCGACACATACCATTCAAACCGACCCGCCAAATTCTTATCCAGTGTAATTCATTTTCCATATCATAATAAATAATCATGATAATTAAGAATGTAACATGTGTATAGAATTTTCCTCCCAATGCTAAGCATGGCTAAGTGTAATAGTGATAATAAAATCCACCCAATCCAATCCTGTGACAAGGAATTATGTGGAAGGGTAAATAAAATAGGACTCAAATTATTAAGCATGCAGCTAACTAAAACTTAGTAAAACAAATGCAAGATAGTCAAGGACACTTGCCTTATATTATTTAGTTGCTCAGTCTTCTGGATGGAACTCTTGATCTTCGGAGTCATCGTGTTGCTTCTTCATCGTGACACGAATGTGAATAAACTACCATCAAAAGAGGAATAAAAACATTCAAGAACAATACACCATAAAAGATATACAAATACTATTATTACGATAATGATTTAAATCAGAATGCTAAGTGATTTGTTTTGTTATAATATAGTTTATAATTTAAACTATGTAATTATACTAATTGTTCATGTGATAAAATGAATTACATTATGCAAATTTGGCTTTATAAGAAAATTAGATATTTTCTATGTATTTATATTATTTTTTCTATTTATTTCATGCTCAAAACATAATTTTTAGATTAATAAATGTATATACCATTTATTCTCCATTTTTTAGTATTTATTTGTAGGTTAAAAATATTTTTAATGAATTTTGCATAGTAAATATATATTTTATATGCACTCTCCTATATTTTCTTTATTTATTGTATCATTTGTAAACATTTTCCACTAACTAAATGCATTTTTGAACATTATTCAGCAATTTATTATTTATGAATTAATTAATATTAATTTTCTAAAATTTATTCTGAATTATTATGAATTTTTTGAAATAATTTGGTACTTCATAAATGATTTGGGCAATTATTCTATTTATTTTATGCTAAAAATATTTACTATAGAATATTATAATATAAATGTTATTATTTTTTGTTTGAGGGTTGATAAGTAAATATCACAAGCGTTGAGTGGTTAAAATATAATTTCTAACTTTAACAAGGGCTTTCTAGTTATTTTTACACATTCTACATAATTATTTCATAATTAACAGAAACACGAGGGTCATCTTTGTAAAGGTTTGAACCTATTTGTAATTTAAATAAAATGCATAGGGTCCTAGTTGCAAAAGCCCATTTTTTTGTTATTTTCTTATTTATTTTTATGTGGAAAAGTGGTGAACCGAGTATGTGGACCGAAGGTGTGGGCGCGGTCCATGGTCCACTGTGGATCGGGGCCATAGCCCTTCAGGGTGATCTATCGTGGTTGTTCAAAAGAATCCAAGGGCCAGGGTGTAGCCATGTCACTCCAGCCGAGGCCAGAGGCGGCGCATCGTCAGACCATCGCCGAAGTTGGTCAGAATGGCACTTCGGTGGCCCATGCTCGACGTAGATAGCAGGAAAAATGGAGAGGAGGGGATGAGGAATCTCACCATGGGATGAATCGGGGTCCGAGGCGGCCAGAGAAGGGCGCGCGCCGACGGGGAGTGGCGGTTGGACGTCGGCGCCGTCGGGGAGGAGTCTCGCGCGGTGTTTCCCAATGCAGATGACTCCTACGGGGAGGCGCGACGTCGATATGCTTGGCAGCTCGTCGGGGACGGTCGGAACGGTGTGGAACGCGGAGCACGCGGAGCGCTGAGCTCGCGGCAGCCATGTTATCCTCCCCCCTGACACTTTTAGCTTCATCGTTACAGATGTCCGCTGTTGAGCAGTACCCCGGCGATTATAAAAGTGCAGCTGCCGATTTTAGCTGTCCTGACTCTTTTAATTATAGATGTCGGTTTGTGTTGGAACACCGATGTTTTTAGTTATTGCCGTCGGTTATAACAGTACCGACGTCTTTAATGAATTTATATGTGATGGTCCCGACGTTTGTAAAGTTCTTGACACCCTATTGCTCGTTTCTTGTAGTAAAAAGTTCAAGCTTCTACTCAGCTGTTCAATACAACCATGAGCAAGTAACTCAAGTCATCACAACAGTGAATTAACTAGCACTACCACAACAGACCAAATAGAAGGGAAATAATCAAGGTTATGCTTCAATTTTATTCTAAAGTTTTCATCCAAACTTCACAAAAACCTCCATGATGATAGTCTCCAGTAATCGGAAACCATTTTTGATACTCAATATGTCATGCTCTTTATGTAACAGTGATCACTGTCGAACCTAAAAAGTTGCTCTGAAAATAACCTGCGAGGATGTATTAAATTTATAATCAATAAATATCATTTTATTTCTGTTCAACCAAATAGTCCAACATATGGCCGCTGCCCCTAACAAAATCTATATTTTAAGTTTTTGACTAAATGCCCTAAAGCCAAGAGCCAAACATTGTTGAAGTGCTAGAGGGTGGTTGAATTCCAAAAAGTGATATGCACAAGGCATCCAAAGAAAAGATGTTGTATTGTCTCTATAGAACTACAAAAACAACACTTGACACTACCTTGCCGATTTCTCTTTGCTAGATTATCGTTTGTAAGTGTGACACCTTTTAAAAGATAAAGAAAAAATTTAATTATCAAAGGTACTTTTATATTCTAAATTGGACTTTTGTTAGGTATCACTCCCTGTTGTATTATAAGCATTACATCGAGCGAGCTGTGAAGGTGCCACTTTTATGAAAATTCCAAACAAAGGTGTCCTTGCTATTTGTCAAATTAACTGACAAAATTTTAGACACTAAATCATGCCACAAAATCAAATATATGTCAACCAAAGCCCTTCTGAAAGACACATTAAGAGGTGTAGTACTCATAACATGTGCCACTGTATCACTTTTTCTCCTCACAATGTTATCACAAGATGGATATGAAAGCTTAAGAGGTTTATCCTTAATCCAAACATCCTCCCAAAATCTGATTTGTTTTCCACTATGAGCTTTAAAAGAACCCCCATCCAAGAACTGATCCTTAACTTCCATGAAAAATGTAAGTCTCTCGATTGTTGTCTCACTTGGGTTATAGCTTATTAGACAAATATTTCTTCTTTAGAAGATTTTAAAACACACCCTCCTCATTAATAAGTTTAAACAACCATTTACTCAAAAGGCATTTATTTTGAATGTCAAAATTTTGGATACCTAAACAGCCAAAATCTTTAGGCTTGCAAAGAACACTCCACTTAGTGAGTCTATACTTCTTGTGATCATCACATTGCCAAAAGAATCTAGAACGGTAATAATCTAACTTTTGAAGAACACCCCTAGTTACTTCAAAAAAGGAGAGTATGTGCATCGCTAGGCTAGTCAATACCGAATTAACTAGAACTAGCCTATCACCCATCAACGAAAGCTTTTCTTTTCAACTACTAAGTTTTTTCTGAAATCTCTCCTAAATAATCAACCAATCCTTATTTGACAACTTCGGATGGTGCATCAGAATCCCAAGGTATTTAAAAGGAAAACTCACAGTACAACAACCAACAAATCGAACATAATCAGGTTCACATTCTTTGACTTTGCCGTAGCAGAATAATTTGCAGTGAAAGGTGATGGTAACTTCACACCTCTTTTTCATCTAACGTAAACCATTTTATATTGGCTAGTTCAAAATTGAATTAGTGTTAAATAAAATGAAGCGTGTGAAGTAGTATAAGTTGACATGTGTTTGCCTGTGATTAATTATTGTTGGGATTTGACCCTTTGGAGAACCTCATTTATGGGCTCATTTATTTAGACTAACTCACCAGGTGGAAAGCCAAGATGGTGTGAAGAGGTGGCTGGAGACTTTAGTCCCACATTGCCCACCTAGATATGTGTTCCCCAATATATATAGTGGCTCTTGTACCGGTTCTCAACATGAGAATAATGAGGGGTGAAGGCTGCTGCTATGGACACAAAGACACACGTTGTTTCGCGATTTTACGCGTGACT
This sequence comes from Tuctoria greenei, assembly GCA_036927565.1. NCBI lineage: Eukaryota > Viridiplantae > Streptophyta > Magnoliopsida > Poales > Poaceae > Tuctoria > Tuctoria greenei. The sequence continues at coordinate 9,404,880 of JAYESD010000007.1, forward strand.
TGTGACTTGTGACGTTGTGCGTTCGCGTCGTGACGAGTTATGTTCTTCTAAGCAGTTATTATTTTTTGTCACACATATAAAAGAGAATATCTCATCAACATCTAGATTGCCACGTCAACATAAGGAGTAATTAGAGGCGTAACTGCAGGCGCACATTATCAATGCGTAATGCCTCATAACTGCTCCCATTAGTTGCACGGTGAGGGATTTCAGGGGGTGATTTCCAAAAATTATGGCAGATCGAATCTGAGGCTAATGGAGACTCGAGTATAAAAGGAGACATTCTATATACTGGAGGAATATACAACACATAACGCCTCTCTCGCTAACTACTTTGCGCAGCCGTTTTTTTGCCCTGCCGTCCCTCCGTTCGCCGTGCAGCGGATTGAGGGAGAGCGGTGTCTCCGAATCGATGCCGGTTGATCTGAAGACCTGCACGGTGCTGGGGATCAGGTTTCTGGGAAGTGCATTCGCACGGCCGCTCGCTGCACTTCCATCTTCCTCAACAGTCTCATCGTCTACTTCATATCAGGACGATTTGTAAGTGGATCTCTCTAACTATGGCTAGTTTGATTTATTTGATGAGCGATCTATTCGCATTTGTTTCAGTTCTTGTTTGTGTGATACTAGCACTGTTTCTTTTGACTGCTAGTAGATCTGCTCTAGTTGTTTTGCTATTTTGGATCATCAAATTAATTGCATAATATGTGTATTTTCCAACAATCCAGAAACCTGATAGAATTAATATGGTTGTACTTACTGATGTGTTGAAACCTGAGCGATTTGCCGAGGGTGACAATTTTAAGAGATGGCAGACACAGGTCAAGTTCTGGCTCATGTCGATGAAGATCTGGTGAGTGATTTCCCCAGTTCTTCCTCTCACTGAGGAGTAGCACCACGATGATGATCTGGACAATTCCACTTGTCTTGGCTGCATATTGTCACTCCTTTCAGATCAGCTATGTGACATTTACATGAACCACATTTCAGCTAAGGAATTGTGGGAGGCCCTAGACCGCAAATATGTGGAATCGGATGCTGGACGTGAACTCTATGTTAATGACCAGTACCACGAATATAAGATGATCGATGACCAATCTATCATAGAACAGGCTCATGAGATCCAGCTTCTGGTGGGGGAACTTGCGCATTTTGATATGGTCTTGCCTGACAAGTTCATGGTTGGTGGAATTATTTCCAAACTGCTTCCATCTTGGAGGAGTTTTGCCACGAGCCTGAAACACAAAAAAGAGGTTATGACTGTTGAGAGTCTAATTTCAACTCTTGATCTTGAGGAGAAGGCAAGATCAAAGGATGTGCCTCGTTCTGTTCTGCAGGAAGGGACTCCATCTAATGCCAATGTGGTTGAAGGTAAATCTGGTGGTGGCAATAAGAACAACAAGAACTGGAAAGGAAAAGCCAAACAAAATACTAGCTTTAAGAAGAAGAAGAATAAAAAAGACCTGACTTGCTTTGTGAGCGGCGAGTCTGGCCACATAGCTAGGAAATGTTGCAATAGAAAAGGCAAGAAAGGCGGTGGTCAGAACTCTATGAATGTCACCATTAGCGAGGCTAGAGGAATGTCTGGATTAGGGTATGTTCCAAAAGTTTTTCTAGCATGTCAATCCACCGATTGGTGGTTAGACACGGGAGCTAATGTGCATGTTTGTTCCGACTACGATTTATTTTCTTCTTATCAGGCTACCGATAATTGCTCCATCCTAAGGCAATGGGTCGAGGACTGCTGTACATGGAATTGGAATAGTTGATCTGAAATTGACCTCCGAAAAGACTCTCTCTTTGAAGAATGTGCAGCATGTTCCTGGAATAAATAGGAACCTCATTAGTGGTTCTCTATTGTGTCGTGATGGCTATAAGCTAGTGTTTGAGTTGAACAAATTTATTGTTTCGAAGTTTGGTTTATTTATCGGAAAAGGCTATGATAGCAGAGGTCTGTTCCATATTTTAGTTGCTGAAGATTGTAATAATCTTGTGAACTCAGTTGCTTGTTCTAGTTCTAAATGCAATGGACGAGAGACTATTGTCTGGCACTCTTGGCTTTGTCACATTAATTATGATTGCATCATTAAATTGTCCAAACTTAATTTGATTCTGAAAATTCCTGTTGAAAGAAGATCTAAGCGTCAGGCATGTGTGCAAGCTAAACAGCCACGTAAGCCTTTTAAAACCGTGGAAGAGAAGAGCTTGTCACCACTAGATCTTTGTCGGTACCCTGCGTACCGTATACCCCTTGGGACTACAAGAAGACCAAAGGAACTTCACCTATCTGAGTTGAAGACCTCCGAAGGCCCCACGTGTCATACGGGGCTGGACCTGCCTCCCTTCTATGGTTAGTCCCGGTGCTGCCACGTGTATACTACAACCGGAGTTACGTCCCACACATGGGAAAGCTCCGGGCTAAACACCTGCGTGACACCCCCGGACCTAACCCTCGACAGAGGGAAGCTCCAGTACTGACACGTGTACAACTGCACCGGACCTACCCGTCCCAGACAGTAAGCTCCGGAGCTGCCATGTGTCCAACCGCCGGACCTTCAACTTCAAAGAGCAGACAGGAGGACCCCAACGGCTCGGACCTTCAAGGGGCAATCAAAGACTTCAAGACCCGATTAAGTGTCATTAATACTGTCGGTGGTTTGGAACCGGCAGATCTCCCGACACTACTGAAGTGTTAGAGGAGTTTGATGTTCGGTGTGGGCACGCGGAGATTCAAGAAGATGAATAGTAAATGACGCAGGAGACACAGAGGTTTACGTGGTTCGGGCCGCCTGAGCGTAAAACCCTACTCCACGGATGTGTTGGTGTTGTATTGGCTGTATGAGATTGTGAAGAGTGTCTATGGCACGTGTGTAGCCTCACTCCCCCTGAGTCCGTCGTCGGCCTGTCCTTTTATAGTACAAGGGCAGACCGTTACAAGTTAGCCTGGCCCGACATGTGGCCCCGGCGGTTACTAGTATTGACACTTATTCAACACATTTAATTGTCCTTAATGACCGGGTAATGGGCTTTGATAGCACCGTTACTGGTAATTAAGGTCATCCGATCGTGTGTCATTAATATGGTATTAATGACACATAATCAGGTCTTGAAGTCCTTGATTCCCCTTTGAAGATCCGGAGCCATTATGGAGTCTTCTGGAGGTCAGAGGCTGAAGCTCCGACGGTTGAACACGTGGCAGCTCCGGAGCATACGGTGGGAAACAGGCAACTCCGGAGCTACTTGACACGTGTCAGGTCCGGATCTTCTCTCGGTCTGGGGTTAAGTTCGGAGGTGCCATCTCGGTACATGGCCCGGAGCTTCCCCCTTGTGGGTGGTAGCTCCGGCTTTATAGTACACGTGGCGACCCTGGGATTAACCATGCTGGAGAAGCAGGTCCGGTTATATCTGACATGTGGGCCTTCGAAGGTCTTTAAACCTAGTAGATGACTTTTCTTTGAGATCTTTATAACCTCAAGGGGTGTACGGTTTCCAGGGTACCGACAGTGGTCCCCTGGACCTACCTCCGGGGAAGACCACTGGGGTGAAGTCATTTCGCCGGAGGTGGGTCCATCCTCGCGACTTTTGAACTGAGTCTTCAAAGGTCTTTGGAGGTGCCGTTGGCGAGGATTTGGAGTTAAATCCCCGCCGCGGGGCGTATCCCGCGTGCGGCAGATGAGATCTTTGGCGTGCGGATCTCACGCAATTGAAGGTCGCCAGTTCCCGATACGAAAACCGTATCGGTTCCGCGCGCCTTGTCAGGCTGCCGCCTTCGGGTTTCCCGCCTCATGATGACAACCGTTCGCCTGGGTAAGAACCTCGACTTGATCATCGGGGTGGTCCCGGGCCCCCTTGTCATCGGCTGGGTGGAATTTTTGAATGGTATCTTCGACTTCCTTGCGGTTTCCATCCAAGCGTTGCGAGGGCTTACTTAAGAAGGAAAGCGCGCACCATCGGGAGTTCTTTACACCTCTCATATGTTCTTGCGCTCAAACTCCCAACTTGTGCTTCACTTTTCCTCTCTTGCCTTGCTGTGCCGCGATGGAGTTGGGTCTCCGCGAAAGCCGTTTTAAGACCGACGGCGATCTGAAGAAGGTCCGGGCCCTCATGGGATGGTCCTCGGACTTCTTCAACCGCTCGGTCCGCGCCGGTGGAGAGCTCCCGTTTGAGAAGGAGCACGCCGGCGAAATGGTGTACTTCTCCTCGTACGCCATGGTGGGGTTGATCCCACCTTTTTCTTCCTTTTTCTTGATGCTGCTAGACTTCTATGGTCTACAGTTGTATCATCTCGGCCCCCACTCCATTCTCCTTGTGTCCATTTTCGTCCACTTTTGTGAGATGTGGGTGGGTACCCCCCTGCATTGAACTCTTTCGGGCCTTCTTCACCGTCCATACCACCGGCAGGAGCAATGAGTACCTTGGCTTCTACTACTTCGTGAAGCACAAGAAGTGCCCATTCAAGTACCTCCAGTCATTTCCCTCTGGGAAGTGGGATGACTGGAAGAAGGACTGGATAGTCGTCCGGGTGGAAGAGCACGAGAGGCTGGAGCTGCCTGAAGGCCTTCCCAGCATCGACACGTCAATCTGGAGTGAAGCTCTGGTGCTGGGGGAAGCCTTAAACCCTGCTTTGACCAAGATCCGCCAATCCGTGGAGGGAGGATTGACTCCTCAGACGGTGTTTTGCAACTTCTTGGCCAACAGGTGGGCTCCGCTGAAGAGGAGAGAGAAACTCGCATGGGCCCTCAACAGCGTGATAGACGACGACCGGGTTGAGATCGGGCTGAAGTCTAACATGGTGGGGAAAACCTTAGAGTTCCACCTCAAGAAGTTCCAGCACGGCATCGACGTCGAAGGTGATGATTTGACTCCGCCATCAGCTTTTCTTCCTCTGAACGTGGAAGTGGAGTTCAGCAGGGAGCTCCGGCGGAAGATGCCCGTGCTTGACGACCTTGGTGTCGTCGAGAGAAGATCAACCACCGGGGTAGTGATCTCCGGAATGCCCGAGGGTGGCTCCGACCCTGCTCCGAAGCCGAGGGAAGAGGTCGTCGGCAAGGGCAAGGAGCTGGCGGATGAACCTGTGAGCCGGAAGAGGAAACTGCAGTATGCCAACGGAAGATCCGTCAGGCCCGCTACTTCTGCGTCGGCTCCTTCTCCCCGGTGGGGAAGGTCTTCTACAACTGCGGCGACTGTTCCCGTAGTTGGATCCTCCCGAGGCGCGAGTGTTCCCGCAGTGGGGTCCTCCCGAAGCGCGAATGTACCTGTAGTGGGGTCCTCCTGGGGTGTTAGCTCCGGGCATGCGACTCCAGCACCTGGGCCGATGGAGGCTTCCAGGTCCGGGGGTTCTTCCCGATCGAGGGGGGCCTCAAATCGGGAAACACTCGTGGCCGCGACGAGTTCCGGGGGGCCATCCGGAGCTTCCACGCCGGCTATGACCAGCCCAGAACGCCCGGGTAGAAGGTTCCGCGCAAGCTGGTGCGGAAGCCTCCCAAGGTAATTTTTAATCTTTACCTTGGATAGTTGTTTTAATTGTAGTAACTATTTTTTAAGTTTCTTCGTTCATCATCTGCAGCATCCCCAAGAAGGGAAGTGAAGCTCCACCCTCAGCCACGGCGGCTGAAGCCGTGAGGGTGGAAACTTCTGCTCCTGTCCCGGTGCTGCCCCAAGTGGTGGCTGAAGCTGCGACAGCTCCGGCGCCGGCTGTCGTGGTCATGGACCTCGACTCATCCCCAGAGGCTCCCGTGGTAGCGCCGGACCGCGGGAGTGAAGATGCGCAAGCAGCACCTATCCCGGAGGTTGAAGCTTCGGGTCCTGTTGCTGAGATGATGGAAGCTCCGGCCGTTGAGCCGGAAGAAGCTGTGATTCCGGCCCTAGAGCCGGAAAGTGTTGAAGCTCCGGCGGTCGAGCCGGAGGTTATTGAAGTCCCGGCGTGCGCGCCGGAAGCTGAGGAAGTTCCGGCAGCTGGGCCGGCTACCTCCGAAGCACCGGCCGCTGAGCCAGTCGATGTTGAAGATCTTCCGGCTTCCGAGCCGGTTGTTGGAGAGGTGTCGGAGCCTGAGCTCCCATCGGAGGAGGTGCTCAGACCGGAGCCAGCAGCGGCTCCTACTCCGAAAGTGACGACGTCGGAGGTACTTGTGGCCAAGCCGGAGTGCCCAAGCGAAGTCGCTGGCCCCCTGCCTGAGGGGGTGAACGAAGACCTGGCGGCGGGGCCTTCCTCGGGGGCGACTAAGGCCATCCCAGAGGACGGCCCTAGTGCCATGGAGACTCAGGGGACCACTATTGTGGAGTGGGACCCAATTTTTGTATTTGAAAATCCGCTGGAACCAGCGGTGGAGACCCCAGCAGGTTCAGAACCTATCCTGTTGTCACTGTCTATTGACACCCTAGACCTCCTTGAGGAGGGAAGGTGCCAAGCAGCTGTTCGGAATGCCCGATGTCGCCAAGCCCTACGGCGTTATCATCAGCGCATGTACACAACCGACAGCTCGAGGAAGGCGATCTGGTGCTACGAAGAATACAATCCAGAGAAGGGTTAAACAAACTCTCCCCCGGCTAGGAGGGACCCTTCCGAGTGATTAAAGTATCCCGACCCGGAAGCGTTCGCTTGGCTACCGAGGATGGGACACCTCTCCCAAATCCTTGGAACATCGAGCACCTCCGTAAGTTCTACACTTAATACCACGGAGGTGAGTCTTGAGTAACTTGAGATGTATGTTATAGAGTCATTGTACAGAGTCGGGTAGTTCCTCCGGGGGAGCAGCCGGACCTTTCCCAAAAGGTCCGCAAAGTTCATGCAACACTTGTCACAGTCTCAGGACTAAAAGTGTGGCTAGCTACCCTGGGTCAAACGAGAAATGAAACACGCTTAGCCTGGTTTCGTACCCTAAGAGTGTACTTGTTTCCCCTGTACCCCAGACCTATAATGAAAGACATCTTCATGTGAAACAGACTCCACATGCATTTATTTTGTACAGGCTCAACATTTTTTATTTTTCTCTTTCTTGTCTATAACAAAGACGTGCAATTCTTAATAAATTTTAGTTCGACCGGTTTATATACGATACGAGTTGTATTGTCAATTCTTTTGGATTCAAATATTGTTCCTGGCCAACTCGCCTGAAAGCCGCCAAGCCAATCTAGGGCTGGAGTGTGCTATCGACTTAGCCTGGTCAAGCACCCTAAGTACGCCACTCTACCTACACCCCGACAGGACGAAGTAAGGCGAGTCCAAATACAATTGAATCCGGAAGTAAAGGCAACGCATTCGATTGTGTCTAGAATCGTGTTTGACCTAAAACTTTCTTAAGAATCGTAAGTCGCGACGAAGTTATAGGCAAGAAACGAATTTTACTATTTTTCTTGACTTCAGTGTGCAGGAAAAATAAAATACACGTTGATGGAGAAAAGTCGGAGCTAACAAAGCTCCGACTCCCCTAGGTGACTTGCAATCGATGTTACGCATTGAAAACGAGCATCACCGGAGTAATCAAGCTCCGGTAAAGCTAGGGGGGTCAGCCGTCGACGTAAAAGATGGTGAGAAGGCCCCACAAGTGGAGTCTGCTGTCGACAAGTTACGTGTTGGCAAAGGTCAGTGCCGGAGCTGCTAAGCTCCGACACCCTGGAGGACTAACTGTCGATGCATGTTCCAGTCTGCGTCAAGTCCAACTGGCCTTCTTCCACGACAGCAAGGCTCTTGAAGAGGAGTGCCAAACCCTTAGGCGGTGGCGTAACCGGCTCTACTTCGAGACCAAGCTGGCGCAGTCAAGGCTAGCGGATGACAAAGAGTGGATCAAGCGGGAGAAGATCCGCCTGGAGTACTGGGGCAAGTTACTAGATAACAGGGAGAGTATGACTCGTGCCCTCGATGCTCAATCCCAGGAGATCTACGATCAGGCCAAAGCAGCCAATAGTGCGGCCGATGAACGCCACGAAAGGCTTGAGGTCATTAACACTACACTCATCAAGCGCCGGGAGGCACTTGAGGAGAGGGAGAAACGGCTCGAAGATGAAGAGCAGAAACTCCTAGAGCTGCGGGATGACGTCCTGAGGAGGGAGGAGGAGCTCACCGAGAAGGTAGCTCTGGCTGACAAGGGCCTTGAGGAGCGTGCCAAGAAATTGGAAGAGCGTTGCGTAGAGGAGGAGGAGAAGGCCTGGGTGCGGGGGCAGGAGCTCCATGAACGGGAGTGTGCCCTCGTTGCCAGGGAAAAGAAAGTGAAGGGCAGGGAGAAGGACCTGGTCGACCGCCGGAACAAGATCCACCTCCGGGAGGAGGAGCTCAGAAAACTCGAAAAGCGGGTTGCTGAGAAGATTCAGCAAAACGCCAAATAAGTTGAGCACCTCGCCCGTGAGAATTCTGAACTAGTGGCGGCCAGAAGGTCCCTGGAAGAAATAAAGGGCTTGAGGACTGCGGACTCCCTACAGATTTGGGATTTCCTGGGCAAGGCCAACGACGCGCTGACACCGATGGGCTTCAGCCCCGTGCGCCCGGATGATCCAGAGCCGGAGCCGGACCTGGCATTGCAGGCGTTGAGCTCGGCAGGCAGCAAACTCTCCAAGGTGGGCGATGTCATCGCGGACCAATTGGAGGTTGAGGGGCAATCCCTGGCGAAGAACGTCGCTGAATATGTGCTGACGTGCTACACCAGCCGGAACTACCAATTTCCTCTGGACCCGGTGCTTGAAGGTCCGGTTGAAGGAGAAGGGGAAGCTGCCCGAGCCAACGTGTCGGAGGTTGCCCAGAAGGTCGCCCAATTCTTCCATAGGGTCTAGGACCATCTCTGTAGTTCTCACTTGTATTTTCTCTTCTTCTTCCTCAATTTTGTAATCCCTTGTCTCCAGATGTAATCCCTTGTCTCCAGATAAATGAAATCCCCAAATTTTTGTGAATTTCACTTTTTGTCTTCAACACTTTTGTCTTCACTTGGCCCCCTGGTAGATGTACACAATTTGATTGTGAACATGTACAAAGAGGATATTATGTTTTGTTGAAGACTCATTTTCTTCGAACTTGTAGAGCGTAGGTCCGATGTCTTTGATGGTGAAGGCCCCCTGAGGTCAAACTAACTACCGTCGGAGCTTAGTAGCTCCGGTAATAGTCCCTATCAACGCATAGAGCATCGACAGTTAGTCCTCCGGGGTGTCGGAGCTTAGTATCTCCGGCACTGACCTTTTCCAACACGTAACTTGTCAACAGCAGACTCCACTTGTGGGGTCTTCTCACCATCTTTTACGTCGACGGCTGACCCCCCTAGCGTTACCGGGGCTTGGTTGCTCTGGTGATGCTTGTTAACATCGATTACAAGCCATCTAGAGGAGTCGGAGCTTCGTTAGCTCCGGCTTTTCTCCATCAACGTAGATTTTTATTTTTCCTGCACACTTAAGCCAAGAAAAATAGTAAAATTCGTTTCTTGCCTATAACTTCGTCACGACTTACGATTCTCGAGAAAGTTTTAGGTCAAACGCGATTCCAAACACAATCGAATGTGTTGCCTTTTCTTCCGGATTCAATTGTACTTGGACTCGCCTTACTTCGGCCTGCCGGGGTGTAGGTAGAGTGGCGTACTTAGGGTGCTTGACCAGGCTAAGTCGATAGCACACTCCAGCCCTAGATTGGCTTGGCGGCTTTCACGCGAGTTGGCCATGAACAATATTTGAATCCAAAAGAATTGACAATACAACTCGTATCGTATATAAACCGGTCGAACTAAAATTTCTTAAGAATTGCACGCCTTTGTTATAGACAAGAAAGAGAAAAATAAAAATGTTGAGCCTGTACAAAATAAATGCACGTGGAGTCTGTTTCACATGAAGATGTCTTTCATTATAGGTCCGTGGTATAGGGGAAACAAGTACACTCTTAGGGTACGGAACCAGGCTAAGCGTGTTTCATTTCTCGTTTGATCCAGGGTAGCTAGCCACACTTTTAGTCCTGAGACTGTGACAAGTGTAGCATGAACTTTGCGGATCTTTCGGGAAAGGTCCGGCTGCTCTCCCGGAGGAACTACCTGAATCTGTACAATGACTCTATAACATACATCTCAAGTTACTCAAGACTCACCTCCGTGGTAGTAAGTGTAGAACTTACGGAGGTTCTCAATGTTCCAAGGATTTGGGAGAGGTGTCCCATCCTCGGTAGCCAAGCGAACGCTTCCGGGACGGGATACTTTAATCACTCGGAAGGGTCCCTCCCAGTCGGGGCAGAGTTTGTTTAACCCTTCTCTGGATTGTATTCTTTGTAGCACCAGATCGCCTTCCTCAAGCTGTCGGTTGTGTACATGCCGCTGATGATAACGCCGTAGGGCTTGGTGATATCGGGCATTCCGAACATCTGCTTGGCACCTTCCCTCCTCCAGGAGGTCTAGGTATTTACGCCAGAGCTGGTCCTGCGTGGATTCATCAAAGGTTCGGACTCGGAGTGAACCCAAGGTGATTTCCGGAGGAAGGATTGCTTCATCTCCGTACACCAGAAAGAAATGTGTCTCTCCGATTGACCGGTTTGGAGATGTCCTGTTGGCCCATAAAGTGGGCGGAAGCTCTTCGATCCAGTTGGCTCCATGTTTTTTGAAGCGCTCATAGGTGCACGTTTTGAGTCCTTTAAGGATTTCAGCATTTGCTCTCTCGGCTTGGCCATTGCTGGCTGGGTGAGCTACAGAGGCGTAGCAAACTTGAATGCCGAGGTCTTCGCAATATCCTTGAAATGCAGAGCTTGTGAATTGGGTCCCATTATCAGTGATGATTTTTTTTGGGACTCCATATCTGCATACAATGGACTGCAAAAAGTTGATAGCAGATTGCTTGTTGATTGTCACAACTGGAGTTGCTTCCGGCCACTTGGTGAACTTGTCAATGGCGACGTACAGGAACTTATAACCTCCGACGGCTCTTGGGAAAGGTCCCAAGATGTCCATCCCCCACACAGCGAAGGGCCATGTAGGAGGTATCATTTGTAGGGGCTGAGCTGGTGTGTGAATTTGCTTTGCATGGAATTGACATGCTTCACATTTCTTCACCAGCTCAATTGCATCCTGGAGTGTTGTAGGCCAGTAGAAACCATGCCGAAAGGCTTTACCAACCAGCGTGCGGGAAGACGCGTGGTTCCTACACTCGCCTCCATGGATTTCTGCGAGGAGTTCGCAGCCTTCTTCCCTTGTGATGCACCGCATTAGGATGCCATTGGCACCACGCCGGTAGAGATCCCCTTCTACCAGCGTGTATCTTTTAGCCAATCTGACTACCCGGTCAACGGATACATCATCGTCGGGAAGGATGTTGTATTTCAAGTAACTTCGGATCTCCGAGATCCATGCATCGGAACTAGCTTGAGCTTTTGAGTCTTGCGTGATGGGTTGCTCGGAGCTCCCGGTAGCACCTACGACCCTTGATGGCTGCCATGGTAATAGGGCCATCGGGACCGTCAGCTTTGGGATGCTGATCTCGCCCCCTTCGCTCAGTTCGGCTGGCTGAGCTGTTGGTTTTGACAACCTCCGGACAAAAATTCCGTCAGGAGCCGGAGCTCCGGTTGACGCTTTTGTCGAGAGTTCGTCAGCTTCAGCGTTATGGGCACGCTGAACATGGTGGAGATCTAGGACTTCGAAGTCCTTCTGAAGCCTCTGGACTTCAAGGAGGTAAGCAGCTAGCTGGAGATTATTGCAGGAACATTCACCCATCACCTGCTTAATGATGAGCTACGAATCTCCCTTGACTAGCAGTTGCTTGACACCATATGGCAGTGCCACCTTTAGTCCGTAGATGAGCGCTTCGTACTCTGCCATGTTGTTGGTCGCCTTAAAGTCAAGGTGTACCATGTATTTCACCTTCTCCCCGGTCGGTGCAAGGAGAAGAATTCCAGCTCTGGCCCCCTGCTTCTGCATGGAGCCGTCAAAGTAGAGGGTCCAGTGAGGCTCGGTGAAGGCTGGAGCTTGATGCTCCGTCTTCTGCTCACTGGGACCCCCAGGGTTTGATGGAGAGGGAGTCCATTCCGCCACAAAATCTTCCAATGCTTGACTCTTGACTGCTTGCCTTGAAATGAATTCAAGGTCAAATTCAGCCAATTCCGCTGCCCACTTTGCAATATTCCCAGTTGAATTGGGATTATGCAAGATTGCTCGAAGTGGGTAAGAGGTCACCACTGAGACTTTGTGAGCTTGGAAGTAATGGCGAAGCTTCCTGGAGGCAATAAGAACTGCATAGAGCAGCTTATGCACCTCTAGGTATCGAGTCTTGGCATCATGTAGTACTTCACTAATGAAGTACACTGGGCGCTGAATGGTCCGGAGCCTCCCGGAGGGGTCCGGAGCTTCCTCTTCACTGACCCGGATCCTCCCGGAGGAATCCGGATTTTCTTCAGGGACCTGCGGGTCCTGGCTGGAGGAACCTGGGGCTTCTTCAGAAGCGACCTGGACCCTCCCGGAGGGGTCTGGGTCTCCTGAAGTGACTTCTTGTGGATTCGAGTCTGGGAGCTGGGACCCAGACTCGCTTTCAGGTACCTCCGAACCCTCCCGAAGGGGTCTGGATTCCTGAGTATAAGGTAGCTCTGGTCTCTCTGCAACCAGAACCATACTGAGGACTTCGTCAGTTGCTGAAATGTAAAGCAACAAAGGCTCACCAGGGTTCGGAGCTACCAGAATTGGTAGAGTGGTGAGAAACTGTTTCAGCTCCTAGAATGCCTTCTCTGCTTCTTCGGACCATTGGAATGGTCTGGACTTCCTCAACAACTTGAAGAAGGGGATTGCCCGTTCCGCTAGTCTTGAAATGAACCGGCTGAGGACTGCTAGACATCCAGTTAGCTTTTGGACGTCTTTGATGCGGGTTGGTGGCCGCATGTCCTCAATGGCCTTAATCTTCGCCGGATTAGCTTCTATGCCCCGGTGACTTACCAGGAAACCGAGAAGTTTTCCAGAGCTAACCCCGAAGACACACTTGTCTGGGTTTAGCTTTGTGCGGGTGGCCCGCAGCTTGTCGGAGACAGCCTGTAAGGTGTCAAGGAGTGACTCCTTGTTCTTGACCTTGACCACGATGTCATCAACGTACACTTCCACTATGTCTCTAATGAGTTCTTCAAAAGTTTTGTACATAGCTCGTACAAAAGTTGAAGCTACTTCTTGAGACCAAAGGGCATGGCTGTATAACAGCATAATCCATCTACTGTGATGAAAGAGGTATGCTCTTCATCTTCCCTAGACATTCTGATTTGATGATACCCAGAATATGCGTCCAGGAAACATAGTAATTCACACCCGGAGGTGAAATCCACTATCTTATCTATTCGAGGTAGTGGGAATGGATCTTTTGGACATGCCTTATTTAGTGTGGTGTAGTCGATGCACATCCGAAGCTTCCCGCCGGCCTTGGGCACAACGACTGGGTTTGCCAGCCATTTTGTGTGGAAGACTTCTCGGATGAATCCAGCTTCCAGTAACTTCTTCACTTCTTGTCGGATGAAGTTATGTCGCTCTACGGATTGCTTCCGAGGCTTCTGATGCACAGGCCGGGCGTCGGGGTAGATCTTTAGATTGTGCTCAATCACTTCCCTGGGGATCCCAGACATTTGTGACGGTTGCCAAGCAAACACGTCGACGTTAGCCCAGAGGAAAGTGATGAGCGCGAGTTCCTATTTGTCGGTCAATCCCCCCAATATACGGGTGATCTGAGCGGCATCGGAACCAATTTAGACGACTTTGACGGGAATGTCGGTGTCGCCGCTTGGCTGCACACGAGGTGCAGAAGTCGAGCCTTGTTGACGAATGCTCGGGGGTTTTGGAGCTTGCTCCTGCCTGGAGTCCTCCTCTTGCGCCGTGGTGAGTGCATGGAGTTATTCCAGAGCAGTTACTCCGGTAGTACGATCTCCGCGGATCCGGAGAACGCCTACTGGTGTTGGCATCTTCAACACTAGATAACCATAATGAGCAGCTGCCATGAATTTGTACAGGGCAGGCCTCCCCAAGATGGCATTGAAGGGTAAGTTGATCTGAGCAACGTCGAAGACCAACTTCTCAGTGCGGTACTTCTCCCGTGTCCCGAAGGTAACGGGGAGAGTAATAGCTCCGAGTGGGGTAATGGCCCCCGGACCTACTCCGGAGAAAGGTCGACAGGGGTGGAGATCCGAAGGTCGGAGTTGAAGCTTAGTAAAAGCTTCGAAGCTTATGAGGTTAAGCCCCGAACCTCCGTCTACCATGACATGGTGGAGCTGGATGTTGTTGATGGTAGGAGATACCATCAAAGGTAGCTGCCCTGCTCCAACCATGCTCTAAGGGCAGTCCGAAGCATCAAAAGTGATGGCTGTGTCCATCCACTTCCGATGAGGTTCCGGCCTGACTGTGGGAGCTACAGCAGCCATATCCCGATGCATAGTCTTGATGACGCGGCGGGAGGTGATGTCCCATGATCCACCAAAAATGGTGTTCATGGTCTTCCGACGCTCGTTGTCAGAGATGTCAGAATCATCGTCGACGGAGGTGTAAACGGCCTTCAGGACCTTTTTGGGATCCTAAAAACCTAACTCCTCTTCAGCCGGAGCTTCGTCGACTTTTTGCTTTCCTTCCCTCTGTCGGAAAGGAGATTCTTCCCGGCGCTTATTATAGCGCTAGGCAAGGTTTTGGACCTCCCGACAGTCTTCCAAATTGTGGCTGCCCATTTTGTGAATTGGGCACCACACCTTGGGCTTGCTACCGTCTTCAGAAGACGGTCGAGGTCGCTTTTCGGGGCGTGGCCCCCGGCCACCCGGAGCTGCAGCAGCTGCAACATTGGATGTATCGGCTGACGGCTTCTTCTTGCCGTTGGTCTTTTTCTTCTTCTTGCTGTTCCCGGAGGTAGCGGCTTCTTCTTTGGAGGATTTCTTGTGACCCTCCGGAGTTGATTTGGAGTGCATCTCACGGCCCTCCGCAGCTCTGGCACATTTGTCAGCCAAGCTGAAGAGTTCCGTGACGCTGGTGATCTCCTTGATCGCCAGTTTCTCCAGCATCTTCTTGTCCCGTACACCCGGTCTGAATGCCACAATGACAGAGGCGCTAGAGATAGAAGGGATAGTGTTTCGTACCTGAGAGAACCTCTGGATGAATGATCGCAGGGATTCTCCCCCTTTTTGCACGACTGCAAAAAGGTCCAGTTCAGTACCTGGTCGGGTGTATGAACTCCCGAAGTTGGCGGTGAACTGCTGGCACAGCTCCTCCCAACTGTTGATAGAGTTGGGTGGAAGGCTCATAAACTAGGACCTGGCGGTCCCAGTTAAGGCCACTGGAAAATAGTTGGCCATCACGGCCTCGTTTACTCCAACTGCCAAGATTGCAGTGGAGTAGATCTGAAGAAATTCGGCAGGATTGACAGTCCCGTCGAATTTTTCTGGCGGATGAGGCCGGAACTTCTGTGGCCACCTGACCATACACAGATGTATGGCCAGAGCTGAACAACCTCCTCCTACTCCTTCAGGAGCAGAAAGGTCCCGAGCTTCCCGTCTTTCACGAGCACGCTCAATATGGACTCGGCCGTCTTGTTGGCAGTATCGGCGATCAAGCTCCGCCCGGAGGTCATGAGTTGAGAGCCTGGATACCGTGTGAGTGCGTCGTGCCCCAGAGGGCAATGATGTCACTTGTTGTGATGCAGCACGTCTCCTGCTATTGGAAACGTGCGGACCAAGTCTACCAGACAAAGTCTGTCGCTGCAACGGGGCTCGTCCTCCTGAAGGAGGAGGACCCTGGTTGCTGAGGCATTCGGCTGCTGCTGCAACCAAGTGTTCCACATCGGCCCTCCACTGTTCCAGTGCATCCCGGGATGCATCTGGAGGTGGTGGGCGTTGGAGAAGAGCACGCGCTGCATGGAGCGCGTGTTCCGGGTTATCATGATTTGCCGACGCAGTGATTGATGTCGGCGCACCATCGCGTTGCCCAGCTTGATTTGCTAGTGGAGGCGGTGGTGGTGGGAGTGTGACTCCTGCTGGTACTGAGGCTCCTGCTGGTGGCTGCATATTGAAGGGATTGCCCCCAATAGCCTGAGCAACAGGTTGATCGTTGGATGATCCAGCAGCTGAGTTCACCGTTCTCAAAATCTCAGGCGCCCCTTCCTGGCGCACCAACTGTCGGTGGTTTGGAACCGGCAGATCTCCCGACACTACTAAAGTGTTAGAGGAGTTTGATGTTCGGTGTGGGCGCGCGGAGATTCAAGAAGATGAATAGTAAATGACGCAGGAGACAAAGAGGTTTACGTGGTTCGGGCCGCCTGAGCGTAAAACCCTACTCCACGGATGTGTTGGTGTTGTATTGGTTGTATGAGATTGTGAAGAGTGTCTATGGCACGTGTGTAGCCTCACTCCCCCTGAGTCCTTCGTCGGTCTATCCTTTTATAGTACAAGGGCAGGCCGTTACAAGTTATCCTGGCCCGACATGTGGCCCCAGCGATTACTAGCATTGACACTTATTCAACACATTTAATTGTCCTTAACGACCGGGTAATGGGTTTTGATAGCACCGTTACTGATAATTAAGATCATCCGATCGTGTGTCATTAATATGGTATTAATGACACATAATCGGGTCTTGAAGTCCTTGATTCCCCTTTGAAGATCCGGAGCCGTTATGGAGTCTTTCGAAGGTCAGAGGCTGAAGCTCCGACGGTTGAACACGTGGCAGCTCCGGAGCATACGGTGGGAAACAGGCAACTCCGGAGCTACTTGACACGTGTCAGGTCTGGAACTTCTCTCGGTCTGGGGTTAAGTTCGGAGGTGCCATCTCGGTACATGGCCCAGAGCTTCCCCCTTGTGGGTGGTAGCTCCGGCTTTATAGTACACGTGGCGACCCTGGGATTAACCATGCTGGAGAAGCAGGTCCGGTTATATCTGACATGTGGGCCTCCGAAGGTCTTTAAACCTAGTAGATGACTTTCCTTTGAGATCTTTATAACCTCAAGGGGTGTACGGTTTCTAGGGTACCGACAAATACCATATTAATGACACACGATCGGAGGGCCCTTAATACCAGTAACGGCACTGTCAAGGCCCGTTACCACACTATTAAGGGTAATTAACCTCATTAATTATGTATTAAGCATCAGTAACCGCCAGGGCCACATGTCGGGCCAGGCTAACGGTGTAACAACCAGTCCTTGAACTATAAAAGGATTGGTCGAGCGATACACAGAGGACGGTTCTTCCAAACCTCTTCCATACTCGGCTCTGACACACACTCACAAGTGCTCAGACGCTCAATACAGCAACTACACACCCCGTGGAGTAGGGTATTACGCTTAGGCGGCGCGAACCATGTAAATCCTCGTGTCTACTTGCCATCGTGTTCTGAATCTCTGCGCGCCCAATACCGAACTACAAACTCCGCGGGCTACCAACAGTAGTACCGGGAGAATTGCCAGAACCAGACTCCAACAATCTTATTCACTCAGATTTGTGTGAAATGAATGGAATTTTGTCCAGAGCAGGGAAGAAATATTTTATATCTTTTATCGATGTTGCTACTAGATATTGTTATCTCTATCTTATTAAATCAAAAGACGAGGCATTGGATCATTTTAAAATCTATAAGGCGAGGGTGGAAAACCAACTAGAAAGAAAAATCAAACGTGTTAGGTCCGATAGAGGAGGAGAGTATCTTTCTAATGATTTTGGCAAATATTGTGCGGAGCATGGAATTATCCATGAGACAATGGCCCTACTCACCCAAATATAATGGGGTGGCTGAGCAGAAAAATCGAACACTAACGAACTTGGTCAATGCCATGTTAGGCAGTTCGGGTTTATCCAACTCATGGTGGGGGGAAGCCATTTTGAC
Source organism: Tuctoria greenei (assembly GCA_036927565.1). Classification (NCBI taxonomy): domain Eukaryota; kingdom Viridiplantae; phylum Streptophyta; class Magnoliopsida; order Poales; family Poaceae; genus Tuctoria; species Tuctoria greenei. Next base: position 9,422,645 of record JAYESD010000007.1, read on the forward strand.
CGCACGTTTTGTGCTGAATCGAGTTCCATCATCTAAGGGTGAAATAACCCCGTATGAAGGATGAAAAGGAAGAAAGTCTGCTCTCGATTTCTTACGTGCATGGGGTTGTTTGGCCAAGGTTAATATGTCTGCATGTAAGAAACGAAAATTGAGACCAAAGACTGTTGACTGTGTCTTTCTAGGATATGCACAACATAGTGCAACCTATAGATTTTTAGTGATTAGATCTGATATTCCTGAAGTGCATGTTAACACCGTGACTGAATCTCGTGGTGCCACATTTTTCGAGGATATTTTTCTAATGAAGGATAGAGTTGCAAGTTATAGCGAGACATCTAATAGTTTTACTCCTGACCCTTCTCTAATATCTGTACCTTGTTCTTATACTGAAAAATCCATTAAGGATGACATTACAAATATTGTTCCTCATAGGAGCAAGAGACAAAGGATTGAAAAATCTTTTGCTGATGATTTTACTGTCTACCTCGTTGATGATACACCTAAAACACTTTCAGAGGCATATGCATCACAAGATGCAGAGTACTAGAAGGAGGCAGTCCATAATAAAATGGAGTCCATTTTAACAAATGGAACTTGAAAAATGTGTGATTGTCCTGTTGGATATAAACCTATTGGGTGTAAGTGGATATTTAAAAAGAAGATCAAACCAGATGGTATAGTCGATAAATATAAGGCTAGACTTGTGGCCAAGATATTTACCCAAAAGGATGACGAGGATTTTTTTCATACTTATTCACATGTGCTAGGCTAACCACAATTCGTGTGCTTGTTGCACTTGTTGTGTGTCATGATCTCCTTATCCATCAAATGGATATGAAGATGGCTTTCCTAAATGACGAGCTCGATGAGGAGATCTATATGAAGCAGCCTGATGGTTTTGCGGTGCCTGGGAAAGAGGACAAAGTGTGTAAGTTACGAAATTCCTTGTATGGCCTCAAGCAGGCTCCAAAGCAGTGGCATGAGAAGTTCGATAGAACTATGAACTTAGCAGGCTTTGTGGTAAATGAAGTTGACACTTGTGTGTACTATCGGTTTGGTGGGGCTAAGGGAGTAATATTGAGCTTATATGTTGATGATATATTAATTTTTCGGACTAGTATCGATGTGATAAATGATGTAAAATCATTCTTGTCCCAAAATTTTGATATGAAGGATTTGGGAGTGGCTAATGTTATTCTAAACATCAAACTGATTAAGGGCGAGAATGAGATTACTTTAAAACAATCTTATTATGTGGAGAATATTCTGAGTCAATTTGGGTACTCAGACTCTAAAGCTTCTCCAACGCCATATGATCCTAGTCTAAAGCTTCGCAAGAACAGAAGACAAGGAATTAATCAGTTGAGATATTCCTAGATTATTGGTTCTCTCATGTATCTTGCTGGTACAACCAGACCTGACATCTCATTTGCAGTAAGCAAATTGAGCAGATTTCCTTCTGATCCTGGAAGAGATCACTGGAGTGCACTAGAACGTGTAATGAGATACTTGAGAGGTATATCAACATATGGACTTCACTATACGGGGTACCCAGCTGTACTAGAAGGGTATAGTGATTCAAATTGGATCTTAGATGCCGATGAGATCAAAACCACTAGTGGATACTTTTTCACTATTGGTGGTACTGCAGTTTTGTGGAGGTCTTGTAAGAAGACTATATTGACAAAGTCAACTATAGAAGCAGAACTTGTAGCACTTGAGACAACCACTACTGAGGAAGAGTGGCTGAAACAGCTCTTGATGGACTTGTCATTGGTCGTTAAACCTGTGTCGACCATTCTTTTACATTGTGATAATCAAAGTGTGATCACCATTGTAGGCAATGCAAAAGAAAATTTGAAATCCTCAAGACATGTGAAACGGCGAATCAAATTCGTGAGACATTTGAGAAATATAGAAGAGATTATTGTTGAGTATATTAATACTAAAAGAAATCTTGCAGACCCTTTTACTAAAGGATTAGCACATGCTGCAATTGAAGAAGCATCAAAGGAAATGAGTTTGAGACCCACGTGATGTTATCATACAATGGTAATCCAAACTATGTGATCGGAGATCCTGTGAAATAGATATTGGGAAAAATAAGTTCTATGGATAACTAAAGAGTACATATTAATTACTCATTTCTGCTAGTAGATGCGTACTCTCAGTACGACATGGAAGGTTGACTTAATGTCTTAATGTGTTCTGAGGCCTAAATAGGCAAGATACCGTCCTGCAGAGTATACTTGTAAGAACACACATATATGAGTTTGACTGTTAGATCACAGTCTATGAGATGTGAGTAATCTCAAATAAACTCATGAATAGACATGAGAGAAGATTGTAATGCTGCAACCTGAGGCATGACTTTAGGCGGCCTAGTATCAGCGATGCTTTCATGTGAAACTTACTCACACAACACTAGCAATTCAAGGCTATGTTCATTGCAAAGTTGTGAGTATGTGAATCATGAAATGCTAGGTGCATCTCAACCCGTAACGGGTCTGCACTGCAAAGTTGATATATTAAAGAGAAGAATTGTTACTTGTAGACCTTGGCTTTTGGTGAAGATTGTTGGGATTTGGCCCTTTGGAGCAGCCCATTTATGGGCTCATTATTTGGGCCAACTTCCCAGGTGAAAAGCTAATGTGGTGTGAAGAGATGACTGGAGACTTTAGTCCCACATTGCCCACCTAGATAGGTGTTCCTCAATATATATAGTGACCCTTGTACCGGCTCTCAATATGAGAATAATTAGGGATGAAGGCTGCTGCTATGGACACAAACACACACGCACGCACGCGCACGTGTTTCACGATTTTACGCTTGATTATCGCGTGACTTGTGACTTGCGATTTTGTGCGTTCGCGTCGTGATGAGTTGTGTTCTTCTAAGCAATTATTATTTTCTACCATACATATAAAAAGGAATATTTCATCAACACCTAGACTGCCACGTCAACATAAAGAATAATTAGAGGCGTAACTACAGGCGCACATTATCAGTGCGTAATGTCTCATAATTGCCCCCATTAGTTGCACATTGAGGGATATTTCAGAGGATGGTTTCCTAAAATTATGGCAATCTGAGGCCAATGGAGACTCGAGTATAAAAGGAGACGTCATGTTACTGGAAGAATATACAACACAGAACGTCTCTCTCGCTAACTACTCTGCGCAGCCGTTTTTTTTGGCCTTGCCGTCCCTCCGTTCGCCGTGCAGCGGATTGAGGGAGAGCGGTGTCTCCGAACCGACGCCGTTTAATCTAAAGACCTGCACGGGTACTGACGATCAGGTTTCTGGGAAGTGCGTTCGCACGGCCGCTCGCTGCACTTCCATCTTCTTCAACAGTCTCATCGTCTACTTCATATGAGAGCGGTCTGTAAGTGGACCTCTCGAACTATGACTAATTCGATTTATTTGGTGAGTGATTTATTCGCATTCGTTTCAGTTCTTGTTTGTGTGATACTATCACTGTTTATTTTGACTGCTAGTAGATCTGCTCTAATCGTTTTGGTGTTTCGAATCATCAAATTAGTTACATAACATGTATATTTTTCAACAGTTTTTTTTTTTGAAAAACACAGGCAGGAGAGCTGCCATTTATATTAAGAGAGGCAAGAGCGATTACAATCTAGAGTTTCAGTTAATAATACCAGCATCCTGGCTGAATCTAAACATAGACTACTTCCACTATGCAAATACCACTACTACTAAGAGGGTCTCAGTGCCGATTGCAGAGTACGAATTTCGTCCAATGTGAAGTCTGCCACCTGAGAGAAAGGAAGCTCGTTATCTTGAAAAATTCTTCGGTTCCGTTCTTTCCAAATTTGCCACCAGAAGGATAATATGACACCCGTAACTTTCCTTCGCTCTCTTCTTGGTGAGCTTTGGGCCACTGATACGAGCCAATTCTGGGTGCCAGTTACCTGCCCGATGGATATCCTTAAACGCAGTCCTAACCGTGCAGCCAAGTGTTGCCATGCCGACACTGTGTATTGGCATTGTGTTAGCAGGTGATCGGCTGTTTCCGGTAGGACAAGACACAGAGGGCAACAATCTTCATGGGGCCAGTGTTTTTTGGCTAGTACATCGGCTGTGAGCGCCTTCTTGCGTATGGCAAGCCATGCAAAAAATCTGCAGCTAGGTTGTGTTTGAGCCTTCCATAAGAAGGATGGCCATTCCAGTGACACGGCTCCTCTGAATTGAATGTTGTATGCGGAGGAGACCGTGAACACACCATTCGGCGTCCATCTCCAAATTATACTGTCCTTTTCATTGTTCAGAGTCACCTCCATTATGCAAGAAAACAGCAGTACTAATTCTGTTAGAAGTTCCTCAGTGTTGACAGCCTTTAAATTGCGAATCCAATTAAAGTTGGTCAATTCTTTCGCCACCGTTCGGTACTTGAACTTTGCTTGTTTATATAGATTAGGGGCCAGCAGCTTGGGGCAGCCTCCATTTAGCCAATGTGCCTCCCAGAAAGGGGTGTTGCGCCCATCTCCCACTATAATGACCGTAGAAGCAAAGAAGAGGTTGCGATCAGATTTGTCTCTGAGTTTAATCAGTGGTTTCCATGGCCGATCATTTTGGTCCCAGAGGTTCCATAACCATTTAAGACGTAAGGCACGGCCAAATTTATCTAAATCCTTGAAGCCCAGGCCTCCCCAAATTTTTGGTCGTGTACAGATTTTCCACTGAACTAGGCAGTGTCCTCCATGGATTTGATCCCGATCAGCTCCCTTCCACAAGAAGTTCCTTCGAAGTCTGTCAATCTTTTTAATCACCCAATGCGGCAGCTGGAATACCGTCATGAAATAAGTGGGGATTGCGGATAACACAGCCTTTATTAGTACCTCACGACCTGATTGAGTGAGAAGGCTTTTCTGCCAGCCTTGGAGTCTGCCCTCGATCTTATTAATCAATGGATGTAGGGATGATCTCTGGAGTTTCTTAACATGCAATGGTAGGCCGAGATATATGCATGGGAAATGTGCTATTTTCAGCTCATGACCTGCAACTAGCTCCATATGGAGATCATTGCATCTGATAGGGAAAACCTCAGTTTTGTCCATGTTGATGGAAAGACCAGAAGCTTGACCAAAAGTATTCAGTATCAATTTAGTGGCCTGTAGATCTTTGTCTGTAGGAGAGATGAAGATTGCCGCGTCATCCGCATAAAGCGAAACATTCAGAAGGCTTTCAGTCCCTTTGAGGGAGCTCAAGGTTCCCCTCTCTCGAGCTAGCTGAAATAACTTGTTTAAGGGTTCTATGGCTAGCAAAAATAACATGGGCGAGAGGGGATCGCCTTGGCGCACCCCCCGACGATGGGCAATTATGGTTCCTGGTTCACCATTGAGAATAAACGAAGAAGTGGAGGTCCCCCATAACGCCGAGATCCAGTTTCGCCATCGCCTCCCAAAACCAAGATGTTCCATAATTTCTAACATATAAGCCCAGTTGACCGTATCAAAGGCTTTAGAGATATCCAGCTTAAGAAACAGAGAAGGCGTATGCTGCCCATATAACTTCCTGACCAGCTGATGGACAAACATAAAGTTATCTTGTATGGATCTTTGCTTGATGAATGCACTCTGATTAATGGAGATAAGATCTTTTAAAGCTGGAGACAACCTGTTGGCTAGTAGTTTTGAGATAATCTTTGCAAAAATGTGAATTAAGCTAATTGGCCGATAGTCTGTTATTTTTTTAGGGGCTGTTCGTTTAGGAATTAAGACCACCATGGCACTGTTGAGATCTAATAGCCCTTGCTGGTTCATGTGGTAAAACTGAGAAAGCGCATTAAGGACTTCAGCCTTGATAGTTGTCCAGCAGTGGGAGAGGAATAAACCAGTAAATCCATCGGGACCCGGCGCTTTTTCTGTAGGAAACTTGCTTATGACTTGGAAGACTTCCTCTTCACTGAAAGGCACTTCTAGATAATCCAAATTTTGGCGTTTCCAATCCAGGTTTTCTAGTTTCAGACGTATTCCCCTTTGAGTGTAGGTACCTAGGTGGCGCAGGAAGTGTTCGTCAATGATTTTGTGCTATCTTCCTGAGAAACCATAGCGCCCTCCTCCGTTTCTAGAGACTGAATGAAATTCCTTTTCTTTCGGCTGCTAGCAACACTATGGAAGTAACTGGTGTTGGCGTCTCCTTGTTTCAGCCAGGTGATACGCGAACGTTGTCGGGCTCTGGATTTTTCTATTGCCGCCAACCCCAGCAATCGGTCTTTCAGGATGTGGCGAAGTTCCTTCTCCATGTCAGAAAGGATCCGGTCCTCCATGGCAAGGTCCAGCTGAAACAGCACTTCTCTGCATATCCCAGAAGCTAGCTTTCCGGACGGGATTAGCATTGTTGACCATTTCCGTAAGTCTGTTGCTAGGCGTCCCAGTTTGATGCTTAGTATTTTCATAGCCGAATGATGATTAGGCACTGGTTTGGTCCAGGATTGTTGGATACAATCGGTAAAGCCTGGCATGTTGACCCACCATTGTTCAAACCTGAAGGCTTTACTTGTAAACTGCTGGGCAAGTGGTTGTAGTAGAATCGGACAATGGTCAGATACTGACGATGACAGTGGTTGTAATATGGGTTCTGAGTATAGCTCCTCCCACTTAACTGACGCGAACGCCCTATCAATGCGCGTCATAGTCGGAGATGCTTGCTCATTGGACCATGTATATCTCCTGCCAATTAGCGGTATTTCCTTGACTTCTATGTTGTTGAGAGTTCTTCTAAAACGAGTCATTGATCTGCGGTTAACTCTGGAATTATTTTTGTCCTCTTCATTACAGATAAGGTTGAAGTCGCCTACGATAATCCATGCAGGTTTCACATGCTGCCTCAATTGTCTCAATTCAGCTAAAAATAACCTCTTCTCCAGATCAGATTGTGGACCATAAACCCCTGTGAAAGTTGATATTTCTGAAACTCCATTTTCTGTAACAGTGGCCGATATAGTATACATTGTCATGGAAAATTCCGTGAGCTGAAGATGGGTAGCATTACTGGCCAAGATTATACCACCCCTAGTGCCATTAGCAGGGAGATAGCCGTAGCTGTTTAAAAATTCAGGTCCCAAGGTACTTCTTATGATAGAATCAGAGACTTGTTGGAGTTTGGTTTCCTGTAAACAAACTAATCTGGGTTTGTATGTTTGTATCAGTTGTTTGACCTCTTCTTGCTTAGCTCTGCTATTTAGGCCTCGGACATTCCATGAGAGAAAGGAGTAATGCATCATACGATTATCCATTAATCAAAGGCAAACCACTACTAGCAGTAACAAACAGAGCGTAAAGCTCTGCAAATGACTCGACTGTGACGCGTACTACCAACCAACTTCGTGCCTCAAGGCTACAGGGGAGAACACTAAGGAAGACAGAAGGGTATATCACCCTTAACAAAAGGACCCAACACAACATGGCTCCAGACATAGCTACTGTTATTCGAGGTAAACGATCCTGTAGCAACATCAAGCATCGTTCAGCTCCACTGCTTCAACAGCCTTCCTGGTACGCTTCTTCACCTTCTGCTTAGCTGTCTTGTCCTTGTGTTTCTTCTTACGTTCAGCCACCGCAGTAAGGGTCTTGATCGCCGTGATTGCAGATGATGAGAGTGGCTTCTTATATAAGTTGAGGTACTGCTGTAGAGTCATGTCATCAAAGTTCTGGGACTCCGATAGTATTCCTAACTTCTTGGCTAGCACTTCTTGGGCTAGCCTAACTGCCGGCTTCAGTTGTTTAGATTTGGCTTTCAACCTTGGGCTGCTTCTTGGAGTCTGAACCTTCTGTGGCTCAGGAGGCTTCTTCTCTATGTTAGTTGTCGGGGGGGTCGGATCAGGGGGTCCTAACGGCAGGAGGGCTTCATCAGCTGGCTGTGAGATCAACCCAGCCAAGTTTATGAGCTCTAACTGGCCATTTACTTCTCTCTCCGGTTCCTGCAGCCACTCTGGACCCACCTCAGGGTGGGGATCGGTAATATTCCCCGTCTGGTGTTGTCCAGTCTGCTCAGCGAGATTGCCCTTGTTAGTAGTTGAGAATCGAGTACTACCAGATTGCTCCATTTGCTCCTGGATAGCCAGGAAATTGGCTGTAAGTGGGATGATGATCGCATCCGAGCGGTGCTGGGCAGAGTCGCATGAGTCTTCCTCAGTTCTGAGTTGAGATTGGAGCCTTTCCTCCCCATGCAGCATTAGTGTGGGAGCTACAGATGGTAGCGCCAGACGTAGACTTGTGCTGACGTCTTTGCATTCGACCACCTGGTCAGCCTGTGAATCGATTCCTGCTACCTTCTCTCCATTGACTACCTGCTTAGCCTTCCAAAGTTGACGAGTGGCCCTCCCCACCTCGCGACCAGGTATCTGAGAGGGAGGGGGTGAAGAGCTTTGAAATCTCTGATACCGTCTACCGGAGGAGCCCCCTCTGTATTGTGTGTTGGAACGATATCTGTCAGATGTGCGACCTCTGTCAGCGTTCGGCGCACGCCTCCATCTTGCAGTTCCAGGTTCACGTGGGCGAGGCCTCGGCCAACGATCCATATCATCTCCATCTTCATCATCCTTCCTTCCTCTGCGACATTCACAGTCATCTCTACATCTCGGTGTGGGCGGATGTAATTCCTCCTCAGAGACTTCACTATCTAGTTTGCCAAAATGCCAGTAGAAATCTCTGAATTGCGTTTTACCGTCTGCAGTCAGCCTCTCTGCTGGGTGATGATAAAAGAGGAGATCTTCAACATAATCAATGTGAACAATGATCCGATAAACGTGTCCATGGTGTATGCCCCTTGGACGCATGAAGTGAGCTTGAGGAACCGGACCATTGTGACCTGGAAGATGGGATAGAGTCAAATACACCGCCTGTGGAATATTATTGGGGTCATGGCAGTATGCCCAGCAGGTGTATGCCCTCAGGTCTTCTCTCCTCCTCGTCTCAGCCTCCACATGATGTATAATACATGAATCACTCAGCAGTTTGGAGACGATATCTTCGAACCAAGCATGATAAGGAAGGCCCTCTAAGCTGAGTTTAACATGATACGGGAGGACACAGCGTTGTCCATGCACATCCGCATCCCAAGCGTGAAAGTGGAACTTGAAAGGATCTTCCCCAATCTGCTCCCGCGCAAAGGCAATGTCTCTCAGAGCAGCACCTGTGAAAACCACCAGGAAAGGTTCTGGGAAGCATTTGAGGATGTGGAACTCATATTCTCTGAAGCCAAGATGATGAATGATAGCCTCCTTCAGCTCCACCGGGGAACTTCTTCTTCTGTACCCGTCTTCAGTAACCAACAGGGCTCGGTCTGTCAGCGATGTGATCCGCTGACCTACCTCACTTGTGGCAGCAATGAATTTTTCAGCACCACTGGGCCTAAGATTGGGGTTGCCAGGATAGTAAGCATCGCTGCGCCGCTGAGGACCCCGACGATCCTCCCATTCCCTCTCTACAAAATCCCTTGTATTCTGTCTCCTTCTTGCCGATGAGCTACCGAAGGAGTTTCCCCGCTCCATAACTGGACTGGTGGACTCTATGTGTGGTGTATTGCGTGGTGTGGGAGGGTGACCAACCCCATATACAGGGGTCTGTTTAAATATACCGGGGTCCCTAGTTCTGGCCATTGAACTTCCCTCTTTAACTGGTAAGGATTTGCTCGTGCAACGAGACGAGATATGCCCATATTTCATGCAGACCCAGCAGCGCTTCGGCTTCCGACAATCCAGTTTAATGTGGTCTGATGCTAGGCAGTTATAGCATCTCCCCTTGGCTCTTTCCTTGAAGATACGGGTCCCTGGATATCCGCCCTGTCTCCTGTTATTAACAACTCTGTCTCTTCTCCACCAGGACCTACGTTTGACTACCTGCCATTGATGATCCTCGTCCGATCTCGTAGGTTCATCAGTAATGGCGATTAGTTGGGCAGCTGAGGGTGTTGAGTGCTGCTCATTTCCAGTGCCAGAGGTGTAACGGGAGGATTTCAAACAGCTTTTGGGCTGCCAGTTGCTAGTCGGCCCATTGGATCCTCTAGGATGTTCGCAATACCAAAGACGATATGGTTCGTCATTTTTGTAAAAATTAGCATATTGTGGCTGAGAGTTAAAACTAATCTTTCGGGAAGGGAAAGTTTGATGGTACTTATGGTTAAATGCAGCATGATCTAACCTGGAAACTGACTGAGGTTTCATTTTAACAATCTCAGCAAAGGATTTATGCCATTGTGGAGTGCTCAAATTGGAGTGGGTTACCTGCGTATGTCGGATCTGGGTTGCCTGTAGATCAGGAGGCGACATAGGACTCTTTGTAGATGGTGACTTCCTTTTCTCTTGAGTATGCAATTCCACGAGCTTCACGGTCCCAGGGCTTGCAGTGGATCTGGATGTTCCATTACTCCCAATTTTTGCTTCTCGGAATTTCTTGGCTTGAGGATCTCGCAGGCAGGAGGTAACCATCGCAGCAGGATCTCTTGAACTGGTAGGAAGACCATGGAAGGCCCCATCCATGATATGCTGCGCAGATCTGTGTGCTTCGTCTTCCGGCCGATCCTCCCCGGAGAACCGGTGGCCACGGGGAAGATTGGGCTGCCCATGCTCCCACCGAAGACGCTCCTGAGCGCCGGTAGGGGAAATTGCCCGAATCTGGACGGACTTTGGCAGGGGGGCATCCCCCTGCGTATCGGAGGGGGAAGGTACCAGGGGCGGGACCCCCGAAGCCCAGCAGGGAGATCGGGAAGCGGACACCAGGGGCGGAGCATCTGACGCCGGTCGCAGCGCTCCTGATGGCCGGGAGGGCACTGGGAGAGGGATGCTCAGCGACCGCTCAGAGGCCGGTAGGGTTGGGACGACCCCCAGAGGCGGAGCACACACCGGCGGGTGCAGGGCCAGTGGGGTTGTTGGGGCCAAGGTGGGCGCCAGGGGCGGGGTGCCCGTTGACGAGGATAGGGGCAGCGGGGAGGGCGAGGATGGGGTCGGCGCCGGGGGCGGGGTGTCCGCCGGCGAGGTGGGGGGCTCTCTCTCACTCATCAACAGTTATGTGTTTGTATCGTCACTTCACACATGGCGTCTGGCTGTCACCAGCATTTGCAGGCATTGATAATCCTGCACCTGGGACTGGGAGTGTCCAGATCTTTCAGAAAAACGATGGAGCAGCTCAGCTATACTCCGAGTTGATTACTCCATCAAAGAGACATAATTAAAGCAACAAGCTATCTGTTTAGCATGAGCAGTTGCCGACCTTTGGAGGCTATCCGTGAATACACTGCATATGTCAACATTCATGTTCTGTTTGTGTGAATACAGAGTCCTCTGTACTGCCTCCGGTTTTTTGTTGGTGTCGTTAGGACAACTCTTTTTATTAAAAAAAATAGAAATATTGTCCTAACATTAACAATTAAAATTCGGAGGGAGTACTTTTATGTTTTGCAATCTGTAAAATCATTTGTGCATGGAAATTGAAGTGAAACCATTAGTTTGATGCTTGCCGCTTTGGTGAGTCCATCTGCAGTGAAGGGTGATGTAACTGTGCACCTCATTTTCATCTCCTGTAAACCATTTTACGTTGGCTAGTTCAAAACCAAATTAGCTTTAAATAAAACGAAACGTACGAGTAGTATAATTTGACAAACGGTGTTTGCCTGTGATTTCTATAGGTTATTTGTTCGTAAGAGCTCGTCACGTCAGTACGTCACACATGGCGTCTGGCTGTCACCAGCATTTGCAGCCACTGATAACCCTGCACCGGGGAGTGTCCAGATCTTTCAGAAAAATAATGGGGCAGCTCAGCTATATTTAGGATTAGAAAAAAAATCGAAAACCGAACACTGAAACTAAATTAACCAGAATCGAAACCAAATTAATCGAAACCGAGTTAACCGAAACAGATTTCGGCTTTGATTATGGAGAAACCGAACTTTTTTCCAGTTTCGGTTTTTTCCTCAGTTAACTGGACTAACCGAATTAATCCCAATAAACTCAGTATCCCAACTACATAAATTAATCCTTCCCTAGCAATTCTAAACCATCCTGGCCCAAGGCCCATCCAGCTAGCACAACCCTAACCGCTCCCACCCCACCCGGACAGCCCGATGCGGCCGCCACCCAGCCGCTCCGCCACCAGCGCCCCAACCGCCGAACGCACCCAGCCGCCCCGCCCCGCCGCCCTGCCACCAGCGCCCCCGTCGCCGAAAGCATCGAGCCCCCCCCCCCCCCCCCCCCCCCCCCCCGCTGCCCCGCCGCCCTGCCACCAGCCATGCGTACCCAGCCGACAACTGCCGCCGTCCGACACCATGTGCCCGACGACCGCGTCCATCCGAGGGCCGAGGGTTGGGTGGCCATTTTGTATAAACACTTCCAGATGAGAGTGATAGCAAACGAGACGAAAAAGCTCTAGACAATGACGCTGCCTAATCTGATCAGCATGCGACCAGAGCAGCTTAGCCGGACTTGAGGATCTCTGTAGATAATGATCAACATGAAGCAGGACGTTCTGTATAGAACTTAAAAGAGCCCGACTGCCGCCGCCGCCATAAACAGATCGAATGTTAGGTTGAGGTCCAGTTTTTTTTTTCAGTTGACTGGAAGCCGAACCAAATTTTGCAGTTAACCAGTAGACCGATTTTTTATTTTACATGTTACATTTCGGTTTTGATTTTTTAAAAAACCGAATTTAAAAAAAAAACCGAAAAACTGAACGGAATTGAGCCGGTTATCCACCCCTAGCTATACCCCGAGTTGATTACTCCATCGAAGAGACAGAGAATTAAAGCAACAAGCGGCAGCCAGACATGTGAGGCAACGTGAGGTTCGGTGCTTGCCTGCCCGTGACCGGGCTGACCCAGACAGATTATCCGTCAGATGCTGACCAAAGTTGCAGTCTTGTATATATACTAGTTATGTAGTGCATTGTGGTTGTTGTATCGAGGATCCATTTCCTTGGCAGTTTCGTAACTTTTGTTCGATGGAGACGACAGCTGAACTGCCGTTGGTTGCGCTGTTGCTCTAGCTACACGAAAATAGTACGCTTTTTTCCCTTGTTGCTTGGTTGTAAGATCATCTGCATCAGCAACCTTTAAAGGATTTCAGCTGGACACCAACAACTAGCAAAGCATGGGCGGCAGCGGTAGGAGCAGCAGCCGTGCGGTGCCGCTGCGGACGAGAGCGGAGAGCACCCTGCTTCTGGAGAGCGTCAGGTAACTTGACTCTGCTTCAAACTCCCCTCTTCCTCTGCTTCATTCCCTGTTGCAACTCGTCTCCGCCGTCGGTCAAGTACTCCAGCTCTAACCTCAGCCAGTCCCAGTCATAGAGATGCCTGCAATGGCATGGCTGCAGCAGTGTAGCAGATGCCTGGAATCGCATGGCTGGAGGAGTCGCATTAACATGTAGCGGCTGTTGATGATGCTGGGCCGGATGGTTGGCAGATGAGACTGATAGATGTTCCTGGTGGCATTCTGCTGCTGCTGCCACCGCTGATATCCCCGAGCAAGGTCGTCAGTTACCGTCACCCACCTTTTGTAATCTTGCCATCCTTTTCCGCCTGGTTTTGTGTATTTAATTTATTCTCGAGCGTGCACTCCACTCTAGGACTCTACCGTCTCTGCTGTAGCATTCGAGTTCAGACGTTCAGTCAATCTCAAGGCAGTGCTGACAACGATGGTGCTTCTTTTCTTCCCTTGTCCTCTACTACCTTCGTTTGACTTGTTGGATTTGTACATAGAGTACTGAATTAACCAACTGCCGTCGGACTTTATGGTTGAGGTCACCGGTCCGCGGAACGAGTTACACAGCAGCTGACTGGTCCGCACCAGGTTCGGCAATGCCATTAGCCTCCCTGCCTGGGATCCAAATTCATCGTACTCCATGTCCTTGGTGCTAGCTGCATGCGGCCCATTATCTAAAAAAAGCTGCATGCGGCCACCAGTGATTTGATTCCAGATCACTCCTTGACTGTTAGTTAGAGCTTGCCGAACATATCGAGTTCATCATCTTCTTCTTGGTCCGCCCCCATTTCTGCAGAGGAGCAGCATGTCGCCGCCTCCTGGCAGATCCAAGAGCCAGCACAAGCACATGGTTTCTTCCATGGAGTCCGGCGGCGTCGAGTCAGGGAAGACGGCGAGGAGGCGCTTCAACTGGAAAGCCCCCGTAATCGTTCTTGGTAAGAATTCGGTTTTGATTCTTGATGTCCATAGTTTCTTCTGATTTTCTGGTCAGCTGTAGTAGTAATTTTGTTCTGATTTGGAATGGTGTAGTCTTCGAATTGCTGGAGAGCATCGCGTTCTCCGGGCTGTCGCTGAATCTGGTGGTGTACCTGGGCACGGTGCTGCACGGGAGCACCGCCTTCAACGCCGCCCATGTCGACACCTGGAACGGCACCACCTTCATCGTCCCCGTCATCGGCGCCTTCCTCGCCGACAGCTATTGGGGCAAGTACCGGACCATCCTGGCGTCCATCGCCTTCTACCTCATCGTGAGATCATCGAGCGAGTCCCCGTTCCTTTCTCTTTTCTCCATCACCAGCACCAGTGTTAATCGTCGCCGGATCTTGAAAAAAAAAATGCAGGGCCTGGTGCTGCTGACCGTGTCCGCGGCCGTCCCGTCGCTGCGACCCGCGACGACGTGCGAGGTGGGGATGTCGTGCACGCCGGCGACCAAGACCCAGTTCGCCGTCTTTTTCGCGGCCCTGTACCTGACGTCCATCGGCGCGGGCGGCGTCAAGTCGGCACTGCTGCCGTTCGGCGCGGAGCAGTACGACGACGACGACGGCGACACTGAGCGGCCGGGGCGGAAGCAGTCCTTCTTCAGCTGGTTCTTCGCCGCCATCAACCTGGGCATCTTCATCGCTGGCACGCTCATCTCCTGGCTGCAGCAGAACGTGGCGTGGGCGCTCGGCTTCGGCATCGGCACCGCGTGCCTGGCGGTCGCGGCGGCGGCGTTCGTGGCGGGCACGCCCTGGTACCGGGTGCAGATGCCGTCGGGGAGCCCGCTCAAGGACATCCTCAGGGTGCTCGTCGCCGCCTTCAAGAAGCGCGGAGCGAGAACTGGCGCGGTGGCGCGGCTGCACGAGCTGGAAGCCGATGACGATGGAGGAGGACAGCATCAGCAGCAGCGGCTGGCGCGCACCAAGGGGCTGCAGTGCCTGGACAAGGCCGCCGCCGTGGTGGAGGACGAGGACGGCAAGAAGCAGGTGGCGGGGCCGTGGGAGCTGTGCACGGTGAGCGAGGTGGAGGGCGTGAAGGTCCTGGCCCGGATGCTGCCCATCTGGGCGACGTGCGTGCTGTACGCGGCGTCGCTGGGGCAGATGACCACCACCTTTATCCAGCAAGGGATGGCCATGGACGGCCGCGTCGTCCGCGGCTTCAAGGTGCCCGCGGCGTCGCTGGTGTCGGTGGAGGTGGTGTTCATGCTGCTATGGGTGGCGCTGCACGACGCCGCCGTGGTCCCGCTGGCCAGACGGGCGACGGGCCGGCCGGGGGGGCTGACGCAGCTGCAGCGCATGGGCGTGGGGCGGTTCCTGGTGGTGCTGGCCCTGGGCACGGCGGCGCTGGTGGAGCGTCGGCGGCTGCTGCGCGCCGAGGAACCGATGAGCATCGCATGGCAGGTGCCGCAGTTCGTGCTGGTGGCTGGGTCCGACGTGTTCTGTGGCATCGCGCAGCTGGAGTTCTTCTACGGCGAGGCCCCCGCGGCCATGCGCAGCATCTGCTCCGCCTTCTCCTTCCTGGCGCTGTCGCTGGGGTTCTACGTGAACTCGCTAGTGGTGACGGTTGTGGCGGCCGTCACGGGGAAGCCCGGGTGGCTGGCGCCGGACCTTAACGCCGGGCACCTGGACTACTACTTCTGGCTCTGGACGCTCATCAGCGTCGCCAACCTGCTGCTCTACATGCTGCTCGCCTTGCGGTACACGCCCAAACAGGTCGCCCCCGTCCAGCCAAAGCATTCCACTTCCGGCTCCGGCTCCAGCGCGGATGAATGATGTGGCTGATTGATCGCTGAGCACAGCAGCAAACCAACTGCAACCGGTGATGTGTATACGAAATTATCTAGAGTGATACAGTCATACAGGCTACAATTAATCCGGGATTAGCGAGCTTGTATATACAGTAAATGTTTAGTCATACTTAATATAGCGGATGTCTAGATTTCAGGTGATTAGCAGCTAATTGCTATCATTAACTACTAATCTTTTTAATTAATCATTAATACTTAATTTTATACGTTAATCAATCACAAAATTATTTCGTTTATTATTTTACAATTAACATAATTCTCAAAAATTACGAATTAACAATTAACAAAATGAAAATAGTTAATCATCTTCTCCCTCCCTGCGCTGCACGTCCGCGAGTGCCGCTCCCTGCACTGCACGTCCGCGAGTGCCGTCGCCTGAGGCTTCAGGCAACTGAGGAATAGGATTTCCGTTAAGTACAACCTATAAACGGAAAGCAAATTCTCAGCATACTGGATGCAAACTCGCACATGTACATCTCTACCCTGATCGTCGTCACGTGACCATCTCATTAATCGCAATTGGCAAAAGCGAAGCAGCGACTCTCCTGATCCGTTCCAGCTCTTTGATTCGGCTCCGTGTCAGTCCCCGACGCTCCAATTCCCCTGGCTCACACGTGATTGTTTGGTTCGGCTCCTCTGCTAGCACGCCGAAAAAGCGGGCTGTAAAGGTTACCTGAAGTAAATATACTTGAAGTATAGAGTCAAGCGTAGAGTAATATACTGTAAGAGTAGAGTATAGAGTAGAGGAAACCGTTGTGTATGGTGTAAGACCGGCCTCCGCTGAATGAGCCTGCGGTGCCTAATGCTGTGCCAGGGCCTATCCTGAAATTTTTGGGGGCCGGGGCGAGTTTAAAAGTCGGACCCTTATAAAAATTAAAATGTAATTATTTATATTTCTAGTAAAATAATATATTAAACTAAAAGATTTATTTGCACATTTAATTTAAAAATTTCTTATACCATTTTTTATTTGAAGTTATCAATGACGCTATTAGACAGGGTTCTGATGAGTAGAAAGTGATACCTAATATCAATGTGCTTAGTTCTAGAATGTTGTACGGGGTTTTTGGCAATGCAAATAGCACTAGTGTTATCACAAAACAGTGGAACACTATCTAGATCTACCCCATAGTCCTTAAGTGTTTGAACAATCCAAAGAATTTGTGAGCAAACACTAGTAGCAACTACATATTCAGATTCGGCTGTGGATTGTGCAACTGAATTTTGTTTTCTAGAAGACCAAGCAACAAGAGAATTACCAACAAAATGACAAGCACCGGAAGTACTTTTCCTATCAATCCTACAACCCCCAAAATCAGCATCCGAAAAAGCTTTCAAAGTAACGGTTGAGGAAGAAGGAAGAAAAATGCCAAATTCTTGAGTTCTATGTAAGTACCTGAGAATCCTTTTGACGGCTTGACGATGTGAAACACGTGGGGAAGTTTGAAACCGTGCACAAAGACATACGCTGAATTGTATGTCCGGTCTTGATGCCGTGAGGTACAAAAGTGATCCGATCATGCTTCTATATTATTTTTGATCCACGGATTCACCATCTTCATCATGTTCAAGTGTTGTTGCGGTTCCCATTGGTGTCCGAAGAGGCTTGCTTTTGTCCATATTGAAGCGCCTTAGGAGGTCTTTGGTATACTTCGTTTGATGCACAAAGGTACCCTCCTTGGTTTGCTTGATTTGCAGCCCCAAAAAGTATGTGAGTTTACCCATCATACTCATTTAGTTCCAATTAAAGTGTGACCTTGAGGTGGAGGTACAAGTTTCCAAACATTATTTCTTTCAAAATTTTCTAACTCTTTTTGCATGGCAATAATCCAAGATTCATTAGTGAGTGCGTGTGATATATCTTTGGGTTCAAAAGAAGCAACAAAAGCAGAATGAGCATGAGAGTTTGGATCGCAAAACCTGGACCGTGTGACTCATTCGTGCAAGCTTCCAATTATCTGTTGTGGGGGATGATCTTTGTAAAAACGTAGGGGAACAGATGTCTCACAAGCTTCTTCTTCATTAGGTTCATCGTGGATTGATGAGCTTGTGACTTGTGGACGATCAGGACCAGCAGAGGTGATAGCCGAAGCTTGTTCAATGTTCGGAGCTGGACACGTGTCAGCTTCGGAACTACCAGGCAGTATCACCGGCTCTTCTTCATCTTCAAAAATACCCTCCCCCCGAGGATACGGATCTGGTCCTGCAACACCGGAGCTAGTACCTGGGCTAGCTTCATCAAAAGACACTTCACAAGTCTCCACAATTTTGTTAGTGTCAAGTAAAAGCACACGGTAGCCTCTAGTATGAGATGGATAACCAAGAAACATGCCATCAATGGATCGAGGTTCAGACTTATCAAGATTACCATGTTTCTTAACAAAGCATTTGCAACCAAATACCCGAAAGTGTGTAACACTAGGCCTATGTCCAAACCGAAGCTCATATGGTGTTTTACCTAGCTTAGCACGCAAGAAAACACGATTTGAGACATAACAAGCGGTTGCTAACGCATCAGCCCAAAATTTCCTAGGAGTTTGATATTCATCAAGCATAGTCCTAGCCATCTCAACTAAGGTTCTGTTCTTTCTTTCTACAACACCGTTTTGTTGAGGTACATATGGTGAAGAGAATTGATGATCTATTCTATTTTCAGCACAAAAGTGATCAAAATATTGATTTTTAAATTCAGTTCCATTATCACTTCTAATTGCTTTTAATGATCCTGGGTGATCAATTGATAATCTAAGAAATAAAGTTCTAAAGTGACTAAAAACTTCATTCTTAGATGCCATAAAGTAAACCCAAGAGTATCTAGAATAATCATCAACAATCACAAGAACATACCATTTACCTCCGAAGGATTGAACACGTGAAGGTCCTACGGTGTCAAGATGCAAAAGTTGACATGGTTCAGTTGTCATGATCATTGTGAGAGGAGTATGTGAACCTGCAACCATCTTAGCATGTCTACAAGAAGAGCACACAATTTCTTTGTCCCCTTTAAGCTTAGGCAGCCCACGTATGCGATCAAGAGCACTAACACGCGTTAGGTGATCAAAGCCTATGTGACCAAGTCTACGATGCCAAAAATATAAGTCCTTTGAATCATTAGCAACTAGACACCTATGCTTAGAGGAAGACATATCAAAATCAGCTTTAAAAACTCTTCCAAACCGAGACATGTTAAAAATAAGCTCACTATTTGAATCTACAACTTTGCAGCAGTTTTTATTAAAAATAATTTCTAGATTTTCATCTAGCAATTGTGCAACAGAAAACAAGTTGTATTTCAAATTTTTGACAAGTGCCACATCCTTCAAAGTGTAGTGATCATTTACTCTAACCAAACTCTTAGCAATTATAGGAGTTGAAGAATTATCGGCAAAAGTAACATTTTCTACACGTGACACAAAAGAGAGGGAGGAGAACCAATCTTTGTTACCAGTCATGTGGCGTGAGCAACCTGAATCCACAATCCAAATGTTCTCCTTCCTCAAACATGTAACCTACATAGAAGCACAATACGTCGATGGCTCAATACTGGGGTTAGTCAAAAGGCATTTAGGTATCCAGTACTGAGTCACACGACGTGTAGTAGGAAAAACACGCGAAAGTTAAGATAAAACAGCAGGTTTATGAGTCGAAGTTTGAGGTTTTCTATTCTTAACTCTTTTAGCACAAGAACCAGTAGCTCCGGAGGTAAAAGCAGCAGTTCCAAAAGACAAGGTTGAAGCTCCAGAAATAAAAGCTGAAGTTCCAAAGGAAACAACAGAAGGTCCGGGAGCTCTCGGAGCTATCGGAACTATCGGAGCTGCTTTTGCGGATTTCTTACCAGAAGGTCCGGAAGCTA
Source organism: Tuctoria greenei (assembly GCA_036927565.1). Classification (NCBI taxonomy): domain Eukaryota; kingdom Viridiplantae; phylum Streptophyta; class Magnoliopsida; order Poales; family Poaceae; genus Tuctoria; species Tuctoria greenei. The sequence continues at coordinate 9,442,494 of JAYESD010000007.1, forward strand.
CCTTTTCAAATTTCTGACTTACTAAAGCAGGTTGTGTTTTTCTAATTGCATGAAAGTTATAAGATCTAGCAATTTTTCTTTCCTTTTTCTGTTGTTTAGCTAGTCTATAACAAAAATCTATGAGATGACCATCTCTACCACAGAAGGTACAATGAAATTTAACTTTGTGTTCATGTCTAGATGAGCAAGCAATATTTTTATTTGAAACCGAATGAGGCAACACTCCTGCAGATTTGAAAACCACTCCTTTTTGTTTAGGAACCGTTTGAATCAAACCACTTCCTAATGACTTTACAATTTTAGGTGGATGTGCCTTAGCATGAGCATGAGAATCAAAACCTAAACCAGTTTTATTATTGCAAGACTTGGAAGAATTCAACAGCAAGTTTAGGTTCTTATTCCCATTACAAAACCGATCTAATGTCCTATGCATGTCATCAAGTTTATTGGACAGATCAAGGCAATTTTCACATGAAGTTTTTCCTTTTAATTTGCAATTGGAACAAAATTTAACTTCATGAGAACGTAAAGCATTGTTCAATATAGAAATTTCATTCATAGCATCCTGTAGTTTCTTATCATGATCATCACAAGTAGAACAATGCAAGTCAATTGTAGAACAGCTAGCATCTTTCAAGTTTTTATCATTAAGTGCAGCAAGCTCTTTGTTCTTTTTAATTTCTTCATCAAGTCTATCTAGAGTGGAGGAGTGTGCACTTATTAATGTGGACAATTGTTCATAGATTAAGTCACATGAGGAACATGCATCATCACTAGAAATCGAAGTTTTTAAACGGTTAATTTCAGATTCTAGTGATTCAATTTTAGCAGCATTATCCCTAAGCTTTTTGTCCTTTTTCTTGACAATAATAGTTGCACGAGAAATAGCATCACACATTTCATTGCAGGTAGAACATACCTCATCGTCTTCACTGTTGTGTTCTGCATCCTCCTGACTTGATCTTGATCTTGTTTTGCCCGCCATGAAGCATAAGTTGGCCAGATCGTCATCATCTTCATCACTTTCAAAGTCTACATCACTTGAACTAAGTTCTTGAAGTGTGGTGATGAAACTGTTAATCATCTTGCGTCCTATGGTACCCTTCTTCTTCTTGTTGGAGTTTCCAGAGGAGGTCCGGACCTTGCTTTGTTTTTCTTCCCGGGTGGTCGGACCTGAAAGGTTAGAGCATTCTGTACGAAAGTGTCCTATTTTACTACATTCAAAACAGCGTTGAGGTCCGGAGCTTCCTCTCCTTCTAGTTCTCACATTTTGCAATGTTTTTGAGAATCTAGTAGAGATGAGTGCCAACTCCTCTTCTGGAAATTCTTCGATCTGTTCCAGGGTTAACGAGGACAACAAAGCAAGAGTATTGCAATATGATGATTGGCCGGAGCTAGACATATCACATTGTGAAACAAATGCAATAGACTTATTTGGGTTCTTACGTGCTAGAATATCAATTTCATGAGTTTTTAGTTTAGAATAAAGTACATCTAATGTAAGAGAACTCATGACCGTTGATTCACGAATAGATTTTACTTTCATTTCCCAAATTGACATGTCTAATGCATTAAGAAGTTGCCTAGCATTCTCAGCATCAGAAAAATTAAAATTGACACTACGTAAGTTGCTGAGAATTTTATTGAAACGAGCAAAGGGGTCATCGATAGACTCACCTGGTTGCATCTCAAAACGCATGTATTCCTTTTTGAACATATCTTGTTTTACCTCCTTGATTGTGTTGGATCCTTCATAATAATCACAGAGAGCTCTCCAAACATCGTATGTTGACCGGAGGTGCGCGACACGATCAAAGTCGCTTTGAGTGAGTCCTTGGATGATCAAGTTTCGGGCTTTGTTGTTGTTGTCGACGTCCCTTAGGTTTGTGGCCGTGACTTGATCATTGGGTGGCACTTCATAAGGCTTATACACCTTCTCCCATATTGCAAAGTCTTGTGCCTGGATAAAAGCCTCTATGTGCGCCTTCCAAACCAGGAAATCAATACCAGAAAACACACAAGGTTTGGCGGAGTACTTCTCCATGATGATTAGTCAAAAACACGTGCAAATCACAAAGATTAGAGCACCGTGGCTCTGATACCAATTGTAGGATCGAAGAGCACGTGAAAAGCTACCAGAGGGGGGGTGAATGGTAGATTTAAAAATCTTACGCAGCGGAAACAATTAAACCCCAAACTCTTTCGGCAGAAAAACAATCTGTTAAAGAAATCATGTGTGAGACTAATCTAAACGTGTTTCACCGTGACAAAAGTGATATATATCAGAGAGAATAAAGTCACGAAGACAACACAAAAAGAATTACTCAAATCCGTCGAGAAAAACTCAAGTTATGATCGAAAGATCAAACAAAGGTCAATCTGACCTACTCGAGAAAAAACAGTTCTGGAACGCTGCAAAGAAACTCGTGTAGATCAAAAACCACAAATTCAATGACCGTGAAATTTTGACATATGATAGATAATCAAGTTGTGAAGACAACCCAAAAAGAATCACGTCAATTGGATCAGTAAAACTCGAGTTATGATAAGACCACCGACGAAAGATAGTGCTGTCCAGAAACTCGACGAGTAAAACTTGTCTGGAACAAGTCGGACGAACAAGGCACACAATTTCCTTCAAACTATGAATTTTATTCAATAGAACACAAGAGTAACAGCCCCAAAGTCGTCTATCACGAGCTTTGGCCTTCCCTCGCTTATATAACCAGCTCTTAGACCATCCCAATCTCAACTAGGACTCCAATCCTACTCAGATCATGAATCGTAACTTTCCATAACTGCTCAAGATTCTTCTATACGCAGATAGAAGCAATCTTAAGACTTCCAAACACCTTAGGAACGTATCCCAAATTCCTAAACAACTCAAATTCGTGACCCACACGAAATCCTAACATAACCAACTCGATATTTCCATACCGAGCCATAACCGACTCAGCTAGCAGCCTAAGTCTTCAACCGATACGATCCGATCCTTCCGATCAGATCTTCCTTCCATAATCCGTCTCTAGAAGCATATTGCCACGTCATGCACCTCATGCATACGTGCGAACACCTTCCTTTGACATCCAGTAACCTTCATATGCACTGCCCTTGATTCAATCATCCTGCGCGACCTCCTGACCCGCTCAACCACAATTCCTCCTGAATTTGGTTGTTGGAACCTCATCTCCTCCCTGAGACTAGTCCAATGGATCCTGTCACCAGCCATGACTTGAACTCAAGCAACACCTGCACATGAATAAACAACCAATCCATACGAGCCCAAGTCCTCGACTTGACTCAAGTTAGTTTCGAACACAACACCTTATGTGAGCACCTCACTTAAGCATGTTGCAAAACCATAGTAACACAATATCATCCATATCATCCAAAACACACCAAAAACTTAGCAAATGAATACTAAGCAATCTTTCCAACAATGTAAAGCAAGTATGAAACAATGCAAATGAAAAGCAGAAGCACTTCGGTCAAGTTCCGGACCTTGCCAGAGCAACCCGGAGCTTGAGCCGTAGCTAACAAAAGCTAGTAGAACCTAGCACCGGAGCTTACCAAAACTAGTAGATCCTAGCACCGGAGCTTACCAAAAACTAGTCAAAACTAGTCAACCCAAAACCAGAGCTAGACAAAGTACGTCAGAGCTTAGCAAAAGCATGCCGGAGCTATCAAGTATATGCCGTAGCTATCAAAGACATGCCGGAGCTAACAAGGACATGCCAGAGCTAAAGATAAAGCTCAATGGAGCTAACCAAAGCTAGTCGGACCTTACCAAGAAGCCGGACCTAGCATCTAACATAGCAGGAGCTTCCCAAAACAAGCCGGACCTACCGTCGGACCTTGCTATAGCTCAGAGCTAGAGTCGGACCTTGACAAAAAGGTGTTTTGGTGATATTTAAAACTTTTATCATCAAAGCAGCCAAGTGTATTCACTACAAGCCAATGTATTCAGCACACATAGGTCTTACAGATCAATATTAGTGCATTCTCTTCAGATCTGGATGCCTTCGGTCCCGCTCTACTGGGTCCTGCCAGGATATGGGTAGAGTGGTGTACTTAGGGTGCCTGACCAGTCTAAGTCGATAGTACACTCCAGACCCATCATTGGCTTTGTTTAAGTATAGTAGACCATTTAGCAATGCTAAGATCCAAATGAAGGTCAACAATATAACTTATATACCACATGAATAACCTAGACTAAATTTCAAAGAAGAAATACACAACTTCATTATAAACAAGAAGGAAAAGATATAAAAGTAAGGATCCTATACAAAATTAATGCACATGGAGTCCACTTTCACACAAAAATGTTTTTCATTATAGGTCTGAATTATAGGGGAGAAAATGACACACTTAGAGTACGAAACCAAGCTAAGTGTGCTATTCATCTTGTCCTAACCTAGGGTAGGTAAGCTACACTCAAAGTACAGTGACCAGGTTAAGTGTGCTTTTTGTCTAGGACCTACCTGACTCTATCCATGGACTCTATAATTTACATTATGTGTAAGTATAGACTCACCTCTGTGAAACTAAGCATAGAACTTACGGAGGTGCTCGATATTCCATGGATAGGGAAGCGGGGTCCCATCCTCTGTTGCCAAGCGAATGCATCCAGGGTGGGAAACTTTGATAACTCGGAAGGGACCTTCCCAGCCTGGAGTTTGTTCATCCCTTCTCGAGTCAGTATCCTCTATAGCACCAGCTCGCCTTCTTCAAGCTGCCAGTTGCGCATGAACCTTTGATGATAGCGCCAGAGCGCCTGACGGTATTGTGCGTCCCGAACAGCTTCTTGGCACCTTCCCTCGTCGACGAAGTATAGGTATTCACGCCGGACCTTGTCCTGCACGGCTTCGTCGAAGGTCCGGACTCGGAGTGACCCCATGGTGATCTTGGGAGGAAGGACCGCTTCAGCTCTGTACACCAAGAAGAAGGGTCTCTCTCCAGTTGACCGGTTGGGTGTTGTCCTACTCGTCCATAGTGCATACGGAAGCTCCTCTATCCAGTTGGCTCTGTATTTCTTCAGACGCTCATATGTGCACGTCTTGAGTCCTTTTAGTATCTCTGCATTAGCTCTCTCAGCTTGGCCATTACTTGTGGGGTGAGCTACTGATGCTTAGCTGACTTGTATGTGGAGATCTTTGCAGTACTCTTGGAATGCTGCACTTGTGATTTGGGTTCCGTTGTCAGTTATGACTCTGTTCGGAACTCCAAATATGCAGACTATGGACTTCAAGAACTTGATAGCAGATTGCTTGTTAATTGTCACAACAGGAGTAGCTTTCGGCCACTTAGTGAATTTGTTGATGGCAACGTACAGAAACCTGTAACCTCCGATGGCTTTTGGGAAAGGTCCCAAAATGTCCATCCCCCACACAGCGAATGGCCATGTAGGAGGTATCATTTGCAGCGACTGAGCCGGTGTATGAATTTGTTTCACGTGGAACTTACATGCTTCACACTTTTTTACCATCTCAACTGCATCCTTGAGTGTTGTAGGCCACTAAAAGCCATGCCGGAAGGCTTTACCAACCAACGTGTGGGAAGACGCGTGGTTCCTCCACTCGCCGCTATGGATTTCTGCAAGGAGCCCGCGACCTTCTTCTCAGACAATGCACCACACTAGAATGTCATTGGCACCACGTCGGTAGAGATCCCCTTCTACCTGCATGTATCTTTTAGCCAACCTGACAATTTAGTTAGCAGAAGCACCATCTTCAGGAAGGATGTTGTCTTTCAAATAGCTCCGGATCTCCGAGATCCATGCATCGGAGATCACTTGAGCTTCGGAATCTTGCATGCTGGGTTGCTCGGAGCTTCATGCAGCACCTACGATCCTTGGTGGACGCCATGGTAATTGGGCCACCGGGACCGCCAGTTTCTGGGTGCTGGTCTCGCCTGCATCACTCAGTTCGGTAGGCTGAGCGGCAGGACCTGACAATCTCCTAACAAAAACTCTGTCTTGAACTTGAGCTCCGGTTGAAGCTTTCATCGAGAGTTCATCAGCTTCAGCGTTGTTGAGATGCTAGACATGGCAGAGGTCTAGGACATCAAAGTCCTTCTGCAGCTTCTGGACTTCAAGGAGGTAAGCAACGAGTTGAGGGTTGTTGCAACTGCATTCACCTCTGACTTGCTTGATGATGAGTTGCGAATCACCCTTCACCATCAACTGCTTGACGCCATATGATAGCACCACTTTAAGTCCGTAGATGATAGCTTCATACTCCGCCATGTTTTTTGTTGCCTTGAAGTCAAGGTGTACCATGTACTTGACCTTCTCCCCTGTCGAAGTGAGGAGAAGGATTCCAGCTCAACGGAGCTGCTTCTGCATGGAGCCGTCGAAGTAGAGAGTCTAGTGAGGCTCGATGAAGACCAAAACCTTGGGTTCCGACTTCTGCTCACTGTGGCCCTTTGAATTTGATGAAGAAGGGGTCCACTCCACCACAAAGTCAGCCAATGCCTGGCTCTTAATAGCATGTCGAAGCAAGAATTCAAGATCGAATTCTGCCAGCTCCGCTGCCCACTTTGCAATATTTCCCATAGAGTTGGGGTTATGCAATATAGCATGTAGTGGATAAGAAGTTACCATTGATATTTTCTGGGCTTGGAAGTAATGATGAAGCTTCCTTGAGGCAATAAGAACTACATAGAGCAGTTTATGCACCTTAATGTACCGAGTCTTGGCATCATGTAGTACTTCTCTAATGAGGTACACTGGCCGCTGGACTGTCCAGACTTTCCAAGAAGGGCTCGAAGCTTCTTCTTCATCAATTCGGACCCTCCTGGAGGGGTCTGGACCTTCTTCTTGAGCTTCCCGGACCCTCTCGGAGGAGTCCGAATCTTCTTTATTAGCCGTGAGAAGTCCCTCAAATGAGAGAGATTGATCCTCGGCAACTTGCCTTTAGGATCCGTGCCTGGGGGCTGTGACCCAGACTCGCCTTCAGGTAGCTCTGAACCCTCTCGGAGAGATCTGAACTCTTGAGATGAAGTTGGTTCTAGTCTCTCTGCGATCAGGACCATGCTGACAACCTCCATAGTTGCCGAAATGTAAAGCAAAAGAGGCTCACCAGGATCCAGAGCTACCAAGATTGGTAGTGTGGTGAGGAGCTGCTTGAGCTCCTGGAACGCCTTTTTTGCTTCTTCGGACCAATGGAATGGCCCAGACTTCCTCAATAGCTTGAATAAGGGAAGCGCCCGCTCTGCCAGTTTTGAAATGAACCGGTTGAGTGCAGCTAGACATCCAGTTATCTTCTGGACATCCTTGATGCGGGCTGGGGGCCGCATCTCTTCAATAGCCTTGATCTTCGCCGGATTTGTCTCAATTCCTCAGTGAGTCACCAAAAACCCAAGGAGCTTCCCGGAGCTAACCCCAAAGACACATTTGTCCAGATTTAGCTTGGTGTGCGTTATGCGCAGCTTGTCGAAGACGGGTTGCAGGTTGTCAAGGAGTGATTCCTTGTTCTTCATCTTCACAACGTTGTCATCGACGTAGACCTCCACCAAGTCCCTAATGAGCTCTCCAAATGTTCTGTGCATGGCTCGCACTAAAGTTGAAGCAGCATTTTTGAGACCAAAAGGCATAGCAGTATAACAATACAACCCATCTACTGTTATGAAGGCAGTATGCTCTTCATCTTCCCTAGACATTTGAATATGATGATATCCAGAATATGCATCTAGGAAACATAATAGTTCACACCCGGAGGTAGAATCCACTATCTGGTCTATTCTAGGTAGTGGAAATGGGTCTTTTGGGCATGCCTTATTCAAGGTTGTGTAGTTGATGCACATCCGAAGCTTCCCGTCGGCCTTTGGTACGACGACTAGGTTTGCCAGCCACCAAGGATGGTGAACCTCCCGGATGAAACCAGCTTCAAGCAGCTTCTTGATTTCTTGTCTGATGAAGTTCTGCCGCTCGAATGATTACTTTCGGGGCTTCTGATGTACTACCATATTGGCAACCATAACCAGTACCAAACCATATTATCAACCATAACCATCCCAATCCCAGGTTTCCCTCTAATCATGGAAGTTGTCCTACGTCGGGATATATCTTCTGGTTGTGCTCAATCACCTCTCTAGGGATCCCAGACATTTGTGATGGTTGCCATGCAAACACGTAGACATTCGCACGGAGGAAAGTGATGAGCATGAGTTCCTATTTGCTGTCTAGACCTCCTGACATACGGGTGGTCTGGGCAGCATCAGAACCGATTTGGACAACTTTGACGGGAATGTTGGTGTCGCTGCTTGGTTGCACGCGTGGTGCAGAGGTTGAGCCTCGTTAACGAGAGATTGGAGGTTGAGCAGCTTGCTCCTTGCGGGATCCTTCCTTCTGCGCTGTTGCAAGCGCGTGGAGTTCTTCCAGCGCGGTGACTCCCGCAGTGCGGTCCCTGCGAATCCGGAGGACACATGCAGGAGTCGGTATCTTCAATATTAGATAGCTGTAATGGGCTACAACCATGAACCTATACAAGGCTAGCCTTCCTAGGATGGCGTTGAAGGGAAGGCTGATGTGCGCCACGTCGAAGACCAGCTTCTCAGACCTATAGTTGTCCCTGGTGCCAAAAGTCACCGGGAGTATAATTGATCCAATAGGAGTGATAGCTCCCAAACCTACTCCAGAGAAGGGACGTGAGGGACGAAGGTCCGAGAGGTTGAGCTGGAGCTTCACAAATGCTACATAATTGAGGAGGTTGAGCGCCGCACCTCCATCCACCAGTACATGGTAGAGCTGGATGTTGTTGATGGTAAGAGAAACTGTAAAATCCCACTTTTTCCTTCATATAAAGTTCACCTACAAGTTTATTATCAACCATAGTGGAGATCCATCATGGTTATGCACATGAACTTATGGTGGGATACATGAACTTCATCTCATCAAATCTTTTACTCCACTCATGCTTAAATTTTATTAACATGAGGAATGGACTTCACTAATAATCTTAGATAAATTATTTTGACCTCTCTTCAAAGTTTGGAATTATTTGAATGGAGGATCCTAGGTCAAATTAATATGCAGTACCCAATATATATTCAAATTAATTGCAAATTGAATATACTACTGTATATTTGGCACTGTCAAAATTATTCAATTCAGAGTCCATAAATTTTTCTATGGTTTACTAATATTCCAAATAGACTTCCTGCAAAGTTTCATAAATTATGAACTCCATTTGCTATTTTATTTGAGACGCTTAGCAAATTCTGACCCTATTAGGAATTCAAATTTTGAATGCTGTTCAACTTGTTTGAACATCAAGAATTGAACACACCATCATGGTCAGCATTACTTTCTTGACTTATTCTCATAGTTTCAAAAATTTTGGAACTCATTTGCTATTTAAATCAGTGACCCCATTGAATTCCATCCAAATTCAAATTCAAATTTGAAATTCAATTGGAACTTGCTCCAATTCGAAATCAAATTGCAGAATCAAATTCCAGATATTTATTTGATCCTCCGCACAAAAATCTAGAATTTTTGGACCAAGTTTGGTAAGGGAATTGAAGTTTGCAGAGAAGAGGCAGGGATAAGGGTAGTGGGACCCACCAGTCAGTGGGACAGCCTCGGTGCTGCTCTGCACGCTGTTTTTCCGGCGCTCCCCAGCTCGACAACGCGCCGCATGCAAGGCACCACGGAGCTGCTCGTCTGCCTGCTTCATGGCGTGCCTCCTACTCCTCGAGCTATTTAAACCCTCCTCCGGTCGAAGTGGACACACACGCACACACTCTACTCTGTTTTCCTTTTTCTGCCACTGCACCGCATCGCCGCCGCCGTTCTTGACGCGCCGACCAAACGACGCAAGGAATCGCGGTGCTTCCAACAGCAAAAGGTGGCTTAACTAGTTGCTCTTCCTTCCCATCCTGTCCCTTGTTTGATTCCCTGCTTATATGTGCGGTATTTCAAAGTTTCCTCGGAGCTCGCGGTTGAAGTCGCTAGGGAACCTTCTGTTCCACGAGGACAGGCCACTTCAAGCACGTTTCCCTCTCCTTCCTTGAAGCAATAAGGCGCGCAAAGGTACCTAGATGCTTTTTGTGAAGTTTCAGCCACTATCGTGCTTCATAGCTCCCTTATCTCAAGTTTTCCCCAAAACAGTTCATACCGAGATCACTAGATTACCAGTTAAATTCCATTTCTATGTACGATGATTTGTCAATCCAATAAGGTATTATTCCTATATCTCCTGGTGTATCACCTCACAAAAATTGAAAGAAAGACATCGAGAGACGAGGTCGGATTTTGAGTTTTCATGGCCGCTGGTTGAAAAACCGTACCTCGCCGTCGAGCTTAGCTTTGCTGGCGATGTTCCCCCAATCTAACCCCGAAATCATCCTCCTGGTGTTCCCAGGAACCTTCCCAACCTTTTCCCGAGCCTATTATGCCATCTCCGAGCAATTCCGACGAATGCCAAAACCCTAGCTCCGCCGTCACCGTCGCGCCGCCGTCTCCGACCATCGCCGACGTGATTGGACACCACCATCGGCATGCGCGGTCGATTTTATGGTTGAGCGGTCATGGCGAGGCCAAAAGGAGGTCGACGCACCTAAGTCCGGCGAATCACCGACGCGGTTCCGGCGAGAGGCGCCACCGCGTAGAGAGGTTGACGAAGGTGCGGGTCCCACCTGTCAACGACACCCCTCTCGCGTGGGATCAGTTGTGGACGAGGATCCGGTGTGGCTGCGCGGGTTAATCCCGTAGATCCCGGTGTGGCTACGTTCTGATTGGCCCGATTCAACCCTTTATTTTAATTTTCCAATAGAAAAATAAGTCCAGATTCAATCCAAACTTGGAAAATCCATAACTTCCAGTAGAATTATCCAAAAATTCCCAAATAAATTTTGTTGGAACCAGCATGAAGAATAATATCCAGTGGTGCATTTGGATTAGTATGAAAAGCCATAAAAATTTCTCCATAATTAAGATAATAAAAATGCTTAAAGAATTCATTCCCATAGTTCTATTAATTGGAAAATTTCCAAATTTAGTCATAACACTATTGTTAATACACTTGACCTCTAGTAAAAATTTCAAGTTCTTTGGAGTTGAAATACTGGGTTGATCAAGGTTCCAAATCTCTATGTAGTTATAAATTAAGAAATATGAAAAATCAATTTCCAGAAAAGTACCCAAACTTGAAAAATCAGTTTCTCCCTGTAGGAATCTTAGAAAATAGTGAAACAAATTTTCCTAGAACCAGTGATAACCCCTCTACATGATACAACCCCTGGCAGCCATGATAGGTCTCCAAAAATTACAACCAAAATTTAGAGAAGATTATTGCTTACCATAATTTTTAAGAACAACAAACTTCCTTTATCATCTCTTGTTCTTTGCAAGAGTCTTCTCTATAATCACTAGTATCTACCATAAAAGTCCCAAAGCCAATTAAGATAATTATCTTATTTTATCCTAGGATATTCACACTACCTCAAGCATATTAATTATTTTCAAAAATCATTCATACCTAGTATATGCATATCGTGTAGTAGCTGAAATCGAGGAGCAGTCGATAGCTTTGGAGGTCCAGCTACCAGAAACTAACATAGGCTCAGACTCACATTCAGGCAACCCCTGGTTTGCATTTAAGTCCTTTACAGTGTTTTGCAATTTTATTTCACCTTACGTCTATAGATGATTGTGCATTACGTTTAAGGTGCTTGACATCCACTTGCATGGCCCACAAATCCTATGGAGTCTTGGGTAGGTCTACGGCCCGTTGAGTAGACACTACTATGCTTATGCTCATAGGAATTTGGTAGAAGTCGAGTAGTTGGAATCTACTTGCGAGATAGGAATTTTATCACACGGGAGATTCTGGAATAAGAAAATGGTTTATGAATATGAAATTTTGACCGAGCAGTGGGTAGGATGCAGCGATTCATGGTCTCACATGCGTAGCCCTGCTTGTGTCGATTGAGGACTGTTTCGTGTGCGGTCCTGCTGGACAAGCTTGAATTGTACCGGCAACATACTGGAGGAATGGGCTCCAGTAAACTGACGTAGCTTGATACTGGTTTGTCGAGGAATTCCGTTCCGTTTATAGGCATGGGTTGAGGGCAGCCAGGTGTAAATCAGCTGGTGGGCATGTCAGAGTACGCCCCACGCAGTGACCTCCTACTCGTGACGGATCAACCGGTTCAACATTCGAGTGTTTAGTGAAAGGTGGCCATATACGACTAGTACTAAATTGTTATGTAGGTACTGCTGTAAGTACTCGCTGGCATTTCCGAAAGTGCGTATGTGTCGTGTTGTTCCGGGTATGTCCTGATTCCAATCACCGTCCCTCGCAGTAATAGAGTACCACTTGTTCACTGCGCCATGACGTAGTAAATACTAAAGAAGTCAGGAGGATATGATATATTGGTTTACAAATTGCTTGGACAACCTTGTTTGGCTTAGAGATAGTACAATTAAAAGTATATAGTTTTCCCATACTTTACCTGTAAAAGCATTATGTGCTTTGTGCACGTCATATCATCGGCAAAACGTTTCTTGTTTGATTGTGAAGTCTATGATGTGCCGTGCATGAAGAATGTCATGTGCTACTTAAAATATGAATGTAAGGATCCACTTGTAGGCGAGTCCTTATGCTTTACTTTACCTATATTTAGTACTCACCCTTGCATATGTCTAGTGAGACGGGTTAATCTTGTTGAGCCTTATGCTCACATTTGCAGTTAACGAGTTTTTGCAGATTATACGACTGATGATGGGTTTGATGACGAGGCTGCACCCCCTCCCGGGTTTACAACCAGGGCATGGATGACTTTGCTTTTGCATAGCTAGTGCTGAGAGCGTAGCTATGATGTATCGTTCTTTTCCCTTCCGTTAATATTTTGAAACTTCCGCTGTGCTTTTTAATAAAGACTTGGTATTGTAAATTGTTCTCATCCTTTTCTTGTATACTGTTGGGTGTCGCATCGCACGACACCACCCAATGAGATCCTTGGCAGTCGGGATTCCGGTCCCCGCAGAAACCATCAGGGGTAACTGACCAGCTCCGGTCATCTTCTTCGGGCAATCCGAAGCATTGAAGGTGATGGCAGTGTCCATCCACTTCTGATGAGGTTCTTCCTTGGTGGTGGGAGCTACAACAGCCATATCCCGACGCATCGTCTTGAGGATACGTCGGGAGGTAATATCCGAGGACCCTCCATATATCATATGGAGAGTCTTCCAATGCTCATTGTCGGAGACGTCGGAGTCATCGTCGACGGTATCTTGGGGTCCTGGAAACCTAGCTCCTGATCAGCTAGAGCTTCGTCGACCTTCTGTTTCCCTTCCGGTTGGGGAAAGGGGTTCTTTCTTGGCGCTCATTGCTGCGTTCAATGAGTCGCTGGACCTCGCGACAATCTTCGAGGTTGTGGGTGTTCGCCTTGTGGATCGGACACCACATATTATCACCGTCACCTTCCCCAGTCGATGATCGGGGTCATTTTTCTGGGTGTGGCCCCCGGGCACCAGGAGCTGTAGCTGCAGCTGCAGCAGTAGGTGTATCGACCAATGACTTTTTCTTGCCGTTGGACTTCTTCTTCTTTTTTCCACTACTAGAGGTAGAAGCTTCAGCCTTGGAGGAGGATTTGCCAGCCTCCAAAGCTGGTTTGGAGTACATCTCCCGGCCCTCTACAGCCCTAGCACATTTGTCTGATAGGTTGAAGAGCTCTGTGACGCTGCTGACTTTTTTTGTTGCCAGCTTCTCCATCATCTTCTTATCTCTAACTCTCTATGGAAATGCGACAATGATAGAGGCGTTGGAGATTGATGGAATAGTATTCCGTACCTGAGAAAATCACTGGATAAATGATCGTAGCGATTCTCCCGCATTTTGTTGTACGACAAATAAGTCCATCTCTATGTCGGGTCGGGTGTAAGAGCTCCTGAAGTTGGCAGTGAAATGGTGGCATAGTTCCTCCCAACTGTAGATCCTGGTTTATGAGTCTCCTACCTGACTCCATCAACAGTTGGGCGGAGCTATGCCACCAGTTCACCGCCAATTTTGGGAGTTCCTACACCTGACCTGGCACATAACTGAATTTGTTCGCCGTACAACAGAAATCGGGGGAGTCGCTGCGATCATTCATCCAACGTTTCTCCTAAGTACGGAATACCATTCCTTCTATCTCCAACGTGTCTGTTGTTGTAGCATTTCGACAGGGCGTCCGAGACAAGAAGATGTTGGAGAAGCTGGCGACGAAAGAAGTCACCAGTGTAATTAAACTCTTCAGCTTGGCCAACAAATGCGCCAGGGCTGCTGAGGGCCGTGAAATGCACTTCAAGCCAACTTCGGAGGCTAACAAAAAGTCTTCCAAGGCTGAAGCCTATACCTCCGGGGGTGGAAAGGAGAAGAAAAAGTCCAACAACAAGAAGAAGCCATCGGTCGGAACGCCTGTTGCTGTGGCTGCTGCAGCTTCGAGCGGCCGGGGGCCACACCCTGAGAAACGTCCTGGACCATCGTCTCAAGACAGCAGCAGTCAAAAGATGTGTTGTCCGATCCACAAAACAGACACTCACAATCTTGAAGATTGTTGCGAGGTACAAAACCTTGTCGAGCGCTGCAACAAGCACCGAGAAGAAGCTCCTTTGCGCCAGCAGGAAGGAAAGCAGAAAGTCGACGAAGCTCCGGCTGATCCGGAGCTAGGATTCTAGGACCCCAAAAGGTCCTGAAGGCTGTGTACAACACCGTCGACGACGACTCTGACATCTCTGACAACGAGTGTCAGAAGACCCTCAATATAATATTTGGAGGGTCCTGAGATATCACCTCCCCGCCGCGTCCTCAAGACCATGCATCGGGAGATGGCTGCCACTGCTCGTACTGCCAGGGCAGAACCCCATCGAAAGTGAATGGACACTCCCATCACTTTCGATGCTATAGACTGCGCAAGAAACTTGATCGGGGCTGGAAAACTGCCATTGATGGTGTCTCCTACCATCAATAACGTCCATCTCTACCATGTCTTGGTGGGTGGAGGTTCAGCGCTAAATCTCCTCAGCTATGAAGTGTTCGTCAAGATCCAGCTTAAACTTTTGGACCTTCGCCCCTCACGTCCATTCTCCGAGGTAGGTCCGGGGCCATTAGTCCTCTTGGCTCAATCACTCTCCCGATAATCTTCGGGACTCAGGAGAACACAGGACCTAGAAGCTGGTTTTCGACGTGGCGCATATCAGCTTACCCTTCAATGCCATCCTAGGCAGGCCTACCCTTTATAGGTTTATGGCCGCAACACACTATGGCTCCTGGTGTTGAAGATGCCGAAACCTTCAGGCGTTCTCAAGATCTGCGGAGATCGTACTGCAGGAGTCACTGCACTGGAAGAACTCCACGCGCTTACAACAGCGCAGGAGGAAGCATCCGACAAGGAGCTAGCTGCTCAACCTCCGAGCACTCGTCACCGAGGCTCAACCTCTGCACCACGCGCAGCCAAGTGGCGAAACCGACATCCCCGTCAAAGTCGTCCAAATTGGTTCCGATGCTGCTCAGACCATCCGTATATCAGGAGGACTGGACAACAAATAGGAACTCACGCTCATCACTTTCCTTCGGCCGAATGTTGACGTGTTTGTTTGGCAACCATCACAAATGCCTGGGATCCCTAGGGAGGCGATTGAGCACAGTCTGAAGATATACCCCGACGCACGGCCAATACACCAGAAGCCCCGGAAGCAATCGGTCGAGCGGTAGAACTTCATTCGATAAGAAATGAAGAAGCTGCTCGAAGTTGGTTTCATCCGGGATGTCATCATCCACGATGGCTGGCAAACCCAATCGTTGTACAAAAGGCCAATGGGAAACTTCAGATGTGTATCAACAACACCACCTTGAATAAGGCATGTCCAAAAGATCTATTTCCACTACCTAGGATAGACCAGATAGTGGACTCCACATCCGGGTGTGAGCTATTGTGTTTCCTAGATGCATATTCTGGATATCATCAGATTCGGATGTCTAGGGAAGATGAAGAGCATACTGCATTCATAACAGTAGATGGGTTCTATTGCTACACTGCCATGCCTTTTGGTCTCAAAAACGCTACTTCAACTTTTGTGTGAGTCATGCACAAAACCTTTGGAGAGCTTATTAGGGACTTGGTGGAGGTCTATGTCGATGACATCGTTGTGAAGATCAAGAACAAGGGGTCACTCCTTGACAACCTGCAAGCTTCCTTCGACAAGCTGCGCGTAACGCGCACTAAGCTAAACCCAAACAAATGTGTCTTCGGGGTTAGCTCCGGGAAGCTCCTCGGATTCTTGGTGACTCACCGAGGAATTGAGACGAATCAGGCGAAGATCAAGGCTATTGAAGACATGCGGCCCCCAGCCCGCATCAAGGATGTCCAAAAGCTGACTGGATGTCTAGTTGCACTTAGCCGGTTCATCTCAAGACTGGCATAATGGGCGCTTACTTTCTTCAAGTTATTGAAGAAGTCCGGGCCATTTCATTAGTCCGAAGAAAGCTGAAAAGGCGTTCCGAGAGCTCAAGCAGCTCCTCACCACACTACTAATATTGGTAGCTCCGAACTCTGGTGAGCCTCTTTTGCTTTACATTTTGGCAACTACGGAGGTTGTCAGCATGGTCTTGGTCGCAGAAAGACTGGAACCACCTACAGTTCAGGAGCCCAGATCCCTCCGGGAGGGTCCAGAGCTACCTGAAGGCGAGTCTGGGTCCTAGCGTCCAGGTGCGGATCTTCAAGGCAAGCTGCCCGAGGATCAACCTCTCTCATGTGAGGGAGTTCACATGGCTAAAGAAGAAGTTCTGGACCCCTCCAGGAGGGTCCAGGAAGCTCAAGAAGAAGGTTCAGACCCCTCTAGGAGGGTACGGGTTGATGAAGAAGAAGCCCTGGGCCCTTCCGGGAAGGTCCGCACTGTCCAGCGGCCAGTGTACTTCAATAGTGATGTACTCCATGACGCCAAGACTTGATACATTGAGGTGCATAAGCTGCTCTATGCAGTTCTTATTGCTTAAAGGAAGCTACGTCACTACTTCCAAGCCCACAATATATTAGTGGTAACATCTTATCCACTGTGTGCTATACTACATAACCCCAATTCTACTGGGAACATTGCAAAGTGGGCAACGAAATTTGCAGAGTTCGATCTCGAATTCCTGCCTCGACATGCTACCAAGAGTCAGCAATTGGCTGACTTCGTGGTGGAGTGGACCCCTTCTTCATTAAATCCTGGGGACCCCAGTGACCAGAATCCAAAACCCAAGGTACCAGTCTTCACCGAGCCTCGCTGGACTCTCTACTTTGACGGCTTCGTGCAAAAGCAAGGGGCCATAGCTGCAATCCTTCTCCTCGCCCCGACAGGGTTGAAGGTCAAGTACATGGTACACCTTGATTTCAAGGCAACCAACAACATGGCGGAGTATGAGGCTCTCATTTACGGGATCAAGGTGGCGCTATCATATGGCGTCAAGTAGATGCTGGTGAAGGGTGATTCGCAGCTCATCATCAAGCAAGTCAAAGGCGAATGCAGCTGCAACAATCCACAACCCGCTGCTTACCTCCTTGAAGTCCAAAAGCTCCAGAAAGACTTCGACGTCCTGGATCTCTGCCATGTACAGCGTCTTAACAATGCTAAAGCTAAAGAACTCTCTACGAAGGCTTCAACCGGAGCTCAAGCTCCCGACAGAGTTTTTGTCAGGAGGTTGTCAAGACCAACCGCTCAGCGTGCCAAACTAAGCGAAGGGGGCGAGACCGACACCTCAAAGCTGGCAGTCCTGGTGGCCCTGTTTCCATGGCGTCCACCAATGGTCGTAGGTGTTGCAGGAAGCTCCGAGCAACCCATCATGCAAAACTCAGAAGCACTTGGAAGACAACATCGTTCCTGAAGACAGTGCATCCGCTGACCGGATCGTCAGATTGGCTAAAAGATACACGCTGGTAGAAGGGGATCTCTACCGGCGCGGTGCCAACATCGTCCTAATGCGGTGCATTGCCTGGGAAGAAGGCTGCGAGCTCCTTGCGTAAATCCATGGAGGCGAGTGTGGGAACCACGCGTCTTCCCGCACATTGGTTGGTAAAGACTTCCGGCATGGCTTTTACTGGCCTACAGCTCTCCAGGATGCAGTTGAGCTGGTAAAAAAGTGTGAAGCGTGCCAATTCCACACAAAAAAAAATTCACACTACGGCTCAGTCGCTACAAATGATACCTCCTACATGGCCAAGTCTGAAAGTGCATCTAGGCATCCCTTGTGGGTTTTGGTTGATTTATGACAAAAAATGAGATTCTAACAAAATTGTTGAGATGAGCACTGGTTTTAAAGAAATTAGGAGGAAAGCTCAAAAAGAAAGGAGAATGAGGATCTAAATGGAAAATAGCTCAAGAGCTGAAAATATTAGATCATTGTGTATGGAGTGTATTGGAGAAACACGCCCCAAGAGCTCAAGTTAACAAACAATTTAACTCACTACACAATTCACAAGAAATCCGGACTAGTCTGATATCTTTCTTACAAAACTCGGACTAGTCCCCCCTTATGTGGACTAGTCCTCGGCAGTTCACTCTTGCACAACATCCGAAGAAGTCCGATATCCATCAGACTAGTCCAATAATCTTCTGATTAAAATCGGACAAGTCCTCCAGGTCCGAACTTGTCCCTAGGCCCACAATTTTTCACGACACCGGACAAGTTCGATATCCATCAAACTATTCTGAAAACTCTTTGACAAAAATCAGATAAGTCCTCCAAGTGCTGACTTGTTCTAAATTCTACTTGAGGTTCACAACACCGGACTAGTCCGTTATAAGCCGGACTATTCCGAACATCTCTAGAGCCCAGATCGGAGTAGCCCACACATTTCGGGACAAGTCCGATATATCTTAGAACACTTAGGGTTTCACACACGCCGCACAACGAACTAGTCTGGAGTCCACTACGGACTAGTCCGAACATCGCAAACCCTAATGGTAACTTTTGGAAACCCTAGTATAAGTAGAGTTGTGCGGCCCTACAACCATATCTCTCGACCCCCTGCGCCGTCACACCTCCCAAGAGCCCAAAATACACATCTCTACACACATTATAACCCTAGAAAGATCAAATCTTTGAGGATTAGCATTGATCAAGAGGAGAGACTTGTTCCACACGATCTTGAGCTCTTGGGTTTGAATCTCTCGCACACTATTGTTGTTTATTGCATATATTTCGAGTGTGTTTGGTGGTGTTCTTCATTGTAAATCTTGGGGAGCCCTCAACTTGTGAGAAGGCCCCTTGAACACGGTTATTTGCCCCTTTGTGGTTAGTGGAAGAGAATCGGCCTTTGTGGCGACTCGACAAGGGTAGGGTTGGTAAATACCCGGTCCTCTGTGGACTCTTCAACATGGATGTAGGTTTCCTTCATGGGAATCGAACCACGGGATAAAATTGTGTCTTGTGCACTTTTGTTTCATTGTTCATCACATTCTAGGGTTTACATAATCTTGTGTAACTCACGTTAAAACATTGGAATTAAAGTTGATTCTTGTCATACACTGTTTCACTGTTCTAATACATCCAAGTTGCTATTTACTTTCTGCTACATAGGGTACTAGAAGTGAAATTATCGATTAAAGTTGTTATTTCTAGTCCGCGAATACCGGACTAGTCTGCACAATACCGGACTAGTCCGACCTGTCTGTATTTGATCAGTTTGTTAATTATTTCAGGATCTGACAAAATTCAAAAGGCCTATTCACCCCCCTCTAGGCTATATTCAAAGTCCCTGGACTTGTCCGATGTCCAGTGGACATGTCCGTTTCCCTCTAACTAAAATCGTACATGTCCAGTTTTGGTCAGACTTGTCTGATTTTCCTCTGACCAAGTTCAGAATTGTCCGATATAATCCGGACTTGTCCGCTTTTGCCTCTGTCAATCTTTGGCCTAGTCCGTCCTAGTGCGGACTTGTTCGGTAAATTGCGATTCCGAGTTGATATTCTGTTCCACGACTTGTTCTTGGGTTTTCTTAAGTGGGCCTTAGAACGTCGTGTCTAGCTCTTTTTGGAGCCCATGTGGGACCCCACACCGGCCTCCACCCTCCCCAAACTCGAAATCCTTCAAACCCTAGCCCTCCACCCTTATATAAACAACCCCACCCCATGACTTTACATCATTTTGCCTCAATTGAAAGACCACAAACCCTAGTTCGTGGAGAGCCACCATCAAGGAGGGAGAAGGAGATCCCGAGCAAGAAGAAGAATAGGAGAAAACGAAAGAGGATCAAGATCTCCATCGAGTTTTCGTTCTTCATCAACAATCCACCATCAAGTTTCTTCGTCAACCCTAGA
Source organism: Tuctoria greenei (assembly GCA_036927565.1). Classification (NCBI taxonomy): domain Eukaryota; kingdom Viridiplantae; phylum Streptophyta; class Magnoliopsida; order Poales; family Poaceae; genus Tuctoria; species Tuctoria greenei. The sequence goes on from JAYESD010000007.1 coordinate 9,462,778, forward strand.
TCGTCAAGATCCAAGTGTTGCCTCCAAAACCCTTGATTCATTGGAGTTCTAAACACCTGTTATACCTTCTACCTCCTCTTTCTCACGTGAATTCAACCACGTTGCTCCAAATTCACGTTGATCTAAAAAACCCTAATCCGTTGTTCCTGCGAAGGGCGTACTAGTCCGACCCTACAACGGACTAGTCCGATTTTGCAATCTGTTTTCTGTTGAATTAATTCTAAATTGATTTGAATCAATTCCAAACCTGTCCAAACTTGTTAAAAACTATTAGAACTAGTTAGTAAACATCATTAACAACTCATTAACTAGTTTTGCTTTGTATTTCACTAATCATGCATGTCATGACATATTGAGTAATATATGTTCACTTATTGATTGTGATTCTTGTCTTGTATGTTTATTGCGCAGATTAGACGGATTTGCGCTAGAGAGTGTTACGGAGGACCTCCAGCACCAGTATTTTGAAGACTTTGATCCCAATCAAGCCCAAGAGCAAGGCAAGTGTCCTTGAACATATTGATCATGTTTCTAAAATAAATGTTTTGTTTTCAAAACAGCATGCTTGTGTCAATTTGATGGGAATCCTATGATAGGAAGTTTACTATCCTTGTTTAACCACCCTTGTCACCTGAAATACATGGTAGAGAGTCGGGAAGGGCTTTTTACCTTTGCTTAACTTAATTAATTGGGATGGGAAAACATTTATACCATTTAATTATGTATTAATGAGATTATGGTTAATATGGATTGGTTAATATGACATGGTAATGGGTGATCTAAGCAAGCATGGTATGTGGATGGGTTGAAAATTATGGTGGTTTGACTTGCTTTAGATCTAAGGACCGGTTCGTCGAGCGACCATCCAGGATTTACAGTGCCACCACGAGGCCAAGTATGGGTGTGGCGTAGCTGATTAATTAGGGTATTGCTAGTATTGCATGGATCATTTGGCGCATCGAAGAAGGGGTGTCGGACAGGGTTTGGATTTGAGTCAGGACTCCCTGGGATCAGAATGGCACAAGAGGGGCCCTTGGTTGAAGATGTGCTCAGTTGGAGACATCGCCACTGGTGAAACCTCAGTGGGTCCGTACATGCTATTAGCCCCTTTGTAAAGGCTATTTTGTGATCTCTTGGCCACACACATAAGGAAGTGTGAGACGGCATAATTGAGATTCTATAGTCATCGAAAGGTGATGAAATCACAAACACGTAGGTAAAGTGGTACAACCTCTACAGAGTGTCTAAAAACTATCATGATAGTCGTGCTCCCGGTCATAAGCAACCTGGACCCTCACATGATTAGAGGGAAACTTGGGATTTGGGATGGTTTGGTACTGGTTATGGTTGATAATATGGTTATGGCTGGTTATGGATTGAATTATGGTAATGGATATGGTTAATGGTAATGAGAAATCTGGTATATGGATGATGGTAATGAAATATGGACTGGTATTATGGTAACTACATGGTTTATGATGGGTTTACTTCACATATATATAATATATTGCTTTTCAAATATTTTAATATACTTTTCAACACTTAGCCTTTATTATATTCATTTGAATCAGCTACATGTCATACTTTCGACACTTGCTGAGTACGACATGTACTCACCCTTGCAATTCCCTCACCAATAGTTGCAGGGCAGGATTAGGAGTATAACAATGATAATGCGGAGTTCTAGGCCGTGTCCGCTATCAGCTTTGCATGTGGTGTTGATTGGAGCTGCGCCATATACCCTATTTACTTAGTTGCTTAGTTTTCTTAATTAGTTTATTTCTGCTGCATTAGTTCAAACTTGTCATTAATATTCATTAGACCTTGTATTCGAGGATATTTTGAATTGTGTAATAAAAGTGCTTAATTAATCTTGTTCTGTGGTAATTTTATGTATATCCTTTTGTGAATGCACTCGTGTATGTGTGTTGAACGTCCTAGGCACACATATGCGTTCACTTGATTCATTTTTGGAATTGGGTGTCACAAAAGCCAAGAGAGCAAATGCAAAAATATTGAAAGGACTCAAGACGCGCACTTACGACCGTATGAAGAAACACGGAACCAGCTGGATAGAGGAGCTTCCGTCCGCACTGTGGGTGAGCAGGACAACACCTAGTCGGTCAATTGGAGAGACACCGTTCTTTCGGGTGTACGGAGCTGAAGCGGTCCTTCCTCCGGAGATCACCATGGGGTCACTCCGGGTCCGGACTTTCGACGAAGCCACACAGGACAAGCTCCAACATGAAGACCTTGACCTCGTCAATTAGGGAAGGTGCCAAGCAGATGTTCAGAATGCACGATATCGCCAGGCGCTCCGACGCTATCACCAAAGGCATGTGCACAACCGACAGCTTGAAGAAGGGATCTGGTGTTGCAGAGAATACTAGCTCGTGAAGGGATGAACAAACGGTCCCCCAGCTGGGAAGGTCCCTTCCGAGTAATCAAAGTATCTCGTCCCGGATGCGTTCGCTTGGCAACAAAGGATGGGACTCCGCTTCCCAATCCTTGGAACATCAAGCACCTCCGTAAGTTTTATGCTTAGTTTCATGGAGGTGAGTCTGTAATTACACACAGTGTAAGTTATAGAGTCTATACACAGAGTCGGGTAGGTCCTAAAGGAGAACATCAGGACCCCTCTGGGAGGGTCCGAGTAGTTCAAGCCCACCTAACTTGGTCCATGTACTGAAAGTGCGACTTACCTACCTTGGGTTAGAACAAGATGAATAGCACACTTGGCCTGGTTCCGTACCCTAAGTGTGTCCTTGTCTCCTCTGCAATTCGGACCTATAATGAAAGACATTGCTGTGTGAAAGCAGACTCCACATGCATTAATTTTGCAGACTCATTTTCTTTTATTATCTTTTCCTTCTTGTCTATAACGAAGTTGTGCAATTATTTTTTAGATTTATTCCGAGTTATTCATATGATATACGAGTTATATTGTTGATCGTTTTCGGATATTAACATTGCTAGATGGTCTACTCGCCTAAGCACCAAAGCCAAAGACACGTATGGAGTGCGCTATCGACTTTGACTGGTCCAGCACCCTAAGTACGCCGCTTTACCTAAATTCTGGCAGGCCTCAGTAGGGCAGGTCTGGAAGGCATTCAAATATGAATAGATTACATCAATTTACTTTTTATCATGTTGAATTCCTTCAGATCTAAAGTTCAAATAAGAAAAGTAAGTCGCAAACAAGTTATAGACGAGAGGACCAATTTTACTGTTTTCCTTGTCTTTAATGCCAAGGGCACCGTCGACGTTTCTAACGTTGAAAGTGGGTGTCCTTGGAGCTAACAAGCTCCGACAACTCCCATAGGGGCCAGCCGTCGATGTGAAGAATAAATGGCAATCCAAGTGAAGATGGGGAAGAAATCACCTTGAAGGGATTCGCTGTCGATGTATTATACGTTTATGGTGGATATCGTCGAAGTCGAGAAGCCCTGACAATCCCAGGGGCCCGTCGTCGATGCTCTAAGTGTTGACAGTGGGTGCCGTCGGACCTATCAAGCTCCGACACCTCCCAGGGGGCCCACTGTTGATGCTCTATGTGTTGGCAGTGGGTGCTGTCAGATCTACCATGCTCCGAAAACTCCCAGGAGGCCCGCCGTCAACGTCTCAAAGGGTCCCTGGAGATGTCAGAAGTAAACTTCGGACCTAAGAGCTAAGCATTGTAGCTACAAGTTTGAAGCGTTCAAGTCATCAAGACATTGTCAGAAACTTTTGGTACATGTTTGTAGTCAAATTGTGTACATCTACCAGGGGGCCAATAAGATAAAGGACAATGCATTGAAGACAAATACAAAATGGAATTCATTCATTCATTCAAAAAGATTGGATTTCATTCATTCGAGTATTGGATTACAAAATTGGAGAAGTACAAGTGAAGGAAGAAGAAAAAGGTCCTAGGTCCTACGGAAGCACGAAGCAACTGTCTGGGCAGCCTCCTGAACCCTGGCCCTAGCGGCATCCTCCTCTTCAACGATGGGTCCTTCAATGACCGAATCTAGAGATATTTGGGGATCTCAACTTTTGTAACACGCTAGCACATATTTCGCGATGTTCTTGGCCGGAGACTTCCCCTCCGTCTCTAGTTGGTCGACGATAACGTTACCCATTGTGTCGAGTTTGCTGCCAGCGGAGCTAAGCGCCACCAACGCTTGGTCTAGCTCCGACTCTGGGTTATTCGGACATACCAGATTGAAGCCAAGTGGCACCAAAGCTTCATTGGCTCACCCCAAGAAATCCCACACTTGCTGGGACTCGGTTGCCCTTGAGCTCTGCAGTTGCTCCAGTGACCTTCTGGCGGCCGCAAGCTCTGAACCTTCCCAGGCGATGTGCTCGACCTATTTGGCATGCTGCTGAATACTTTCAGCAACTTGCTTTTCGCGGTTTGTGAGATATATCTCCCGGAGGTTGATGCGGTTCCAACGGTTGGCCAGGACGTTCTCCCTGCCCCTCATTTTCTCCTCTCCGGCGGTGACATCAATCTTTTTTTTGAGAGATCTTGACCCCTCTACCAGATTTTTTCCTCCTCTTGCTTGCACCGCTGACCAAGCTTCATTGTGCGGTCAACCAAGCTTTGCTCTCCTAGAGACAGTCTATGGACGAGCTCCTCCTCCATCTTCATATTATCCTCTTGCTTGTCCAGGAGTTTCTCCTCCCTCTCATCGAGGTCGTTTCGGCGCTTAAGGAGAATCTCATTCAGTGTGTTGAGGTTGTCCTGACGATCGTCAGCAGCCTCATTGCTCTTCCTAGCATGCTCGAGAATCTCCCGAGACTTCACGTTGAGGACCCTGATGCAAGCCTCCCGCTCATTCAACAATTGGACCCAGTATATCATTCAGGCCTTTTCCTTCTTGACCGATTCCCGTTGGTCAGCAAGCCTTGTTTGCGCCAGCTTGGTCTCAAAGTGAAGTCTATTGTGCCAATGCCTCAAGGTGTGGCGCTCTTCTTCGAGGACCTTGCTGTCGTGGTTGAAGGCGAGCTGAACTTGACAGAGACTGGAGCTGGCGTTGTCATAGACAAAGATATTGGCTCTGGACCTGCTGGGATCTCCTCCGCCGGCTCCAAGGGGTCTTCTAACACAAAAATGGGTCCCACGGCACAAGCGTGGTTCCCTGCGGTTCTGCGATGCTAGGGCCGCCCTCCGAGAACTCTTCTGCCTCTACCAACACCGAGGAGGGTCCTACTGAGGAGGGTCCTACCAACGCCGAGCTGACGACGAAGGTCCCCCTGTTGGATCTTCCATCATCGGTTCTGCGGGTAGAGAGCCAGCCGCCAACTCCTCTGGGCGCTCCAACTCCAACATGAGCACCTTCAGAGTAACCACATCCGGGGCTTGTGTTGGACTTCACCCGGAGCCCCCATCCTCACCAGCTCAGGCACCGATACTTCGGCTACATCTGGCTCAGGTGCCGGAGTTTCAGGCGCCGGGACTTCAAGAACTTCTGGCTCAGTCGCCGGATCTTCAAAAACTTCTGGCACAGGTGCTGGACTTCAGTTACCTCCGGCTCAAACGTCCGAGCTTTTGCCATCTACGTCTCCTGTGTCAGAGCTTCAGCTGTCAGCTCTACAGCTGCTGGCGCATCTTCATAAGCGTCTCCCTAGTGGTCTGACACTACCATAGGAGCTTCTAGTGTCACCTTTGGATCCAGATCCACGACAGCCGGCGCTAAAGCTGTCCGGGCATCAGCCACCACTTGGGGAGGCACAGGGGTCGGAGTTGGAGCCTCTGCCTCCACAGCTTCCACCGCTGTAGCAGGAGAAGGAGTCCTTGTATTCTTTTTCGATGCCCTGCAAACGAAGGATTGAAAGATTATAGACATGATAAAAACAAAAATAGGAACTCAAGGTGAGAACATGATGCTTACCTTGGGATGCTACCGCTCCAGTTGGCGCGGAACTTCTTCATCGGGCGACCAGAGCTAGACCCACCGTAGTTGGTGTGGCAAAAGCTCGGGATTGCTGCCCGAGACCTGCCTTCGTCGTTAGCGTCGCCTCAGCTGGGACCTCCCTCGGCTGGGAAGGACCTCCGGACCTAGAGCCCGCAGTCGGTGCTAGGATCGGGGTTGACTTGCCGGAGCTAGCGCCCCTCAAGGACGCCGAATCTGAAGAAGGGATCACAGACAAGGATCTGCTTCGCCAGGGAGAGGGGGTTGTTGAAGCCGGAGATTACCTGATGGAGCTCCCATCAGCATGCCTCAACTTCCTCTTTTGGCTGGAAGATTCGGCCGGCTCCTGGCCCATGACTTTGCCTTTGCTGGAATCATCAACCCTCCGGCTTGAGGCGGTGGGAGTGACTCTCTTCGAAGCTCCAAGAATAGCAAACCCAGAGGTTGTGCACCTCTCCACTAGGCCTAGGTCGTCCAGCTCTGGCATCCCCCTTCCGAGCTCCTTACTAATCTCTAGAACCATGTTCAGGGGAAGGAATTCTGCTGGCGGAGTCAAAGCATCCTGGGAGATGACACCGTGTTGAAGTTTCTGGAGATGAAGTGATGAGGACATCACTTATATGGATACAAATAACACTCTACTGAATATACAAGATGCAATCAATAGAGTTCATACACAACAATTAATTTCAGAGGTGAACTCGTTCTTATATATTTTCTTATATGTTTTTGAGCATAGATTGCTACTTAATGATTTATTTGTGATTAGGATCCATGGAGAGGTTCAAGGAGTACTTGGAGGGAGTATTAGGGACGTGGAAGACCAGAGAATTCGTTCAAAGAAGATGGAAACCGAACCAAACTCCAAATCGTATCCAACTCGGAGTCCAGGAGCAGTACGCACTAAAACGGACGCCCAGGACGCATAAGAACTCCGTTTTGGACGTTCTACATATGCACGGAAAGAGGAGAGGATAACCTTTCCAATGGCACCGGTCCCATGTCAAAATTCCTTCGGAGTCGACGGGAATCGTCGAAACAAAATCAAGTACAGAATCTGTCACGGTGCTGCGCCACCGTATTGGGCCATTGGGCCTTGTATCAAGTCTAAGTCCATTATTTTCGTGTCTTAGGGTTAGGTCACGACCCTAACACCCCCTTGGACGTCCTCCCACCTATATATACTCCATGGTAGCCGCCATAGACAATTGGGTTTTGCTTAGATCAATAAAATCGCCGTTCTACGGTTTGTGAGACCCCAATTTCGCGATTTCCGATCGTGTCTTCTACGTTCTTGCTCGTGTTCTCGATTGCACTTGCAGGGATTAGCCTTCTTGGCGAGGTCAAGCGTGTGCAGCACGGTTGATAACCAACGGAGCCGTGGTGTAGTGATTGCAGGGGTACTCGAACCGCTCGAGTGCCGCGGATCATCAACGTCGAGTTCTCCACCCCAATCGACATACCTTTCGGAAGATCGGGCCTAAACCTACTCATCAATTGGTATCAGATTTCCAGGTTGCCCGTTAGGTAATCCATCTATCCATTACATTAGTTTTGTTATTCATACCTAGAGTCCACAAAAAAGCCACAAAATTTGCAGTTTAGTAGATCTGTTCATTATTTTGTCCAAACCACCATTGAGCCTTTGCAACTTTCGTCTTCAGTTTAGTTTTGTTGAGTTTGTGTCCGCTGTTGAGTCATATTGCTGGTTTAGAAAGTGTTTTTGCTCTTAGTTTGAGTTTTGCATTGTGTGATTCATCCTTTTGAATCACATCATCACATCCAGATTAGATTCGCCTCTGTCCAGTTCGGTATTTTCATCATATCTCACTCATACGAACTCGGATTTTAGAGTTCTTGTACTTTATGGAAAGCTTAAGAAGTTCTCTATAACTTTCTTATTTATCATTTTCCCATAAAATACAGTTATCGATGTCAAAATTGCATTATATCCGAATCTGTTATTGATCTAAAAATTCTGAACAGTCTGTATTTCGGGGGCAGTATCTCCTATTGTTCTTTTCCAAAATAGGTCTTCCATATATTGAAATTAAAGAGGAGAGATATATATACAATCTTGCTGTTCTAAGTTTTCCAATTTAGAGCCTATAAGTGTGCCTATTTCTCCTTGGAAGATTGAACAGAAAATCAGCGACAGACACACGAGATATCTTGGATTGATTTTCATTGTGTTCTTCCCTTGCAGCACATTCTGAAAAAAAAAGGAAGAAAAAAGAAAAAGGCAAGTGCAAAACAAGAAACAAAAGCCGCACAAAAAAAGAAAAAAAAACAACAAAAAAAAAACAGAAGTGCTTGCATTCTTTGTGTCATCTAGTTTTGTCTCATGTCTTGCTAGCTTGAACTACTAGGAATACATTTAGGCCAGCAACTTTGACAAATACTTTGGACACTTATTCAACTTTACTATCTGATTTCATTGTTGCTAATCCTTGCTACAAATAAAGTGCCATCCAAGCTACACCTTACTCTTGAGCAGAATCGATACACCTTTGCAATCATCCCACGCTTCATTGGTTTCTTCATACCGGCCATCGTTTGCCACCTGCAGTGTAGGTAAGAACACTTGTAAGAGCGTGGTAAGATGCTTGAGAGTGTGTGATTCCACTTCCACTTTGCCATTATCCTTTGTAGTTGATAGGGATAACATATTTTTTGTGTTGTCTTCTCTTTGCTACTAACAATGTCAGGTAAAAGCAAGAATCATGCATTATATGCTGAGATGATGGACATGATGAAGACAGCGATAGAGTTGCGCACTAAAAATCAAACATCAACCAAGGATTCACATGACATTCAGACCACCTTTACAACACCTTCCACAAGAAGTAATTACATTCTCCCATCTCTTCCTTCTTATGATGGTTTTGGTTACGATGAATATATTGCTTTGGAAATAGAGTTGGATAAAATTTTTGGACAATGTCATATGTGTGAGAAAAGAAAGATTAGAAATGTTGCAAGAGCATTAGTAGGTTGTGCATTGACTTGGTGGAACAACTTAAGTGATTTAGAAAGACCTCGAACATGGAAAGATATGAAAATTCTTATGCGAGAAACTTTTGCTAATGTATCTAATTGTAAAGATGAAATACATGAACTTGAGAAGAATTTTCTTGTTGTACCTCCTCCTTTGCCTAACCTTTTGCAGGAACATGAACAAATAAATGGAGATGCAAATGAGAGTGAGGTGTTGAACAACTCTTCTGAATTTTTTGATGAATCAACTCATAATGCATTTGAATTTGTTGCTGAAAATGAGAGTAGTGTTAGTGGACAATGCTCTACAGTTAACCACGGTATGACATTTTCAGATGTGCTGAATTTTGCTACCAATCATACTATCGATGAGCAGCAACAAGATGAACCTTTTCATAATACAACTTTACCATTAGTTGATTTTCCCACTGATTATTATAACAAAAATGAGTTGTGTGCTGATAATTATATTATACCTATGCTAGAACAACCAAATGAATTTGATACTTTATCACTCACTTGTGCTGAAATTAAGCATTTGATCCCAACTACATGTGAAAAGGATGAGCTGAAATTGTTATCTTCTCTAAATACTTTGGGCTATATTGAATTTGACACTCTTTGTGATCTAGATATCGTAGAGAAGATAATATTTTCTCAATCTGAATTGCCTTTGTTAAGTAGAAATATTTTTCATGCTATAGGCAAATATGAACATAGTGGTATGTTTATGGTGCATAAAGTTTACATATGTTCAAATGAGGAAGCTCCTTTTGTGCTGCAACAACATGGTCAAGTAAATGAATGTACTAACGCTAATAATGTCTTGTCAAGTTTTTCTAGTATGTTTTCCTTGCAGCAGGGACAACAAAAGCATTATTCACTGTGGTTGTGCATTATGGACAGCACTTACTCTACCTCCAATGCAAGCCTATTTGCTGGACATACGAGCAAGCCGAGGACGGCTTGTCATAAAGAAGGGGAGAATGATGAGATCATGCACATTATTATTGCACCTACAAACATGACACAATATTTATTTGTTTGGGATCCTGGCTCAAGTGAATGTGCACTCTTATTTGATGGACAAGATCAAGATGGCGCACTATGTCGTCCACCACCTTGGCCTCCTCCATTCATGCATACAAGAAGATTTGATGGCGTTGCACATTTGGACCAACACATGAGAGGAGACGAACTTGAGTCGAGGACGACTCCAATTCAAGGAGGGGAGGATGATGAGGACATCACTTATATGGATACAAATAACACTCTACTGAATATACAAGATGCAATCAATAGAGTTCATACACAACAATTAATTTCAGAGGTGAACTCGTTCTTATATATTTTCTTATATGTTTTTGAGCATAGATTGCTACTTAATGATTTATTTGTGATTAGGATCCATGGAGAGGTTCAAGGAGTACTTGGAGGGAGTATTAGGGACGTGGAAGACCAGAGAATTCGTTCAAAGAAGATGGAAACCGAACCAAACTCCAAATCGTATCCAACTCGGAGTCCAGGAGCAGTACGCACTAAAACGGACGCCCAGGACGCATAAGAACTCCGTTTTGGACGTTCTACATATGCACGGAAAGAGGAGAGGATAACCTTTCCAATGGCACCGGTCCCATGTCAAAATTCCTTCGGAGTCGACGGGAATCGTCGAAACAAAATCAAGTACAGAATCTGTCACGGTGCTGCGCCACCGTATTGGGCCATTGGGCCTTGTATCAAGTCTAAGTCCATTATTTTCGTGTCTTAGGGTTAGGTCACGACCCTAACACCCCCTTGGACGTCCTCCCACCTATATATACTCCATGGTAGCCGCCATAGACAATTGGGTTTTGCTTAGATCAATAAAATCGCCGTTCTACGGTTTGTGAGACCCCAATTTCGCGATTTCCGATCGTGTCTTCTACGTTCTTGCTCGTGTTCTCGATTGCACTTGCAGGGATTAGCCTTCTTGGCAAGGTCAAGCGTGTGCAGCACGGTTGATAACCAACGGAGCCGTGGTGTAGTGATTGCAGGGGTACTCGAACTGCAATCACTACACCACGGCTCCGTTGGTTATCAACCGTGCTGCACACGCTTGACCTCGCCAAGAAGGCTAATCCCTGCAAGTGCAATCGAGAACATGAGCAAGAACGTAGAAGACACGATCGGAAATCGCGAAATTGGGGTCTCACAAACCGTAGAACGGCGATTTTATTGATCTAAGCAAAACCCAATTGTCTATGGCGGCTACCATGGAGTATATATAGGTGGGAGGACGTCCAAGGGGGTGTTAGGGTCGTGACCTAACCCTAAGACACGAAAATAATGGACTTAGACTTGATACAAGGCCCAATGGCCCAATACGGTGGTGCAGCACCGTGACAGATTCTGTACTTGATTTTGTTTCGACGATTCCCGTCGACTCCGAAGGAATTTTGACATGGGACCGGTGCCATTGGAAAGGTTATCCTCTCCTCTTTCCGTGCATATGTAGAACGTCCAAAACGGAGTTCTTATGCGTCCTGGGCGTCCGTTTTAGTGCGTACTGCTCCTGGACTCCGAGTTGGATACGATTTGGAGTTTGGTTCGGTTTCCATCTTCTTTGAACGAATTCTCTGGTCTTCCACGTCCCTAATACTCCCTCCAAGTACTTCTTGAACCTCTCCATGGATCCTAATCACAAATAAATCATTAAGTAGCAATCTATGCTCAAAAACATATAAGAAAATATATAAGAACGAGTTCACCTCTGAAATTAATTGTTGTGTATGAACTCTATTGATTGCATCTTGTATATTCAGTAGAGTGTTATTTGTATCCATATAAGTGATGTCCTCATCATCCTCCCCTCCTTGAATTGGAGTCGTCCTCGACTCAAGTTCGTCTCCTCTCATGTGTTGGTCCAAATGTGCAACGCCATCAAATCTTCTTGTATGCATGAATGGAGGAGGCCAAGGTGGTGGACGACATAGTGCGCCATCTTGATCTTGTCCATCAAATAAGAGTGCACATTCACTTGAGCCAGGATCCCAAACAAATAAATATTGTGTCATGTTTGTAGGTGCAATAATAATGTGCATGATCTCATCATGAAGTCTCATATCTTCTTCATACATATTGGTCCGAAGGCCAACTTCAATCTGGTTATGGTCCGTCTCGCTGTTGAAAGCCTAGACGGGCCACTCCCTATTCATAAACGGGGTCCACCTGTTGGCCAGGAAATTGCCGAAGACCATATGAGGGGTCACGCCACCCTCCACGCACTGATGGATCCTGGTCAGGACAAGCTTGAATGCTTCAGGCAGCTCTGGAGCCACATTCCAGGCGTCGGTGTCAATATTGGGGAGGACTGTCGGCAGCTCCAGCCTGTCGTGATGATCCACCGCGATGATCACCTAGTACTTCTTCCAGTTGTCCCACTTGCCGGAGGGGAAGGTCCTCAAGTACTTGAAGGGATAGTTCTTGCGCTTCACGAAGTAATAGAAGCCCAAGTACTCGTCACTCTTCCCTGTGATGTGGACCGTGAAGAAGGTCCATAACAGCTCAATGCATGGGGGCACACCCACCCACATCTCGCAGAAGTGGACGAAGGTCACCATTAGCAAGGAGTAGGGGCCGAGGTGGTGAAGCTGCAAACCATACAAGTCCAACAACATCAATAAGAAACTTGAAAATCATGGGATGAGCCCCACCATGGCATACACCGAGAAGTAGACGATCTCTCCGGCTCACCCCTTCTTGAAGGGAAGCTTACGGAAGCGGATCGCCATGTTGAAGGAGTTGCTGGACCACCCCATGTAGGTCCGGACCCTCGACAGCTCCTCATCGCTCTTGATCTTGATGCGGGGAAGACCCAACTCCATCACGGAAATGTGGAGCAAAAGTTGGAAAGACTATGCAGAGGTTGGGAGGCTCTCAGCGCAAGTTTGAAAGCGTAAAGAGTCCTCAAACCGTGCGGGCTTTCCTTCTTAAGTAAGCCTCCGCAATGCTTGGATGGAAACCGCGGTGGGACCAAGATCACATTTTGAAAATCTATCCCATCAATGCGAATGGACCCGGGTCCACTCCGGCAGAAAAGCCGAAGTTATTAACTGAGGTGAACAATTGTCATGATGGGAAGTTGGAGGCCCGAGGGCGGCGGCCTAACAGGGCGCACGGAACCAATACGGTTTTCGTATTGGGAACTGGTGATCTTCAATTGCGTGAGATTTGCACGCCAGGATCACACCCTTCGCATCAAGGAGCACCACGCGATGATGGTTTAACTACAGACTGTCATCCCAACAGCCCAAGACAAGACCTATGAAGCCACAACGAGGGAATCAAAGATTGCCCCACATCTGGTAGAATAATTTCACCCAAAGGGTTTCTTCTAGAGGTGGGCCAAGGCCCACTGTCGGTACCGTGCGTACCGGGTACCCCACGATACCGCAAGAAAAGTCACGGAGTTCCACCCGTCCGAGTTGAGACCTCCGAAGGCTCCACGTGTCCCGCAACACTGGACTCGCCTTCCTCATTAGGGTAGCTCCAGCGCTGCCACGTGTAAAGCAAGGCCAGACCTAACTCCTTGTATTGGAAAGGTCCAGACATGCCACGTGTCCAGTGGCCCCAGACCTAGCCCTCAGTAGAGGGAAGCTCCAGTGCTGCCACATGTACAACAGCTCCGGACCTGCCTCCCCACAAATGGAAGCTCCGGAGCTGCCACGTGTCAAGCCTCTAGACCTAAGACAACAACGGGAAGATAGACAGATCTCCAATGGAGCGAACATTCAAGGAGCAGTTAAAGCTACCGTTACAGGACCTGATTACGGGTCATTAATGCCATGTTAATGACACACGATCACATGACCTTTAGTACTGGTAATGCTGCCATTAAGGCACGTTATCACCATTAACCATGCTTAATACATACAAATTGTGTATTAGGTAATTAAACACCGTCGGGGCCACATGTCGGGCCAGGCTGACAATGTAATGACGAGTCCTTGGACTATAAAAGGGTTGCACCGTATGGTACAAAGGAGGAGGTTGATCAATCGCTCACACACACAGCTCATACATACAACAATCACCCGTGGAGTAGGGTATTACGCTCAGGCGGCCCAAACCACGTAAAAATCCTCGTGTCACTGTCTTGTTCATAATCTCACACGCACCCCAACCAATCACGAACCTCTACGGACTATGATCTAGTAGTACCGGGGGAAGTGTCGATCGCACACTTCGACAGAGCCACTGGAAAGTAGTTGGCCTTCACGGCATCATTGCCTCCTGTCACGAGGATGGTGGTGGAGTAGATCTGGAGGAACTCGACGTGGTTGACAGTCCCGTCGTACTTCTCCGGCAGATGAGGCCAGAACTTTGGAGGCCATTCGACCATGCAAAGATGCATGGCCAGGGCTGAACAGCCACCCTCTACTCCCAAGGGAGAAGGGTTTTCACGAACAGCTCGCCTCTTGTGAGCGCGATCCATGAGAACGCGGTCATCTTGCCTCATGTACCGGCAATTGAGCTCCAATCGGAGATCATGCATCGAGAGCCTTGATGCCGTATGAGTGCGGCGTGCCCTGGAGGGCAGTGATGTCACATTTTGGGAGGGTGCACGCCTCATGTGCTATGACGTCTGAGGATCAAGTCTACTAGACAAGGTATTGTTTCTTGAAGGTGCCTACCCAACAGGGGGCGTGAATGTAGCCTAGAGGGGGAGTGAATAGGCTTTTTGAACTTTTATCGGATCCTGAAACACTTAACAACTTGATCAAATACAGAGAAATCAGACTAGTCCGGTATGGTGCGGACTAGTCCGGTGTGTGCGTACTAGAACGATCAAGTTTGATCGAAGAATTCATGTCAAGTACTCTATGCAACGGAAAGTAAGTTGTAATTTGGATGTATCATGAAAATGAAACTATGTATAGCACAAATTGACTTTGATTTCAATGTTTTGACGTGAGTTATACAAGATTGAGTAAACCCTAGAATATGATAAACAATAAGAACATAAGTATGTGACACAAGATTTTATCCCGTGTTTCAATTCCCGCGAAGGAAACCTACAACCACGTTGAGGAGTCCACGAAGGACTAGGTCTTCACCAACCATACCCTCGTCGAATTGCCACGAAGGCCGATTCTCTTCCACTAATCACAAAGGGGGCAAATAACCGTGTTCAAGGGGCCTTCTCACAAGTTGAGGGCTCCCCAAGATTTACAATGATGAACACCACCAAACACACTCGAAACAAATGCAATAAATAACATGAGTGTGCGAGAGATTCAAACCCAAGAGCTCAAGACATGTGGAACAAGTCTCTCCTTTTGATCAATGCTAATCCTTAAAGATTTGATCTTTCTAAGGTTAGAATGTGCGGAGAGATGTGTACTTTGGCCTCTTGGAAGGTGTGACAATGCAGGGGGTCGAGAGTGATGGTTGTAGGGTCGTACACCTCTATTTATCCTAGGGTTTCCAAAAGTTACCGTTAGGGTTTGTGATGTTCGTACTAGTCTGTGGTGGACTCCGGACTAGTCCAGTGTGCGGCGTGTGGGAAACCCTAAGTATCCTAAGATATCAGACTTGTCCAAAAATTTGCAGACTAGTCAGATTTGGGCTCTAGAAATGTTCGGACTAGTCCGACACATATCGGACTAGTTCGACACATATCGGACTAGTTCGGTGTGGTGAACCTCATGTAGAATTGAGGACAAGTCCGCAGTTGGAGGACTTGTCCGATTTAGAGAGTCTTCGGACTAGGCCGTGATGATATCGGACTTGTCCATTTCTGTGTAAAGTGTGAGGTCCTGATGACAAGTCTGCACTGGGGCGGACTTCCGTTTTTAGTCAGAAGGATATCGGACTAGTTCGGTGCTGTGAAACCTGTACTGTTTGCGGACAAGTCCGCACTGGGAGGACTTGTCCGCTTCTGGACAGAGAGCTATCGGAATAGTCCGGTAAATATCAGACCAGTCCGGACCTGTGACATTTTGTGCAGTGAGGGTGATTTCTTTTGCTTGAGCCCTTGGGGTGTGTTTCCCCAACACACTCAATACACAATAAAGTATTCTATTCAGCTCTTGAGCTCTTTTCCATATAGATCCTCACCCTCCTTTCTTTTTGCGCTTTCTTCATAATTTCATTAAAACCTGCGCTCATCTCAACAATTTTGTTAGAATCTCATTTGTTTGTTATAAATCAACCAAAACCCACAAGGGATGCCTAAATGCACATTTAATCTCCCCCTTTTTGGTGATTGATGACAACAAATTGAGATTTCACAAAAATGATAAAAATCCAGATTTTCATAAAGTGTGCACATATGAGCTTGGAACAAATTAAGCAATGAAAACATAAGACATATGTGCACTCTTTATGGTGGGGTGCAAAACTATATGTGTGTGAGCAATAATTGTGATGAGAATGAAGTAAATGACATAATCATATCAATATCAAGCATGTATGACAATTTCAAAGCATAAATGTAGATCATATCAAAGCATCATCACAAACTTCATAAACATGACTAGAAACATAATAAGAGTCTTACAACACCAAAAGCAGTCTTACAGCACCAAAAGCATAACAAAGAGCAAAAGATACTAATAGAGCTCTCATCTCTCATCTACTGCTACAACCTAATGACTCCCCCTCAATGTCTCCCCCTTTGGCATCAAGGCACCAAAAAGAAGGAGAAGAGGGATCTACTAGGCGTCGCCGACTCACTCCTCGCTGTCTGTTCTTTCATTGTCTTCATCGTCAGGCTGAAGAGGATGAGGATGAGAACCACTTGTCGAGCCCCCAATGCCGAAGTATGCAAGCTCGAAAGGAGATAAAGGTGGAAGCTCCGAGAAGTTAGAAGGAGAGTCCTCGGAGATAACTAGAGATCTAACAGGCTCAATCAACAGCTTCTGGCATATGGCTTTGACATTTTGTTTTATGTACCTCATGTCCTTTTTCCTTGCCTTGTTCAACTTATGAACTTTCACCCCAGTCTTGCGACAAGAGCCAAAGATGGTGGCCAGGTACTTCATAATGGCAATAGGAGACTCTTTGTGAGGAGGAGCCCTGGTGTTAGAGGCAGTCCCTGCATCTCCTTGAGCTCTCCTTGGAGCCTCTTCACTTGAAACAGGAGATGGAGCAGCTGGAAGAGAGGCATGGGGAGGCTTTTGAGGCCTCAAGGCTGTGTTCTCAACATCTTTCACAAACTCGATCCTTGTGACCTTCTCTATCATGAACATGATATAATGCGCATAGCCACAGGAACGGTTAGGGGTGCAGGAAATGTTCACCATGTCATTCCAGATGTAGTAGAAGATGTCAAATTTACTGCTCTTGCTGATCACCTTCATCAATGTCCTCAGGTAGCTTTGGAAACTCCCTGCATCTCCATCCTTCAGAGCAATTGTCTTCCTAAGCACCCTGTTGAGAACCATGAAGAAGGGCTTCATGTTCTTGGTTGAGGGAGGATTGTACTTGAGACAGGTATCACAGAGAAAGTCCATCTTGTCCTTCTCTAAAATCCCAATGTTGTGAATAATCATGTCATTCTGCTGGTGTCCTCTAGATGCAGCAGCCTAGCAAACTCGTCATATGTCACAGTATACTTGGATCCATGTGTCATCCAAGTCACTCGCTCTTCTTCATCACTAGCAAAGTAGCAAGTTGCATAGAACTGAGCAATGACTTCATCATTCCAGTTGTACCTGAAAGCAAACAAGTCCTTTAGCCATGCCTCTTTGCAGCCTCTACTACTTCATCAAAAGCATCACAACTTTTTCTGTCAAAATGGTTCTAGTCAATCCATTGGTTGCGGACTACTGGAGTCTTCATCTGCAGGTACACAGAACTATAGTAGTCGGCGTGAAAGTTGCTCCAGAATCTTGGATCAACTGCCCTCTTAGCACTTCCATAAGCATCAATCATCCTCATCTTTGAAGCTACATCACTCCCTTTGCCATTGAAATTCTCTTCTAAGGGGTTTTTTGCTCCTCTATCTTGGAGCAATCATCTCTAGGGGACCAATCAGGCCAGAGGCAAGCCCCTTTCCCTTGCCCTTAGTTTGGCGTGGAGCCACCGAGCTAGGACCAACCATGTCTTTTGCTTTAGAAGCTGGTTTCTTGGCTACAACCTTCCGCCGCACCCTAGGTGGAGTAGGAGAAGGCTCGACAACACGATCTTGCCTTTTGTTGGCACGAGACTCTAAGGCTCGTGGCAACACATCTTGATCCATCTCGTCTTCAAAGTCAGAGATGTTTTCATTCGACATTGTCCTGACAAGGAGGTTATACATGACATAGATAAGTATTGATGGCAAGGGAATAAATTGAGTGGAAGGAAATTGGGGTTGTGTCCGGTCAAAAATCAGACTTGTCCAATGCTCAAGTGCGGACTAGTCTGGAGTACCGGACTTGTCCGCACTGAGAACAGACTAGTCTGATGTTCGGTCGTTTGAACCCTAACTAGCAAAGAAATGGTGTTTCTCAATGCAAAAGTGGCTCAATATAGTTGTAATACAACAAGGAATCATGTATTAACAGGAGGAACTAAGCTATTTGAGCAAAAACAAGAGAAATCGAAGGTTCTAGGGTTTGGAGAGAAACTTTACCAAATCCTTTGATTCGCGTAGTTGGAGGAGTTTTTTATGTGGACAAGTCCGGGGTCCTCGATCCCCTTGTGATGAAGATTGTTTCCCACGGAGATTTGAGGAGATTTGGTGGAGAACTCGCCAAATCACCTTGGGGGCACTTGAGTGAGGAGAGAGAACGTGAGGTATGTTGTGAGGATGAGTAAGATTAGGTTTTGGCGGCCCAAGGGTTATGGAGTCAAAAAACCCGGACTAGTCTGTGGTCGACCGGACTAGTCCGGACTACCGAAACTCTGCGGACTAGTCAACATTGTGCGGACTAGTCTGCGTAACCACAGACTTGTTTGTGGTCACCAGAACAGAAACAGTTAGACCATTCGTATATATTTGAAGGTGCTTACTAAGAAAATAGGGGCAAAACACACAAATAATCTTGATGAATATGATCAATAAACATACACAATCAAGCTATGACCATAATTTACCAAGATCAAGTAATTAACACAGTTTTCGGAGAAAATAGAGAGAGATTATTTTCATAACACAATCAATAGATTTTGAAGATGACATACAGGTATGCAAGCTTTCAATCCACGTTTCAAGCATCAAGGATATTTAGTTCATTTCGAAGCTCACAAAAACGTTTTTCATCAAGTGGCTTGGTAAAGATATCGGCTAGTTGTTTTTCATTGTTTACATGGGAAATGGCTATGTCTCCTTTCATTGAGTGATCTCTAAAAAAGTGATGTCGGATGTCTATGTGTTTGGTCCTAGAGTCACTACAAGGATTCCGCCCTATTGCAACAATTGTACTGCAACGAATACTAAATCGTTACAGTAAGCTTGGTCTTTTGCCACGATTCACTAGTTCGTGGCATTAGCATATATCGCCATGGAACTCGATCGTTGTATTAGGATCTATTGCCACGATTCACTAGTTCGTGGCATTAGGATCTATCGCAATGAATCTGTTGCCATGATTCACTAGTTCATGGCATTAGCATCTATCGCCACGGAACCCGATCATTGCATTAGGATCTGTTGCTATGATTCAATAGTTCGGCATATTAGCATCTATCGCCACAGAACCCGATCGTTGCATTAGGATATGTTGCCAGGATTCACTAGTTCGTGGCGTTAGCATCTATCGCCACGAAACACGATCATTGCATTAGGATCCGTTGCCATGATTCACTAGTTCGCGGCATTAGCATCTATCGCCACAGAACACAATCGTTGTATTAGGAACTTTTGCCACACATCACCAGTTCGTGGCGATAGGATCTATTGCCACGAAACACAATCGTTGCATTAGTATCTTTTGCCACGAAATACCAGTTCGTGGCGTTAGGATCTATTGCCATGGAACACAATAATTGCATTAGGAACTTTTGCCATGATTCAACACTTTGTGGCGCTAGGATCTATCACCACGAAACACAAACATTGCATTAGGAACTTTTGCCACGATTCACCATTTCGTGGCGATAGGATCTATCGCCACGAAACACTATCATTGTATTAGGATCTGTTGCCACAAAATACCGGTTGGTGGCATTAAGATCTATCGCCACGGAACATAATCGTGACATTAGGAACTTTTGCCACGATTCACCAGTTCATGGCGTTAGGATCTATCGCCATGAAACACAAATGTTGCATTAGGAACTTTTGCCATGATTAGTTCGCTGCGTTATGATCTATCACTCGAAACACAAACGTTGCATTAGGAACTTATGCCACGATTCACCAGTTCGTGGCAATAGGATCTATCACCACGAAACACTATCGTTGTATTAGGATTTGTTGCCACGAAATACCGGTTGGTGGCGTTAAGATCTATCGCCATAGAACACAAATGTTGCATTAGGAACTTTTGCCACGATTCACTAATTCGTGGCATTATGATCTATCACCGTGAAACACAAATGTTGCATTAGGAACTTATGCCACGATTCACCAGTTCGTGGCGATAGGATCTATCGCCATGAAACACTATCGTTGTATTAGGATCAGTTGCCACGAAATACCGGTTGTAGGTGTTAAGATCTATCGCCACGGAACATAATCGTTGCATTAGGAACTTTTGCCATGATTCACCAGTTTGTGGTGTTAGGATCTTTCGTCATGGAACACAATTGTTGCATTGTGAACTTTTGCCACGACTCACCAGGATTCAATATCGGCTTGCTTCTAAGCTTGCTTCTAAATAGAATAGTGGCTTCTATCTTTTCAAAAAAATCAAATAGTTCACGTACAGCTAGCTCACACAGTACTTATTTAAAAAGATCATCATCTTTGCTATCCTCCCCCAATATTGGAGGTACAATACCATCATTTATATATGTATCATCATCGTCGTCGTCATCTTCATTTGAAAGAATGAAAGCATCACTGGTTGCTCCATCAATGTCATTCCTATCCCATGCGGTCCTATCCTCATTTATATCAGTAAGTCGTCGATCATTAAATGTCTCAGCCTCCATCGTCTCAGTGACATTATTTTCACTGTCTCCAGGGTGGCATGGCAAAAAGGTTCCGTGGCTTCGTTTAAACAACTGTAGTCCATTTAGGTTGCTTCACACTTCTAATGTAAAAAACTTGTTCTGCTTGGGTGGCTAGAATGTAAGGCTCATACTTAAATTGAGAAATATTAGTGTCAACATCTATCATTCCGTATCGATCCATTTTGTAGCCTCTTCTTTGGCTCTGACCGGAACGAGGCCGATCAAACCAGTCACATTCAAATAATAGAACCTCTTGATTTTTTTCAAAATCAACAGAAATCATTTTCTTGATTACTCCATACCACTCATGATCACCATCCCGAACAACAACACCACTGTTTTGCGTCCGTAAATCTTTTTCCACCTCTACTGTTCGAAAGAAGAAGCCATTTATGAATGATAGACTAAAAAATGTGCTTGACGATCAGGTCCTCTAGATAATGCATACAAATAATCGATTACTTTGCCATCTTTGTGTAATGTTGTAATCTGTACATATTAATTAGTATAAAAGGGGTCATCGATAAACCAACTTTAGAACAGATATTTCTTCAATATTTCATCAAAGTAAAAACTTGCATGTACTTACTCGTTTCTGAAACCAATAAACAAACTCATCTCTATGGCATTTTTCAACATCACGAGAATGAATCTTTTCAGCTCTTCAAAATGCTCACTAAAAAGGGTACAAAATTAAATTAGCCATCTACAATAAGCATGATCCAATATAGTATAGAACATCTGAGTTATATGTACTTGATCCATGGAGCGGCCACTTCAACATTAGAAATAATATAATGCTTGATGTTATGTAGTTCACCATAGTATGTTGGCCCCATTTAAACCCTTTTTTAGAATTAGCAACTTCTGTAAATATATTAGACTCAAAAGAAGGTTCATTCCTAGCTGCAGCTTCATGACGTTCTGGCCTATTAAGCTTGGTGTTGATGTTATCCAAAAACTGACTACAAAAAGTCATACACTCTTCCATAATATATCCCTCAACTACAGAACCCTCTGGGTGAGCTCTGTTACATACATAACTCTTCAATGTACCAAGGTACCTCTCAATTGGATACATCCATCTGTAAGAAACAGGTCCACCCAAGCGAGCTTCTTCGGCAAGATGGATTGGAAGATGTACCATGATATCAAAGAAAGCGGGAGGAAGCAACATCTCAAGCTTACAAATTGTTTCAGGAAATTGTTCAATCATCTTATCCAAATCTAGTTCCGCCAATTCTTTACAACAAATTCCAGAAAAGAATCTGCTAAACTCAATTAAAGGTTCAACAACCTTTTCAGGCAATATGTCACGTATTGCAATAGGAAGGAGCTTCTGAAATATAATATGGCAGTCATGAATTTTTAGACCTGATACCTTACGTCCTGTTATGTCCACACTTCTCTTGATGTTTGAGGCATAACCATCGGGCATCTTCACATCCGCCAAAAACTTGCACAAGGTGGTCTTCTGATCTTTTTGCAAAGTATATGATGCTGACGGACAATCGTACTTCCCTTTCATACCCACCGGATGTTGCTTTGGCTGTATACCCATTTCCTGCATATCAAAACGAGCTTGTAGACTATCTTTTGTTTTACCATCCATATTAAGCAATATCCCCAATATGATATCACAAATGTTTTTCTCAATGTGCATGACATCCAAGTTATGCCTTATTAGCAATGTCTTCCAATACGGGAGCTGAAAAAATATACTTTTCTTCTACCAACTATGCCACCTATCTCCCTTAGTGCGCTTTCTCTTATTATTCGTCTATCCAAAACTCACTTGATCAAAAGTCTCGTATTGTTGTAGTACTTCATGACCAGAGAGTGATGTTGGAGCCTCTCTATTCTCTATCTTGTTATTGAAAGAAGCTTTGTCCTGACGCCACCGGTGATCCTGAGGTAGGAAATGACGATGACCCATGTAGCAATACTTTGGTCCATGTTTCAACCACGAGGCGTCAGTGTTTACATGGAAGTATGGACATGCTAGCTTACCTTTTGTGCTCCATCCACATAGCATTGCATATGCTGGAAAATCATTTATTGTCCACAATATACAAGATCACATGAGAAATGTCTCTTTCTTTGAACTATCGTATGTTTCAACACCATCAGACCATAATTTCAATAGCTCATCAATCAAAGGTTGCAGATACACATCAATGTTGTTTCCAAGTGACTTTAGCCCAGGAATTATCATTGACATCAACCAATAAGGCTGCTTCATACACAACCAAGGTGGTAGATTATAAGAGATTAGAATCACAAGCCACGTACTGTAAGAAACATTCATTACTCCAAAAGGATTGAAACCATCATATGCTAGCCCAAATCTTATGTTGCGAGGATCAGATGAGAAATTCGGGTGAATGCTATCAAAATGCTTACATGCTTTCGAATCTGCAGGATGGCATAATATTCCATCATCAATACGTTCTTCTTTGTCCCAGCACATGTTGATGCCGTTGATTCTGCCATATAAAACTTTTGAAGACGGGGAATAAGAGGGAAGTATCGTAGAATCTTGCGTGCTACAAGCTTCTTGGCTTTTCCACAAGGTAAAGCCTCTCTTGCATACCCACCAGTACTATTTTTCCATCTTAATTCACCACATTTTGGGCATTGATTCAGCAGAGAATAGTCCTTCTGGAATAACACACAGTCATTGACACATGCATCGATCTTTTTGTAGCTCAGCCCGAGGTCACGAACAACCTTCTGAACTTTATCAAGTGTATTAGGAATGCAATGGCCCTCTGGAAGCACATGTGAGAATAGTTCAAGGATCAACTCACACGCTTTTTTGCTCAAACCAGTTAAACACTTTATCTGGTACAACCTGACAATGAAGGATAATTGGGTACAACTCCTTTTTGGCATCATTTAATAAGTCATAGAATGCCTTTGCACACCCAGTTGGCTCCTACTGGTTTATAGCATTTTCTGGATCATGAACATCTGCTGAAGTACCACCATGATCAGTGCCTCTAAGTAGACTCGACAACATATTTTCCATAGCAGCATCATCAAAAATTATCTCCTCATTATTTGCTGATTGCTTAGAAATATTTTTCTCAACTCGTTTTTCTCCATGGTGTACCCAACAAGTATAATCAAATGACATCTCATTATGAAGCAAGTGAATATGAACTTCCTTGCGTGTCACGTGGCAAATATTACGACATCTCGTGCAAGTACAAGGCTTAGTTTCTTCTTCACGAGTGCCCTGGAATGCTAAATTTAAAAATGACTTCATTCCATCCTGCCACTCCTTCGTACGCCTGTCTTTTCCCATCCATGTCTTATCTTCTGACATCGCTTCCTACAATTCAATCAGCGTATCTGTAAGAGGGTTGAACTACAATAACATTATGTGAACAATTGTACCTAGCGCTGTTGCTCCTCCACGTGTGGCGGCCGACGGATGCTCCTCCATGCCGGTGTACAGCGGATGCTCTTCCAAGAGTGTGGTGGCCAGCGGATGCTCCTCCAAGAGTGTGGCGGCCAGCGGATAATCCTCCAAGAGTGTGGCAGCCGGCAGATGCTCCTCCAGGCGCGTTTCATGCAATTGGGAGAGGGGCCACTATGGATCGAAGGGTCCGACGGGGAGGCAGCTAGGACAAAGCATACATGAAGCTATCAGAGTAGGCCCAACACTGCGCTGGGCCACTTGTTATTCATGGGCTGAAACTGCGTTGAGTCACTTTGTATTCCTGGGCCAAAACTGCGCTGGGACGCTTGGTGTTCGTCCCCATGACGCGTGAGCCCATGTACGGGTGCGCGTCTGGCTCTGGCAATTTGTAATCTAAATAAGTTAATGTAGCAATAGGGGTGGTATTCCGATCAAAGGGGAAATTTGGCATCATTAAAGGAGATGTTTTTCGTTAAAAGGAGAAATTTTTAATTTGACACGGAAAGGGCCCAGTGTATGCGAGGAAAAATTATGCTTATAAAAAACCGTGGTTTGCATCCTTTCCGGTTATCGCAACGGCTCGACGTGTCCCATCCGCTTCACTGGCAGTTTTTTAATTTGACATGGGCCCAGAGCTTATATAAAAAAACATCTGGACTGTACACGCCTCATACACGTTCCATTCGACTTCGACCGGGCGAGCAGACGATGTCAAAAGGAACGTGGCCGAGTCTTGTATGACATCTTTTTTCAATCGGATGTGTAACGACAATATCGCGTGTTGCCTTATATTCTCATTGCAACAAGCTGAACTTTCTGAGGTGGGACAAATCGTTCACAGCTTGTCAAATTCGCTCGCACGAATTTGTTACGGACACCTGATATAGGAGTAGTGGTAATGATTACACCGTATATAAGGGCATTGGGACAGTGTTACGTTGGGGCCAGTGGTATATAGATGGTGCCACGATCAGGGAACGGCGATTGAAGACACGAGAAGGAAGTACGTGTGGCACCATCTGAGAACGGTATGCACTTGCTCTCTGGTGCATCGTTAAAGGAGATGTTTTTTGATAAAAGGAGAAATTTTTAATTTGACACGCAAAGGGCCCAACATATGCAGGGAAAAATTATGCTTATAAAAACCATGGTTTGTATCCCTCTCGGTTATCGCAACAGCTCGATGTGTCCCATCAGCTTCACTGGCAGTTTTTTTAATTTGACACGTAAAGGGCTAAGGGCTTTATCTAAAAACATCCGCCCCATATACGCCTCCTACACATTCCTTTCGACTTCGACCAGGCGAGTGGACGATGTTGAACGGAGCGTGCAGAAGTCTTGTATGGCATATTTATTCAATCAGATGTCTGACTACAATAGCGCGTGTTGCCTTATATTCTCGTTGCAACGAGCTCAACTTTCCGAAGTGGGACAAATCGTTCATAGCTTGTCAAAATCGCTCGCACGAATTTGTTACGGACACCGCGCGCGGGGGCAGACGTAGGGAATATGCCAGGTGACCAGTGCACAACCTGTGCCCAAGTGGTGCATAGATTGCAAGTGATGAGGATATGATTCCTGTAATTAATCCTGGCATTATCCCTGTCATGTCCGTCCATCATATGATCTCATTCATTCATGTGCACATATGTCACAGTCATGCAACTGCTTCATCCGTTCGTTCATGTGGACACGTGTCACAAATGTGGAACGGTATGCATAGCCTTGGATATGCATACCGTATCCATAATTTTTTTCCTTGTTTGGGTAGCAGTGGATCCACTTCAATCTAAGTGGATTGGAGAGTGTCTGGCCATCATACGACCTGGCGTAATGAAGATTTTTGAATCTCATACACTCCTCTTTTAATTCTTATCGTTATGACCACAAGTTGCATTGTTTAACCAAACACCACGTACAACAACAATGACTCAGCGGAATCGGGAACTGGCCAATTAAAATGGAAGTCAGCAGTCTCACGATTCATAGATCAAAATGTGCGCCATACTTTTTCTTCTTCCTTTTTTCTATCCATAACCAAGAGACTGTTGAGTTCCATCTTCACCGGCACATATGTACGATCCGGGTGTGCCGGCGGTGTACCTTAACCCCCGTCGTGCATCCCCGGTGGTGGTTGGAAGACCCCTGAATGTATGTTCTGATTCCTGTCCTCCAACTCCATCTAGGTTTCCGATGCAACTCCTTGCCATCTATACTTATCAGTGCCTTGTGAAATCTATTCTCAGGACAATGTCGAGCACCAACGACGAAATCTCTGACTTCGAAGCCGAGATGGACCACGAAGCCGTGCTTCGGTCCTCGACAAGCCTAAGCAAGAAGCCCCAAGAGCGCCCCTCCGAGCCGGCACCTTCACCTTGTGACACTCGATTCCGGAAATAAACCAAGTGAATGCATATGTGTGCCCAGGATGGTCAACACACATACACGAGTGCATTCACAAAAGAGTATACAGAAAATTACCACAACACAAGATTAATTAACCAAATTTTATTACACAAACCATATTATCCCTGAATACAAGCTCTAATGATTATTAATGACAAGTTCAACTATTGCAATGGAAATAAACTAAATAAGCAAACTAAACAGCTAGGCAGCATAAGCGATAGGGCATAGCGCAACTCCATGCAACACCACAGGCAAGCTAACGGTAGACACGGCCTAGAACTCCACATTATCGCCATTAAACTCCCAATCCTAACCTGCAACTGTTGGGGGGGGATTACAAGAGTGAGTACATGTCGTACTCAGCAAGTGTGGAAAGTATGACATGTGGCTGATTCAAATGACGAATATAATAATGGTTGAGTGCTTAAAAGTACATTAAAACATTTGGAAAAGCAATATATTACATGTATATGAAATAAACCCATCATAAAACATATAATCATCATAATACCAATCCATATTCCATATCCATCATCATATACCAATATCCATGTTCAACACCAGAATTCAATTCATAACCATCCATAACCATAATACCATCCATAACCATCCCAAATACCATCCCAATACCGAGTTCCCTCTAATCATGTGAGGGTCCAGGTTGCTCATAACCGGAAGCACGGCTATCATGATAGTTTTAGACACACTCTGCAGAGGTTGTACCGCTTTACCCACGTGTTTGTGATTTCATCACCTTTCGATGATCATAGAATCTCAATTATGCCGTCTCACACTTCTGTAGGTGTGTGGCCAAGAGATCACAAAATAGCCTTTACAAAGGGATTATTAGCCTATTTAGACCCCATTGAGGTTTCACCGGTGGCGATGTCTCCAACTGAGCACATCTTCAACTAAGGGCCCCCTCTTGAGCCATTCGGATCCCAGGGTAGTCCCACCAATCATCAACAAACCCAATTTGACTACCCCTTCCCCGATCATCCTTAATGGTCCAAATAGCACTGGCAAAGCCCTAATTAATCAGCTACGCTGCACCCATACTTGGCATCGTGGTGGCACTGTAAATCCTGGATGGTCGCTCCATGAACCGGTCCTTAGATCTAAAGCAAGCAAAACCACCATAACATCCAACCCATCCACATACCAGGCTTGCTTAGATCACCCATTACCATATCATATTAACCAGTTCATGTTAACCATAATCTTATCCATGCATAATTAAATTGAGTGGTATAGTTGTTTTCCCATCCCAGTTGATTAAGCGAAGCAAAAGGTAAAAAGCCCGTCCCGACTCTCTACCATATATTCCAGGTGACAAGGGTGGTTAAACAAAGCTAGTAAACTTCCTACCATATGTTTTCACATCAAATTGACACAAGCATGCAGTTTGCAAACAAAACATTTATTTCAAAATAGGATCAATATGCGTCAAGGACACTTGCCTTGCTCTTGGGATTGGTTTGGGTCAAAGCCTTCAAACTCTTGGTGTTGTAGATCCTCCGCGGCACTCTCTAGTGCAAATCCGTCTAATCCGCACAATAAACATAGAAACAAGAAACACAATCAAAGAGTGCACAAATATTACTCAATATGGCATGACATGCATGATTGATGCAAATGCAAGATATAACTTGTTAATAGATTGCTTTTAATGATCACTAACTAGTTCTAATAGATTTTAACAAGTTTATACAGGTTTGGATTTGATTAGATCTAATTTTAGAATTAATTCAACAGAATTTAGTCAGCAAAATCGGACAAGTCTGCAGAAGGCCGGACTAGTCCGCACTTTGCAGAACTAGCGAACTAGGGTTTTCTAGATTGACGTGAATTTGGAGATTAGAGGTTGAATTCATGTAAGGAAAAGAGAATAGGAGGTATACCAGGTGTTTAGAACTCCAATGAATCAAGAAACTTGGAGGTAACACTTGGATCTTGATGATCTAGGATTGGGGATGAACTTGGAGAAGAATTGGTGATGAAGAACAAAACTTGATGGAGATCTTGATCCTCTTTCGTTTCCTCCTCTTCTTCTTCTTGCTTGGGATCTCCTCCTCCTTCCTTGATGGTGGCTCTCCACGAACTAGGGTTTGGGTGGGGTGGAAAAGTGGCAAATAGATGTCAAGCCAAGGGGTGGGGTTGTTTATATAGAGGTGGAGGCTAGGATTAGATGGATTTCGAGTTTGAGATGAGTAGAGGCCGGTTTAGAGTCCCACATGGGCTTTAAAAGAGTTAGGCACGACGTCCCTAGGCCCACTTAATGTGAAACCCAAGAAACAAGTCGAAAAACAAAAGATCAACTTGGAGTCGCGAAATATCGGACAAGTCCGACAAGGACCGGACTAGTCTGAAGTTGTCCAGAGAGAAATAGGACAAGTCTGGCCAAAAATCGGACAACTCCGACTTTAGTCAGAGAGGGAAATGTACAAGTCTGCTGGAACACTGGACTAGTCCAGAAAAATCCAAGGACTTAGCAAATTTTCAAGGATTCATGGAATATCAGACTAGTCTGCACAAAATCGGACAAGTCCAAAGGTTTCCATAGGCAAAATTGGACTAGTCCGCAGTAAAAACGGAGAAGTCCATTTTTAGTCAGAGAGAAATCGGACTAGTCCTCACCAAAATTGGACTAGTCTGCACTTTTCAGCATTTTAAGTGTGGTTTTGTTCCAAATCAATTTTAAACTCGTTCCTCTTTATGTGGGTTGATATTAAACATGTATATGAATGTATGTAGGGCATGATGTATGAAAATGAGGGTGTTACAAACCTACCCCCCTTAAAATGAATCTCGCCCTCGAGATTCGACACGGAAGAGAAGAGATAGGGAAATTCCTTCTTGAGATCATCCTTCAATTCTCACGTTGCTTCTCTTTCTGTGTGGTGCTTCCATTGAACTTTACACCATAAAATAACCTTGTTCCTTGTGAATCTCTCCTTGGTTTCCAAAATTTTGACCGGTTGCTCAGCATAAGTCAAATATGCCTCTAATTCCAATCCTTCCACTGGCACTTGTTCTTCCGGTACTCTCAAGCACTTCTTGAGTTGCGAAACATGAAAGACATCATGTACATCTGAAAGATGATTCGACATCTCCAACTTATACGCTACTTCTCCTCTTTTGTCCAAAATCTTGAATGGTCCAATGTAGCAAGGTGCTAGCTTGCCTCTTATGTTAAACCTCTTATGACCTCTCATCGGTGACACCTTGAGGTAAACAAAATCTCCCACTTCAAAGGTTAGTTTCCTTCTCCTATTGTCCGCATAGCCCTTTTGTCTTGATTAGGCAACCCTCAGGTTTTCACGAATTATTTGGACTTGCTTTTTGGCTTCTTGCAACACATCCGTACCAAATACTTGAGTTTCTCCTGCCTCATTCCAGAATAAAGGTGTCCTACACTTCCTTCCATAAAGCGCTTCATATGGTGACATTTTCAAGCTTGGTTGGTAACTATTGTTGTATGAAAATTCTGCATATGGCAAGCTCTTGTCCCAACTTTTCCCATGCTTTAAAGCACAAGCTCTTAACATGTCCTCTAAAATCTGATTGGTCCTCTCGATTTGTCCATCTGTTTGAGGGTGATATGCTGAACTAAAATTCAACCTCGTTCCCAAAGCTTCATGCAATTTTTGCCAAAACCTGGAAGTGAATTATGAACCTCTATCCGAGACTATCTTCTTTGGAAATCCATGCAAACATACTATTCTTCCCATATACAGTTCCGCCAATTTCTCTCCATTATAGGTGGTCTTGACGAGAATAAAGTTGGCTGACTTAGTTAACCGATCCACAATTACCCAAATTGAGTCGTAACCGTACTGAGTACATGGTAAACCAACTATGAAGTCCATTCCAATTTCTTCCCACTTCCACTCCGGAATCTTCAATGGTTGCAATAATCCAGCTGGTCTTTGATGTTCCGCCTTGACTCGTTGGCACACATCACACAATGCTACGTATTCAGCTATGTTCTTCTTCATGCTATCCCACCAATAGCAAGTCTTCAAGTCTTTGTACATCTTCGTACAACCAGGATGAATTGAGTATGGTGAGGCATGTGCCTATTTTATTATTGTCTCCTGAATACACTTCACATTAGGCACGACAATCCTTTTTCCCAGCCATAAGGTACCATGTTCATCCTCATCGAATCTGAATTCTCTCCCCTCTTGGGTCCTTTCCTTGATTTCCTGAATTTCCTCATCCTTGGTCTGTGCCTCTCGAATTTCTTGCTCCAAGGTTGGGTTTAACTCCATTATTCCCATCTCATTCACAAATCTGAGGTTCAACCGTTCGAAATCTTTACATAACTCGGATGGCAACTCTTGAACTGTGAGCTGATGACTTACTTCTTTTCTACTCACAACATCGGCCACTACGTTGGCTTTTCCCAGATGATAGTTGATCCCTAAATCATAATCTTTGATGAGATCCAACCATCTATGTTGCCTCAAATTCAGATCCGTTTGTGTGAAGATATACTTAAGACTCTTGTGATCCGTATAAATTTCACACCTATATCCAAGAATATAGTGTCTCCAAATATTTAATGCATGTACCATGGCTGCAAGTTCCAAATCATGCGTTGGATAATTCTGTTCATGTTTCTTCGATTGTCTCGATGCATAGGCTACTACTTGACCTTCTTTCATAAGCACACATCCAAGTCCTTGTCTTGATGCATCGCAATATATGTCAAAACTCTTGCTTACATCCAGCAATATCAAAATTGGGGCTGTTATCAACCTCTTCTTCAACTCCTCAAAACTGTTCTGACAAGCTTGAGTCCATTGGAATGCCTTTCCCTTCATTAGCAGTTCCTTCATTAGCTTGGCTATCTTGGAAAAGTCATTGATGAATCAACGGTAATATCCAGCTATCCCAAGAAAACTCCTTATTTCCTTTATGTTCTGCGGAGGTTCCCATTTCAACACGTCTCTCACTTTTCCGGGGTCAACCGATACTCCTCCTCCTGAGATGATATGACCCAAAAACAACACCTCTTTCAACCAAAACTGACACTTGTTGAACTTGGCATACAATTGATGCTCCCTCAATTTCTGCAACGTAAGCCTCAAGTGTTCCTCATGTTCCTTCTCATCCTTCGAGTAGATCATAATGTCATCAATAAACACCACAACGAACTTATCCAAGTACTCCATGAAGACCTTATTCATGAGGTACATGAAGTACGCAGGTGCATTGGTCAAACCAAAGGACATCACAGTGTACTCATAAGATCCATATCGCGTCCTAAAAGTTCTCTTGGGTATGCCTGATGGTCTAATCTTCATTTGAAAATATCGCGACCTCAAATCAATCTTAGAGAAGACACGAGCACCCTTCATTTGACCAAACAAGTCTTCTATCCGTGGCAAGGTGTACTTGTTCTTGATGGTCACCTCATTGAGAGCTCGGTAATCCACACACATCCTTTGCGACCCATCCTTCTTGTCCACAAATAGAACGGGCGCTCCCCAAGGTGAAGAGCTTGGGCGAATAAAACCCTTCTCTAATTGCTCTTAAATTTGCTTCTTGAGCTCCGCTAATTCCATAGGAGGCATCCTATACGGCCTCTTAGCTATAGGTGCAGTTCTAAGTATTAAATCAATAACAAACTCATTGTCTCAATCGGGTGGCATACCTGGCAACTCGTCTGGAGAAACATCCAAAAATTCACACACCACCGGAATTCCCTCAATTGCAGTACCATCCATGTGATTTAGCTCCAATTGCTTCGATGCATGTTGAGTTGCTTAAAATTCTACGAT
Organism: Tuctoria greenei; assembly: GCA_036927565.1. Lineage (NCBI taxonomy): Eukaryota > Viridiplantae > Streptophyta > Magnoliopsida > Poales > Poaceae > Tuctoria > Tuctoria greenei. The sequence goes on from JAYESD010000007.1 coordinate 9,495,381, forward strand.
GATCCCTTCCTCATTAGTCAACTTCATCGTCTTCTTGGCACACTCGATAACTCCATTGTGCTTCCTCAACCAGTCCATACCAAGTATAATGTCCAATCCTTGAGAGTCCAAAACAATGAGGTTGGCAGAGAAGTCTACCCCCCCTATTCTAAGGATTACTTTTGGACATACTATATTTGTCCTCATCTCTCCTCAAGTAGACTTAACCAATAGGGTAAACTTCATATGAGAGATAGGCAAACTATACTTGGCAACATACTTTGATGCAATGAATGAATGCGATGCTCCAGAATCAAAAAACATAGTCGCGGGGTTGGAGTTCGCGAGAAACATACCAATGACCACGTCATCCGCTTGTTGAGCATCCTCCGTAGAGACATGGTTCACGTTGCCACGGGCAACATTCTGCTGTCCACAGTTCTCTTGTGGCTGTCCTCCATTGGGTCTTAGGTTTTGCCTCGGCGCATTGCTTCCTTTACCAAGGCCTCACTTAGGACATTGATGCACAAAGTGTCCAGCTTCTCCACAAGTATAGCACTTCTTAACTCCACCAGAATTGTTGCGACGAGCTTGGTTTTGAGAATTCGCACCAGGATAGTTGGCACGAGGTGCATAAGGCATTGAAGGCCTAGGTGCTTGCATGACAGGGCGCTGCTGCACAAACTGAGTTGGGTGCGGTACATAACCAGGGTGTTGAGCAGGCACAAAAGAGCTGAAGTAAGGCGCATTGGGCGGTGTGAAGCGAGGGCGCACATTACTTCCTTGTTGCTGTCCTTGATAGGGCGCCTTTCTCTTATTGTCTTGCTCCATCTCACGAATCTTGTTCTCAACCACAATTGCTTTGTCCACAAGCTTCTGAAAATTGGCATAATCACAGTTGAGCAATTGCACTTGGATCTCATTGTTCAAGCCCCTCATGAACAAGTATTATTTCCGGCTGTCCCAGCTCACATCCTCAGGCACATACCTTGAGAGTTGAGTGAACTTGTTGAGGTATTCACCCACACACAATTTTCCTTGCCTCAAGTTCTCAAATTCTTGCCTCTTCAAAATAATAACTCCCTCCGGCACATAATGAGAACGAAAGCTCTCTTTGAATTGCACCCAAGTGATCCTCTCTTGATTCTCATGAGCATTGCAATAAGCATCCCACCAATCCGCAGCTGCTCCAATGAGTTGGTGAGAAGCGAATAAGACCTTCTCCCGGTCACTGCATTGGACAATAGCAAGCTTCTTCTCCACGGACTTGAGCCAATCATCCGCGTCCATAGGGTCAGCGGCTTGAGCAAAGGTTGGCGGCCTAGTCCTCATAAACTCTCCCAATCGGTTATGAGGAGGCGGGGGTGGCGGTGGAGGCATGTGGGGCTGATTGTTGATATTGCCAGCCTGCAGCTATCCCATAGTTTGTATCATGGTCTGCATGAGCTGGTTTTGCATAGCCAATATCTGCTCAATATTAATAGCTCCTTGGGCAAGTCCTTGTCCATTGTTGTTCTGAGGTACTCCATGGTTCTCCTCCTCATCATTAGCATCCCTCTGGTTGCGAGTCCTCACCATCTAGAGAAAAGCAATAGGTAAGAATTAGAAAACGTCCCCAACTATATGCATCAAGGGATATGAAACTAAACAACTAGCTACTCTATCCTACGTAGACATGGCAATGCTAAAGCATCCTAAAATCCTCTATTAAGCACACAAGCAAGCAATATATATAGCAAGCAGCACACCAAGCAAGAACACATTGGTTCCTCAGTGCTTCTATGTGCTCTAAAGTGTCCATTCTATCTAGGTTGCGTCCTACGGTCAACATGTGGCTCTGATACCAATCTGTGATACCCGGTTCAAAAAATAAACCAAGTGAACGCATATGTGTGCCCAGGATGTTCAACACACATACACGAGTGCATTCACAAAAGAGTATACAGAAAATTACCACAGCACAAGATTAATTAACCAAATTTTATTACACAAACCATATTATCCTTGAATACAAGCTCTAATGATTATTAATGACAAGTTCAACTATTGCAGCAGAAATAAACTAAATAAGCAAACTAAACAACTAGGCAGCATAAGCGATAGGTCATAGCGCAGCTCCATGCAACACCACAGGCAAGCTGACGGTAGACACGGCCTAGAACTCTGCATTATCGCCATTAAACTCCCAATCCTGACCTGCAACTGTTGGGGGGATTGCAAGAGTGAGTACATGTCGTACTCAGCAAGTGTGGAAAGTATGACATGTGGCTGATTCAAATGACGAATATAATAATGGTTGAGTGTTGAAAAGTACATTAAAACATTTGTAAAAGCAATATATTACATGTGTATGAAATAAACCCATCATAAACCATATAATCATCATAATACCAATCCATATTCCATATCCATCATCATATATCAATATCCATGTTCAACACCAGGATTCAATTCATAACCATCCATAACCATAATACCAACCATAACCATCCCAAATACCATCCCAATACTGAGTTCCCTCTAATCATGTGAGGGTCCACGTTGCTCATAACTGGGAGCACGACTATCATGATAGTTTTAGACACACTCTGCAGAGGTTGTACCGCTTTACCCACGTGTTTGTGATTTCATCACCTTTCGATGACTATAGAATCTCAATTATGCCGTCTCACACTTCCGTAGGTGTGTGGCCAAGAGATCACAAAATAGCCTTTACAAAGGGATTACTAGCCTATTTAGACCCCACTGAGGTTTCACCGGTGGTGATGTCTCCATCTGAGCACATCTTCAACCAAAGGCCCCCTCTTGAGCCATTCGGATCCCACGGTAGTCCCACCAATCATCAACAAACCCAATCCGACTACCCCTTCCCCGAGCATCCTTAATGGTCCAAATAGCACTGGCAAAGCCCTAATTAATCAGTTACGCCGCACCCATACTTGGCCTCGTGGTGGCACTGTAAATCCTGGATGGTCGCTCCACGAACCGGTCCTTAGATCTAAAGCAAGCAAAACCACCATAACATCCAACCCATCCACATACCAGGCTTGCTTAGATCACCCATTACCATATCATATTAACCAGTTCATGTTAACCATAATCTCATCCATGCATAATTAAATTGAGTGGTATAGTTGTTTTCCCATCCCAGTTGATTAAGCGAAGCAAAAGGTAAAAAGCCATTCCCGACTCTCTACCATATATTCCAGGTGACAAGGGTGGTTAAACAAAGCTAGTAAACTTCCTACCATAGGTTTTCCTATCAAATTTACACAGCATGCAGTTTGCAAACAAAACATTTATTTCAAAACAGGATCAATATGCTTCAAGGACACTTGCCTTGCTCTTGGGATTGGTTCAGGTTGAAGCCTTCAAACTCTTGGTGTTGTAGATCCTTTGTGACACTCTCTAGCGCAAATCCGTCTAATCCGAACAATAAACATACAAACAAGAAACACAATCAAAGAGTGCACAAGTATTACTCAATATGGCATGACATGCATGATTGATGCAAATGCAAGACAGAACTTGTTAATAGATTGCTTTTAATGATCACTAACTAGTTCTAATAGGTTTTAACGAGTTTATACAGGTTTGGATTTGAGTAGATCTAATTTTAGAATTAATTCAACAGAATTTAGCCAGCAAAATCGGACTAGTCTGCAGAAGGCCGGACTAGTCCGCACTTCGCAGAACTAGCGAACTAGGATTTTCTAGGTCAACGTGAATTTGGAGATTAGGGGCTGAATTCACATAAGGAAAAGATAATAGGAGGTATACCAGGTGTTTATAACTCCAATGAATCAAGAAACTTGGAGGTAACACTTGGATCTTGATGATCTAGGGTTGGGGATGAACTTGGAGATGAATTGGTGATGAAGAACGAAACTTGATGGAGATCTTGATCCTCTTTTGTTTCCTCCTCTTCTTCTTCTTGCTTGGGATCTCCTCCTCCCTCCTTGATGGTGGCTCTCCACGAACTAGGGTTTGGGTGGAAAGGAATAGTGGCAAATAGATGTCAAGCCAAGGGGTGGGGTTGTTTATATAGAGGTGGAGGCTAGGGTTAGATGGATTTCAAGTTTGAGATGAGTAGAGGCCGGTTTAGAGTCCCACATGGCCTCTAAAAGAGTTAGGCACAACGTCCCTAGGCCCACTTAACGTGAAACCCAAGAAACAAGTCATAAAACAAAAGATCAACTCGGAGTCGCGAAATATCAGACAAGTCCGACAAGGACCGGACTAGTCCGAAGTTGTCCAGAGAGAAATCAGACAAGTCTGGCAAAAAATCAGACAAGTCCGACTTTAGTCAGAGAGGAAAACGAACAAGTCCGCTGGAACACCGGACTAGTCCAGAAAAGTCCAGGGACTTAGCAAATTTTCAAGGATTCTTGGAATATCGGACTAGTACGCACAAAATCGGACAAGTTCGAAGGTTTCCAGAGGCAAAATCGGACTAGTCCGCAGCAAAAACGGACAAGTCCGTTTTTGGTCAGAGAGAAATCGGACTAGTCCTCACCAAAATCGGACTAGTCCACACTTTTCAGCATTTTAAGTGCGGTTTTGTTCCAAATCAATTTTAAACTCATTACTCTTTATGTGGGTTAATATTAAACATGTATATGAATGTATGTAGGACACGTTGCATGAAAATGAGGGTGTTACACACCTCCCCAGGCTCGAAGGAAGGTGCTCACGAAGAAGCCAGCATCCAAGGCTTCTGCTGGAGGTGGCCCTCGCCAAGCCAAGGGCAAGGGCAAAGGAATTGCGACGGGCCCAATTGGCCCCCTAAAGCTGTCAGCTCCAAGGGAAGGGGCCATGGATTCCGCAGAGGAGATATTCAACGGAAAGGGCAATGACACGGCGGCCAAGTTCAGAAATGTTGATTACTATAGCCGTCCCAAACAAGCTACTGATGGGAGGTTTTGAAGCAACTTCCATGCAGACTTCTACAAGTCTCTATATCTCCAAATGAAGACGCTCGTGGTGCGCAGCCAATGGATAGATTGGGCGCACTTTGAGAAGAAGGGCTGCTCACCCTTTGTTGAGGTGGTGGAGGCAATAGAAAGGCATGGCCTGAAGGATCCCTTCTCCTTCAGGAACAATTGGAATGATGAGGTCATCGCGCAGTTCTATGCGATGTGTCACTTTGCTAGTGAAGAGGAAGAGCGAGTGACTTGGGTGACTCATGGATCCAAGTACACCATCACCTATGAAGAGTTTGCACGATTGCTGCATCTTGACACCTCGAGCAATGAAAATTTGATCATTCACAACATTGGTGTCATTGAGAAGGATAGGATGAAGGTTCTCTATGAACCCAACTCCAAGTTCAACCCTCCTTCCACGAAGAACATGAGGCCCTTCTTTGTGGTGTTGAACAGGGTTCTAAGGAAGACAATTGCCCCCAAGGATGGGGATGCAGGAAGTGCGCAGGGGTATCTCAGGACATTGATGAAGGTCATTAGCAAAGACAGAAGATTTGATGTCTTTGACTATATTTGGAACGACATGGTGAACATCTCCTGCACATCGAACAGGTCCTATGGCTATGCTCCTTATCTGATGTTTAGGATTGAAAAGGTCACAGGCATAGAGTTTGTCAAGGATGTAGAGCACCTTCCCTTGAGGCCCCAGATGCCTCAAAAGCCAAGTGTTCAAGCTGCTCCATCTCCGGCCTCCAGCCCTGAGGCCTCTGCGAGAGCCAGTGCCGGTGCTAGGGATGCTCCCGCCACTAGGGCCCCTCCTCAAAAGGGGTCCCCAAGTGGCATCTTGAAGTACATGTTTGCTATTTTTGCCTCCTGCAAAAAGGCCGAGGTGAAGGCCCACAAGCTCAACAAGAGAAGAAAGGCTGACATGAGATATGTCAAGGAGAATGTGAAGCAGATTTGCCAAAAGCTGGAGATCGAGCCCATTGGATCTCTAGTAATTTTTGATGACTCCGACTCTGATTACACCGAGCTCGGGCCCTTGACTCCCTCCGAGCTTGCCTATTTTGGCATTAGGGACTCGAGTGGCTCCGTTCCTCCTCCTCCTCCTCCTCATCAGCCAGAAGATGAAGATGAAGACGATGAGAGGACCGATCGCAAGGCTTGAAGACTTTAGGTCCCTCCTCTTCTTCTTTTTGGTGTCTTGATGCCAAAGGGGGAGAGATTGAGGGGGAGTCTCAGGTTTTAGCTGTAGGATGCGAGAAGGGCTTCTTTTTATGTCTTTTATCTATTTTGTGGGTTGTAAGACCCTTAATATGCTCTTTTAATGCTTTTGGTCCTGTGATGCAATGTTTTGAACTGCTTATAAAGTAATTGATGAAACATGTGATTTTGCTCTAAGAATGACATATATGCTTGTTGTTGATGTGTTGATGTCAATTATATCATTCTCATCATGATTATTGCCTCTATACACTTAATTCTACATCCCACCATAAAGAGTGCACATATGGATCATGTTTTCATTGCTTAATGTATTTTAAACTCATATGTGCACACTTTATGAAAAGCTCACCTTTTTATTATGTTTTGTGAAATCTCAATTGGTTGTCATAAATCACCAAAAAGGGGGAGATTGAAAGTGCATCTAGGAATCCCTTGTGGGTTTTGGATGATTTATGACAAACAAATGAGATCCTAACTACTTTGTTGAGATGAGCATAGGTTCTAATGATAAAATGAGCAAAGTGCCAAAAAGAAAGGAGAATGAGAAGCAATGCAGAAAAGAGCTCAAGAAACAAGTGTAATAGATCATTGTGTATGGAGTGTGTTAAGGAAACACACCCCAAGAGCACAAGCACAAATAATCACACACATTGCACAAATTTATACAGGACCGGACTAGTCCGACTGACCCCAGACTAGTCCGATATCTTTTTGCACAAGATCGGACAAGTCCGATATCACCACGGACTAGTCCGATATCTCTCTGACTAGTATCGTACTAGTCCTCCCCAGTGCGGACTAGTCCTCCAAACACTTCACAAGTTGCACAAAATCAGACAAGTCCGATATTAGCACGGACTAGTCCGAAAAACCCTCTGACCTAAATCGGACAAGTCCTCCAAGTGCGGACTTGTCCCCATATTCACTTAGGGTTTCACTTATTCATACAAGTCCGATGATTATCGGACTAGTCCGAAGATTTCCAGAACCAAAAGAGTACAAGTCCGCTCTCAGCCGGACAAGTCCGATATTTCGGGACACCTAGGTTTGCTACACACAGTGCATCGGACTAGTCCGGTGTCCACCACGGACTAGTCCGATATTCCTAAACCCTAACGGTAACTTTTGGGAACCTCATATAAATAGGTGTTCACGGCCCATCTTACAACTCCCCTGACCCCCTGTGCCGTCACACCTCCCAAGAGCCTCAAAAACACATCTCTCCATGAAATCAAACGCAACAAAGATCAATCTCTTGAGGATATACTTTGGATCATTGGAGAGACACGGTTCATCACTCATTGAGCTCTTGGTTTGTTTCCCTAACACACTCCTGTGGTTTTCATTGTGATCTTTTGAGTGTGTTCTTGGTGGTGTTCTTGTTGTAATCTTGGGGAGCCCTCAACTTGTGAGAAGGCCCCTTGAATTTGGTTATTTTCCCTTTGTGATTAGTGAAGAGGATTAGCCTCCGTGGCGATCCGACGAGAGTAGGGTTGGAGAAGACCCGGTCCTTTTGTGGACTCCTCAACGTGGACGTAGGTTGCCTCTGTGGGAACCGGACCATGGGATAAAATCATTGTGTTCTTTCTTTGCGCCCATTGTTCTTACATTTCATATATATATATATATATATATATATATATATATATATATATATATATATATATATATATATATAGGGTTTCGATCAATCGTGCTCACTTTACGTTGAAACATTGAGTTTAAGATTAAATTGTGATACACCCTAGTTTATAGTTGTGCAACACTTAAATTACAAGTATAATTACGCTGCTTACATCCTAGAATCAAGTTAATCGACCAAATTTGATTAACCTAGTCAGTACACACCGGACTAGTCCGCACTTTACCGGACTAGTCCGATATCTCGAGATTTGATCTGGTTGTTAAGTGTTGCAGGTTCCGACAAAATTCAAAAAGGCCTATTCACCCCCCCTTCTAGGCCACATTCAATTGGTATTAGAGCAAGGTTCTTCAAAAGGAGACTAATCGCTCGAAGAGATCATGTCGGACAAGAAGGACATACACAAGAGCAACAACCAAGAGAAGGTTGATGAAGACAAGAACCAAAAATTGGAGAGGCTCCTCGAGGCCATTCAAGACTTCGAGGATGACGATGAGGAGACGCTAGAACTAAAGGCGCTCCTAAGGAAGAAAACTCTTTCCAAAGGGAAAGTAAACATTGAAGATGAGAAGAAGAAGAAGGGGAGTAGTCACACCGACTACTCCCGATATCCTTTCAACTATGATCGTCTTAACTCTAGCAATAATCACTACTTATCTGTTCCACTTGGAAAAGCCCCACATTTTGATGGCAATGACTACTCAATGTGGAGGCAAAACATGAAAATGCATTTGATTTCTCTCAATCCAAGTTTGTGGCATATTGTATGCACAGGAATAGATATCCCCGACGATGATGAGGAGCTCACACCTAGCCAAGAGCAAGCCATCCATTGAAATGCCCAAGCTGCTGCAGTCATCACCTCATCACTCAGTCGGGATGAGTTCACAAAGGTGGATGGACTCGAGATCACAAAAGAGATATGGGATCATTGCAAACCGCACATGAAGGCGATCATCATGTGCGAGAAGCAAAAATCGAGATGATTGAAGGCGAGCTGGGAAGATTTGCCATCGAAGAAGATGAGTCACCACAAGATATGTACAACTGACTAAACACGCTCATCAACAAGGTGCAAGCATACAGAAGCAAGAAGTGGAACGACCACGAGGTGGTGAAGCTCATTCTTAGAGCCTTCATGCCTCGTAATGTTACTTTGTGCTCGATGATATGAGAAAGCCCTGGGTACAAGAAGATGACCCCGGATGAGCTACTTGGGAAAATCATGGACTTTGAGATGATGGAAAAACAAGCCAAACATGTTGAAGAAATTGCCGATCTCACCTCGGCAAAGAAGAAAGGGGTCGCCCCAAAGTCCACCCTTTTGCCCCTATCTAAAGAAGCTCGAGAAGCTCAACTAGAAGAAGAAGGTGATGATGAGAGCAGTGATTTGGATGAAAATGACATGATACTGTTCATGAATAAATTCAAAAGAATTATGAAGAAAAGACAAGGGGCCAAATCGAGTGAAGGGATGTACAAGGAGAAATCAAGACCAAAGTTGAGGCAGACATGCTATAATTGCGATAAGTATAGCCACTTTATAGTTGACTGCCCGCATGAAGAGAACAAGAAGAAGATTGAAGAAGTGAAGCCTCAACCCAAGAAATTCTTCAAGAATAAGAAGCAAACTGAACAAGCACATCTAGGGAAAGAATGGGACTCAAATGATGAGTCCTCATCCAAAGAAGAAGAGGAGATGGCTAGCATAGCCATCGAAAAGACATCAATGAAGTCCACTCTCTTCCCCACTCGTGGCGCACGAAAGGGGAAAGGCACTTTCCTCATGGAAATGGAAGGTAAACGCAAGGTAACTACCAAATCCTCTTCCGTGCATTCCTATTCTAGTGATAGTGAAATTAATAGTGATAATGAAGATATGCTCATTGGATTAGATAAGAAAACAGCCACAAAAATGAAATTTTTACTTGATCAACTTGTTGAGAAGGAGAAGTTGATACATCTTCAAGAAGACATGATTATCTCCCAAAAGGAGGAATATGTTGAACTTCACAAGCTTCTAGAACTTGAAAAGGAGTGAATCAAGTCACTAGAGCTTGAGTTAGCTTCAAGCAAGAAAGCTTGCTTGGAGTTAAGCGATTCAAATGCTACAATCAAGGATGAACTTGCTAACTTAATCAAGGTTAACAAGATCCTTGAAGGCAAGTTGAGTCACTCAAGCAAAGTGACCCTTCATCCTCTTCAAGCTCACCTTCTCAACCCCTTAAAACTGAAACTGCTTCTACTTGTACATGTGGTAAAATTGACCCCAGCTTGCAAGACAAGTCAACCTCTACCAAGGACAAGCATCCTTCACAAAATGGCATATTCGACAAGGATAAGATCAAATATGCACATAGTGCATACTTGGTCACAAGACCTCCAAATGTCAAATGTGGCATTGGTTACTCTTATGGTGAAAAGCAACATGCTAGAAGCCATAAGAATAACAAGGAGAGCATTTCCTTTGTAAAGGGAAGACCCTCTCAAACTGGAATGTCCAATGTTAACACATCAAAGACACATGGACACCGTACTAGTACGGTTGGGGTCCGGACAAGTCCGATCTCCCAGACTAGTCCTATTTATAAACAACAACAGTTGCTATTTAGAATTTTTGATGCAACTTATGTGTTAATGAGAAGTAACATTGGTAATATTTATGCTCATTATGTTGGGCCACGCCATGAGAACACCAAATCTCATGTGTGGGTGCCCAAATCCCTTGTGAATAACCTAAAAGGACCCAAGCAAGCTTGGGTACCTAAAACTAAGGCATGATTTGTTTTTGTAGGCCTCTTCCTCCGGTGGATCTAAATGGGTGCTAGACAGTGGCTGCACCAACCATATGACCGGAGAAAGAAGGATGTTCGTTGATTATGAAGAAAATGAGGATCCAAATGAGGGCATCTATTTTGGAGACAATAGTCAAGGAAAGGTGCTCGGTACCGGTAAAATTGCCATATCATCTAAACATACTCTTTCTCATGTATTACATGTTGATTCCTTAGATTATAACATGTTTTCCATATCTCAATTATGTGACAAAGGTTATAATTGCTTGTTCACTAATGAGGGAGTGACCGTCTCTAGAAGGAGTGATGGTTCCATTGCATTCAAGGGTATGTTAAAGGGAAAGCGTTACCTTGTTCACTTCAACAGAGATAAAGCCGAACTTGACACATGCTTGATTGCAAAGACCAACATGGGTTGGTTTTGGCATAGACGACTAGCGCATGTTGGTATGAGGAACCTTCAAAAAATCCTCAAGGGCGATCACATTCGAGGTTTGAAGGATGTTGTTTTTGAGAAAGACAGGCCTTGTAGCGCATGCCAAGCCGGGAAGCAAGTTGGAGCACCCCATCCTGTTAAGAATGTCATGACTACAATAAGACCGCTCGAGCTACTTCACATGGACTTATTTGGTCCAATTGCTTACATAAGCATTGGCGATAACAAATACTGTTTAGTAATTTTTGATGATTTTTCTCGCTTCACTTGGGTTTTCTTTTTACATGATAAGGCAGAAACACAAGGAATCTTGAAGAAATTTTTCAAGCGTGCTCGAAATGAGTTTTCATTGACAATCAAGAACATTCGAAGCGACAGCGGCACGGAGTTCAAGAACACACACGTTGAGGAGTACCTAGATGAAGAAGGCATGAAGCATGAGTTTTCAGCTCCTTACTCCCCTCAACAAAATGGAGTTGCCGAAAGGAAGAACCGAACCCTCATAGAGATAGCTAGAACAATGCTCGATGAGTACAAGACCTCGGATAGATTTTGGGCAGAAGCAGTCAACACCGCTTGCCACGCCATAAATCGACTTTATCTTCATCGACTACTCAAGAAGACATCCTATGAGCTACTCACCGGAGCAAGTTTATCCATGTGTGCTAGATAGAGAAGAAGCTCCTTGTCAAGCATTGAGAAGAATGGCGTTAGGTGAAGTTCGACCACAAGAGGCACCTCTACATATGCATGAGGAAGATGAACCACAAGAGGGGGTCAACAATCAAGGGGGAGCTTCCACACAAGATCAACCTCAAGAAGTCAAAAATGATCAACAAGTCAATGAAGACAACCATCTAGGAGGAGAAGAAGATGACCATGAAGATTCAAGACAGCAAGTACCATACCCAAGAGTGCACCAATGCGTCCAAAGGGATCACCCAATCGACAACATCATCGGCGACATCCGAAAGGGATTAACTACTAGATCACGCATAGCTAATTTTTGTGAGCACTATTCGTTTGTATCCTTTTTGGAACCGCGTAGGATTGAGGGTGCATTGAAGGATCCAGATTGGGTAGTGGCCATGCAAGAAGAGCTCAACAATTTCAAGCGAAACAAGGTGTGGGAACTAGTCGAAAAACCCAAGTCCAACATCGTCGGCACCAAATGGGTCTTCCACAACAAACAAGACGAACACTGGGTGGTGACAAGGAACAAGGCACGACTTGTGGCCAAAGGGTATTCACAAGTTGAAGGTTTGGATTTCGATGAGACCTTTGCTCCCGTAGCTAGACTTGACTCTATTAGAATATTACTTGCATATGCTACTCACCATGACTTAAAGCTCTATCAAATGGATGTGAAAAGCGCATTTCTCAACAGACCAATCAAGGAGGAGGTATATGTGGATCAACCCCCCGGATTTGAAGATGAAGGGTTCCCCGACCACGTATTTAAACTGTGTAAGGCTCTCTACGGCCTGAAACAAGCTCCTAGAGCTTGGTATGAGTGTCTTTGAGATTTCTTAATTGAAAATGATTATACATTGTTTACAAAGAACCTTGACAATGATCTCTTTATTTGTCAAATTTATGTTGATGATATAATCTTTGGTTCAACTAACAAATCTTTTTGTTAGGAATTTAGTAAAATTATGATAGATAGGTTTGAGATGTCTATGATGGGAGAGCTAAAGTAATTCTTGGGATTCCAAGTGAGGCAACAAAAGTAAGGGACGTACATAAGACAAACTAAGTACACTCAAGACATACTCAAGAAGTTTGGAATGGACAAGGCGAAGCTCATAAAGACTCCCACGACAATGAATGGCCACTTGGATTTCAATGAAGATGGACCAAATGTAGATCAAAAGGTATATCTGTAGGATCGAAGAGCACATGAAAAGCTACCAGAGAGGGTGAATGGTAGATTTAAAAAATCTTACGCAACGGAAACAATTAAATCCCAACCCCTTCGGCAGAAAAAAAATCTGTTAAAGAAATTGTTTGTGAGACTAATATAAACATGTTTCACCATGACAAAAATGATACATATCATAGATAATCAAGTCACGAAGAAAACACAATAAGAATCACTCAAATCCGTCGAGAGAAACTCAAGTTATGATCGAAATATCGAACAAAGGTCAATTTGTCCTACCCGAGAAAAACAGTTCTGAAATGCTGCAAAGAAACTCGTGTAGATCAGAATCCACAAATCCAATGACCGTGAAATTTTGACAGATGATCGATAATCAAGTTGTGAAGACAACCAAAAACGAATCACGTCAATTGGATCTGTAGAACTCGAGTTATGATAAAACTACCGACAAAAGGTAGTGCTGTTCAGAAACTCGACGAGTAAAACTTGTCTGGAACAAGTCGGATGAACAAGGCACAAAAGTTCCTTCAAACTACGAATTTTATTCAATAGAACACAATAGGAACAGCCCCAAAAGTTGTGCTCCACGAGCTCTGGCCTCGCTTGCTTATATAACCAGCCCTTAGGCCAACCCAATCTCAACTAGGACTCCAATCCTACTCCAATCACGAATCGAAACTTTCTATAACTGCTTAGGACTCTTCTATACGCAGATAGAAGCAATCTTAAGACTTCCAAACACCTTAGGAATGTATCCCACATTCCTAAAACAACTCAAATTCGTGACCCACACAAAATCCTATCATAACCAACTCGATACTTTCCATACCGAGCCATAACCGACTCCGTCGCAGCCAAAGTCATACACCGATACGATCCGGTCCTTCCAACCAGATCTTCCCATCCATAAAGCATCTTCAGAACCATGTTGACACGTCATGCACCGCATGCATACGTGCAAACACCTTTCTTCGACGTTCAGTAACCTTCATATGCACTGCCCTTGATTCAATCATCCTGCGCGACCTCCTGACCCGCTCAACCACAATTCCTCCTGAATTTGGTTGTTGAAACCTCATCTCCTCCCTGAGACTAGTCCAAAGTATCCTGTCACCAGCCATGACTTGAACTCAAGCAACACCTGCACATGAACAAACAACCAATCCGTACGAGCCCAAGTCTGCGACTTGACTCAAGTCAGTTCCGAACACAACACCTTACGTGAGCACCTCACATAAGCATGTTGCAAAGCATATCAAAACGATATCAGCCATATCAACCAAAACGCACCAAAAACTTAGCAAATGAATACTAAGCAATCTTTCCAATAATGTAAAGCAAGTCTGAAACATTTCATAGTAAAAGCAGGAACATTGCAATCAAGCTCCGAACCTAGCCAAAGCTAACCGGAGCTTGAGCCGAAGCTTACCAAAGCTAGTCAGACCTAGTGCCGGAGCTAACCAAAGCTAGTCGGACCTAGCGCCTGAGCTAACCAAAGCTAGTCGGACCTAGAAAAACATATCAGAGGTTAAAAAAGACATGTTGGAGCTATCAAAGACATGCCGGAGCTAAAGACGAACCTCACCGGAGCTACCCAAAAACATGTCGGACCTAGACAAAACAAGTCGGACCTTACGTCGGACCTTGCAAAAGCTCAAAGCTAGAGTTTGACCTTGCTAAAAAGATGTTACCGCAGCATTCAAAACTTTTATTGACAAACCCAATGTATTCAGTACAAGCCAATGTATACAACACATAGAGGTCTCACAATCTCCCCCTTGATGAATGCATTGGCAACACCACTTAAGATCTGAACATTGGCATGAAAAGTTTTGAGAACAATTTTCCCCCTTTTTGAAAGTCAAATGAGATAGAAATAATTTCTCCCCCTATACATATTTCTCCCCCTTGCATAATTCTCCATATTATTATCTCTCCCCCTTTGACAATGTATTCAATAAGGTTCAATAGAGAAATTTTAATTGTTATGAGCATATTATAACATATACATATAAAACAAAGCTCATGCAAGTCATACTATCAAGTAACTTACACTATCACAACAATGACATACATAAAGTAGTGTAAGCCATGCTAGAGATCAAATGTAATTTTCAATTTAAGAAAGTCATGATCTCACAAACTTAACTATTTCAAAACCTGAAAGCATGACACTTGTTGTTGCATTTTATTATTTTTTAAAGCAAAAATTTAGATCATATGATATTTGCAAGAGATTATATGCGCATCTTCCTTATTCTAACCAACTAAGTCAAACCTATGTCATTTGATAATTAGAAGCTTAAGAACATGCTTTTAGTCATACACAACTTCTTCCAAGTTCATATCTAAGTGCAATGATAAGCCATCTCAAAAGAAGAAGTGTGATGCATGCATATTCTCTTGATCTTTTCTCAACTTATATTTGTTCACAAAAACTCAACATGTGAGTTGATTACTTGATTAATTCTTTATGATTAAAAACACTTGTGAGCATGCAACAAGTTCAAAACAGCAAGAAAGTTCAACCATGACCAGATTTAGTGTAAGTAATTATTCCAATTACTAGACATGGCAAAAACTACAAAATGTATAACACGAGTAATGTAGTAAGAACTTTTAGCATGTAAAAGGAATCACAAAGTCATATATGTATGAAATACTATGCTCATATTATTTTAATTTCAGACTCACACATAGACTTCTCAAGTTTGAAAACTCCCCCTCAATGTAAGCCATGAGGATTCATAACCCCTATTTCACTACGAATGAAACAAAAACGAGTGAAATCCAAAGGTTTTGTAAAAATGTCAGCCAATTGTTGTTCGGTATCTACATGGTGAAACACAATGTTTCCTTTTTCAACATTATCACGGAGAAAGTGATACCTAATATCAATGTGCTTAGTTCTAGAATGTTGCACAGGGTTTTTAGCAATGCAAATGGCACTAGTGTTATCACAAAACAGTGGAACACTATCTAGATCAACCCCATAGTCCTTAAGTGTTTGAACAATCCAAGGAATTTGTGAGCAAGCACTAGCAGCAGCTACATATTCAGATTCGGCTGTGGATTGTGCAACTGAATTTTGTTTTCTAGAGGACCAATCAACAAGTGAATTACCAAGAAAATGACAAGCACCGGAAGTACTTTTCCTATCAATCCTACAACCTCCAAAATCAGCATCGAAAAAAGCTTTCAAAGTAACGGTTGAGGAAGAAGGAATAAAAATGTCAAATTCTTGAGTTCCATGTAAGTACCTGAGAATCCTTTTGACGGCTTGACGATGTGAAGCACGTGGGGAGGCTTGAAACCGTGCACAAAGACATACGCTGAATTGTATGTCCGGTCTTGATGTCGTGAGGTACAAAAGTGATCCGATCATGCTTTTATATTCTTTTTGATCCATGGGTTCACCATCTCCATCAAGTTCAAGTGTTGTTGTTGTTCCCATTGGTGTTCGAAGAGGCTTGCTTTTGTCCATGTTGAAGCGCCTTAGGAGGTCTTTTGTATACTTCGTTTGATGCACAAAGGTACCCTCCTTGGTTTGCTTGATTTGCAGACACAAAAAAGTACGTGAGTTCTCCCATCATACTCATCTCAAATTCTGAACTCATCATAGCTGAAAACTTGGACACAAGATCATGAGAAGCACAACCAAAGATAATATCATCCACATACACTTGAACGAATCATGAGTCATTTCCATGCTTAAGCACAAAAAGAGTTTTATCAACCTTGCCCATGGTAAACCCCTTTTCAAGTGAGAATGTTTTTAACCTATCATACCATGCTCTAGGGGCTTGTTTGAGACCGTACAAGGCTTTGCACAGTTTGTAAACATGATTAGGAAAATCTAAATTTTCAAAACCCGGTGGTTGTTTGACATAAACCTCCTCATCTATGTAGCAATTAAGAAAAGCACTTTTAACATCCACTTGATATAGCTTAAAACCTTTAGATGCAGCAAAAGCTAACAAAATTCTTATGGCTTCTAATCTAGCAACAGGAGCAAAAGTTTCATCAAAATCTAGACCTTCAACTTGAGTGAAACCTTGAGCAAACAACCTAGCCTTATTCCTAACCACAACCCCATCCTCACATTGTTTATTTTTAAACACCCATTTAGTTCCAATTAAAGTGTGACCTTGAGGAGGAGGTACAAGTTTCCAAACATTATTTCTTTCAAAATTTTCTAACTCTTCTTGCATGGCAATAATCCAAGTTTCATTAGTGAGTGCGTGTGATATATCTTTGGGTTCAAAAGAAGCAACAAGAGCAGAATGAGCATGAGAGTTTGGATTGCAAAACCTGGACCGTGTAACTCGTTCTTGCAAGCTTCCAATAATCTATTGTGGAGGATGAATTTTGAGAACCCGGAGGGGAGTGGACACTTCACAAGCTTCTTCTTCTTCATGTTCATCACAAATCGATGAGCTTGTGACTTGAGGAGGATCTGGACCAGCAATGGTGGTCGTCAGTGTTGGCTGTGAATCAAAATCAGGAGCTCGAACAATGTCATTAGCTGCTGAATTTTCGGGTAGCAGCTCCACCTCTTTCTCATCTTCAACGAAAATGTTCTCCCCCTGCGGCTATGGATCTGGACCGGCAATGTTTGAGCTAGTACCTGGGCTAGATTCATCAAAAGACACTTCACAAGTCTCCACAATTTTGTTAGTGTCAAGTAAAAGCACACGGTAGCCTCTAGTATGAGATGGATAACCAAGAAACATGCCCTCAATGGATCTAGGTTCAAATTTATCAAGATTACCATGTTTCTTAACAAAGCATGTGCAACCAAAGACCCGAAAGTGCGTAACACTAGGCCTATGTCCAAACCGGAGCTCATATGGTGTTTTACCTAGCTTAGCGCGCAAGAAAACACGATTTGAGACATAACAAGTCGTTGCAATTGCATCAGCCCAAAATTTCCTAGGAGTTTGATATTCATCAAGCATAGACCTGGCCATCTCAACTAAGGTTCTGTTCTTTCTTTCTACAACACCATTTTGTTGAGGTACATATGGTGAAGAAAATTGATGATCTATTCCATTTTCAGCACAAAAGTGATCAAAAGATTGATTTTTAAATTCAGTTCCGTTATCACTTCTAATTGCTTTTAAAGATCCTGGGTGATCAATTGATAATCTAAGAAATAAAGTTCTAAAGTGACTAAAAGCTTCATTCTTAGATGCCATAAAGTAAACCCAAGAATATCTGGAATAATCATCAACAATCACAAGAACATACCATTTACCTCCGAAGGATTGAACACGTGAAGGTCCTACGGCGTCAAGGTGCAAAAGTTGACCCGATTCAGTTGTCATGATCATTGTGAGAGGAGTATGTGAACCTACAACCATCTTAGCATGTCTACAAGAAGAGCACACAATTTATTTGTCCCCTTTAAGCTTAGGCAGTCCACGTATGCGATCAAGAGCACTAACACGCGTTAAGTGATCAAAGCCTACGTGACCAAGTCTACGATGCCAAAAATATAAGTCCTTTGAATCATTAGCAACTAGACACCTATGCTTAGAGGAAGACATATCAAAATCAGCTTTAAAAACTCTTCCAAACTGAGACATGTTAAAAATAATCTCACTATTTGAACCTACAACTTTGCAGCAGTTTTTATTGAAAACAATTTCCAGATTTTCATCTAGCAATTGTGAAACAGAAATCAAGTTGTATTTCAAATTTTGGACAAGTGCCACATCCTTCAAAGTGTAGTGATCATTTACTCTAACCGAACCCTTAGCAATTATAGGAGTTGAAGAATTATCAGCAAAAGCAACATTCTCTACACGTGACACAAAAGAGAGGGAGGAGAACCAATCTTTGTTACCGGTCATGTGGTGTGAGCAACCTGAATCCACAATCCAAATGTTTTCCTTCTTCAAACGTGTAACCTACATAGAAGCACAATACGTCGATGACTCAATACTGGGGTTAGTCAAAAGGCATTTAGGAATCCAGTACAGAGTCACACGACGTGTAGCAGGAAAAACACGCGAAAGCTGAGATAAAACAGCAGGTTTACGAGTCAAAGTTTGAGGTTTTTTACTCTTAACTACTGACCTATAAGATTTTACTTGAGTAGCACAAAAATCAGTAGCTCTGGAGGCGAAAACAGAAGGTCCGGAGGTAAACTTTGAATGTTTTTGACTCATAACAACAGGTTGCATGTTCCTAGCATTCGATTTAATATGTGCAGCAAATTTTGCATGAAAGTTATGAGATCTAGGAATCATTCTTTCCCTTTTCTGTTGTTTAGCTAGTCTATACAAAAATCTATGACATGACAATCTCTACCACAGTAAGTACAATGAAATTTAACTTTGTGTTCATGTCTAGATGAGCAAACAACATTTTTATTTGAAACCGAATGAGACAACACCCCTGCAGATTTGAAAACCACTTCTTTTTGTTTAGAAATTGTTTGAATCAAACCACTTCCTAATGACTTTACAATTTTAGGTGGATGTGCCTTAGCATGAGCATGAGAATCAAAACCTAAACCAGTTTTATCTTTGCAAGACTTAGAAGAATTCAGCAGCAAGTTTAGGTTCTTATTCCCATTACAAAACCGATCTAATATCCTATACATGTTATCAAGTTTATCGGACAAATCAAGGCAATTTTCACATGAAGTTTTTCCTTTTAATTTGCAATTGGAACAATATTTAACTTCATGAGAACATAAAGCATTATTCAATATTGAAATTTCATTCATAGCATCTTTTAGTTTTTTTTCAAGATCATCACAACTAGAACAATGCAAATCAATTGTAGAACAAAAAGCATCTTTTAAGTTTCCAATGTCAAGTGTAGCAAGCTTTTTGTTCTTTTCAATTTCAAGTTCAAGTCTATCTAAAGTGGAGGAGTGTGCAGTTCTTAATGTGAACAATTATTCATAGATTAAATCACATGATGGACAAGAATCATCACTAAGAATCAAGGTTTTCAAATGGTTGATTTCAGATTCTAGTGATTCAATTTTAGCAACATTATCCCTAAGCTTTTTGTCATTTTTCTTAACAATAATAGTTGCACGAGAAATCGCATTACACATTTCATTACAGGTAGAACATACCTCATCGTCGTCATTGTTGTGTTCTGTGTCCTCCTGACTTGATCTTGATCTTGTTTTGCCCGCCATGAAGCATAATTTGGCCAAATCATCTTCATCTTCATCACTTCCAATGTTCATGTTGCTTGAGCCAAGTTCCTGCAGTGCGGAGATAAAACTGTTCACCAGTTGACGACCTGAAAAGCCCTTCTTCTTCTTCTTCTTCTTCTTCTTCTTCTTCTTCTTATCATTTGTTGAAGAATGCTTCGTCCTTGATTGTTTTTCTTCTCAGGAAGTAGAACCTGAAAGGTTAGGACAATCTGTATGAAAGTGTCCTGTCTTACCACATTTGAAGCATCGTTGAGGTCCGGAGCTTCCTCTCCTTCTAGTTCTCACATTTTGTAATGCTTTTGAGAACCTAGTAGAGAGAAGTGCTAGCTCATCCTCTGGAAACTCCTCAATCTGTTCAAGTGTTAGAGAGGACAACAAAGCAAGTGTACCACAAGATGAAGATTGACCGGAGATAGGCATGTCACGTTGTGAAACAAAAGCAATAGACTTGTTTGGATACTTACGTGATAAGATGTCAATTTTATGAGTCTTTAGTTTAGAGTAAAGCACATCTAATGTAAGAGAACTCATGACAGTTGATTCACAAATAGAAGTAACTTTCATCTCCCAGATTGACATGTCTAATGCACTAAGAAGTTGCCTAGCATTTTTAGCATCAGAAAAGTTAACATTGACACTACGCGGATTGCAGAGAATTTTATTGAAGCGAGTGAAAAGGTCATCGATAGACTCACCGGGTTGCATATCGAAACGCATATATTCCTTTTTGAACATATATTGTCTCACCTCTTTGATCATGTTGGATCCTTCATGTTAGTCACAAAGAGCTCTTCACACATCATATGCCGATCGAAGGTGTGCAACGCGGTCAAAGTCGCTTTGAGTGAGTCATAGGATGATCAAGTTCCGGACTTTGTTGTTGTTGTCGACATCCCATAGGTTTATAGCCGTAACTTGATCATTAGGTGACACTTCGTAAGGCTTGTACACCTTCTCCCATATTGCAAAGCCTTGCGCCTGGATGAAAGCCTCCATGCGTGCCTTCCAAACCTGAAAATCAATACCAGCAAACACACAAGGTTTGGCGGAGTATTTCTCCATGATGATTAGTCAAAAACACGTGCAAATCACAATGATTGGAGCAACCTGGCTCGGATACCAATTGTAGGATCGAAGAGCACATGAAAAGCTACCAGAGGGAGGTGAATGGTAGATTTAAAAAATCTTACGCAACGGAAACAATTAAATCCCAACCCCTTCGGCAGAAAAACGATCTGTTAAAGAAATCATGTGTGAGACTAATCTAAATGTGTTTCACTGTGACAAAAATGATACATATCATAGAGAATCAAGTTACGAAGATAGCACAAGAAGAATCACTCAAATCTGTCGAAAGAAACTCAAGTTATGATCGAAAGATCGAACAAAGGTCAATCTGTCCTACCCGAGAAAAAACAGTTCTGAAACACTGCAAAGAAACTCTTGTAGATCAGAAACCACAAATCCAATGACCGTGAAATTTTACAGATGATGGATAATCAAGTTTTGAAGACAAACCAAAAAGAATCACGTCAATTGGATCTGTAAAACTCGAGTTATGATAAAACCACCAACGAAAGGTAGTGCTGTTCAGAAACTCGACGAGTAAAACTTGTCTGGAACAAGTCGGACGAACAAGGCACAAAAGTTCCTTCAAACTACGAATTTTATTCAATATAACACAAGAGGAATAGCCCAAAGTAGTACTCCACGAGCTCTGGACTCCCTTGCTTATATAACTAGCCCTTAGGCCAACCCAATCTCAACTTGGACTCCAATCCTACTCCAATCACGAATCAAAACTTTCCATAACTGCTTAGGACTATTCTATACGCAGATAGAAGCAATCTTAAGACTTCCAAACACCTTATCAACATATCCCACATTCCTAAAACAACTCAAATTCGTGACCCACACAAAATCCTATCATAACCAACTCGATACTTTCCATACTGAGCCATAACCGACTCCGCCGCAGCCAAAGTCATACACCGATACGATACGGTCCTTCCAACCAGATCTTACCATCAATAAACCATCTTTGGAACCATGTTGCCATGTCATGCACCGCATGCATACGTGCAAACACCTTCCTTCGACGTCTAGTAACCTTCATATGCACTGCCCTTGATTCAATCATCCCGCGCGACCTCCTGACCGGCTCAACTACAATTCCTCCTAAATTTGGTTGTTGGAACCTCAAGCAACACCTGCACATGAACAAACAACCAATCTTACGAGCCCAAGTCCGCGACTTGACTCAAGTCAGTTCCGAACACAACACCTTACATGAGCACCTCACATAAGTATGTTGCAAAGAATATCTAAACGATATAAGCCATATCAACCAAAATGCACCAAAAACTTAGCAAAGAATACTAAGCAATATTTCCAACAATGTAAAACAAGTTCAAAACATTTCATAGTAAAAGCAGGAACATTGCGATCAAGCTCCGGACCTAGCCAAAGCTAACCAGAGCTTGAGCCGGAGCTTACCAAAGCTAGTCGGACCTAGTGCCGGAGCTAACCAAAGCTAGTCAGACCTAGCGCCGGAGCTAACCAAACCTAGTCGGACCTAGCAAAACATATCAGAGCTTAACAAAGACATGTCAGAGCTATCAAAGACATGCCGGAGCTAAAGACAAAGCTCACCGGAGCTACCCAAAAACATGTTGGACCTAGACAAAGCAATTCGGACCTTACATCGGACCTTATAGAAGCTCGGAGCTAGACTCTAACCTTGCTAAAAAGATGTTACCACAGCATTCAAAACTTTTATTGACAAAGCCAATGTATTCAGTACAAGCCAATGTATTCAACACATATAGGTCTCACAATATCGCTCCATGATTGGATCACTACTCTACTTATGTCCATCTAGGCCAGATATTATGTTGAGTGTATGCTTGTGTGCAAGGTTTCAAGCCAACCCAAAATAGTGTCATTTGACAGCCGTTAAGAGAATCTTGCGGTATTTAGTTCATACACCCAACCTAGGCCTTTGGTATCCCAAAGGTTCCAAATTCAATCTCATTGGTTACTCCGATGCAGATTACGCCAGATGCAAAGTAGATAGAAAAAGTACCTCCGGTACATGTCAATTCCTAGGTAGATCCCTAGTTTCTTGGTCCTCCAAGAAACAGAACTCCATTGCCATATCCACGGCCGAAGCGGAGTATGTTGCAGTCGGGAGTTGTTATGCACAACTCCTTTGGATGCGACAAACTCTAAGAGATTACGGTTACAATATGAACCGCATTCCACTCCTTTGTGATAATGAGAGTGCTATTAAAATTTCCCATAATCCCGTTGAGCACTCTAGGACCAAACACATAGACATCCGGCATCATTTTTTGAAAGACCATTCAATGAAGGGAGATATAGCCATTTCTCATGTCAATACCGAAAAGCAACTAGCCGATATATTCACCAAGCCACTTGATGAAAAACGCTTTTGCGAGCTCCGAATGAACTTAATATCCTCGATGCTCAGAGTGTGGCTTGAAATCTTGTATACCTGAATGCTATCTTCAAAATTCATTAATTGTGTTGTGAAAATCTTCTCTCCAAATTTTTCCGAAAAACTATGTCATTTACTAGATCTTGGTGAATTATGATCATTGCTTGATTGTTGTATGCTTACTGATCATATTCATCAAGATTATTTGATTTGATTTGCCTCCCTATTTTCTAAATAAGTACCTTTGAATATATACGAATGGGCTAAGCACTTCTTCCCTGGTGACCATGTACTAGTCCGTGGTTGCCCGAACTAGTCCGCCCATGCAGACTAGTCTGCAGTGTGACGGTTAGGCCGGACTAGTCCGACAGACCACGGACTAGTCCGATATAGGATATAGAAAAGTTCGGACTAGTCCGATCATTTTCGAACAAGTCCGATTTTTCGTGTCCATAACCCTAGCCGCCGCCAAACCCTAATCTCCCTCACTCCACACTTGCCTCAAGCTTTCTCTCTCCACGCTCGAGCTCCCCAAGGCGATTCTTCGATTCCTCCACCAAAACCTTGCAAGTTTGGGTGGAAATTGACCTTCTTTGCGTAGGGATTGAAGACCACAGACTTGTCCGATCCTTCAACACCTACATCTCCGTGAATCAAGCAATTTCGGTAAATTTTCCTCCCTAACCCTAGAAATTGCTATTTCCTTCAATGTTGATCAACTAGCTTGGTTTGTACCACCATATACATGCTTCCTTGATGTATTTCATTGATGCTAAGCTAGTTGTGCATTAGGAATTACCATTCGTCTCATAGTTAGGGTTCTAGAGGTTGAACACCGGACTAGTCTGGTCCAGGTACGGACAAGTCCGATCAACTGGACTAGTCTGTGTCTGTACACTGGACTAGTCCAGGTACGGACAGATAATGAACTCAATGTTGTTTGTCTGTTCCATCTGTTATTTTGTTTTTTATCTGCTGTTTAGTGAACTATCTGTTCTATCTGTATTCTCTGATAATGAACGACCCTCCACACCGTCGGTGGCTTCTAAAGTTTCCTATACGATACTTTAGCCGCTGGAGGTGCCAGGAGATCGCCCGTAGTGGGGCCTGCAAAGCGGTCTGTAATGTAGTATACAGTACTAACAGGTAGCAACGACTGGAAAGAAAAGTGGAGACAATCAACAGAGAGAAAAGAAAAAAAAAGGACGAGAAAAATGTTAGAAAAAGATAGGTAAAACTCCAACGTACCACTGGCCCTATGCCCCTATACGAGGTGTAATCATTACCACTACTCCTATACGCGGCCAGAAGTTATTACCACTGCTTCAAGGGAAGTGCTGCGGACTAGATGAGTCGATTAGTTTATTTTGTGTTTATTGGGGATTATGTAACAGCTAGTTCTGTTGATTAGCGACGACTAGAATGAAAAGTGGAGACAATGAACAGAGAGAAGGGAACACTGATTTCTTTTGTTCGAAACTATTGTATGATTGAATGTATTTCATTTTTGGAAGAATCTACTTCTTTAAACTATCCTGTGAGTTTCCTTTGATGCAAACGGGGCTAAGCAAAAGACGAGCGCGCATAGGGGAAACACAACAAGTGCAACATTCATCAGAGACGAGCGGGCATAGGAGAAACACATAAAAGTCTATTTTATATACTCCCTTTGTTCTCTTTTAATTGGCGTTGGGAGAAATAGGGGTGCATCCAAACGGGAATGGAAGGAATATAACTCATAGAATACAACGCCTGACAGCAGAACAGGTCATGCTCGTACTTAATCCTACAGTTCTCAGTACAGAAGACTCTCCATTCCTCCCACGTACCTGGCCTGCCGCAGCGGGCAATTCCCTGGTTCCCCCCTATTGAGCATCCCCAAGCGTCATTGTCAATGTTGGGCACTGCCATCGGCGGCACTTCCGGACGAGGCCTACCTAGGAACCTCCAGACGACACCATCGATACTATTCATGGCTTCATGCCGACACTGGCAGCACTCCTTGTTGGTCCACTTCATCGCGACAGACCCGGCCGCGTTGTAGCCGACGTGGGCCTCACCTTTGACCTGCGGAATATACTCGAAGGTGCCGCGGGCCCCGTGGTTAGCATCGTAGAGGAGCATGGCCAGGATGTAGGCCGCCACCATGTGGCCATTCGCGGCCGTCTGGGGAAGGAACTGGGTGCCCGCCTGTGTGCGACCGTGCCGGAAGACGAGGTCGAACCCGGTGACGTAGCATGCATGAGGGTTGCTGATGATTGCCAGGCGCTCCACGAGGCGATCGTAGCTCCCGTTAAGCTTCCAGATGCTCTCCCGCTCCAGCACCACGCGCCTGCCCATAGCGCGATCCCAGCACGCTGCATGCATGGGCTTGCAGGTGGCGCGCAGACTGGAGAGGTCGTCCATGGGCTGCGGGGAGGTTGTGGCGACCCACCCCGCGATCAGGACCGCAATATCATGCGGCAAGGGGAACTCCATGGTCTTTGAAGGGAACCGATGAGGGCGCGCACGACGGAGACGAAGATGAAGAGTACGCGCGGAGAAGAGGATGGTATGTGTGTGTTGCTGAGAAGAGGATGGTGTGTCTTTATTAGTACGCGTGGAGAAGACGATGAGACATGTGTAGTGATGGTTATGGCTTCTAAAGTGCACCGTTTCAAATGCCACTTACGAAACTCATATGAATGTCTTTCCCTTCCAGAGGATTCCATTTCTTTAAACTGTCCCGTGAGTTTCCTTTGATGCAAACTGGGCTAAACAAAGGACGAGCACTGGAGTTATGGCTTCTAAAGTGCAGCTGTACGCTACTTTAGCCGGTGGAGTTGTCAGCAGGCAGGAGATCGCCCGCAGAGGGGCCTGCAAAGCGATCTGTAAAAAGTACTCCTCCCTCCGTCCCAACTCAACTCTATTTTTAGCTTTGGTCAAACTTACCTTTGACCAATGATTTCTTGCATGGTCCTTATCCTGATGATCAAGGTCCTCCGCCTGCTGCCCCAGATGACTTGGGGCATAATGATCTTGGCGACCAGAATGAAGTGTCGGATATATTGTCCATGGCGCAAGGTTATTCAACACAAGCAAAAGGTAGCATATCCTAATCTTTCTCCTCATACATATCATGTGTTAACTAATTTTTCAGCCCCAAATGATCTGAAAAAATTACTCTAGATTTGATGATGCCATAAACTAATCGCTGCTCAAAACAATGACGGTGCTCATCAAGCTCGCAAGCTCAACTTCATTCATCCTCAAACTATCAATCAAAACTCAGTTTTTGGTCCTTGAACTTTCAAATGGGTCAATTATTTAGTCCCTTGACTTCACACAACCATGGCATGCCACATAAGCTATTATGCCACATAATCTACCCCGGCCACCTCACTTAGAAAAAGTTAATAATTTTTTATCATCTTAAAAAGTAACTAGCTAATTAATTCGGGTGGATTTACGTTAGGGGTGGGCATTCGGTCTACCCGATATTTCAGTTCAGATAGTTCGCTCTTTTTCAAAATTCGGTTTCTTGAACTCACTAACCGAATTGTTGTAATAATATTAGGTACCCAAAAATTTTGGGTACCAAAATTCTGGTTCGGTCTTCGGTCCTACCCGATATATCCGAATTATACATTATATCTATGTCATGTTTGCACAAATTTAATATGATTGATAAATTTAATCCCATGAGGTAATTTATTATAAATTGACAAATGAAAAATCACAAATAAACGTTTAAATCCAACAACTTCACATATCACAACTTGAAAATAAAATATCTAAATTTGAGTTGTTCATAGTTTACCACGCATAATTTAACTTATTATTTGATGGACCGACTACCCGAGAGTGGTACTCGAACCCAAAATTTCATTTTCAGTTATTTATATTTGCTACCCAAAAGTACCCGATACCCTATATTTCGGTCTTTTCGGTTCCGGTCTCGATTTTTTTGGTTTTGGTTTTTTGGTCTCGATTTTTTTGCCCACCCCTAATTTACGTAGTAGCATGAGATATACATATTTCTCCTCCATATTTTTTTGCAAAACTATCAAGTGATATATCCTATGTGCATATTACATATGTAAAAATATTGTAAAATATAGAACTTTTTCAAAGGGAAGTCTTAGGTTTCGTTAAATCTATCTTTGACCAATGATTTACGTAATTTTGATCTGTTTTAACAATACAAGAATTGTACTTTTAGATTCACCATGAAAATATTTCCATAATATACAATCTAGTACGACATGTTATTGAAGTTAATAAATTACATATAAATCATTGGTCAAAGGTAAGTTCGACCAAAACAAAAATAGAGTTGAGTTGGGGTGGAGGAAGTATTATACGTTGCTTTTTGCCGCATAAGGTTTGGTCCTTGAAGCCGTAGCCATTTGTAAAGGCGGCTGATGCGACCAGGCGCACCGAGATTACATGCGCACAAGTCACTGAGGCGCCTTAAACTTGCGCAGCGCATGCGCATCTTTGAATTCAATTGGATCCCATCACCACTACTACGCATGTCGAGAGACGAATAGCCAGGCTGCTAGTACGCTATAAGATCATTCGGGCACGCCACCCTCTTCTCCGCACAGCCACTCTTCCTCTCTTACCAAAACCGCACCAAGAACACCATGGCTGACAAGAAAACACCGCCGCCAAGCCCACCGAAGGACGCCAAGGAAAAG
The DNA here is from genome assembly GCA_036927565.1 of Tuctoria greenei. Lineage (NCBI taxonomy): Eukaryota > Viridiplantae > Streptophyta > Magnoliopsida > Poales > Poaceae > Tuctoria > Tuctoria greenei. Next base: position 9,523,595 of record JAYESD010000007.1, read on the forward strand.
CGTCCCCCACCGGACTCCCCCCCCCCCGGACAAGGAGTGGGCTCTCCGGAAGATGGTGCATGATGTATTTGACAATACATCGTGCTCCATGCGTCCCCTTGGGCTTGGTCCCCTTCCAGAGTATGTTGCAATAGGGACCACGGGCCACTACGTCTTTGGCATGACGCACTTGGCCGGTCACCTCGACGTCCTCTAGGACACGCTGGCAGACGAGCTCGGCGTCACCGGCCGTGACAACCTGGTGTCGGCGACGTCCAGGAGACTGGGTTTCCCGTCTCCGCTGCGGGAGGCGCCCCCGCCCAGCCAGGAGCCCAAGGAGGAGGAGGAGGAGGAAGAGGAGGAGGAGAAGGAGAAGTAGGTGGAGCGAGGTAGAGGAGAAGTAGTTTTTTTTCTTGTTCTTAGTTGTGTTGTTTTTCTTTTCTTGTTTGTAGTTTGTGTTTTTCTTTTTTTTCTTGTTTGTAATGTATCGTCTTAAGGTAATGAATTTTATTTTGCTGTTCATTGGTGCGCAAAAATAGTTCTAAAGTTGTTGTTCTAACGATAAAGTAGTGGACTATTTATCTCTTTTATATTTTAGAATGGAATATATTTCCACTTCCAACTCTACTGAGCTGGAGATCCAGAAAGTGACTACCACCTAGTTTATCTGACAGCACCAGCAGGGGAAAGCCCACTTTCTATGTTCAAACCCAACACGGATCCAACATAATGAGCAATCAAACAGCAAAGCATGTAGTAAATCACAAAAAATGCAACAACAGTTTCTAGAGTATGTATCAACTTTAGCCCAGATTAAATGCTCGTGGGCATCATTGCAAAAGGGTGAAGACAAAAAAGACTTGATTCGGATGGCTTGCAAAAACAAACTAGAAGTCAGGGTTATCGAAGTTTTTGCCCGATTTGGATTGAGTCTCAGTTATAGACTTCCATAATAATAAAATGTATCGGGTATTTTACTTTCACTACTGTGTCATAAAATGTATCGGATGTTTTACTTTCACTAGTGTATCGGGTTGATTTTATTGTTGATCTTCACAACTTGGTGTATCAGTGTGGTCGTACTGTACAATATAATTGCATGCCTTGCACAGTACAATATAATTTCCAACCATGCTGTACTCGTCCTTTCGAAGAAACAACAGCCGTAGGCGCTAGTCGCTTACTTTAGACTACTCGCACTCGTTCACCTCTATATTCCAACTCTAAAAAGATTCTTTATTTACAGTTTTGTTTCCCCCACTCGTCCACCTCTAAATCAGACCTCTATACCATTTCTCATCTATTTTATTCCATTCTTCCATCTTTATTTCTTTTTTCCCTTCCTTTATTTCTCCTCTCTTTCTTCTCTCTCTACATAGAGATGCCCCTATATTTGGTGTATCACTGTGCGCATTTGGGAAATAGTGGTGCCTATAGAGGCACCGTTGCGCCTGCTCCGAGCGCTAAACGCGCATAGCGCGGCGGGTGGAGGTGCCGCTGCGGGTAGTCTTAGATTTTAGGAACAAATGAACACACTTGTGAAAACACGTATGCCACATCTGATCCTCAACATCATCAAATTCAACAAGGGGAGCAACGTCTCTCCACGACGTTCTGCCTGGTGTTGCACACACGACTCTCGCCTCACGCGGCCACATATCCTGATCCAATCGTACAACTTCAAATAAAGGAGGGCTAGAAGATTGGTGGAAAATAATACGAACTTATAAGAAAAAGAGGAAGAAGAAAAAGGATGGTGCGCGTTTCGATACATGAACCGTGAGACTGCTATCATCCATCTTCATTGGCCAGTTCCCGATTTCGCTGATCTCTCCAGCATGCATTCACACTAGCTACTCTCTGGTGACTGGACCCAGGGTATCCCATGGCCCACCCGGCATACCCAGTGGGTGGGCCACTGAGAAATGTTGTTGTTGTTGTACGTGGTGTTAGGTTGAGACAATGCAACTTGTGGTCATAACGATAAGAATTAAAAATTAGAAAGAGTATATCAGATTCAAAAATCTTCATTACTCTCTTTACTCCGGGCTCGGGCCCGTAAATTCGGAAATTCCTCCGCTCATATCATAATTGCATCAGTTATATATCCAGGCTTGTTTCCAACTAAAATCCAAACTAAAGATGTAGATGAAGGTTTTGCACAAGAGAGAAGTTGTGCCACGCCGCCGCAGACGTCAACCGTAGGGATGACAAGGAGAGAGACCCAATGGTGGGGGCTCAAGTGTACAACATGACGTTCGAGGAAGACGTGATCACCACCACCACGACGTCCTCCGGCGAGGCCGTGGAGGACTGTCTCGATGAGGTCCTCTCCGTCCACCGTCAGCGCCTTCACAAGCTCATCGTCGGCCTCGACGTGGAGTGGCGCCCCAGCTACTCCGTCGACCAGAACCATGTCGCCGTTCTGCAACTCTACGTCGGTTGCCGCTGCCTCATCTTCCAGGTCATCCACGCTGACTACTTCCCCGACGAGTTGCAAGATTTCCTCGTCGATTCCGACTACCACTTTGCCGGTGTGGACGTGGAGGGTGACGCCGACAGACTTTGGAAGGACTGGCAGCTGAAGGTGGCCAAAACGATGGACCTAGCCGAGCTCGCGACGGAGGATATGGATCACCCGAGCCTCCGCGCGCGGGGCTGAAGGACATCGCGAGTGCCGTGATGGGCACCGACATGGAGAAGCCTTACCGGGTGAGGACGAGCAACTGGGACGCGTACAATCTCTCCGGCGAGCATATCAGCTATGTGTGCATCGATACCTTCGTCTCCTTCGAGGTTGGCCGCAAGCTGCTCTCTGGCGACTACTGATCTTACCACCGAGTTTGCGGATCGGCTGCCGTCGGTCATCCCGGCATGGAATTTAGGTGCATCGCTCAAGTTCTAGCTTTTGTGCTTGTGCGCCCAATCTCTCATAAAATTTTCTTGAGAAAACACTATATCTTGCTTTTAAAAACATGCATGTTATTTCACATGCATCAAGGTTTTTCACATGCATGTTAGTTGTCCATGCATGCTACGCCCCAAACATGATCAACGAGCCTCAAACATGACAATCTCTCAACAAAAAAGAGAAAACGTAACGTCAGCAAACATGATCGAGGTCTTTCACATGGATGTTAGACATACATATATGCATGATACGTCCCAAACATCTATTCCAAGAATAGAATATTTCCTACCATGTATATATATTTCTATATTTATCATATTCTCTACCATGCATGTGTATGCTCTCAAACTATATGGCAGTTTATCTACCACACTAATGAAGAATATTATCCTGTCATCAATAGAGATAACAAATTTGACACAAGGATGTTCCCTCGACGGTACGAGGATAGAATGTGGACTACCATCGTCTAATAAGCACACAGCTCTCACTATGTACGTACGCGGTTCATCAAATTAATCGATCACATGCTGCCATTATGTATCGCTGTACTCGTCTTTTGAAGAAATTACAGGTGTAGGCGCTAGCCGCTACGTGCTCTGATTTTAGGAACAAATGAACACACTTGTGAAAACACATACGCCACATCCGATCCTCAACGTCATCCAATTAACATGTTCCTCAACAAGGGGGCACAAAAATCCTCAACACGTGACCAAACATGCTTGATCGCGAGTCTCTTTCACATGCATTACATTCATGTCCACCATCATCCATGATCAGGACAATTATCATCGGTTCGATATGGACTCTCGGTCAGCAACGGTCGAATCCTTCAAAAAATAGATATGGACTCTCGGTCGATTGCCACGAGTGTTCACGTCAATCTCCGCGCCTCGTTGAAATCATTAGCACGAAATGTTACGAACACCGCGACGGATCTACAAAGTATGCCAGGTGGGCCATTGCATATCCTGGGCCCTTTGTGTGTCAAATTAAAAAACTGGCCGATGGGACGTGTTGAGCCGTTGTGATAACCGAGAGGAGGCAAACCGCGGTTTGGAGTAACTCTGACCGTCGATTCAAAAGCACAATTTTCGAAGCGTCCGATCATCTCCACTCACGCGCTTAGACAACGATCCACTATAAAGGCACATTGTCCTCTTCTTCTTCGCTGCACCTCATGATCGATTTTAGCCTTTAAACTTCTCCTCTTGCTTCTCCGCCGCACCACCGTCGACCACCTCTCTCTCTTTGTTCGCACCTACGTTGCTGCACAAATGGATAGCCCCGCACCGAAGCGCTCCAGGTCATTGACGTCCTTTGAACCTCTTTCTCCGTTTCCGTCACCACCAAGGCCGGTGGAACTGGAGGCGGCGCCCGCACCTCCTCTACTCCCATCTCCGCCCGTGGTGCCCGCACCTCTTCCGTACGACTATGATGAGATTGCCCGCCTCATCGATGAAGCATCGACAAACTCGACGGCAAGCTTAAGGAGGTCACCGGCAACCTGTTCGCCGCTGACGTGCAAGCAAAAGTGCTCGACAAAATGGCGCAGGATGTATTTGACAATACATCTCACTCCTGTCGCCGACTGGGACTTGGTATCCTTCCCCACCACACCAGCATGGACTCCGTCGACTACTACATCTTTGGGTTAGGCTTTGTTGCCGCTCATCTCGACTACCTCTACGAGACAATCGGTGAGGAGGCTGGGGTGGAGTTTCGCGAGCAACTCGTGAATGCTGTCAGCTGGAACAAGTTCAATCTGGTGTTGGAGGATGCTCCACAGCGGAGGCATCGCCGACGGATGCGGAGGCGGAGGTGCCGCCAGTGGATGCGGAGGCGGCGGCGGGGGAGGTGGACAAGTCCTCCGAGTAGAGTAGGATTAGTAGTAGTTTTTTCTTTTGTTTTCTATGTGTTTTTCTTGTTTGTAATATATGTGTTGTTTTTATGTTAATGAAAAATGCCTTTTATTTTATGTTCATGAGCAATGTGTCCTACAGTACATGGACTAACGAAAAACTCCTCCTTTTATCGAAAGACATCGCATATGGAAAATTAACACATTAGTAATATTATACTCCCTTCTTATTCTTTTATTTGACGTTTTGGACAAAGCATTGAACTATATATGAACTAGAACTTGCTGTCTGAACGACAATTAAAAACATAAGGAGGGAGTATCTAATAAATATTAAACACATTAGTAGGACGTACGTAGTAGAATTATATTTCAAAAAAATACGAAAATAAAAGCTAGACCGTGTAACTGTACATCGCATACAGATGATGCAAATACTAATTAATTATATTTCTTTTCTCTTTACCAGCTGCCATCGTTCCCCCTACCCACCCACCCACCGGTGGCCCTAGGAATTAGCCCCTCCTGCCTAGGCCCAGAGTCGGGCCTGCCTTTAAGACCATCCACAGTGGTTCACGGTAAAGCTTAGGCTGTGTTTGGGAGCACAGTTTTTCAATACTAAAGTTTTGGAAACCACGGTTTTTGAAATGACATGGTAATACTAAAGTATTTCAATAACACAGTTTTGTAATACCACGATTTTGCAATACATAGGACTGTTTGGTTGACAAACACCATTCTATAAAAAATACCATAGTAATCTCAAATACCATGGTATTGCTCTAAAACTCCAAAAATATTGTGTTCCCAAACACCATTACTGGACTGCAGCCTGCGAATCAGATGGTCTTACCCCTTGCTACAGAAATCGAATTCTCTGTGGCCCTTCCGCACAGCCATCTCTGTGCGACTCTGTCCAGATGGTTGCCACATACATTCATGCTCCAAATCATACAGCCAAGGGCGCACTGCACGGTTCCCGCGACTGTGCCACCCTGCCTGATGATTGCCACGTACGCGAACGCACCGAATCTTGCAGCGCTGTAGGATCGAAGAGCACGTGAAAAGCTACCAGAGGGGGGGTGAATGATAGATTTAAAAATCTTACGCAGCGGAAACAATTAAATCCCAACCCCTTCAGCAGAAAAATGATCTGTTAAAGAAATCGTGTGTGAGACTAATCTAAACGTGTTTCACCGTGACAAAAGTGATATATATATCAGAGAGAATCAAGTCACAAAGAAAACACGAGAATAATCACTCAAATCTGTCGAGAGAAACTCAAGTTATGATCAAAAGATCGAACAAAGGTCAATCTGTCCTACCCGAGAAAAACAGTTCTAGAACACTGCAAAGAAACTCGTGTAGATCAGAAACCACAAATCCAATGACCGTGAAATTTTTACAGATAATATATAATCAAGTTTTGAAGACAACCCAAAAAGAATCACTTCAATTGGATCTGTAAAACTCGAGTTATGATAAAACCACCAATGAAAGTTAGTGCTGTCTAGAAACTCGACGAGTAAAACTTGTCTGGAACAAGTCGGACGAACAAGGCACAAAAGTTCCTTCAAACTACGAATTTTATTCAATAGAACACAAGAGGAACAGCCCCAAAGTCGTCTACCACGAGCTCTGGTCTTCCTTGCTTATATAACCAGCTCAAAAGCCAACTCTACTCAAATCAGGACCCTAATCCTACTCCGTTCACGAATCGAAACTTTCCATAACTGCTTAGGACTCTTCTATATGCAGATAGAAGCAATCTTAAGACTTCCAAACACATTAGGAACATATCCCATATTCCTAAAACAACTCAATTTCGTGACCAACACGAAATCCTAACATAACCAACTTGATACTTTCCATACCGAGCCATAATCGACTCCGCCGCAGCTAAAGTCATCAACCGATACGATCCGATCCTTCCAACCAGATCTTCCCATCCATAAACCATATTCGGAACCATGTTGCCACGTCATGCACCGCATGCATACGTGCAAACACCTTCCTTCGACGTCCAGTAACCTTCATATGCACTGCCCTTGATTCAATCATCCTACGCGACCTCCTGACCCGCTCAACCACAATTCCTCTTGAATTTGGTTGTTGGAACCTCATCTCCTCTCTGAGACTAGTCCAAAGGATCCTGTCACCAGCCATGACTTGAACTCAAGCAACACCTGCACACGAACAAACAACCAATCCGTACGAGCCCAAGTCCGCGACTTGACTCAAGTCAGTTCCGAACACAACACCTTACGTGAGCACCTCACATAAGCATGTTGCAAAGCATAGCAAAACGATATCAGTCATAACCACCAAAACACACCAAAAACTTAGTAAAAGAATACTAAGCAACCTTTACATAAGTGTAAAGCAAGTTCGAAACATTTCACATGAAAATTTGGAACATTACGATCAAGCTCCGAACCTTGCCAAAGATAGCCGGAGCTTGAGCCGGAGCTTACCAAAGCTAGTACAACCTAGCGCCGGAGCTTATCAAAACTAGCAGGACCTAGCACCGGAGCTAACCAAAGCTAGTCGGACCTAGAGCCGTAGCTAACCAAAACTAGTCGGAACTAGTCAACCCAAAAGCCAGAGCTAGAGAAACATGTCGGAGCTAACCAACATAAGTCGAACCTAGCAAAACATATAAGAGCTTAACAAAGACATGCCGGAGCTATCAAAGACATGCCAGAGCTAAAGACAAAGCTCACCGAAGCTATCCAAAAACATGTCGAACCTAAACAAAGAAGGGCGGACCTTACGCCGGACCTTGCAGATGCTCGGACCTAGAGTCGGACCTTGCTAAAAAGATGTTATGGCAGCATTCAAAACTTTTATTATCAAAGTCAATGTATTCAGCACACATAGGTCTCACAAGCGTGCACAGGCACACAAACTTCACGTCCAAAATTTGCTCAGCAATCCGAATAACTCAACGCTCGGCGTGCACGATCCATCATCATGCGCACGAGCACGTACGATGCGGCCAAAAAGATTTGTGTTTGGTTGCTTGTCTTGGATTGAATTGACTTAGATTAATTGGATAGTCCAGTCATGTGTTATTGGTTTCGCGGTCAGACGGGTGATCCATATTTGAGGAATATAAAATATTCCTCGCAGATGCTGGATGAGATGGTCCAGGATATTTGCTTGGATGTGAGTCCATCCACCTTATCTAATTATACTTCTTTGTAATGTAATTAGTGATAATTATCTTGTTTATTATTGATTAATAATTGCAATTATGATATTAACATTAATATTTGCTAGCAATATGATAATTAGTATATATAAAAATTAATATTATGAAAATATCAACTTAGATGATTCAATAATCCAATCAAGAGTCCATCCAACCAAACGTTAATTTAGATGATCTAAGACATAAAGAAATGGATGATCCTATATCTCCAATCCAACTTCGACGTCAAACCAAACGCAATTGATGACTGAGCACTTTATCACATGTCACTAGAGTGTACGCACAAATGACAAATACACGGCCTCAACACCGGGTTTAGGGTGCATCGTGGACTAACCACATGACCCGCCCAAACACTCACGTAATTAGCATACACCTGCAAGAGCAACTACCTGGCCGCATCTTTCGCGTACGAACGGCAACGCCGACCAATTTATACTTTTTGTACTACGTACAAAGAATTTTCCTTGTCCATGAGCCAATAAACAAGCTCTTCTGATGCGGCTTTGTAGTTAAAAATGAACTACAAAGCGACAAGTTCATGGAGACGGGGGGAGTATATATACATACACACACACACACACACACACACACACACACACACACACACACACATATATATATATATATATATATATATATATATATAATGATATAAATATATATATATATATGTATGACGATCTTTCAAAAAAAAAGAAAAAACACGCGTAACGTCATCATATATGATCATCGACGTCTCTCTCACATGCATGTTATAGTTCCTCCTGAATTATCGTGTGCGACCTCCTGACCCGCTCAACCACAATTCCTCCTGAATTTGGTTGTTGGAACCTCATCTCCTCTGTGAGACTAGTCCAAAGGATCCTGTCACCAGCCATGACTTGAACTCAAGCAAAACCTGCACATGAACAAACAACCAATCCGTATGAGCCCAAGTCCGTAACTTGACTCAAGTCAGTTCCGAACACAACACCTTACGTGAGCACCTCACATAAGCATGTTGCAAAGCATAGCAAAACGATATCAGCCATAACCACTAAAACACACCAAAAACTTAGTAAAAGAATACTAAGCAACCTTCCCATAAGTGTAAAGCAAGTTCAAAACATTTCACATGAAAATTTGGAACATTACGATCAAGCTCCGAACCTTGCCAAAGATAATTGGAGCTTGAGCTGGAGCTTACCAAAGCTAGTACAACCTAGCGCTGGATCTTATCAAAACTAGCAGGACCTAGCACCGGAGCTAACCAAATCTAGTCGGACCTAGAGCCGGAGCTAACCAAAACTAGTCGGAACTAGTCAACCCAAAAGCCGGAGCTAGAGAAACATGTCGGAGCTAACCAACATAAGTCGGACCTAGCAAAACATATCGGAGCTTAACAAAGACATGTCGGAGCTATCAAAGACATGTCGGAGCTAACCAACATAAGTCGGACCTAGCAAAACATATCGGAGCTTAACAAAGACATGTCGGAGCTATCAAAGACATGTCGGAGCTAAAGACAAAGTTCACCAGAGCTATCCAAAAACATGTCGGACCTAGACAAAGAAGGTCGGACCTTACGCCGGACCTTGCAGATGCTCGGAGCTAGAGTCGGACCTTGCTAAAAAGATGTTATGGCAGCATTCAAAACTTTTATTGTCAAAGCCAATGTATTCAGCACACATAGGTCTCACAATCTCCCCCTTGATGAATGCATTGGCAACACCATTTAAAATCCGAACATTGGCATGAAAAGTTTTGAGAACAATTTTCCCACTTTTTGAAAATCAAATGAGATAGAAATAAATTTCTCCCCCTATACATATTTCTCCCCCTATACATATTTCCCCCCTTTGCATAATTCACCATATTATCTCTCCCCCTTTGACATAAATTCAGCAAGGTTCAAAAGAGAAATTTTAATTGTTATGAGCATATTATAACATATACATATAAAACAAAGCTCATCCAAGTCATAATATCAAGTAACTTACACTATCACAACAATGAGATACATAAAGTAGTGTAAGCCATGCTAGATATCAAATGTAATTTTCAATTCAAGCAAGTCATGATCTCACAAACTTAACTATTTCAATACCTGAAAGCATGACACTTGTTGCTGCATCTTATTATTTTTCAATGCACAAATTTATATCATATGATATTTGCAAGAGATTATATGCGCATCTGCCTTATTCTAAGCAACCAAGCCAAGCCTATGTCATTTAACAATCAGAAGCTTAACGACATGGTTTTAGTCATACACAACTTCTTCCAAGTTCATATCTAAGTGCAATGATAAGCCATCTCAAAAGAAGAAGTGCGATGCATGCATATTCTCTTGATCTTTTCTCAACTTATGTTTATTCATAAAAACTCAACATGTGAGTTGATTACTTGATTAATTATTTATGATTAAAAGCACTTGTGAGCATGCAACAAGTTCAAAACAGCAAGAAAGTTCGACCATGACTAGATTAGGTGTAAGTAATTATTCCAATTACTAGACATGGCAAAAGCTACAAAATGTATAACACGAGTAATGTAGTAAGAACTTTTAGCATGTAAAAGGAATCACAAAGTCATATATGTATGAAATACCATGCTCATATTATTTTAATTTCAGATTCACACATAGACTTCTCAAGTTTGAAAACTCCCCCTCAATGTAAGCCGTGAGGATGCATAACCCCTATTTCACTATGAATGAAACAAAAACGAGTGAAATCCAAAGATTTTGTAAAAATGTCAGCCAATTGTTGTTCGGTAACTACATGGTGAAGCACAATGTTTCCTTTTTCAACATTATCACGGAGAAAGTGATATCTAATATCAATGTTCTTAGTTCTAGAATGTTGCACAGGGTTTTTAGCAATGCAAATGGCACTAGTGTTATCACAAAATAGTGGAACACTATCTAGATCAATCCCATAGTCCTTAAGTGTTTGAACAATCCAAAGAATTTGTGAGCAAACACTAGCAGCAGCTACATATTCAGATTTGGATGTGGATTGTGCAACTGAATTTTTTTTTCTAGAGGACCAAGCAACAAGTGAATTACCAAGAAAATGACAAGTACCGGAGGTACTTTTCATATCAATCCTACAACCTCCAAAATCAGCATCGGAAAAAGCTTTCAAAGTAACAGTTGAGGAAGAAGGAAGAAAAATACCAAATTCTTGAGTTCCATGTAAGTACCTGAGAATCCTTTTCACGGCTTGATGATGTGAAGCACATGGGGAGGCTTGAAACCGTGCACAAAGACATACGCTGAATTGTGTGTCCGGTCTTGATGTCGTAAGATACAAAAGTGATCCGATCATGCTTCTATATTCTTTTTGATCCACGAGTTCACCATCTTCATCAAGTTCAAGTGTTGTTGTTGTTCCCATTGGTGTCCGAAGAGGCTTGCTTTTGTCCATGTTGAAGTGCCTTAGGAGGTCTTTGGTATACTTCGTTTGATGCACAAAGGTACCCTCCTTGGTTTGCTTGATTTGCAGCCCCAAAAAGTACGTGAGTTCTCCCATCATACTCATATCAAATTCTGAACTCATCATAGCTGAAAATGTGGACACAAGATCATGAGAAGCACAATCAAAGATAATATCATCCACATACACTTGAACGATTAATGAGTCATTACCATGCTTAAGCACAAAAAGAGTTTTATCAATCATGCCCATGGTAAACCCCTTTTCAAGTAAGAATGTTTTTAACCTATCATACCATGCTCTAGGGGCTTGTTTGAGACCGTACAAGGGTTTGGACAGTTTGTAAACATGATTAGGACAATCTGAATTTTCAAAACCCAGTGGTTGTTTGACATAAACCTCCACATCCATGTGCCCATTGATAAAAGCACTTTTAACATCCATTTGATATATCTTAAAACCTTTAGATGCAGCAAAAGATAACAAGATTCTTATGGCTTCTAATCTAGCAACAGGAGCAAAAGTTTCATCAAAATCTAGACCTTCAACTTGAGTGAAACCTTGAGCAACCAACCTAGCCTTATTCCTAACCACAACCCCATCCTCACTTTGTTTATTTTTAAACACCCATTTAGTTCCAATTAAAGTGTGACCTTGAGGAGGAGGTACAAGTTTCCAAACATTATTTCTTTCAGAATTTTCTAACTCTTCTTGCATGGCAATAATCCAAGATTCATTAGCGAGTGCGTGTGATATATCTTTGGGTTCAAAAGAAGTAACAAAAGCAGAATGAACATGAGAGTTTGGATCGCAAAACCTGGACCATGTAACTCGTTCGTGCAAGCTTCCAATAATCTGTTGTGGAGGATGAATTTTGAGAACCCAGAGGGGAGTGGACACTTCAAAAGCTTCTTCTTCTTCATTTCATCACAAATCGATGAGCTTGTGACTTGAGGAGGATCTGGACCAGCAATGGTGGTCGTCGGTGCTGGCTGTGAATCAAAATCAGGAGCTCGAACAATGTCATTAGCTGCTGAATTTTTGGGCAGCAGCTCCACCTCTTCCTCATCTTCAACGAAAATGCTCTCCCCCTGCGGATATGGATCTGGACCTACAATGTTTGAGCTAGTACCTGGGCTAGCTTCATCAAAAGACACTTCACAAGTCTCCACAATTTTGATAGTGTCAAGTAAAAGCACATGGTAGCCTCTAGTATGAGATGGATAACCAAGAAACATGCCATCAATGGATCTAGGTTCAAATTTATCAAGATTACCATGTTTCTTAACAAAGCATTTGCAACCAAATACCCAAAAGTGCGTAACACTAGGCCTATGTCCAAACCGGAGCTCATATGGGGTTTTACCTAGTTTAGCGCACAAGAAAACACGATTTGAGACATAACAAGAAGTTGCAATCGCATCAGCCCAAAATTTCCTAGGAGTTTGATATTCGTCAAGCATAGTCCTAGCCATCTCAACTAAGGTTCTGTTCTTTCTTTCTACAGCACCGTTTTGTTGAGGTACATTTGGTGAAGAAAATTGATGATCTATTCCATTTTCAGCACAAAAGTGATCAAAAGATTGATTTTTAAATTCAGTTATGTTATCACTTCTAATTGCTTTTAAAGATCCTAGGTGATCAATTGATAATCTAAGATATAAAGTTCTAAAATGACTAAAAGCTTCATTCTTGGACGCCATAAAGTAAACCCAAGAGTATATAGAATAATCATCAACAATAACAAGAACATATCATTTACCTCCGAAAGATTGAACACATGAAGGTCCTACGGTGTCAAGGTGCAAAAGTTGACCCGGTTCAGTTGTCATGATCATTGTGAGAGGAGTATGTGAACCTGCGACCATCTTAGCATGTCTACAAGAAGAGCACACAATTTCTTTGTCCCCTTTAAGCTTAGGCAGCCCACTTAGGCGATCAAGAGCACTAACACGCGTTAGGTGATCAAAGCCTACATGACCAAGTCTACGATGCCAAAAATATAAGTCCTTTGAATCATTAGCAACTAGACAACTATGCTTAGAGGAAGACAAATCAAAATCAGCTTTAAAAACTCTTGCAAACTGAGACATGTTAAAAATAAGCTCACTATTTGAACTTACAACTTTGAAGCAGTTTTTATTGAAAATAATTTCTAGATTTTTATCTAGCAATTGTGAAACAGAAAGCAAGTTGTATTTCAGATTTTTGACAAGTGCCACATCCTTCAGAGTGTAGTGATCATTTACTCTAACCGAACCCTTAGCAATTATAGGAGTTGAAGAATTATCGGCAAAAGTAACATTCTCTACATGTGACACAAAAGAGAGGGAGGAGAACCATTCTTTGTTACCGGTCATGTGGCGTGAGCAACCTGAATCCACAATCCAAATGTTCTCCTTCCTCAAGCATGTAACCTACATAGAAGCACAATACGTCGATGACTCAATACTGGGGTTAGTCAAAAGGCATTTAGGTATCCAGTACTGAGTCACACGACGTGCAGCAGGAAAAATACGCGAAAGTTGAGATAAAATAGCAGGATTATGAGTCAAAGTTTGAGGTTTTTTATTCTTAACTACTGACCTATAAGGTGTTACTTGTGTAGCACAAAAATCAGTAGCTCCCGAGGTAAAAATAGAAGGTCTGGAGGTAAACTTTGAATGTTTTTGACTCATAACAGCAGGTTGCATGTTCCTGGCATTCGTATTAATATGTGCAACAAATTTTGCATGAAAGTTATGAGATCTAGCAATCATTATTTCCCTTTTCTGTTGTTTAGCTAGTCTATAACAAAATATATGACATGACCATCTCTACCACAGTAGGTACAATGAAATTTAACTTTGTGTTCATGTCTAGATGAGCAAGCAATATTTTTATTTGAAACCGAATGAGACAACACTCCTGCAGATTTGAAAACCACTTCTTTTTGTTTAGGAACTGTTTGAATCAAACCACTTCCTAATGACTTTACAATTGTAGGTGGATGTGCCTTAGCATGAGCATGAGAATCAAAACCTAAACCAGTTTTATCATTGCAAGACTTGGAAGAATTCAGCAGCAAGTTTAGGTTCTTATTCCCATTACAAAACCGATCTAATGACCTATGCATGTTATCAAGTTTATTGGACAGATCAAGGCAATTTTCACATGAAGTTTTTGCTTTTAATTTGCAATTGGAACAATATTTAACTTCATGAGAATGTAAAGCATTATTCAATATTGAAATTTCATTCATAGCATCTTTTAATTTCTTTTCAAGATCATCACAACTAGAACAATGCAAATCAATTGTAGAACAAGAAGCATCTTTTAAGTTCCCAATGTCAAGTGCAGCAAGCTTTTTGTTCTTTTCAATTTCAAGTTCAAGTCTATCTAGAGTGGAGGAATGTGCAGTTCTTAGTGTGGACAACTGTTCATAGATTAAATCACATGAGGGACAAGAATCATCACTAGGAATCAAGGTTTTCAAATAGTTGATTTCAGATTCTAGTGATTCAATTTTAGTAGCATTATCCCTAAGCTTTTTGTCCTTTTTCTTAACAATAATAGTTGCACGAGAAATTGCATCACATATTTCATTACAAGTAGAACATACCTCATCATCATCACTGTTGTGTTTGCATCCTCCTGACTTGATCTTGATCTTGTTTTGCCTGCCATGAAGCATAAGTTGGCCAAATCATCTTCATCTTCATCACTTCCAATGTCCACGTCGCTTGAGCCATGTTCCTGGAGTGCGGAGATAAAACTGTTCACCAGTTGGTGACCTGTAAAGCCCTTCTTCTTCTTATCATGTGTTGAGGAGTGTTTCGTCCTTGATTGTTTTTCTTCTCGGGAAGTAGAACCTGAAAGGTTAGGGCATTCTGTACAAAAGTGTCCTATCTTACCACATTCGAAGCATCATTGAGGTCTGGAGCTTCCTCTCCTTCTAGTTCTCACATTTTGCAATGCTTTTGAGAACCTAGTAGAGAGAAATGCTAGCTCCTCCTCTGGAAATTCCTCGATCTTCTCCAGGGTTTGTGAGGACAACAAAGCAAGAGTATTGCAAGATGATGATTGGCCGGGCATATCACGTTGTGAGACAAATGCAATAGACTTATTTGGGTTCCTACGTGATAAGATGTCAATTTCATGAGTTTTGAGTTTAGAGTAAAGCACATCTAAAGTAAGTGTACTCATGACAGTAGATTCACGAATAGATGTAACTTTCATCTCCCAGATTGACATGTCTAATGCACTAAGAAGTTGCCTAGCATTTTCAGCATCAGAAAAATTAACGTTGACACAATGCAAGTTACTGAGAATTTTGTTAAAGCGAGCAAAGATATCATCGATGGACTCACCGGGTTGCATCTCGAAGCGCATGTATTCTTTCTTGAACATGTCTTGCCTTATCTCCTTGATCGTGTTGGATCCTTCGTGATAGTCACAAAGTGCTCTCCATACATCATATGCCGATCGGAGATGTGCAACACGGTCGAAGTTACTCTGAGTGAGTCCTTGGATGATCAAGTTTCGAGCTTTGTTGTTGTTGTCGACGTCCTGTAGGTTTGTAGCCGTAACTTGATCGTTAGTTGGCACTTCGTAAGGCTTGTACACCTTCTCCCATATTGCAAAGCCTTGCGCCTGGATGAAAGCCTCCATGCATGCCTTCCAAACCTGAAAATCAATACCTGCAAACACACAAGGTTTAGCAGAGTATTTCTCCATGATGATTAGTTAAAAACACGTACAAATCACAATGATTAGAGCACCGTGGCTCTGATACCAATTGTAGGATCAAAGAGCACGTGAAAAGCTACCGGAGGGGGGTGAATGGTAGATTTAAAAATCTTACGCAGCGGAAACAATTAAATCCCAACCCCTTCGGCAGAAAAATGATCTTTTAAAGAAATCGTGTGTGAGACTAATCTAAACGTGTTTCTTTGCAGTGTTCTGGAACACTGCAAAGAAACTCGTGTGGATCAGAAACCACAAATCCAATGACCATGAACTTTTTACAGATAATATATAATCAAGTTGTGAAGACAACCCAAAAAGAATCACGTCAATTGGATCTGTAAAACTTGAGTTATGATGAAACCACCAATGAAAGGTAGTGCTGTCCAGAAACTCAATGAGTAAAACTTGTCTAGAACAAGTCGGACGAACAAGGCACAAAAGTTCCTTCAAACTACGAATTTTATTCAATGGAACACAAGAGGAGCAGCCCCAAAGTCGTCTACCACGAGCTCTGGTCTCACTTGCTTATATAACCGGCTCGAAAGCCAACTCTACTCAAATCAGGACCCTAATCCTACTCCGTTCATGAATCAAAACTTTTCATAACTGCTTAAGACTCTTCTATATGCAGATAGAAGCAATATTAAGACTTCCAAACACATTAGGAACATATCTCATATTCTTAAAACAACTCAAATTCGTGACCCACACGAAATCCTAACATAACCAACTCGATACTTTCCATACCGAGCCATAATTGACTCCGCCGCAGCCGAAGTCATCAACCGATACGATCCGATCTTTCCAACCAGATCTTCCCATCCATAAACCATCTTCAGAACCATGTTGCCACGTCATGCACCACATGCATACGTGCAAACACCTTCCTTCGACGTCCAGTAACCTTCATATGCACTGCCCTTGATTCAATCATCCTGCACGACCTCCTAACCTGCTCAACCACAATTCCTCCTGAATTTTGTCGTTGAAACCTCATCTCCTCTCTAAGACTAGTCCAAAGGATCCTGTCACCAGCCATGACTTGAACTCAAGCAACACCTGCACATGAACAAACAACCAATCCGTACGAGCCCAAGTCTGCGACTTGACTCAAGTCAGTTCTCAACACAACACCTTACGTGAGCACCTCACATAAGCATGTTGCAAAGCATAGCAAAACGATATCAGCCATAACCACCAAAACACACCAAAAACTTAGTAAAAGAATACTAAGCAACCTTTCCATAAGTGTAAAGCAAGATTAAAACATTTCACATGAAAATTGGGAACATTACGATCAAGCTTCGAACCTTGCCAAAGATAACCGGAGCTTGAGCCAGAGCTTACCAAAGCTAGTACAACCTAGCACCGAAGCTTATCAAAACTAGCAGGACCTAGAACCGGAGCTAACCAAATCTAGTCAGACCTAGAGCCGGAGCTAACCAAAACTAGTCGGAACTAGTCAACCCAAAAGCCGGAGCTAGAGAAACATGTTGGAGCTAACCAACATAAGTTGGACCTAACAAAACATATCGGAGCTTAACAAAGACATGTCAGGGCTATCAAAGACATGCCGAAGCTAAAGACAAAGCTCACCGGAGCTATCCAAAAACATGTCGGACTTAGACAAAGAAGGTCGGACCTTACACCGGACCTTGCAGATGCTCGGAGCTAGAGTCAGACCTTGCTAAAAAGATGTTATGGCAGCATTCAAAACTTTTATTGTCAAAGCCAATGTATTCAGCACACATAGGTCTCACAAGCGCGCATGGGCACACAAACTTCACGTCCAAAATTTGCTCAGCGATCCGAATAACTGGCGCTCGGCGTGCACGATCCATCATCATGCGCACGAGCACGTACGACGCGGCCAAAAAGATATGTGTTTGGTTGCTTGTCTTGGATTGAATTGACTTGGATTAATTGGATGGTCCAGTCATGTGTTATTTGTTTCGCGGTGAGACGGGTGATCCATGTTTGAGGAATATAAAATATTCCTTGCAGATGCTGGATGAGATGGTCCAGGATATTTGGTTGGATGTGAGTCCATCCACCTTATCTAATTATGCTTCTTCGTAATATAATTAGTGATAATTATCTTGTTTATTGTTGATTAATAATTACAATTATGATATTAACATTAATATTTGCTAGCAATATGATAATTAGTATATAAAAAATTAATATTATGAAATTATAAACTTAGATGATTCAATAATCAAATCAAGTTTCATCCAACCTACCAAACAAAAAATTGGATCGTCCAGTCCATCCAAACAAATGTTAATTGGATGATCCAAGACATAAAGAAATGGATGATCCTATTTCTCCAATCCAACTTCGACGTCAAACCAAAAGCAATTGATGATTGAGCACTTTGTCATATGTCACTAGAGTGTACGCACAAATGACAAATACACGGCCTCAACACCGAGTTTAGGGTGCATCATGTACTAACCACATGACCCGCCCAAACACTCACGTAATTAGCATACACCTGCAAGAGCAACTACCTGGCTGCATCCTTCGCGTACGAACGACAACGCCGACCAATTCATACTTTTTGTACTACGTACAAAGAATTTTCTTGTCCATGAGCCGATAAACAAGCTCTTCTGATGCGGCTTTGTAGTTAAAAAATGAACTACAAAGCGACAAGTTCATGGAGACGGGGGGAGTATACACAAACACACACACACACACACACACACACACACACACACACACACACACACACACACA
Source organism: Tuctoria greenei (assembly GCA_036927565.1). Classification (NCBI taxonomy): domain Eukaryota; kingdom Viridiplantae; phylum Streptophyta; class Magnoliopsida; order Poales; family Poaceae; genus Tuctoria; species Tuctoria greenei. The sequence continues at coordinate 9,542,455 of JAYESD010000007.1, forward strand.
CACACACACACACACACACACACACACACACATATATATATATATATATATATATATATATATATATATATATGTATGTATGTATGTATGTATGACGATCTTTCAAAAAAAAAGAAAAAACACGCATAACGTCATCATATATGATCATCGACGTCTCTCTCACATGCATGTTATAGTTCTTCATGCATGCTACTCTACGCCCCAAATATATGATCAATGAGCCAAACTCTATATATATATATATATATATATATATATATATATATATATATATATATATATGATGATGATGATGATGATCTTTCAACAAAAAGAGAAAACTATATATATAACATGTTAGTTGTCACGCCCCAAACATGATCAACGAGCCTCAAACTATATATGACGATGTTTCAACAAAAAACAGAGAAAACACATAATAATGTTGTCATCAAACGTGATCGTCGCGAGGTTTTCAAGTGCATGTTGCTTGTCCATGCATGCTTGCTACACCTCAAACATGATCAACGAGCCTAAAATATGACGATCTTTCAACAAAATTAGAAAACATATAACGTCATCAAACATGCATGATCAAGGTCTTTTGCATGTCAAACTGAGAAAACATGAACGAGGGTGTGATATATATATATATATATATATATATATATATATATATATATATATATATATATATATATATATATATATATATATATATATGACGATCTTTAAAAAAAATGAGAAAACGCGTAACGTCATGAAATATGATCGAGGTCTTTTGCGTGACAAACTGAAAAGAACTGGAACATTGCATATACCTTGGGCCGGTGGGCCCTTTGCGTGTCAAACTTAAAAACTGGAACTAAAAAACTGAAACACCGCCGGACGGACCTACAAAGTATGTCAGGTGGGCCACTGCATACCCTGGGCCCTTTGCGAGTCAAATTAAAAAATTGTCTGTGAAGAGAAAGCGTCGAGCTGTTGCGACAACTTAGAGGAAGCCAACCGCGGTTTGGATTAATTCAAAAGCACAGTTTTCGAAGTGTCCGATCATCTCCACTCGTGCGCTTAGACAGCAATGACTGCTATGCAATTTGAATTCCTGTACAAGCATGCAATCCGCGAATCTCAGCCATTGGACGGACATCCAAGGGTGGCTGACATTTTACACATAGATCCTTCCCTTTACATAGAGGGTGGAAGGATTTATGTGTTAAATGTCAGCCACCCTTGGATGTCCGTCCAATGACTGAGATTCGCGGATTGCACGCTTGCACAGGAGTCCAGATTGCACAACAGTCCGCTTAGATGAGGACCCGCTATAAAGGCACACCCGTCCTCTTGCGTCTCTGCCGCACCACTCCATGTCCGTCGATCGTAGCCTCCAAACTTCTCTTGCTTCACCGCCGCACCATCGCCGACCACCTCTCGCTCTTTCTTCGTACCTCTGTCGCCGCACAAATGGGTATCCCCGCATCGAAGCGCTCCAGGCCGTCGACGTCCTTTGAACCTCCTTCTTCTCTGTTTCCGTCATAGCCAATGCCAATGGAACTGGAGGTGGCGCCCGCACCACCTCCATTCCCTTCTCCGCCCGTGGCGCCCGCACCTCCTTATCCCATTTGGGTTCAGGAGACTGTCCGCCTTGTCGAACACCGCTTCGATGAACTCAATCAGCGCCTAAAGGAGGCCACCGAGCACCTTTCCGCCATCGTCGGGCGTGCAAAAAAGCTCGACAAATTGGCGCAAGATGTATTTTCTGATACATGTTGCTCGTGTGACCGTCTAGGTCTTGGGAAACTTCATGTCTGCACTAGCATGGACTCTGCTGGCCACTACTGCTTCGGGTTAGGGTTTGTGGCCAGTCGTCTCAACGTCCTCTACGAGACAATCGTGGAGGTGGCAGTGGTGGAGGGCCGCCAGGATCTTCTACGGACCGTCACCTGGAAGCTTCGGACTCAATTGCCGGAGGAGGCGGCAGCAGCGGCGGCAGCGGAGGAGGTGGCAGTGGCAGCGGCGGAGGAGGCAGCGCGGCGGCAGCAGCGGTGGAGGAGGAGGTGGCGGCGGCAGAGAAGGAGGTGGAGGAGATCTCCTCCGACTCCGAGTAGAGTAGTATTTGTAGTTTTTCTTTTTCTTGTTTTCTATGTGCTTTCGTAGTTCTTGTTTGTAATATATGTGTTGTTTTTATGTTAATGAAAAATGTCTTTTCTGTTCATGAACAATGTGTTCTATGCAGTATCGAAAAAAAACTCCTTTCTGAAAAAGGGGCGAGATAACTGTTGTTCAATGTCTAGCCAAGAATTCGTTGTGTTGCGACAATCGACGACTCTTGATTGAAACTCCATTGAGATCGTGGTTGAGGCTGCGTTTCTCCTCTTTTGTGTTCTTTCACTCAATTTTTTCATTTGTAGTCGGCGCATGGGAAAATGTATTTTTAGTAGTAGTATATACTACATGTTATCATTTCATTATGATTAATATTACAGAATGTTGATTGTTTGCCATCGTCCTTTTGTGGACTTGGGTGTTTTGTATTTGCAAATCGTTTGTATTAGCACATTTACATTTGGCGACTCATATTTTTGTTCGTATTTTTTTGGAATGTCCCACTAGCTAGCATATGACTGCTTTTAGATTTTGATCTCCATGCATGGCAACAAAAATGAATTAAGAAGCGAGCAAGTTGTCCTAAGAAGCCTACCCCTCTAGCTACATGCACCATGTGCAGGAATCGACGCGACATGACATGTAATTAATCACGATTGTATGTGTGCACAAGGGCATGGCTTGCGTCAAATTCTCCACTCCCGCAAAAAATTTTCGTCCTTCTTGGTGCGCCACATTTGAGATTTTGACAATTCAGTTTTCACTACCTGCGCCTCTAATTTCAGTCCCGCCTATTATTGTAACCATATTTCAGCCACGATGAGTATAAATGGAAACACTGGCCTCCGTTCCCGACACACCGCAGCCCCGCCCTTCCGGTGATCTCGCAATACTCCAAATGTGTTGTCTCTATGTCTTGTGTTCCATACTTGTATTCCTATGAAATTCCCGTGTTTTCATTTCTCACGGTTTTTACAATTTTTTCTCCCATGGATCTCGTAGTGACGCATCGAAGCTCTTGGTGGTGTTGACTCCTAGGTACAACGCCGGGTGCCCAAGTTTGACAGGCTCTACCGAACCTCTTTGTCGTCGACACCTCCCTGCGACATCGCATCCCAGACTCCAGTTTTGTGCTAGGTAAACTACACGATCCATGCCGTCTTTTTATAGAGCTATATTGTCTTGGTTCTACGCGGTCCATGCAGTTTTGGGCTAGTTAAGTTCTACACAATCCATTCTGATATACAAAGATTAAATAAATTAACAAAGAAGAAATGTGGTCTTCTGTTTCACGAATTTAGTTATATATATATATATATATATATATATATATATAGCATATACTACATCTGTCCCGAAATAAATGTCGCGCTGACAGCTTATTACGGTAGTGTATTTCTAGTTCAATTCCTGACTGGGAACGACAAATACTAAAAACCAGAGGTAGTAGTATGTAATTTCTGGATTTAGAAGTAAATGACGCACGAGTTATCTGATCAACCACTCCAAATGTTGTACTCTCATTCCTGTTTTACAAATTTGTATTCCTAAGATATTTATTTCCCACATTTTTTATACTTTTTTCTTCCTTCTGGCTTTCTCGGATCGTACATTTTTCTATTGTTTCTTTTCTAATTCCTCCGTTCGTAACAAACACTGCAGTTTATAGAAATCACACCATCCGATCCAAAATCTACGTTGGTCATGTAATCTGACGTTATCACTATTATTTGGAATGACTACTTACAATGCTCTTTACATTAGGAACAAGACATCAAACTGTGATGTCGTCTACAAGCATTCATGGTGGCCAACAAGCACCTGGTATAACTATAAATGTGTTTACTATCAAAATTAAAAAAAAAGACAACATTAAATCCTTTGCATGGTACACAGAGAATATTGCAGCACATGATGTTCAGGAACCCCGAGGTTCTTCACTCCCTGGTACTACGATGCATGAACCAACAACAGGTATAGATATACAAACCAGAAATACTCCTTCCGCCCCAGCGTAACTTTACTTTTGGAGTTCAAAAAATCTCCTACTCCCACTCTATCGGTAGCTTCCAACTACCCATATCACATCACATTACTACCTGCCTCTCTATCGTGCCATTTGTTTTGGCAGAGCGTGTTAGTTTTTTACTCCTTTGGCATTGAATTTGGACCATTTTGAGAGACTACATTCTATCCTTTAGATGTATTGATGATGGGTGTATCATGGTCATTTGCATTCTTTTCTAGGCTCTACTAATTATTTTAGCATGCCTTGCGATTCTACTTTCTTAGTACTTAGTCTTTATAGTTAACAGTTCATCAGCATGTGTGATGGCGTGATTTTTTTATGCCTCCATGTTGTGCTCTCTTGCCGCCAGCCACTCCGGTCGGCACCGGCGCCCACGCCCTACTGCTGGTCACTTCAGTGTCCTCCCCGACGCGTCTCCCTCACCCATCGCCACGTCCCATCCTTCACGTGCCATGATTACTCCGCCGCCGCAAATCCCTGGCCATTACTCGCCCTACCACCAATCCTCCTTGAGAGTTTCGGCGAGACCGAACCCTTGCTTTGTTGAGCATTGCAAGATGGCACTATGCAGTACTGCACCTGCAGTAGCCACCACTTACAAGTGGACCCGATGTCTCATGGGCCCACATGTCAGTGGCAGCTAATGTAGGTGCAGTACTGTGGAGGATTTCAATCCTGCAAGCTGCCTGCCTTATCTTTCTTGCATTCGCCACCTGCTACCGCTGGCGTTCATTACTTGCCCTGCAACTAATAATTCTCTTCAAGATGAGCTCTGGCTGATGTCAGTCAAACCGAACCGGCGAACCCTATCTTTGTCTAGTCTAGCGTTGCCAGCTGCATGCCCCCTCACAGTCTTGCCTGCTTCGCTGATGGACTGAAAATCCTCTGCAGTACTACGAGTATGTATCGCCACTGACATGTGTACCTGATGGCTCATTTTAGGGTATGAACAGCAACAAAGAAGTCAACAATGTACCCCCTCCCCCCCCTGATGAGTAGGTTTAGGCCCGATCTTCCGAAAGGTATGTCGATTGGGGTGGAGAACTCGACGTTGATGATCCGCGGCACTCGAGCGGTTCGAGTACCCCTGCAATCACTACACCACGGCTCCGTTGGTTATCAACCGTGCTGCACACGCTTGACCTCGCCAAGAAGGCTAATCCCTGCAAGTGCAATCGAGAACACGAGCAAGAACGTAGAAGACACGATCGGAAATCGCGAAATTGGGGTCTCACAAACCGTAGAACGGCGATTTTATTGATCTAAGCAAAACCCACCGAATATGACCGGCGGCTGCAGTATTTATAGGCTAGGGTTCGACCAAAACACGATTAGACGCGTCCCTAATGGACTCTTACGGGATACAAGGCCCAAAGGCCCGATTCGGTGGCGCAGCACCGGACAGAAATCTGGACTCGACTTGTTTCGACGATTCCCAATGACTCCGGAGGAATTTTGAGGTGGGACCAGAACCATTGGAAAGTTTATCTTCTCCTCTTTCCGTGCATATGTAGAACGTCGAAAACGGAGTCCGTATGCCTCCTGGGCGTCTGTTTTAAGGTGGACTGCTCCTGGACTCCGAGTTGAACTCGAGTCCGAGTTGTAAACTATTTCCATCTACTTGTGGACGTCCCAGGTGGTTGTCCACGCTCCCAAGGCCTCCTTCCTTCACTTGTTGATCTTCTCCATTATTCCTAATAACAATTAAATCATCACATAGCAATCTATTCTCAAACTCACATGCAAAAGAAGTTAAGAACGAATTCACCTGCTGATTTAATAACCGTGCCCGTGCTCTTGTGATTGGTCCTTGCAGTTCAATGCGCGTCTCTGCTGTTGTGATGTCCTCATCATCCTCCCCCTCTTGAATTGGAGTCGTCCTCGACTCAAGTTCATCTTCTTCTCCCAAGTACGGTCGCAAATCTGAAATGTTAAATGTAGGACTAACCCCAAAATCGGGAGGCAATTCAAGCTTATATGCATTATCATTAATCTTTTCAACGATCTTAAAAGGACCAGCAGCTCGTGGCATAAGTTTCGATTTTCTCAAGTCGGGAAATCGCTCTTTTCTCAAATGTAACCACACCAAATCGCCCGGTTCAAGTTTTACTTCTTTTCTACCTTTACTACCTGCAATCCTATACTTCTCATTCATCATTTCAATATTTTTCTTTGTAGTTTCATGCATCTTAAGAATGAATTCAGATCGTTGTGTAGCATCCAAATTTATAGTTTCAGAAGGAGGCAAAGGTAGTAAATCAATAGGAGCACGGGGATTGAAACCATACACTACCTGGAATGGACTTACCTTTGTCGTGGAGTGAACAGATCTGTTGTAAGCAAATTCTATATGTGGTAAACACTCCTCCCACAACTTCAAATTTGTTTTCAAGACAGCCCGTAACATAGTGGATAAAGTACGATTAACTACCTCGGTCTGTCCATCCGTTTGTGGGTGATATGTAGTTGAAAACAGCAACTTGGTTCCCAATTTATACCACAAAGTTCTCCAAAAATGACTTAAAAATTTTGCATCACGGTCAGAAACAATGGTATTTGGCACACCATGTAAACGAACAATTTCCGTCATAAATAAATCAGCAATGTGTGAGGCATTATCATTCTTATGACAAGGTATAAAGTGTGCCATTTTGGAAAAACGATCAACAACTACAAAAATACTATCCCTCCCCCTCTTAGTCCTAGGCAATCCCAAAACAAAGTCCATAGAAATATCCTCCCAAGGTACACTAGGAACAGGAAGAGGCATATAAAGACCATGTGGGTTAAGACGAGACTTAGCTTTGTTGCAAGTAGTGCATCGTGACACGTAGCGCTCGACATCACGCCTCATCTTTGGCCAAAAGAAGTGTGTGGACAGCACGTCTTCAGTTTTCTTCACTCCAAAATGTCCCATCAAACCTCCTCCATGTGCTTCCTGCAAAAGCAATAGACGAACGGAGCTAGCTGGAACGCATAGCTTGTTAGCACGATAGAGGAGACCCTCTCGCAGCACATATTTATTCCAAGTTCTTCCTTCTCTACAATTTTCAAAAGCAACTTTGAAGTCCAAATCAGTAGGATATAATGCTTTAATTGTTTCCAAACCAAAGATTTTATGATCAAGTTGGGACAGCATGGTATAACGCCTAGATAATGCATCGGCAATGATATTTTCCTTCCCTTTCTTATGCTTAATGATATATGGAAACGACTCTATGAACTCAATCCATTTAGCATGTCGTTTATTCAGATTGGTTTGACACTTAAGATACTTCAATGATTCATGATCGGAATGTATGACAAACTCCTTATACCAAAGATAATGTTGCCAAGTTTGTAATACACGGACTAAGGCATACAATTCCTTATCATAAGTGGAGTAATTCAGAGAAGGACCATGAAGTTTTTCACTAAAGAAAGCAACGGGTTTACCTCCTTGTATGAGAACGCCTCCAATACCAATGCCGCTTGCATCGCATTCTAGCTCAAAGGTCTTGTCAAAATCAGGAAGTTGTAGTAATGGTGCTTGTGTAAGCTTCGATTTGAGAGCATTAAAAGATTGTTGCTGCTGTTCGCCCCATCGAAATGGAACTCCCTTCTTCGTTAGCTCATGTAGAGGTGCTGCAATGGTGCTGAAATCCCGCACAAAGCGCCGATAAAATCCTGCAAGACCAAGAAAACTACGAACCTGTGTGACGGTAGTTGGGGCTGGCCAGCTGGTGATTGCTTCAATTTTTGCCTCATCCATCTCAATTCCCTGCGAGGAAACGACATAGCCAAGAAACGAGACTCGATTGGTGCAAAAAACGCACTTTTCGAGGTTACCAAACAAACGTGCATCTCTCAAAACAGTAAAAACAGCACGTAAATGATCAAGATGTTCATCATATGACTTGCTGTAAATGAGGATATCATCAAAGTAAACCACCACAAATTGTCCAATGAAAGCACGTAAAACCTCGTTCATTAATCGCATAAAGGTGCTGGGTGCATTAGTTAAACCAAAAGGCATGACTAACCACTCATAAAGTCCAAACTTGGTTTTAAATGCAGTTTTCCATTCATCTCCTAGTGCCATTCTAATTTGGTGGTAACCACTACGCAAGTCAATTTTTGTGAAGATGATAGCACCACTCAATTCATCAAGCATGTCATCTAATCGAGGAATAGGATAACGATATCGAATGGTGATGTTATTAATCGCTCGACAATCAACACACATGCGCCAACTACCATCTTTCTTAGGAACCAAAAGAACAGGAACGGAACAAGGGCTAAGGCTTTCACGAATGTACCCGCGGTCCAAAAGATCTTGGACTTGTCGCTGAATTTCCTTAGTTTCTTGTGGATTCGCCCTGTAAGCTGCACGATTTGGCAAACTTGCTCCTGGAATCAAATCGATCTTGTGTTCAATGCCTCTCATCGGTGGTAAACCAGGGGGTATCTCGGAGGGAAACACATCCTCAAACTCCTTCAAAAGGTTAGCAACAGCAGGGGGCAATGCAATAGACAATTCATGAAGTGAAAACATGGCTTCTTTGCAAACTAAAGCATAGCACATCCCCTTAGCATCGAATAAATCAGCAAGTTCAGATTTAGTTGCGAGCAATGATGGTGATTTTAACTTAATAACTTGCTGTTTTTCAGATTCTAATTTAGTTGCGTTGCCCTCACGAATTTTACTCTTCTCAAAATGCACAATTTCAGCAGGAGTCATGGGGAGCAAAGTGATTTTCTTTCCCTTATGCATGAGAGTATATTTATTGGTTCTACCATGATGAATAGCATCTGTATCAAATTCCCAAGGACGACCCAATAAAAGAGAACAAGCATCCATAGGAACAACATCAAAATCAGCAAAATCATGGTATGAACCAATTGAAAAATGGATTCTCGCTGTTTGTGTTACCCGAACCTTACCGCTGTTGTTGAACCATTGAATGTGGTACGGATGAGGGTGTGCTCTTGTTGTCAAACCGAGTTTCTTGACGACGTCCGTGTTTACCAAGTTATTGCAGCTACCTCCATCAATTATAGTGTGTACACGGCAGTCCTTGACGACGAGAAACATGTGGAAGAGGTTGTGTCGTTGTAGCTTGTCGTCGGTCTCCACTTTGGAGCTCAAGGCACGCTGCACAATGATGCTCCTATAGTTCTCCGTCGCCGCTGCACCAAGTACCTCTTCTTCGGTGTGTTCGTCATTTGGATCTGTAAAGTCAGTAGCAAGAGAATATTCATCTTCAACATCCGAAGTACTATCATACCCGCCATCGTCGCGTGCTATGTATGCTCGTTTGCTCGGGCAATCTCTCATCATATGACCAAGTCCCTGGCAGCGGTGACACTTAATGTCGGAAGTACGACCCGTAGAAGGAGTGGACGACGAAGGCTTGAATGATGTCGCCTTGCTGCCTTCCGGCACGCGAGAAGGTGGAGCAGCAGGTATAGTTCGTTGGCCGCCATTGGGTGGTGTAGTCGCTGCACGGGGGGGCGAAGATGGTGCTGTTTTGGATGGTGTAGTTGCTGCACGCGGCGTGAAGTTGCTCCTCGTGCGTTGTTGCTGTTGTTGTCGGCCCTGCAATTCTTTTTCTGCCAACATAGCAAGCTGAAACAATCTGTTAACAGTATCATATTCTTTGTAATCAACAATGTCCTGAATTTCACGCCTCAACCCCCCATAAAAACGAGCTATTTTATCATCCATGTCCTCCACTACCCCACAACGCAGCATACCCTTTTGTAACTCTTGATAATACTCCTCTACGGACATGTTACCTTGGTCTAAACGCTGCAATTTTTTGCGAAGGTCCCGCTGAAAAGATGGAGGAACAAATCGAACACGCATAGCTTCCTTTAATCTATCCCATGTTGGAGGATCAGTTCTAGTTTTAACAAGTTCATTCCACCATATGATAGCAAAGTCCTTAAACTCACTAGTGGCTTGACGAACTCTATGTTGTTCAGGAACAAGATGGGAATTAAATTTTTGCTCTACTGTCATCTCCCAATCAAGATAAGCCTCAGCATCATAAGCACCAGAAAAAGAGGGTATAGTAAATTTCACTTTAGCAAAAGGATCATCAGGAGGGCGGTTATAATTGTTATGATTATTACCTCCCATACCTCGACGATAAAGTGGCAGTCTTGGCTGATTACTGTGATCTTCCAGTTCATCATAAGCATTGTCTTCTTGTCTTCCAGCGAGAGGCAACCGAGCCTCAAAAGTATTCATCCGAAGAGCAAGGTCATCCAGTTTGCGAGTCAAGTTCGCCAATGACTCCTCCGTTGATGCGTTGTATTTGGCGAACATATCACGTAACTCAACATGTTGAACACATTCGTCATTATTTTCTTCTCCTGCCATTGTTAGTAAGAAACAAAAGACAACAAAAAAAATGTTATCCCTATCAACTACAGTGACAATGTGGAAGGTGGAAGAAAAGAATCTCTCTCGCTCAAGCGTCTTACCACGCTCTTACAAGTGTTCTTACCGACACAGCAAGTGGTGTGGACGGTGAGATGAACCAATGAAGCGTGGGGTGATTGCAAAGGTACCTGTTATGCTCAAGAGAAAGGTGGAGCTTGGATGGTATAATATGGTGGCTAATAAGCAGAAAATCGTTAACAGCTAAACAAAGTTGAATAAGTATTCAATGTAGGAAACTGTTGCTGGTCAACTGAGTGCCCTAGAGCCTAGCACAACACAAGGAAGTATCAAGGCAAAAGAAAGACAGAATGATATAACCAAACAAACAGCACCAAGTGGTATAGGCTAATTGCTTTAATATGCGTGCTCTTCACTATTTTTTTTTCTTTTTTGTAATATTTTTTTGATATTTTTTCTTTACTCAGTAGCAAAAATATAGGAAGCACACAAATTTGCAGCTCAATTGGATGTAATATGCGGCCTATAGAAAATCAAGAAGGTTCTTTAAAATTCGTGCTGAAACTTCGGAGGCCGGATAGCCTATCTTCCGAGGGGAATTTGGGCAATCTAATTTCGCCGAACGCGGCTACGCCGCGGAAAATCAGATGCGAAATTTCGCGTAGATGAATTTGAAAAAAAAAATTCGCCCGATTTCGAGTTCGTATGCGAAAGTTATGGCCGTTTTAAGGTAGGCTGTCCGAGTTACGTTTTTTTGGATGTTGATTCCAACTCGGTTTGAGAACAGAACTCGCAAACGGATACGAAAACGATCGGGAATTTGCACAGCAACTAATGGGGTGGTGTGTGATGATTCAAGGAAGAATGGCACAAATATTTGTCACCTAATCTAGGGCTGGCGATGCGGGAGTTCACGCAAGGCGGCTAGCTAGGGCAAACCGATGAACGTGGCGGATCGGTTTGTTATTTAGGGATTGTGGAATAGGTGTCGAATAGCAAGAAAACAAGGACGAAACACGATAACTAGGACCAAAAAACACAAAGCTAAACCAGCAACAAGACTCAACCACACGAATGCAAACTCAACAATGCAAACTGAAAAACGAAACTGCAGGCACTATAGTCTGGGAAGCGGTAAAAACGATCTAATTTTTTTTTTGGCTTTTTTGTGGACTCTAGGTACGAAACAAAATCGATCTAATGGAAGGAAGGAAAACAAAGATACCTCACGGGCAACCTGGCTCTGATACCAATTGATGAGTAGGTTTAGGCCCGATCTTCCGAAAGGTATGTCGATTGGGGTGGAGAACTCGACGTTGATGATCCGCGGCACTCGAGCGGTTCGAGTACCCCTGCAATCACTACACCACGGCTCCGTTGGTTATCAACCGTGCTGCACACGCTTGACCTCGCCAAGAAGGCTAATCCCTGCAAGTGCAATCGAGAACACGAGCAAGAACGTAGAAGACACGATCGGAAATCGCGAAATTGGGGTCTCACAAACCGTAGAACGGCGATTTTATTGATCTAAGCAAAACCCACCGAATATGACCGGCGGCTGCAGTATTTATAGGCTAGGGTTCGACCAAAACACGATTAGACGCGTCCCTAATGGACTCTTACGGGATACAAGGCCCAAAGGCCCGATTCGGTGGCGCAGCACCGGACAGAAATCTGGACTCGACTTGTTTCGACGATTCCCAATGACTCCGGAGGAATTTTGAGGTGGGACCAGAACCATTGGAAAGTTTATCTTCTCCTCTTTCTGTGCATATGTAGAACGTCGAAAACGGAGTCCGGCGTCTGTTTTAAGGTGGACTGCTCCTGGACTCCGAGTTGAACTCGAGTCCGAGTTGTAAACTATTTCCATCTACTTGTGGACGTCCCAGGTGGTTGTCCACGCTCCCAAGGCCTCCTTCCTTCACTTGTTGATCTTCTCCATTATTCCTAATAACAATTAAATCATCACATAGCAATCTATTCTCAAACTCACATGCAAAAGAAGTTAAGAACGAATTCACCTGCTGATTTAATAACCGTGCCCGTGCTCTTGTGATTGGTCCTTGCAGTTCAATGCGCGTCTCTGCTGTTGTGATGTCCTCATCACCCCCCCCCCCCCCCCGATCAAAATAGTTGTCACTCAGACAGTCCTAACTAGTTCATTTTTAATTTATTTGTTGGTCTGATACGACAATTAATATAAACTAGGAGGGAGTACTACATAACAAAATGGTGCTGGGATGACGTGGTCGTCCCACGCTCGTATTTGCCGCACTCGTTCTGAAGATGGTATGAACATCAGACTTTTCTTCTTTTCACACTATTTGTACATGATACTAAACTTGTTCAGGCGATAATTTGCTTTAATCGTTTACTATTTGAATCAATGTAACAGAAGGAAGGAAGCTAGCAAGAAGTGTGGCTAAAGGACTTAAGGTTGCCAGAATACGCTAAGCATCCTAAGTTAGTAGAACGGAGCATAGGAAGCTACCAATTCAGTTCTCCGCTAGGTTGGGTGTTGTGGTTGGTATTAATCAGCGGCACTTTATCGATGATGTGGTTATGTTTACAAAAATACATGCATCCCTCAGCGGTGCAAGGAAGTGGGCAGAGGTTGGTCATAGTAACAAGAGATATATATAGTACGAGACATTCTGGTTAGTGTTGTCACACCCCCACACAAGTATTTTTATTTCTTGCAATCTCCATCCTGTACATTTACAACAACTTGTTATACAATGTACAGGATTCCTGGGACATGGAGGACACACTGGAGAGCGCAAGAAAAATTTTGAAAATTGCTGGTGAGCGCTACAAGGGGTGGCGCTCGACTTTGCATGCCTATAAGAGTTATTCTACCGATGAAGAACGTATATGAAACAAGCCTGCTGACGTAAGGGCGCCCCAGTGGTTGCACCTAACAGAATATTTTGGGTCTGAGCGATTCAAGGTCAGCTAACTTTTTAATAGCTTCGCATCATACAAAAAATATGTGATTTACTTTCATTCGTGGAATTAATTCTTAAAATTATTGCAGTCAATAAGCAGGACCAATTCTCAAAATTGAAGAAGACAAAAGGCGAGTCACTTGCTTGGCTCCAAATCCTACGCCCAACTTAGTTACGAGAAGGTATTAAAAATAAATCACGCTTTTACTTTGCACTGCAAACAATATGTATACCGACATGTTGAATTTTACTTGTATTTTATGTAGCGAGACACAGAGACCGGAGAGGAACCCGATGACATACAACTGTGGGAGGCAAGCCATTTGTTGGAGAACGGTAACTGGGCAAACAAGCTGGCAGAAGTTGTACATGTGAGTAACACTTCAAACAATCCCTAATTAAATAAATTATTTGCAAATTATCTATGACTTTTCTTTTTGTATATAGATCGTAGCACGTGCCCAAGTGGACGACATGGAAGCTGAGCAGGGAGGCCCAATTCCAAATGAGGAGAGAAACCACATCTTCCAGTTTTGTTATAGATCATCAATCGGTTGTGCAAGATCACAGGTTCGGGGGTGTGGTTATATGGCTAACCCAACTGGTCCTGAACATGAATGTATGCGTATCCAGATGTCTGAACGCCTCAACGACCAAGTTCGAAACTTAGAAGATAGAATTATATGCCTCAATCACCAAGTGCGAGAGTTGGAAGGAAGAAATGATAGCTTAACCACCCAGATGGACTGCATAAACCAGAAGAATGAAGAGTTAAACGTTCAAGTCCGGAACTTACAAGGTCAGATAGCAGCTCATCGTGAACAGACAGCTAAGGAAATGCAGGACATGCGTGCCTCAATGGCTGAAAATGCACAAAATGGTGATGGAGACCACTACACAAAAGGTCCACCAAAGGAACCGCCAAAGGCCACCTGCTCCAACAATTAGTCTCGGTCAGCTTAGGAAAATTCTTATCATGCAAACACATCACTTTAGTAATCCTTGAGTGTTGTTATGCGTGTTGCAATATCAATTGATAGATGTTTATTGTTAAACTCATGCTTCTGTTGCCACTAATTTTCAAACCTGGTGCATTCGGGTTCTAATGCCGCTAATTATAAAACCTGGTGCATTACGAATTTCTTGTCACGAATGTTAAATTGTTGCGATAGGAAGCTATTGCCAGGAATTACAAAACGTTGCAGTATAAAGATTTGGCAACGACTCAAAAAATGTTGCACTAGACTGTTATTGCCACCATGCAGAAAATGTTGCATTAAAACACTATTGCCACAGATGAGAATATGGTGCATGACACCTCTATCACCACAAATCATTAGACGTTGCACTACAACCGTACTACCACAGATCATAAAACGTTGCATTAGGAACATATTGTCACATATCAGGAAACGTTGCATTAGAAACCTATGGCCACAAAGTAGGAAACGTTGCATTACTAACCTATTGCCCCAGATAAGAAATCGTTGCAATACCAAACTATTCGCCACGGATGCGAAATCGTTGCATTACCATACTAGTTCCCACGAATCTGAAATCATTGCAATACGGTTTTATTCGCCACATTTGTGGACTCATTGCAATAACATACTATTTGCCACGGATGTTAAATCGTCGCAGTACCATACTATTTGCCACGGTTGTGACATCATTGCAGTACCATACCATTTGCCACGAATGTGAAATCATTGCAATACCGTGATATTCATTGCAATATGGTAAATTGTTGCAACACTATAAATCGTTGCAATACGGTACTATTTGCCACAACTGTGAAAATCGTTGCAATACTGTAGTATTTGCCACGAATGTGGAAATCGTTGCAATCACATACTATTATCACGAATGCGAAATCGTTCAATACCATGCTATTCGTTGTAATACGTTAAATTGTCGCAATATGCTAAATCGTTGCAATAGCATACTATTTGTCACAAATGTGATATTGTTACAATATTGTACTAATGCCACGACTGTGAAATCGTTGCAACCACATACAATTACGACGGATGTGAAATTGTTGCAATACCATGCTTTTTGTTGCAATACGTTTAATCGTCGCAATACGCTAAATCGTTGTAACAACATACTATTTGCCACGAATATGAAATTGTTGCAATATTTTACTATTTGCCACGATCATGAACCCATTGCAATACTGTACTATTCGTTGCAATACGTAATCGTCGCAATAATTGAAATAGTTGCAATAGCGTCCTATTTGCCACCGATGTGAAATCGTTACAATACCATACTATTCGCCACGGATGTCAAGGCGTTGCAATAACCTATTGCCACGGGAATTATTATGATGATTCGTAAAAACTATCGCCACGCTTTTTTTCGTTGCAACAGCGACCTATTGCGACAAAAAACAACCTATTACGACGAATTTTTTCGTTGCGATAAGCTGGAATCCTTGCAGTGAGTGCTCAACGGGGTTATGGGCAATTTTAATGGCACTCTCATTATCATAAAGGAGCGGAATACGGCTCATATTGTAACCGTAATCCCTTAGAGTTTGTCGCATCCAAAGGAGTTGTGCACAACAACTCCCAGCTGCAACATACTCCGCTTCGGCCGTGGATAAGGCAATAGAGTTTTGTTTCTTGTAGGACCAAGAAACTAGGGATCTACCTAGGAATTGGCAAGTACTGGAGGTACTTTTTCTATCTACTTTGCATCCGGCATAATCTGCATCGGAGTATCCAATGAGATTGAACTTTGAACCTTTAGGATACCAAAGGTCTAGGTTGGGTGTATGAACTAAATATCGTAAGATCCTTTTTACGGCTGTCAAATGACATTCCTTAGGATTGGCTTGAAATATTGCACACAAACATACACTTAACATAATATCAGGCCTAGATGCACATAAATAAAGTAAGGAGCCAATCATGGAGCGGTATACCTTTTGATCCACATTTGGTCCGTCTTCATTAAGATCCAAGTGTCCATTTGTCGCCATGGGGGTATTTATAGGCTTTGCTTTGTCCATTCGAAACTTCTTAAGTATGTCTTGAGTGTACTTTGTTTGGCTTATGAACGTCCCTTCCTTTTGTTGCCTCACTTGGAATCCCAAGAAATATCTCAATTCTCCCATCATGGACATCTCAAATATATCTATCATGATCCTACTAAATTCTTGACAAAAAGACTGGTTAGTTGAACCAAATATAATATCATCAATATAAATTTGACAGATAAATATATCATTATATAAATGCTTAGTAAACAAAGTGTAATCAGCTTTACCAATCTTAAATCCATTTTCAATCAAAAAATCTCTAAGGCACTCATACCAAGCTCTAGGAGTTGTTTGAGGCCATAGAGAGCCTTACGCAGTTTGAACACATGCTTGGGGAACTCTTGATCTTCGAACCCGGGGGGTTGCTCCACGTACACTTTCTCCTTGATCGGTCCATTGAGGAAGGCGCTTTTCACATCCATTTGATAAAGCTTGAAATCATGGTGAGTAGCATGTGCAAGTAATATTCGAATCGATTCAAGCCTATCTAGGGAGCAAAAGTCTCGTCGAAATCCAAACCTTTGACTTGTGAATATACTTTGGCGACAAGTCACGCCTTGTTCCTTGTCACCACCCCGTGTTCGTCTTACTTGTTGTGGAAGACCCATTTAGTGCTGATGACGTTGAACTTGGGTCCTTCAACAAGTTCCCACACCTCGTTCCTTTTGAAGTTGTTCAATTCTTCTTGCATCGCCACCATCCAATCCGGATCCTTTAAAGCATCTTCAACCCTGTGTGGTTTCAAAGAGGATACCAACAAGTAATGTTCACAAAAATTAGCTATACGAGATTGATTTGTTACTCCCTTTTGGATGTCAGCGAATATGTTGTCGACGGGGTGTTCTCTTTGGATGCATTGATGTACTCTTGGGTGTGGCACTTGTGGTCTTGAGTCTTCATTGTCATCATCTTCTTCTCCCCCCTGGATGGTTTCCCTCATTGATGTGTTGATCACCTTGATCTTCATGAGGTTGATCTTGTGTAGAAGCTCCCCCTTGATCATTTTCTTCCACTTGTGGTTCATCTTCCTCATTCGCATTTGGAGGTGGCGCTTGTGGTCGAACATCGCTCAAGGCCATTCTTCTCAACGCTTGAGCTTCTTCTCTATCTAGCACACATTGATCAACTTGCTCTCCTTGAGAGTCGTTAGTTTCATCGAACACTATGTCACGTGCTACTTCAACAAGTTTGGAGACCTTGTTGAAGACACAATAGGCGTAAGAGTTCGAATCATAGCCAAGAAAGAAACCTTCAACAAACTTTGAAGCAAACTTTGAAGTCCTAGGCTTCTTGTTCAAGATATAACAACCAAAGACTCCAAAATAGGAAATATTTGGTTTGTTACCAGTTAGTAGTTCATACGACATTTTCTTGAGTAGGCGATGAAGATAGAGTCAGTTCAAGGCGTGACACGCAGTGTTGACCGCTTCAGCTCAAAACTGGTTTGAAGTCTTGTATTCATCGAGCATTGTCCTCGCCATCTCAATGAGTGTTCGATTCTTCCTTTTAGCTACTCCGTTTTGTTGAGGGGAATAAGGTGTTGAAAACTCGTGCTTTATCCCTTCTTTGTCTAGATACTCCTCAACTTGGGTATTCTTGAACTCCGTTCTGTTGTCACTTCGTATGTTCTTGATCGTCAATGAAAATTCATTTTGAGCTCGCTTGAGAAACTTCTTGAGGGTTCCTTGAGTTTCTGTCTTATCATGCAAAAAGAAAACCCACGTGAAGCACGAAAAATCATCAACAATTACTAAACCGTATTTGTTACCGCCAATGCTTATGTAAGCAATTGGACCAAATAGGTCCATGTGAAGTAGCTCAAGTGGTCTCATTGTTGTCATGACATTCTTCGCGGGATGGGGTGCTCCTACTTGCTTTTCGACTTGGCACGCGCTACAGGGCCTGTCTTTCTCAAAAACAACATCCTTCAAACCTCGGATGTGATCGCTCTTAAGGAGTTTTTGAAGATTCCTCATACCAACATGTGCTAGCCGTCTAGGCCACAGCCAACCCATGTTGGTCTTTGAAATCAAGCATGTGTCAAGTTCGGCTTTATCTTTGTTGAAGTCAACTAGATATAGCTTTCCCTTTAACACACCCTTGAATGCAACCGAGTTATCACTCCTTCTAGATAAGGTCACACCATCATTAGTGAACAAGCAATTATAACCTTTGTCACATAATTGAGATATGGACAAAAGGTTATAATCCAAGGAATCAATGTGTAAAACATGAGAAAGAGTATGTTTTGATGAAATTGCAATTTTACTGGTACCAAGCACCCTTCCTTGACTGTTGTCGCCAAAATAAATGCCTTCGCTTAGATCTTCATTTTCTTCATATTCAATGAACATCCTTCTTTCTCTGGTCATGTGATTGGTGCATCCACTATCTAGCACCCATTCTGCTCCACCGGAGGAATAAGCCTGCAAAAACAAATTATGCCTTGGTCTTAGGTACCTAAGCTTGCTTGGGTCCTTTGAGGTTAGTCACAAGTGATTTGGGCACCCACACATGAGACTTGGTGTTCCCATGGCGTGGCCCAACATGTTTAGCATACACTCTACCAAGATTACTTTTTATAAGAACATATGATGCATCAAAAGATCTAAACAAGAGTTATTGTTCATATGTGTTAACAATGTTACTTTTATCAACATTATTAAGTTATCTAACATGAGAGGTGTTTCCTCTGAGAAAAGCAATGTGTTCCTTGTTATTCTTATGGCTTCTAGAATTTTGCTTTTCACCATAAGAATACCCAATGCCATATTTGACATTAGGAGGTCTTGAGACCAAGTATGCACTACATACATACTTAACCTTCTCCTTGTCAAATATGCCACTTCGGGAAGGATGCTGGTCCTTTGTCATGTTTGATTTTTCCTTCAAGTTAGTGTCAATTTTAGCACATACACAAGCAATAGTAGTTTCAGATTTTAGATGTTGATAAGATGAGCTTGAAGAGGATGAAGAGCCACTTTGCTTGAACTACTCAAATTGTACCTCAAGGATCTTGTTAACTTTGGTTAAGTTAGCAAGTTCATCCTTGATGATTACATTTGAGTCGCTTAACTTCAAGTAAGCTTCCTTGCTTGAAGCTAACTCAAGTTCTGGTGACTTGCTTTGCTCCTTTTCAAGTTCAAGGAGCTTTTTGATCTTAAGATATTCTTTATTTTGGAGGATGATCATATATTCTTGACGATCAACTTGCTCCTCCTTATCAACAAGCTTATCCATTAAAAATTTCATCTTAGCAGCAATTTTCTTATCTAAACCACTAAGCAAGTATTCATTTTCATCACAACTATCATCCTCACTAGAATTATCACTATCACTAGTAAAGGAATACAAGGAGGAAGATTTAGTTGTTACCTTTCTTTTACCTTCCTTCGCCATCAGACATGTGTTGTCGCTGTCCTTCTATGCGCCCATGGTTGGGAAGAGGGTGGATTTCTTGGTAGTCTTCTTGATGGATATGGTAGCCATCTCCTCTTCCTCTTCGGATGAAGACTCATCATTGGAGTCCCACTCCTTCTCTAGATGTGCCTGTCTGAATTGCTTCTTCTTCTTGAACATCTTCTTGGGTTGAGGCTTGTTGTCCTTGGTCTTCCTCTTGTTTTCTTCATGAGGACAATCTACTATGAAATGGTCGTACTCTCCACAGTTATAGCAAGCACGCCTCATTTTTTGTCTTGGCTTGTCCCTTTGTCTTCTTTCATTTGGTCTACCACCTTGTCTTCTTCTCATCATTTTCTTGAATTTCTTCATGAATAACATCATATCTTCTTCATCTATATCACTGCTCTCATCATTGATGTCGTCTTCCTCTTAAGCTTCTCGAGCTTCTTTTGATATAGGTTTACAAGTGGACTTCAAAGCAACTCCTTTCTTCTTTGCCGAGGTAAGGTCGACAATCTCTTTGACGTGTTTGGCTTGATTTTCCATCATCTCAAAGTTGATGATCTTCCCAAGAAGTTCGTTTGGGGTCATTTTCCGATACCCGGGGCTTTCTCTAATCATCGAGCAAAGGGTTACGTTGTGAGGCATGAAAGCTCTAAGAATTAGCTTTATGACATCGTGATCATTCCACTTCTTGCTTCCATATGCTCGAACTTTCTTGATGAGATTCTTCAATCAATTGTACATATCTTGTGGTGACTCATCTTCTTCTATGGCAAATCTTCCCAATTCGCCCTCAATCATTTCAATCTTGGCTTCTCGCACATGACGATCACATTCATGTGTAGTTTGTAAAGTGTCCCATATCTCCTTAGCAATTTCTAGTCCATCCACTTTGGTGAACTCGTCTCGGCCTAGTGACGATGTTATGACAGCTACAGCTTGAGTGTTCTGATGAATAGCTTGTTCTTGGCATGGTGTGAGCTCTTCATCGTCATCGGGATATCTATCCCTGTACACACTATATGCCACAAGCTGGGGTTAAGTGATATGAGATGCATTTTCATATTTTGTCTCCACATAGAATAATCATTGCCATCGAAGAAAGGTGTTTTCCCTAGAGGAATTGACAAGTAATGATTATTGTTCGAATTTAACCGATCATAGTTAAAAGGATATCGGGAGTAGTCGGTGTGACTACTCCCCTTGTTCTTCTTTTCATCCTCGATCTTCATCTTCCCTTTTGGGGATAGTGCCTTCTCCCTTAGGAGTGCCTTTAGTTCTAGCATCTCCTCATCATCATCCTCGCAGTCTTGGATGGCGTCGAGGAGCTTCTCCAGCTTCTAAGTCTTTTCATCGTCCCCCTTCTCTTGGTTGAAGTTGTCGTGAACATCCTTAATGTCCGACATCTTCTCTTCGAGCGGTGAGTCTCTTTTGAAGAGTCCTTGCTCTGATACCAATTGAATGTAGCCTAGAGGATGTTGAATAGGCTTTTTGAACTTTTGTCGGATCCTAAAACACTTAACAACTTGATCAAATATAGAGAAATCAGACTAGTCCGGTATGGTGCGGACTAGACCGGTTTGTGCAGACTAGAACGATCAAGTTTGATCAAAGAATTCATGTCAAGTACTCTATGCATCAGAAAGTAAATTGTAATTTGGATGTATCACGACAATGAAACTATGTATAGCACAAATTAACTTTGATTTCAAGATTGAGTAAACCCTAGAATATGATAAACAATAAGATCAAAAGTATGCGACACAAGATTTTATCCCATGGTTTGATTCCCACGAAGGAAACCTACATCCACGTTGAGGAGTCCACGGAGGACCGAGTCTTCACCAACCCTACCCTAGTCGAATCGCCATGGAAGTTGATTCTCTTCCACTAATCACAAAGGGGGCAAATAACCGTGTTCAAGGAACCTTCTCACAAGTTGAGGGCTCCCCAAGATTTAAAATGATGAACACCACCAAACACACTCGAAATATATGCAATAAACAACAAGAGTGTGCGAGAGATTCAAACCCAAGAGCTCAAGACGTGTGGACAAGTCTCTCCTTTTGATCAATGCTAATCCTCAAAGATTTGATCTTTCTAGGGTTAGAATGTGTGGAGAGATGTGTATTTTTGGGCTCTTGGAAGGTGTGGCGGCACAGGGGGTTGAGAGTGATGGTTGTAGGGTCGTACACCTCTATTTATACTAGGGTTTCCAAAAGTTACCTTTAGGGTTTGCGATGTCTGGACTAGTCTGTGGTGGACTCCGGACTAGTTCAGTGTGCGGCATGTGGGAAACCCTAAGTATCCTAAGATATCGGACTTGTACGGAAATGTGTGGACTAGTCCAATTTGGGCTCTGGAAATTTTCGGACTAGTTCGACACATATCGGACTAGTCCGGTGTGGTGAACCTCATGTAGAATTGAGAACAAGTCCGTCGTTGGAGGACTTGTCCGGTTTTAGTCAGAGAGTTTTCGGACTAGTCCGTGATAATATCGGACTTGTCCGTTTCTGTGTAAAGTGTGAGGTCCCGAGGACATGTATGCACTGGGGCAAACTTGTCCGTTTTTAGTCAGAAAGATATCGGACTAGTCCGGTGCTGTGAATCTTGGACTATTTGCCGACAAGTCCGCACTGGGAGGACTTGTCCGTTTATGGACACAGAGATATCGGACTAGTCCGGCGAATACCGGACTAGTCCGAACATGTGAAATTTTGTGCGGTGAGGGTGATTTCTTTTGCTTGAGCTCTTGGGGTGTGTTTCTCCATATAAAGTATTATATTCAGCTCTTGAGCTCTTTTCCATATAGATCCTCACTCTCCTTTCTTTTTGCGCTTTCTTCATAATTTCATTAAAACATGCACTCATCTCAACAATTTTGTTAGGATCTCATTTGTTGGTCATAACCAAAACCCACAAGGGATGCCTAGATGCATTTTCAAGGCGAACCTTGGTTACTGATGGCATTGGCTGTAGCTGCAACCAAGTGATCAAAATCAGTGCGCTGTTGCTCCATCGCGCCCTGAGGAGCTCCGGGCGCTGGAGGACGCTGGAGAAGAGTCCGCGCTACATTTAGTGTATTCTAAGGGTTGTTCATTGATGCAGTGACCGATTTGAACACACCATCTTGTTGCGATGGTGGAGGTGGTGGTGGAACAACACCCACCGGGATAACAGCGTTGGCCGGCTGTTGCACGTTGGAGGGACTTCCTCCAGCAGGATGCTCAGCATGGACGTTGGACGATCATGTGGTGGAATTCACCATCTCAAAATCTAGAGCCCCCCTATCTGGCGCGCCAAATGTCGAAGTGTAGACTAAGACACTTCCCCTGGTACTACTAAAACGTAATTCATGGAGGTTCGTATTTGGTTGGGGCGCGCGTAAGATTATGAACGAGACAGTGACACAGAGAATTTTTACGTGGTTCAGGTCACCTGAGCGTAATACCTTACTCCACGGGGTGGTTGTTGATGAGTTTGTGTGTATAGTATGCGTGTGAGCCTACTTGCTCTTGTCTGTACCGTACAGCACAACCCTTTTATATGCTAAGGACTAGCCATTACATGATTTGTCTGGCCCGACAGGTGGCCCAAGCTGTATTAAACACCCTATACACGATCTACTTGCGTTACGAGTGATTATCAGTGTAATAACATGTCTTGATGACAATGTTAATAGTATTGATGGTCCTCTGATTGTGCGTCATTAATATATCATTAATGATGTGTTAACCGGGTCTTGTAACGACTGTGTTAATACCCCTTGAATATTTGTACTGTTAGGGATCCAACAGTCTTCCCGTTGCTGGCATAGATCCAGAGGCCCGACATGTGGCAGCTCTGAAGCTTCCCTCTGTGAGGAGGCAGGTCCGGAGCTGTTAAACATGTGGCAGCACCAAAGCTTCCCTCTAGTGGGGGTTAGGTCCGGTGTCACTAGACACGTGGCATGACCGGAGCTTCCCTATGGAGGGAGTTAGGTCCGGCCCTACGGTACACGTGGCAGTGCTGGAGCTACCCAACCGAGGGAGGTAGGTCCAGTGCGGCGGGACACGTGGAGCCTTCGGAAGTCTTCAACTTGGATAGTTTGAACTACGTAGTTTTAATCACGGTAAGAATGGGTACATGGTATTCAGGGTACCGACAAGGGGTCCCTAAACTAATTACAACATTTGCATTCCATCACAAGTCCATCGCACGCGTGGCGCGTCCACGTGGCAGACACGTCAAACAAAGGGCATGGACACGTTGGAGATTTCATTTTGCGTTTAGCCCCCCATAATTAGTCGTATTATCAAACTTCCTTAGACTCCACTAAAAGTGCATCTAGGCATCCCCGTGGGTTTTGGATGATTGATGACGATAATTAAGAGACTAATGAGCTGAGTTGATCTTAAGCACAGGTGTGATGGATGAAATGAGATTAAATCCCACAAAAAGGAAAAGGATAAAAAGGGTGTCAAAGTCTCAAGCGTAGAAATTAGGATTTCTATGGTATTGAGCTTAACTGAGTTGTATCATGTGTGAGGGTGGATGTATCATGTGCATTGAGATCATTCTAGAAGGCTCAAAGTGGTGGTTGGGAGAAAAACCTAAGTGAGAAGCCAAAATGAGGAAAAACCCTAGGAGGCCGGACTAGTTCGGGCCTTAGGGCCGGACTAGTCCGACCAGTCAGACTAGTCCGCTTTGGGGCGGATTAAACGTCTCTAGATGAGTTCGGACTTGTTCGTATGGGTATAGACTAGTCCTTTCATCCCTTAGTGGAGTTGGAGCTAAGTCCCGGAAGATCGGACTTATCCATTTTGGAATGGACCAAAGCTCTCTGGAAAAGTTCAGACTTGTCCATGGTGGTGAGGACTAGTCCGTTTGAGACTTAGTGTGAGAGAAACCGAGCAAACCCTAGAGGGCCGGACTAGTCCGCCCCCTGCGGTCGCACGAGTCCGGGCCTACCCAGTTGTGTCCGTTTTGGGACAGCAAAGCTCTCTGTCCTAATTCGGACTAGTCCGTGGTGAACCGGACTAGTACGTATTGTGAGTGGACGTTTGAAATTCAAAAGTTGGTGTGCACATCATCTGTTTTGTCCATCAATAACATGAAACTGTCGGTGGTCCCGGAAGGTCGGACTAGTTCGTGGCACGGGGCCGGACTAGTCCGGGTTTGCCCTGGTGGCAACGGTTAGTTGTCGGGACCCCAATAAAATGGGGACCCCCGGCCCCTATTTGACAACTCTTGAACCCTAGCGCCGCCACAAGTGACCTAGAGCCTTCCAAAGTCTTCCACATGTCCTACTAGCCCTCTAAGACCAAATCTTGAAGAGATTAGGGTTTGGGGAGGAAAGTGAAGGAAGATCATTGCGCTTTGGCTCTCGGTTTGATCTCTTTGCACATTGTGATGTGTTTTGTGGCTTGTGTGAGTTCAGCTTCGTGTGCTCCTCATTTGATTGATTTGTGGGAGCCTCAACTTGTGAGCAGCCCCAATCAAACTTGGTGATTACCCATTGATATAGTGGAAACCAAGCCGGTCATTGTGGTGGCTTGGTGAGAGAAGGGTCAAGTGAGACCCGGTCCTTGTGTGGACTTCTCAACGTGGATGTAGGCTTCTTCTGGAGCTGAACTATGGGATAAATCTCGCCTCACTTGTCATTTTATATTTCATAATCACTAGCATTGCTATTAGGGTTCTTATTGTTCATATTGCTCTTAACTTTGATCTTTGTTGAAATCTTGAGATCTAAGTGCCTTAACTTCACAATCTAAGTTTTACTAGGCTACCACACATTGCTTACATCTTGGGTGAACTTAAATTCTGCAAATAACTTGTAGAAACCAAGTTTCTAGGTTTTCACCATGTGCTGAGCGGACTAGTCTGGTCCTGTCCAGACAAGTCCGGCCTCATGAGTTTAATCTCGTTTGATTAAGTCATTTCAGGTCTTATTGCCTATTCTCCCCCCTCTAGGTGACTTTCATTTGGTATCAGAGCAGACTTCTCCACCAAGGGTCTAACAACTCAGAGAAGAAATGGCCAGAAGGGGTGATAACGAGGTTCCGGTGGTCGTCGATGACACCAAGATGACGAACATTGATATTCTTCAAGAGGTTCCCAACGACAATGAAGAAGTTTGTATGCTCAAGGCACGGCTTCGTGGGAAGCTCAATGTGCCCAAGAAGGAGATCAAGCCAATTGCTCCGATCAACGTCGACAAAGGGAGTAGTTCACAAGACTACTCTCGGTATCCTCACAACTATGAGCAACTTACCGCAAGCAATCACTATTTATCTATTCCCATTGACAAACCTACTCAGTTTGATGGAAACGATTACTCTATGTGGAAGCATAATATGAAGATGCATCTCATTTCCTAAAACCCTAGTTTGTGGCAAATTGTTATGACAGGTGTACATCTTCCCAAGAATGACGAAGACATCACTACAGAGCAAGCCGTCCTCCTCCATCGCAATGCTCAAGCCGTTGGAGTGATTACCACCTCATTGACTCGAGAGGAGTTCAACCACATTGAAGGGTTGGAGGTTGTCAAGGAAATATGGGAAACCCTCAAGACGGCACATGCGGGCAACCACGTCATAAGGGAGGCAAAGATCGAGATGATCGAAGGAGAGCTTGGGAGGTTTACCATCATGGATGGTGAGTCCCCCCAAGACATGTACGACTGCCTCAAGACTCTCATAAACAAGAGTCTGTCATATGGAAGCACCCAGTGGACCGACCACGAGGTGGTAAAGAGGATGATTCGAGCATTCATGCCTCAAAGCAGCACTCTTTGCTCACTAATTTGTGAGAGTCCGGGCTTTCACAAGATGACTCTCGAAGAAGTGCTAGGGAGGATCATCAACCATGAGATGATGGACCAAGAAGCTATGTTCTACAATGATATACAAAAGCTCTCCCCCTCCAAGAAAAGAGATGTCGCGTTCAAGGCAACATCCTCAAGATCACAAGAAAAGGAAGAGAGTGATGAAGAGAGCCCCGACACCGATGAGGAAGAGACACTCTTCATCAACAACTTCAAGAGGATGTTTATAAGGAGGAGGAGGAGCTACCAAAATGAAAATAAGAGCAAAGACAAGCCCAAGACAAGATCAAGGAGGGCTTGCTACAATTGTGGGGAGTATGGCCACTTCATTGTGGATTGCCCACATGAAGAAAACAATAAGAAGAAGGAGGGCAACTCCAAGAAGAAGAAGTTCTTTAACAAGAAGAAGAAATATGTACACGCCCACCTTGGAAAGGAGTGGGATTCAAATGAGGAATCCTCTTCCGATGAAGAAGAAAAGATAGCAACTATTGCTATGAAGAAGAAAACCGTGGAGAACAAGCTTTTCTCCCACTTGGAGAAATCAAGGCCAACTTGCCTCATGGCCAAGGAGGGAAGGAAGAAGGTTAAATCTAAATCCTCCTCTTCAATTTCCTCACATGATGACTTTGATAGTAGTAGTGAAAATGAGCACATGCTTAAGGACATGAGTAAAAGTACCTTGAAAAGATTGAGGTTGTTGACGGAAGATATATTTGAGAAGGAAGAGCTCATCAACCGTTAAGAGGACATGCTCATCCAACAAAAGGAGAGATGTCAAGAGGTTGAGGAGCTCTTGGAGCTTGAAAGGGAAAGAAGCAAGGCACTTGAGCGTGAGCTATCTTTGAGCAAGGAAACTTGCTCAAACCTTGAGAACACTATAATTGTGATCAAGGATAAACTTGTTAGTTTGACACAAGCTAACAAGATCCTTGAAACACAAGTGAAGTCTCTCAAGGTCAATGCCCCTTCTTCCTCAACAAGCTCACCTTCTACAAATGTTAAATCTGAAGCACCTCATCTTTGCAAATGCTCAAACTTAATCATGAAACTTAAAGATGAGCTTAAGTTGGCACAAACCAATCAAGCACCGAATGGTGGCATCTTTGACAAGGAGAAGATGGCATATGCATGTAGTGCATACGCCAACACAAGACATCCCCTTGTCAAGGATGGTCTTGGTTATTCTAGGGAGATGAGGCAAGACGCCAAAACTCCCAAGAATGGCAATGACTTGATTGTTTTTTTCAAGGGTGGCTCATACAACAATAAAGGAAAGAACATTGCTACATCTCCTAAAATGCCTAAGAAAGAACCTCATCTCTTGTTCCATGATATTGATGCATCATATGTTTTATTGAGGAACAAGTTTGGAAAGGCCTATGCTAGGTATGTTGGGCCACACCGCAAGAGTCATATACCTTGTGTGTGGGTGCCCAAGTTCCTCTTGAGTAACATCAAAGGACCCAACACCGCTTGGGTACCTAAAGACAAGGCTTAGATCTTTCTTGTAGGCATACTCCTCCAGTGGAACCAAATGGGTTGTTGATAGCGGGTGCACTAATCATATGATCGGAGAAAGGAAGATGTTTGTGGAGTATGAGCTAAATGAAGATCCAAGTGAAGGAATCTATTTTGGGGATAATAGCCAAGGAATAATCCTTGGCATCGGTAAAATTGCTAAATCCCCTAATCACACTCTTTCAAATATTTTACATGTTGATTCACTTGATTATAACCTCTTGTCCATATCAAAACTATGTGACAAAGGTTATAATTGTTTATTCACTAATGAGGGTGTGACCGTCACAAGGAGAAGCAATGACTCAATTGCCTTTAAGGGTGTACTCAAGGGAAATCTCTATGTTGTGGATTTCTCCGCGGATAGAGCCCAACTTGATACATGCTTAATTGAAAAACTAACATGGGATGTCTGTAGCATAGAAGGCTAGCCCATGTTGGTATGAGGAATTTGCAAAAACTACTTAAGGGCGAGCACATCTGTGGTTTAAAGAATGTTGTGTTTGAAAAGGATAGGCCATGTAACGCATGTCAAGCCGGAAAGCAAGTTGGAGCACCACATCCATCCAAGAAAATTATTACAACAACAAGACCATTGGAGCTTCTACACATGGATCTCTTTGGTCTAATTGCCTACATAAGTATTGGCGGTAACAAATACAGTCTTGTTATTGTTGATGATTTTTCATGTTTCACTTGGGTATTCTTTTTGCATGATAAGAGTGAGACTCAAGGTGTCCTCAAGAAATACTTGAAGACATCTCAAAATGAGTTTTCCTTAAGTATCAAGAAAATAAGGAGTGACAACGGCACTGAATTCAAGAATACTCACGTTGAAGAATTTTTGGATGAAGAAAGCATCAAACATGAGTTCTCGGCCTCCTACTCCCCTCAACAAAATGGGGTGGCTGAGAAGAAGAATAGAACTCTAATTGAGATATCAAGAACCATGCTTGATGAGTACAAGACGTCAGACCGGTTTTGGGCAGAAGCGGTTAACACCGCTTTCCATGCCATAAACCGGTTATATCTTCACCGCATACCTAAGAAGACGTCTTATGAGCTGCTAACCGGTAACAAGCCCAACATCTCTTACTTTCGTGTTTTTGGGAGCAAATGTTACATTCTTAACAAGAAACCTAGAAATTCAAAGTTTGCATCTAAGTCCGATGAGAGTTTCTTGCTTGGTTATGACTCAAACACCTACGCCTATCGTGTCTTCAACAAATCCTCCGGAATTGTTGAAGTAGCACGGGGCGTAGTGTTTGATGAGACTAATGGCTCCCAAGTGGAGCAAGTTGATATTCATGTGCTAGATCAAGAAGAAGTTCCACAGGTGGTGATAGGAAGGATGTCACTTGGAGACATACGACCACAAGAACAACCTCAAGATGCAAGTGACCATCTCACACGTCAAGCAAGCTCTTCCTCAAATGATCAAGATCAAGTCTCCTAATATGCGCTCCAAGAAGATGAAAATGAAGGCATCAATCAAGGGGGAGACAATGAAGATGAGGAAGACCAATATGAAGATTCAAGACCTCAAGCGCCTCACCCAAGAGTGCACTAAAGCGTCCAACGGGATCATCCCATTGACAATATACTTGGAGACATCTCTAAGGGGGTAACTACTCAATCTCGTGTTGGAAAATTTTGTGAACATTACTCTTTTGTTTCATCTTTGGAGCCTCACAAGGTTGAAGAAGCACTACGAGATCCGGATTGGCTGATGGCCATGCAAGAAGAGCTCAACAATTTCGAAAGAAATCAAGTATGGGAGCTCGTGAAGAGGCCTAATGCGAATGTTGTAGGCACTAAGTGGGTGTTCCGCAACAAACAAGATGAGCACGAGGTGGTTACAAGGAACAAGGCATGACTTGTGGCCAAGGGGTATTCACAAGTTGAAGGTTTGGATTTTGAAGAAACCTTTTCTCCCGTAGCTAGGCTCGAATCAATTCGTATATTACTTGCCTTTGCTACTCACCATGATTTTAAGCTATATCAAATAGATGTCAAGAGTGCATTCCTCAATGGTCCAATCAAGGAAGAGGTGTATGTGGAGCAACCCCCCGGGTTTGAAGATGAAGAATTCCCAAACCATGTGTACAAATTGCGTAAGGCTCTCTATGGACTCAAACAAGCTCCTAGAGCTTGGTGTGAGTGCCTTAGAGATTTTCTAACTCAAAATGGTTTCAAAATTGGGAAGGCGAATTACACTTTATTCACTAAGCACTTTAATGATGATTTGTTTGTTTGCCAAATATATGTCGATGACATTATATTTGGTTCTACTAACAAAGCTTTTTGTGATGAGTTTTCCAAGATAATGATCGAAAGATTTGAGATGTCAATGATGGGGGAGTTGAAGTTCTTCCTAGGTTTTCAAGTGAAGCAACTCAAGGAAGGCACATTCATTACTCAAACTAAGTACACACAAGACATACTCAAGAAGTTTGACATGGACAAGGCCAAACCCATCAAGACTCCTATGGCAACCAGTGGGCGTCTCGATCTGAATGAAGATGGTCCAAGTGTGGACCAAAAGGTATATCGTTCTATGATAGGTTCATTGCTTTACTTATGTGCATCTAGGCCCAATATCATGCTTAGTGTGTGTATGTGTGCTAGATTTCAAGCCGCTCCAAAAGTGTGTCATTTGACCGCCGTTAAGAGAATTCTTAGATATTTAGTTCACACACCAAGCCTAGGACTTTGGTACCCCAAGGGCTCTAAGTTTAACCTCCTTGTATATTCCGATGCGGACTATGCGAGGTGCAAAGTTGATAGGAAGAGTACATCCGGAACTTGCCAATTCCTCGGTAGATATTTAGTGTCTTGGTTCTCAAAGAAAAAAACTCCATTGTTGTTTCCACAGCCGAAGCGGAGTATGTCGCCGCCGGAAGTTGTTGTGCACAACTTCTTTGGATGCGACAAACTCTTAGGGACTATGGCATAAACTTGCATCATATTCCCCTCCTATGTGACAATGAGAGTGCCATCAAAATAGCCCACAATCCAGTTGAACATTCAAGGATCAAACACATCGATATTCGGCACCATTTCTTGAGAGATCACTCCATCAAAGGAGACATTGCAATTTCACATGTGAGAACCGAAAAACAATTGGCCGATATATTTACCAAACCCTTAGATGAGAAAAGATTTTGTGAACTTAGGAGTGAGCTCAATATTTTAGATTCTCAAAATGTGGCTTGAATCTTGCACATCTGATTGTTATATTCAAAATTCACACATGCTTGCGAAAATCTTATCCTCCTCAATTTTCTACAAATTACTTTGAAATTATCAAATCTTTGTGAATTATGGTCATAGTGTGATTGTTGATTGCTTACTGACCATGTCTACAAA
This sequence comes from Tuctoria greenei, assembly GCA_036927565.1. NCBI lineage: Eukaryota > Viridiplantae > Streptophyta > Magnoliopsida > Poales > Poaceae > Tuctoria > Tuctoria greenei. Next base: position 9,574,060 of record JAYESD010000007.1, read on the forward strand.
GATCTTTTATGAAAATATAGTCCAAAAGGGTCGAATCTCCACTGAAAACTCAATATATAGGAGGTTTTAGTCTTAGGACCGGACTAGTCCGCCCCTAGACCGGACTAGTCTGGTGGTTTAGAATAGTCCGGACTCAGTCTGCTGGCCAGACAAGTCCAGGTCTCTGATCGGACTTGTCCGACCCTTGGGGACTTAACCTCCCCTGGACGCCCTCGACCTCTCCACTTCTCTCAAACCCTCTCTCTCCCTGGGAGGGTGATGGGGAGAACCTCCAAGGATAAGGGCAAGGCACAGGTGGATGCTGCACCCAAGAAGAGGGTCATTGTTGCTAAGAAGGTTGCAAGCAAGGCCAAGAAGGGAGCAACTCAGCCCATAGGTCCTTTGAGGATGTCATCACCTGCATGGAACCCTAGCCGTGCAGCTGCCTTCGATGTCAACATCTTCAAGGGCAAAGGGGCTGAGAAGGCAAGAAAGCTCCGGAAGGTCAATGTTTATCAGAGGGAGAGACGCACAGTGGATCCCCACTTTTGGTGTGATTTCCACTGTGACTACTACAGGACAGTTTATATGTCCAAGCAAACTCCAGTTACTGATGCTCAGTGGATCGATTGGGACTACATGGCCCACAAGGATCACGTGGCCTTCAATGTTGTGATTGAGGCCATAGAGCGCCATGGTCTGAAGAAATTCATGGCCTTTCAGTATGATTGGAATGTGGAAGTGTTTGCTCAATTCTACTCCACTATCTACTTCCACACCGATGGGATCGGAGGCTTACTTGGATGACTCACGGAGATCAATACTCCACCACCTACTAGGAGTTTGCTCAGTTGCTTGACTTGGAGGACCAACTGGACAATGAGATCATCATCTCCAATCTAAGGTCAGTTGATCGAGACACTTTGGAGTACATGTATCCAAGTCATGTACCTTTTGAGGTCAGGCATATAAGGAACATCAAGCCCTTCTACAGTGTCCTCAACCGAGTGCTCCGGAAGACTATTGCCCCCAAGGATGGAGATACGGGGATTATTCAAGGAAATTTGAGGCACTTGATGGTGCTAATTGATGGAGATGTTCGCTTCAATATGGTGGACTACATCTTCGACGACATCTTCAATATCTCACATACTCCAAACCGATCATGTGCCTATGCTCCGTACATCATGTACATGATAGAGAAGGTGTTCGGACTCACCTTCAAGAAGGACATCACTCACCGGAGGCTTCGACCACAAATCCCTCCTCCGGTGCCTGCTGCCCCTAGAAGGAAGAATTCGGATCCTCCCGCTTCTTCTTCACACTTTGTGCCACCACCTCCTCCTCCTTCATCACAATGCGGCAGCAGATTTCTCAAGTGCTTCAAAGCCATATTCTCCTCTTGCCGGAAGGCGGAAGTTCGGCAACGTCGCATGGAGCGTCGCCAAGAGAAGTATCTCAAGGCGATGTAAGACAAGTTGGACATCCCTATGTCTCCTGCCGCGGAGAGTGATGGGGAGATAACTCTATTCCTGGAGTTCACCGCCGAGGAGCTCGCTCAATTCGGTGAAGTTGATACCTCTACGGCGGCTCCATCCGAAGATGATGATATTGGTGACCCGGAAGCCACGGAGAGCGATAGCGGGCGCCAAGGAGCCGACGACGACGACGACGCCGATGATGTTGAAGATTAGACCTAAGGACTCTTCCTTCCTTCTTTTCCTTTTTGGTGTCTTGATGCCAAAGGGGGGGAGATTGATGGATGGGGTACTTAGAGAGGGGGAGAGTTTGAAAAAGGGGGTTCCTCTTAGACAATAGTTGTATGGGGGAGAGATTGATCCACTATGGACTTATGTTTTAAAACTCTCATTCCAATTGTTGTAAGACTTAATTTATGTACCTTGACTAAATTGTGATGTTATGCTTGAGTTACATGTTTATCCTGCATATTTGTTGCCTCGTCACAATTTATGAGCACATCACTTAGGCACCCCACCATAACATGTATAAGTATTAGAACTCTCTCAATTTCTCTTACTCATGATACATACATTGAGGGGGAGTCACTCGTACAAATACATGTTATGAAAACAAATTATTATCCTTTGTGTTAAAGTCTTAATGTGTTGTGATCAATCACCAAAAGGGGGGAGATTGAAAGGGCATCTCGGCATCCCCATGGGTTTTGGATAATTGATGACGATAATAAAAAGACTAATGAGCTGAGTTGATCTTAAGAACATGTGTGATGGATGAAATGAGATGAAATCCCTCAAAAAGGAAAAAGGATAAAACAGACGTCAAAGTCTCAAACATAGAAATTAGGGTTTCTATGGTATTGAGCTTAACTGAGTCGTATCATGTGTGAGGGTGGATGTATCATGTGCATTGAGATCATTATAGAGGGCTCAAAGTGGTGGTTGGGAGAAAAACCTAAGTGAGAAGCCAAAATGAGGAAAAAATTCTAGGAGGTCGGACTAGTCCGGGCCTCAGGGCCGGACTAGTCCGAGCCTCAGGGCCGAACTAGTCCGACCAATCAGAGTAGTCCGCTTTGGGGCAAACTAAACGTCTTTGGATGAGTTCGTACTTGTCCGTATGGGTACGGACTAGTCCATTCATTCCTTAGTGGCAGTGGCGAAGCTAGAGTGCAAAATATCCTGGTGCACCGCCTTGAAATATGTAAAGAAAATGTATAATTTTCAGGTAATACTCTACTAATTAACCTTGCATATGGATTTGGACCCTAGTGCCAGTGCACCAGGGTAAGTGAACCTGGCTTCGCCAGTGCTTAGTGGAGTTAGAGCTAAGTCCCCGAAGATCAGACTTGTCTGTTTTGGAACGGACCAAAGCACTCTGGAAAAGTTCAGACTTGTCCGTGGTGGTGCGGACTAGTCCGTTTGAGACTTAGTGAGAGAGAAACCGAGCAAACCCTAAGGGCCAGACTAGTCCGCCCCCTGCGGCCAGACTAGTCCGGGCCTACCCAGTTGTGTCTGTTTTGGATGGACCAAAGCTCTGTGTCCTACTTCGGACTAGTCCGTGGTGAACCGGACTAGTCTGTATTGTTAGTGGCTGTTTGAAATTCGAACGTTGGTGTGCACGTCATATGTTTTATCTATCGATGATGTGAAATTGTCGGTGGTCCCGGAAGGCCGGACTAGTCCGGGTTTGCCCTGGTGGCAATGGTTAGTTGTCGGGACCCCTATAAAAGGGGCACACCCGGCCCCTATTTGACAACTCTTGAACCCTAGCGCCACCACAAGTGACCTAGAGCCTTCCAAAGCCTTCCACTTGTCCTACTAGCCCTCTTAGACTAAATCTTGAAGAGATTAGGGTTTGGGGAGGAAAGTGAAGGAAGATCATCGCGTTTTGGCTCTCGGTTTGATCTCTTTGCACATTGTGTTGTGTTTTGTGGCTTGTGTGAGTTAAGCTTCGTGTGCTCCTCATTGTATTGATTTGTGGGAGCCTCAACTTGTGAGCAGCCCCAATAAAACTTGGTGATTAACCATTGATATAGTGGAAACCAAGCCGACCATTGTGGTGGCTTGGTGAGAGAAGGGTCAAGTGAGACTCGATCCTTGTGTGGACTTCTCAACGTGGATGTAGGCTTCTTTGTGGAGCTAAACCACGGGATAAATCTCGTCTCACTTGTCATTTTACATTTCATAATCACTAGCATTGCTATTAGAGTTCTTATTGTTCATATTGCTCTTAACTTTGATCTTTGTTGGAATCTTGAGAAGTAAGTGCCTTAACTTCACAATCTAATTTGTACTAGGCTACCACACATTGCTTACATATTGGGTGAACTTAAATTCTGCAAATAACTTGTAGAAACTAAGTTTCTAGGTTTTCACCCTGTGCTGAGCGGACTAGTCCAGTCCTGTCCAGACAAGTCCGTCCTCAGAAGTTTAATATCGTTTGATTAAGTCATTAGTTAGATCGGCAATAATAGCGCCAGATACTAGCCCGCCGTCGTTGCTTGATAGGGTCAAGCGCACCTGCCACCACTTAGGAGTAAGTACTACTCTAGCAGCGACAGTACTAGTTTTATGTTTGGTCATGCTTGCGCTTGCACGTGCGGGGGAAGGTAATTGCGCGGGGCTCATCACGTGGTTCCATACGTCAGCGGTTGTGGGTTAGCGTTGAGACGGTGGTGGTCGAGGGGCGGCTCAGAGAGGCGCTGTGTCGAGCCGTCGCCAAAATGGGCGTCGGGCTGCTCGTAGTTGGCAGTCGCGGCCTCAGCGCTCTCGAGAAGTACGCACATCATCGGATGACGATGTACATGGACTGATGATTGTTGTTGCCTACTTATGAAATTTAAGTGCATGTTTCATCGCAAAAAGAAGGTAAACGTGCACGCCTGTTCTCTCTGTCTCTTTGCAGAGCATTCGTGGAGAGCGTGAGCGACTACTGCGCGCACCAAGCGACCTACCCGGTCATAGTTGTCAATCCACCTCGAGACGTCGACGCCCGCGGAATGACGGCAGGCTAGTATCTAGCGCTATTATTGTGATTTGACTACGGTGTCGCGGTCAGAAAAGCTGGGAGGGGGAGAGGACCGCCGCTGCCGCCAGAGGACCGACGGGACCTCTGCCCAACGGCCCACCCTTCACCCAGATCGATGTGAGTTATGCGGTGGAGTCTACGGAAGTTTAATAATACGACTAATTGTGGGGCTAAACGCAAAATGAAATCTCCAACGTGTCCATGCCCTTCGTATGACGTGTCTGCTACGTGGACGCGCCACACGTGCGATGGACTGCTGATGACACTCTTAATTAGTTTAAAGACTCATAAACACATTTTAGAAGTCCGTAAACCTAAATGACACACTCCTACAAATTTATATACCACCACTGCATTTTACTCTGATAGAATCAAATTCCAACCGAGCCATGATGTGTTGTTGATGGCATCCAATTCCCATCGTTTCCACTCAACAACTCGTTTAGCCTGTCCGTTATTTGCAAGCAAAACCAAAACCGGCCAACCAAACAGGACCACCCTTTTCCTCGTGCCAGCAAGTCCTCCTTCCTCCCTTCGGCCGCGCCGCACCGCCCCTCGTCGTCGCCGATCCTGCTCCCCACGGCCACAGCCCCGAATCGAATCTTCTAGAATCTCTCTTCCATCCAAGGTGAAGCGCCGCCCCTCCCGTCCCCACACCCTTCCGCTCCTGGCCGTCTCTCCCAGATCCTCGAGCTCGGAGACGCCAGGCGGGCGGGGGGTACCATGGGGCAGGCCTTTCGCAAGCTCTTCGACGCCTTCTTCGGCAACAAGGAGATGCGGGTACGCCATCTGTATGCCCTTTCTCCTTTTCCTTTTGCATGAGAAGAGATTCGGGTTCATGGATTGCTTGATGAATCCACCCGTTCCGTTCGCAAGGGATGGGGATAGATTTGGTTTCAGTGCTGAAATAGAAGCGGATCATATGTGCCGCCAGCAACCTATTGGGCTACCGATCATTAACACCCATTAATAAGGAAACTAGTGAGTGGCGATGACTTTTTCGAGCCTTAGTTCGCTCTCGTTATCTTAACCTGCGCGCGTCTTATGGTAGCTTTGATTTTTTTTTTTCTGAATTACTAGTTGCCCGAAACAATTCTCACAACACGAGTGCAGAGCTTGCTGTGTTTCCTGCATGTGTGATGTGTAAGGTCTTCCCTTCCAAGCTTCCACCGCTCTAGTATGCTTGCCTACTTGGTCTCCTATTGCGCATTTTCTGAGGTCGATACCAATGTCCTCACAGCCGTATAACTGAATACAACCCTGACTTTCCGCTGTTGACAGGTTGTGATGCTTGGGTTGGATGCAGCTGGTAAAACAACCATACTCTATAAGCTGCACATTGGTGAAGTCCTCTCCACCGTCCCTACAATAGGTACAATTTATCAACTGTATGCTTGTGCGTTACTGTATTTCTTCTCTTTCTCTTTGAACTGTTACTAGCCATTACTTCTCATGTTTCAGGTTTCAACGTTGAGAAGGTTCAATATAAGAATGTAGTCTTCACTGTGTGGGATGTTGGGGGCCAGGAGAAACTGAGGCCCTTGTGGAGGCACTACTTCAACAACACTGATGCTCTGGTCATTTACTCACGTTCTGTTTCTCAGGCTTATTTACATTTTGTTCTCAGGCGTCGGACTGTAGAAACCTCATCGTATTAATCGTGCTCGTCCCCTGTCTGATTTAATATTCACAGATCAGAGTGCAATCTCTATGCCACTCGAAAGCATGTTTGACCAACTTCTTAAGTGGGCATTTAACTTGAAGCGTTACCTGTCATCTTTTATTTCTCTTGATTACTCGTCTCTTTAAAAGTACTAAAAATCCTTATATGAAATATGCTCAATATTTCTGGATCTAGTTCACACAATTCTGATATTCTAATCTTGGACTTTCATCGTGCTACATTTTAAAACTTTGGTTTGGTCACGCTGCATTTAATTGCGCACACACTTCTTTCTTGAAATGTAATGGTTTGCTTGCTGTGCAGATTTACGTGGTAGATTCTCTGGATAGAGAGAGAATCGGAAGAGCCAGAGCTGAGTTTCAGGTTTATATTTTTTTTTATCATCGTGCCTTTTCTGCTGGTAGATTCTTTGTGTTGTCTGTTATAACCTGTTGGAACCTAATATTTCTTTCAGGCTATAATCAATGACCCTTTTATGCTTAACAGTGTACTCTTGGTGTTTGCTAACAAGCAGGACATGGTATGTTCAGGCATCTTATCTCTGGAACATTTTTTTATAGAATAAAAACATCTGTGGATCAGACCTTCCCTGGACCCTGTGCAAGCAGGAGCTACGTGCACCGGCTGCCCTTTTTTTTAATTTAAACATATGTGGTTCGTGTCTTTGTGCACTTATAATTCATCTAGTTATGGTTACGAGTTAGTCTGTTTAGCATGGTTTCCTTTTGTGTTTGTATACAGTTAACGAATATGTTCGAGTAGATGTAGACAGCTTTCAAAATCTTATTTCCAGCTGTAGTTTGCAACATGACCATGTACTCAGTGAGTCTATTTCGTAGCTTCTGTTGTAATTCCGGAACCAATTAGACACGAAATTGTTTACTAATTTTGCTTCCTTGATTAATTAATCTGGCCTGGGCACCGGCTACTATTTAAAGGCCCCTTACAATGAGATATAAACTCATTACATATGACTCCATCTCCTAATTTGACTATTACTCTATTCTAATCTGACTAGGACTAGTATTTTTAACTCTAACTCTAATCAAACTAGGACTTATCTAGGAAACATGATTAAGACTCGACATCACCCCTTAATCTTGTTTTCTAGAACATACTCACACTAATTTAGGATGGAGACACACCTATTCCACCCTACACACAAATTTTGGGATACATTTGGGGTGGGCACATCCACATCTCTAGGATGGTCACATCTTCACCATGCACTACTTTGGGATGGTTGCATCTTCATCCTCGTGATGGGCACATCATCCCGCACACAAATTTAGGTTGAGCACATCTTCAATCCCAGGATGGGCTCATCATCTTGCACACAAATTCGGGTTGGTCACGCCCTCAACCCTAGGATGGGCTCATCGTCATCCAACACTCGACCTCAAAATGGGCGCATCTTTATTTCCATCACACACTCGAGATGGTCACATCTTCATCTCGATCACACCTCTCGTCATGGTCACCCCGTTGCTGTGAACCACCTACCACGCCTTTGGGTACACCTCCCTTGCACGTGACTAACACCAACATAGCCTGGGCCTATCATCACAGTCGTGCTATTATTTCCACGTCGTTCTGCTCAACCAAGCCCAACCCAACCGAAGCAGTCCTCCGTCGATCCTTTGCACGTGATGCAGAACCACCACCGACCTCCATTGTTGCCGGTCCACGTACCTCCTCATGCTGCGCACCGATCAGCCTGCACGACCACTGGATCTTCCTTGACTTCTCCAGCCTGCGTTGACCACCTCAGCGCGCCCACGAGCAGGCCCAGCTACTAGGCACCCAATCCCAGCAGATCCTTTCCTGTTCACGGCCAACATTGGTCTTCTCCTGTTGCCTTGACCGACACTAGAAGGCCCAACACGTGAGTTTCCCGCAGCCTACTAACCTCCAGGCCCAGCTTGCTCGACAGGCCCATCAGATCCACAAACGGCCTGGTTCAGCAGGGCAGGAGTTGGGCTAAGCCCAACAGCCTCCGATCTCCATATCTCTTTCCAGAATGTTCCTTCCATCTGCATCGCGCAACAGACTTGGGAGCGTGCGGCTCTATAGCAGACTCCAACTTGCCTCAGCTCGCACCTCTTCAATCCGGTCGAGCGTCGCTAGGCTGCCACGTCGACCCCGACTTGGATCCACCTCGATTAGTGACGAAGAGCTGCGCCGCTTGGATCCGCCCAGTAGCGCCTTTGCTTCTCGGCAATCTGTGCAGACCAGGATCCGTGAAATCCGCGCCGAAATCGTGGATGTGTAGACGCCGACCTGTCAAGGCTCCGCGTGCAAGTGCAACACCGGTCGTCGACACCCGCGACCTTCTACGGCGAGATCTGCTCCAACCCAGATCTGCTCCAACCCTCCTCGGGAAGGATCCGCCTCTCAGCAAGCCTCCTCGTCATGGTATGCCTAACCTTGGTCTCCTCCAGATTCACTTCCAATCTGCATGGATGGCCACCCTTAGAAGTACGCCCTCCCGAGGTAGGCACGATCTAGAACCCTAGTTCTGATACCAAATGTTGTAATTCCAGGATCAATTAGACATGAAATTATTTACAATTTTGCTTCCTTGATTAATTAATCTGGCCTGGGGCACAGGCTGCTATTTAAAGACCTCTTGCAATGAGTTATAAACTCATTACATAGGATTCCATCTCCTAATTTGACTAGTACTGTATTCTAATCTGATTAGGACTAGGATTCTTAACTCTAATCAAATTAGGACTCTTCTAGAAAACATGATTAAGACTCAAGAGCTTCTGCTATAAGTGTTGTTTCATATTGAGCAGCAGATAGCAATGCATTTGTTTGTTTGTTTAGCACAAGCATAAAGTTACAGATGTTTGGGTTTTGCGTCTTTGCCAACCTGTATGGTTGATAATATTGGTGCTTGTTTCAACTGCACTAACGAAGCTATAATTCATAGTCTCTGTTCTAGAAGTGGTCCATTTCTGACTGAGTTGTTGCTAATGCGGCCGTTAATGCAGAGGGGAGCAATGACTCCGATGGAAGTGTGTGAGGGTCTCGGGCTATATGACCTGACTAACCGCATCTGGCACATCCAGGGCACATGTGCTCTTAAAGGTGATGGCCTGTATGAAGGATTGGACTGGTTAGCGAGTACCCTGGATGAAATGCGAGCTACTGGACGGTTAACCTCAACATCATCATCATCCTGAACAAGTACAGTAATAGGAGGAATACGTCATTTGATCCTTGTGATATATATCGATCATCTTGCCACTGCTTTTATTTTTCGTTTGTGCTCCGTCTATTGTTGTTAGCTATATATCGATCTGCTTTGAACTGGGTGATGCTCGTGGCAAGGCTTGGTCCACGGGTCACGGGGTTGTAACTATTAGTGGGCTAATGATATTTGGTGATGAGCAGTGGTGTAGCCAGGATCTGGTGATTGGGTATTCCCAACGCATGAATTGTTCTGCAACAAAGGAAAAAACTTCGCAACAGCATGAATTAAAAGTTTAAATTGCATGTTGTCATTAGATTGGGGCTTCCTTCTTATTCGTTTGTGAGCCATGGGCTCTCAAGCTGGCCGTTTTCTTAATGTGACATGGACACTTAGACGTTTTCTCACGAAAGCTGGGTATTCTCGTGAATACCTGGGCATTATGGGATTGGGAGCTCCGCCAGGTGTGATGTTTTTGCGTAGAAGAGAAGCTGAAGCTATGGCCGTAAAATACTTGTGCCATAGTTCAAAGTGCATCATCATCATGATCCATTTCATTGTATGGAAGTGATTGTAAATACACTGATTACTTGACGCTCTTGTTTCAAAACTGAAGAAGTGGAATGCAAGGCCCGATGTGTCTTTGTGGTAGAGATGCATGGATGGAGTATTTTGGAATGGTTGTGGTTACTACTGATCTGGATGAATCAGACAGCTCAATAACTATCAAAGTAGTACTCACTCAAGTTTTTAACTGATGTTGTTGTGATAATTTTTTAGGTAAAAATATTGAAAGTATTATTCTAATATCACCAATTGAAAATTGGAGATAATATTTGCTTTCTGGACAGTAGCCCGCTGGTATGTGGTATGGAATAGCTGTAATCAAATATTCAAATCACTGGTCCGGATAATTCCAGGGAGCTATCTAGATTACATACACATGAAATTAGGCTTAAATTTATGTGAAGTTTAGAACTGTTAGATTTCAATACAACGGTTGCAAAGTTAATTCTTAAAATTAACCATTAATCTTTACAATTAACAGAATAATATTTTTTATGATCTATACATTGAGAAAGTTCATATGAGTGATTATTTTACAACTAATATAATTCTTACAATTAACAAATTTATTAATTAATATAACCTCATCCAACCGAAATCATCTGCAGCACTTTAGATTTTTATCTAATCTCAACGCCCCACCCCCCATGCCTGAATCACAGCTGGTTTCTAGCGCATGGGTAGAACTAAAGGTGGCCAAATGGGCCGTGCTAGATGGGCCGATACGAAGTCCGGCAAATTTGGTCCGACCTAAACACGGCCCGACACAGTGAGGACCAGGCTCGGGCCGGCCCGAAGCCTGACTCGGGCCATTGCCTGGGCTCAATCTTCAGCCCATTGAGCCAGCACGACACGACCCGAATAAGTGATGGCCCGGTACATGGCCCGTATATTTAATTCAGCAAATTGCGTAGAATAGGATTTTTGGATTGTTAGAAGAAATTAGGAAATTTAATAATTAATTCTGAAAACAAATGCATGATAGAGTAAGAAAGAAGTACACGGCTGATTCAAAAGTAATACGTGATCGATTCGAAATGAAGACAAGATCAATTCAGAAAGTAAGGCAAGATTCAAAGAGCAAGACATGATCAATTCGGAAAATAAGGCATCATTGATTCGAAAAGTAAGACGCGGTTCAGAAAGTAAGGTACGATCAATTCGAAAAGTAAGGCACGATTAAATCAAAGCACGAACAATTTATATGTACCAATTTGTTGTAGATCTTACTGCAGCGTAGACGTAACCTGTCCGTAATACGCATTGAAGACGACGCTGAACAACACAGCTCGTTTTGTACGGCAAATGAGCCATGGCAAAGAAGCGACCAGTCGCACGGAGCGTCTCAAAAACTCTATTCGCCGTTTCATAATGTAGGATCTCAAGGGCGGGTAGTTCGGGAGACCTACTCTTTTGATCGTCTTTGCACACCGTCTCTCGTGATGGAGTAGACTACAATGATTGTGTAAGAAACGAGAGTGAGATTGTGTTATATGTTTGACCCTCCACTAGTATGATGATATCTATAGAGGGAATAGTCCAATATGAATATGACTTCAATGCGAACACGACTCTAATATGAACACAAGTCTAATGTGAACATGGACTCCAATGTGAACACGAGTCTAGTATGAACACAAGTCAAATGTGAACATATGCCATTTTGAGTCCCCATAGACCAGTAAGGGTCTTTCAGATTTATTAGGAATTTGAAAGCTCCTTATAGGCTCAAATTCTGACATTCATACTTTGTTGGGGTGGGGGGGAATTAGTTTGGGTTAGTTTACGGTAGTTTTCCAAGACCTAAAGTCCCAGTGAACGACAAAACAAAGGATCATTTTGCAAATAAATGATAAATAAGAAAACTTTGTAAATAATGATTCATATAAAACTAAAGGCTTGGCCTCGCTTTAAGTTGATTGCAAACCAGAATCGACACGGACACCAGCTTTGTAGTGACCAGATCCAATCAGCTAATAACTCTACTAGAGTGCATTAAAGACTAGATAAACGAAAGCACAGCTTAGCATATGTTTTGATTCATATATTCGATGCAAAAACAAAAGCAAAGATAATTCAACCAACTGAAAGTTGTCTGGTGTGAATAGCAAACCTAAAAAATCCTATAAATACAAACTAGCAAACTGTCAAATGATGGGGCTGTCCCGTGGTAGGCCGAAAACTCTGGTAAGAGTAAAAAACTTGCACCAATTTAAATCTAGCATTTGTTCTAGCAGAACTACTTGAATCAAAAGATGTTAATAAATGTCAAGAAGTAGTTCTATGGATTAGTTTACACTAGAAACAAGTAAATATGTAGCTCCAAGCAATATATGCAAGAACATGAATATGAACAATATAAACCCTAGAAATTGAGCGAGCATAAGGGGGTGAGTGATTTTAAGCCAAAGTTTAGACCCGCAAAGAGTTCTACGTCTCCGCTCAGAGGTTCACAAAGGATTGGATCTCTTTCAATTATCTTTCTCACTCAAACGAACACAAATAGATCCAGTTTGAGGTTTTCCACTATAAAGTCCCTTCGGTGAGGATAATACAAACTGTCAGAGACAACATCATGTGAGATCTAAGGGCACACCTAGCCATACAGGAGCAAAGGTACAAGAGTAACAAATGCAGAATCAGAGGTTGAAGGTGTCACACGAATGCTCTATAGAGTGGAATAGGTGCTCTCAATCTTTCAATTTCGCTCGTACACTAGCCCTAATTCAAATTTTGCAATCTTTAGCCTTGGACTGAGTGGGAGAGTGGAGTTGAAACTCTTAGGATTCTTGGTTCATGTTTGAAGATGAGGAATGGTTGTTTGGGGTGTGTGAGTATTTATATTCCAACAAAAACTAGCAGTTGTGCATGGATCATAGATAGACTTGAGACTCCGGTCGTGGAATGGACACTCCAACTCTATAAAATTTATCACTGACACTCTGATAGAGAGTCACTTTTTGGGGGTTTTAGTGAGAATTTATGCACTTCCAAAGCAATATTTTGCATCTCTTTTAATAGTACGACATGCCTAAATTCAAAAAACAAATGACACTATCAATTTACATATGAGAAAAGACTTCCAGATTTACTCCAAAAAAATTTAGGGGGGGATTTATTTTTTTTCAATTTTTGGATGTTTTTGCACTGCCCGTATACGTAACAATAATGTCATTTTCTTAAGTGGTTCGTCATTTATTCATCAAAATTTACCAGGGTCACTAGATACACTTTCACCAACCTTAATGTAGAATTGAGAATCAAAAATCACTAGGAGCCCTAGATACACTTTCAATAACCTTAATGGAGAATTGAGAATCTGTATGATATATTTGTATACAGTAATAATAAAATAAATAAAGTTTGATACAATCACCAGCCTACCAAACCATACACTAAAGCAAACTGAACTGGGCAGGATGGGCCTCCAACTAAAAAGTAGAAGGCCCAAAAACTCTTAATGTAAGGAAGCTGCCAGCTGAGGTTCCTTGTTCGATCGGTTGCCTCGCCTGCCTAGCCCTGGCTGCCTCACGCCCTCACCCTCCTCCCACTTTCGTTTCCGTATGGGGAGGGAAGGAAGGTAACGGAGACGGAGGCGGATTCTCCGACGCCTCTCTCCTTCCCGACCGGCGGCTGCTTCACCCTATCTCTCTTCTCGCCGTCGTCTTCACCGATCGACGCGGACTCCGACCGTCCTCAATTGCCCGGTTCGTTCCTGTACCTCGATCCCTTTTCCTCCTCGATTAGCAAAATCCCAATTTACTAACCCTAATCCCTAGAGCAGAACAGATAGATTAATTTGTACGCGCCAAGGTTATTTCTAACAAACCTTTGTTTCCTCCTTCCCCTGGTGACAGGGCTTTCCTCGTCGATTTCACCCGATTCTTTCCATGGCCGGCTCGATCAATTCCACGGGCTCCGGCACCGGCCGGGGAGCTGGAGGGAGAGGCCGCTATACCGGCGACACCATCCCCGGCGGTAGCAGCAGCGGCGGCGGCAGATGGAGAGGGGAGAGGTCAAGGGGGAGGCCGCCCCAGCAGCCCCACTATCGCTACCGCCCTGTAGACACCGTTCACCTCCACCCCCCACCCTCCGCGAGATCTGAACCGCCGGCCGCCTCCACCTCCACCCGTCACGCCCAGATGAGTCGTCCGGCCGCAGCCGCTGATAAGTCTCCCTCCTCCATGACAGTGGCTCCTGCCGGTAGTAACAAGGAGCCCGACGACAAGGGGAGCCGCAGTGCCGCAAACTTCGAGTGCAACGTCTGCTTCGACATGGCCGAGGAACCCGTTGTCACCAGGTGTGGCCACCTCTTCTGCTGGGAGTGCCTCTATCAGTGGCTCCATGTCCACTCTCAAGACCGTGAGTGCCCTGTCTGCAAGGGCCAAGTCGCTGATGATGCTATCATACCCATTTATGGACGTGGTGGCTCTGCGGCCTCCGTGAAGAATGCACCACCAAGGCCCAGCGGGGCAAGAGTTGAGAGCTCCAGGCAGCAGCTCCATCACCAGCGCCAACCGCCTTTGGTTCAAGAGATGGTGTACGTGGATGATGAAGAAGAAGGCCCCTTTGATTTCCCAAGCGTGGTCAACTTTGGTTTCGCAGGGACCTCCCTAGGAGATGCATTTAGGAGTTTCATGTCTCCCAGCTTTCATGATCTGGACATGGCCGACCAATATGATGAGTACCTGTATGAATTCAGCCCTGAAGACTTTGATGAGGACTACGACTACAATTTTATGGGTTTTCCGGTGTTTGCGTCTGCTGGGACTGAGGCTGGCAATCCCAGCTCCTCACAGATACATGCTGATTTGATTGACTATACAGACAGCGTCACCCCAATTCATCATCGAGATTTTGTCCACTCTGGTGCATCACACTCCCATAACCGGGGGCGTCACGGCCGTCGTTATCGTGCAAGAGCATCAACAGATCAGTCAAGCACTGATGCAATGGTGACAGGTGCTTTTTACCGTGATAATAGTGCTAATTCTAACGGTAGTGCGGGTACTTCCCAGCCAAATGGTGGCTGGGTTGAGAGAAGAGGAAGAAGCAACCGTAATTCAAATTCAGCAGGTGGAAGAGGAATGCGGGATGGCAGGAGACAGAGGACGGATTACAGTTGATTGATGCTTGGCCAGGCTTTGATGGCAGCTTTGTTCACATGAACAAACAAACAAACTTGTCAATCCGGCTCTATTCTTTTTCCGATTCATCCTTTTGCAGTCTCTGGCAATGTGCACCTTGTTAGGGCTATTCTGAATTTTCTGTTTACCTTTTCCTTTTCCTGAATGAAGTACCTGAGATTAATGTGTGATAGACCAACTGGAATGCTCATCTTGTTGATGTTAATGCTGTCATCTACTTTCAGACATGCCTCTGCACTGACACTAGTTACAGCAGTCGACCATCTTGTTAAGTTCTTAGTTTTATAGGCAAATGTGGGCGGAGAATCCCGCAGCTAGCGCCCATTCGGTGCTCCGGTAGGTACTCCCGTTAGCTGGCGTACTGGTTTGACTTTTTTCACATGGGTTTAGTCAAGTTATGGCAAGTTATATCGAACTAATAGAATCATGCTATACGCTAAGCCGTATTCGCTTTCTTGGGTTCCGGTGGGAATTATTAAATTGTTTCAGCAATTTTGTCAGGAAACATGAATATTGCACCGGAATAATTCTTTCTTGTAATGCTTGAAAGCAAAAAAAAGAAACAATCGGTTTTGTGCGTAATATCGGTCAAGAGTTTGGAACAAAATATAGAAGTCACAAATTAATTGCAGAAAAAGCATAACCCTAAGGTAACAGATGGTTATCCAAGGTGTTCAATATGGTTGTTTGCTATATACTCCCTCCTGATCTTTTTAATTGACGCTTCTTACAAGAAAATGAACTACAAATGAACTACAATATGATGTCCGGACGTCAAACAAAAAGATAAAGAGGGAGTACTTTCTCTTATATCAAAATATTTATTTGTCGTTAGGACAGTTTTAAATAGTTTATTTTTGTTCTTTTTGTTTATCTGAAACAACATAATTTGATACAGGAGGGAATAGTAGATCTTAAGGTGAAACAAAGCAAATCACAACAATTTCTTTGCACAAAAGAGAAGTAAATCTAATGCTAATGCTGCTACTGCTGTTACAAATCCAGCAGTGGATGCAGAGATCTCTCTGCTTCTTGTAGGTAGGTGGCTATATGCTAGTTGTCGTCTCCGTAGGCGAGGAACCGGTAGCGCTCCTCGTATGGCCCCTCGAAGTGGAGGTCGGCCTCGAACCAGCGCGGGTAGCGCACCAGGTCCCCGGCGACGAAGTGCATGTAGTGGTCGCCGTGGACGGCGCCGACGGGGATGACCTTGACCTCCCCGGAGACGATGTACACCAGCTGGTCCACCTGCCAGTCCCACGGCATCCGGCACCGCCCGCCTGTACGCCAGGACGACCACGTCTCCATCACCCGCAGTGCCTCCATGCGCGCCGCCGCCGTCGCGCCGCGCTCCACCCGCACCTTGTATACCGACTCCAGGGGACGGCCCAGGAGGACGACCGGTGTTGGCGGCTTCGGCGGCGCCGCTGCTGCTGCTCGTAACCCTCCCCTTCCCATCCTGCTGCTGCTGCTGCCAGGAGTGCGAGGAGCGGGGGGAGGAGGCATGCGCGCAGCCATCGGGAGCGCGAGATGGAGTCCGCCAGTGCTGGCGGAGGCGGCGAGGGCGGGCCTCATCTCAGACGCGCCTAGTTTTGTAGGAGGGAACAGGCCGGCCGCCTTATCTGCTTGCTCTGTTTGTCGATGAGTGTAGTAGGCAGAGCGCAAGTATGCAGCCCTCGTTCTGACCGGGGAGTGGACTAGGTATGAGCTATCATACTCGCTCCATCCTTAAGTTATTATCGTCGCTAGAATTGTTATTATAACAAGAAAAATTCAGAAATACTGAGTATCTAATTTCATTCAATATTGATAAAATCTTTTAAATATTGACTATCAATACTTGTTTGATGATATGGATTGACGGCAACCTTTGGATACCGCTTCGCTACTTCTGATGTCGGTTTGGCAGCTTTGGCTGCTCCAGCTTTATAATTACGAAAATCCGTTCTACCTATAGATGTCTAATGGGCCGGGCCGTGTCGGGCCGGGCTTGGGCTAGAAAAGCTTAGGCCCGGCCCGGCACGCTTTTTAAACAGATTGTGCTGGGTCGGCCCGACTGTCATTTGTCTCGGCCTAAGCACGGCTTTCGCCAATTTTCTCTTCACTAGCTTCAAATGCCCTGCTCTCTCTGCTAACATCTCACGAATGGATTTGTCTTCGACTTGAGGTAACATTGGAGCCATCAAAGGATTCGGAGCATATCCATAGAGCACCTGGAATGGAGAGCACCCAAGAGCAGCATGGTGACTGGTATTGTACCAGTACTCAGCCAACGACAGCCATGCCTTCCACCGTGTTGGGGACTCATGAACTGCACACCTCAGATAAGCTTCTAAACATTGATTTACCCTTTCAGATTGCCCGTCTGTTTGAGGATGGTACGCAGTGCTCATTAGCAGTTTAACCTTCATACTAGCAAATATGTGTTTCAATACTGAGCTGGCAAAGATGCGGTCTCTGTCTGAGATCATGGTCCTGGGCAGCCCATGCAGCTTGACCACCTAATCCAGCAGAACTGTAGCCACTTGAGCAGCCGTGTAGGGGTGCTTGAGTGGAATAAAATGTCCATATTTAGATAGTCTGTCCACTACTACCAGTATGGTATTGTATCCCTCAGACTTGGGTAGCCCTTCTACAAAGTCCATAGTAATGTCCTGCCATGGAGCTACTGGGACCTCCAAAGGTTGTAGCAACCCAGCTGGAACTGTTCTTTCCCCCTTAGCCTACTGACAGATTTGACACTGCTTAACCCAATCCTCCACATCTCCCTTTAAGCCCTTCCAGACAAACATCTTCTTAATTCTCTGATAAGTTCCCTGAATCTCAGAGTGTCCTCCCACTGCACTACTGTGACAAGCTGCAATCAACTTAGTTCTCAGGGCAGAGTTCTCCCCCACCCAGATCCTTCCATCCTTCCTGATAATTCCTTATTTGACCTCATACCCCTGCTCATTTGGGATGACAACTAACAACTCAGCCAACAAGTCTTGAGTTGTAGCATCAGTGGCATATGAATTCTTCACTTCTTGGATCCACAAAGGGATCACCTCCTGAACCTCCCCTATCACCAGCCCCTGCTCCATTCTGGATAAAGCATCAGCTACTACATTCTCCTTGCCCTTCTTATAAACAACTTTAAAATCCAAACCCACGAGCTTTGCCATAGCTTTTCTTTGGAGGTCAGATTGCAGGACTTGTTCATCCAGAAAAGTCAGACTCTTATGATCTGTTCTAATTTGGAATGGTGTCCTCTCCAGATACTGTCTCCACTTACTCACAGCCAAAATTAGTGCTAAGAACTCCTTTTCATAAATTGACCAATGTTGATGCTGCCCAGCTATGGCTTTACTCAAGAAGGCAACTAGTCTTTCCTTCTGCATTAAGACTGCTCCCACCCCCTTGTCACAAGCATCAGTCTCCACTACAAACGGTTCATTGAAATCTGGTAAAGCTAACACTGGGGTACTACTCATGGCTCCCTTCAGCTGATTAAATGCCTTCTGGGCCTCATCTGACCAACTGAAGCTCTTATGCTTCAACAGATTAGTCAAAGGCTTGGCAATCACCCCATATCCCTTGACAAACCTTCTGTAGTACCTTGTCAACCCCAGGAAAGCTCTGAGCTGAGTGAAGGTGGTTGGAACTGGCCAATTCAGCATTGCTTGAATCTTCTGTTCTTCAGTCCTGACTCTTGCAGCTGATATGATATGGCCTAGATAAGTTAGCTCTTCCCTAGCAAAATTGCATTTGGACTTCTTCACAAAGAAACTATGCTCTCTCAAGACCTCCAACACCCTCCTGAGATGCTGCACATGCTCCTCCCAAGTAGGGTTGTACACAAGAATGTCATCTATAAACACCAGGACAAACTTCCTCAAGTAGGGACCCAGAATAGAATTCATAGCGCATTGAAACGAGGCTGGCGCATTAGTCAGGCCAAAGGGCATAACCCTGAATTGATAATGCCCACAGTGTGTCTTAAACGCTGTTTTGTACTCCTCTCCCTCCTTCATCCTCAGTTGATGATAACCGGCCGTCAAATCCAGACTGGTAAAGAACTTGGCCCCTGCCAATTCGTCCAAGATCTCCTCCACCATAGGCTTAGGGAACCGGTTCTTGATAGTAAGGTCATTTAATCTTCTGTAATCCACACACAGTCTCCAGCTCCCATCCTTCTTCTTTACCAACAACACCGGGGACGCAAAGGGGCTTACACTGTGCTCAATCAGCCCAGTGTCCAACAGTCCTGCGACTTGCCTCTCAATCTCTGTCTTATGCAAGGGAGAGTAGCGATAGGGTCGAGCATTGACAGGGACTGCCCCAGGGACCAGAGGAATGGCATGATCAAAAGGTCGAGCTGGCGGCAGTGCAGTCGGACTGCTGAAGACATCGTGGAATTCTTGTGAAAGGCCCTCCAAGTCTGTCTCCCTTCCTTTCCCCTCCTGCTCTTCCAACTCCTTTTCCCTCCTTTCCACCAATACCATCGACCACACTTCATTTCCCTTCATCCATTTACCCAACTGTGCCATCGTCACGGTAGCCAGACTTTGGCTCATGACCTCCGTATCTCCCTTCAACTCCATCGCTCTTCCCTCCACCTCGAACTGAATAGTCTTCTGCTTCCAGTCACATCTCATCGGACTATACTGAGATAACCAATCATACCCCAATAGTACATCATATGCCCCTAAAGCCAACACCCTCATATCTCCTTTGAAAGTATGTCCTCCATTCCACCACTCAAAACCCTTCACCACACTATGGCTACTCAATACCTCTCCTGAAGCTACCCTAACCTCCACCACCTCACAAGGCTGCATGGGTAACCCTAACCTCTCTACAAACTGCTCATTAACAAAAGACAAGGAGCTCCCCGAGTCCACCAACATCACACACACCTGGTTCTGCACTAATGCTCTCAGCCTCATACAGTTAGGTCCCAGCGTTCCAGCTATCATATGCACTGAAACCTGACAACATTCAGCCTCCTTCTCATCCTCCCGCTCCAATCTCACCAGTACTTCATCAGTTAGCTCAACCTCCTCTTCTGGTAACACCACTGCATTCGCCTGCGTCAACAACTTCTTAACACATCACCGATCATGTCCAGGTTCATACTTCTCCCCACAACTGTAGCACAGTCCATTCAGACGCCTGTAGTCCCTCAGCTGCCTCTCTTTCCCCAAATCTGAGGTTCCTCCTGTATTCCTCCCTTCCTACCGGTTCCATCCCCCTGGACGATTGGTATTTCTCTCTCGGTTCATTCTCCACCTACTCTTCTCCTGAACATCCCTCTGCACTCGCGCCAGAATGATGGCCCGATTAACAGTCTGTGGAATCTGGGACTTAACTGGTCCCTGCAACTCTAGCTTCAACCCATTCACAAACTGCGTAACGTAGAATACTTCATCGAGCTCTGGATTATGCATCGCAGTGGAGTACCGAGCCTCCTCGAAGCTAGAGATGTATTCCTCTAACCCTGCCACCTGTCTTAAATTGGTGAGATCATGCATAGCCTGCGGATACTCGTACTCCCCAAACTTCTCCTTCACTGCTACTATGAACTCCCTCCAGGAACGAAGCCCCACGGTGTGCTTGTACACTTGCAACCACTTGGCCGCCTTCCCTTCCATATGCATACTTGCGGCCCTCACCCAGATCATCTCGGGCACCTTGAAGATGGCGAAGAAGTCCTCGCACTTGTCCACCCAGATCGTGGGGTTTTCCCCTGAAAATTTTGGGAAGGACAACTTCAGGAATGATCCTTCTCCACCTCTCTGCGCTCCACTCCCTTCTCCTCCATCTCTCCTCCACTGATCCCCCCTGGTAACTCCTTCGATCTGCCGATTCTGACCCACGGACAGCTATGCGATCCTCTCCTCCGCCTCCTCCAATTGCTTCGCCATCCGATCCCGCTCAAAAGCCGCCTGATCTATCATGGAGGTCGTGAGGGTTTGCTGCCCCTGTAACTCCTGCTGCCCCTTGGTCAACTGCTCCAACATGGTGAACACCCGCTCCCACCGATCTCCATCCACCTTTGCCTCTTCGGCCATAGCTTGCAACACGAATCTCGTCTGCACCGACGGTTTCGGAGGTGGCGCCGTGTTGGAATCCTCCCCCTGCGACCACAACAACCCAACCCCACGGCAACGGAAGGCGATGAGAAGAAAGAGGCTCTGATACCAGCTGTTATGTCCCGTGGCCAGCGGTCGTCGAACTCGCCGGCGTGAGAGGAGCAGCGATGGCGGCCCGGAGGCGCGCGCGTGGTAGCGACGATAGATTGGAATCGGTTTAGTGCGAAAATGATATCTGCTTCTCTCTGGAACCTCCGGTCTGTTACAATACTCGGTACCCTGACATGTGGGCCCGGCCACTCACACCAGACCCCACCGGTCAGACTCACTCCCTACTACAGATATTTCCCCACACTACGCACTCACACCGAACCCCCTACTCATTCGCGAGTCTTCGTCTTCCTTCTGCCGCTCCTTCCTCGACGACTCCGTTCCCCCCTTCCGGCTCCGCTCCTCCCTGCATCACATCGCGTCCACCACCCCGGCACTCCTCAGATCAGCCGCCGTAACAGTCTCCATCACCCGCAGTGCCTCCATGCGCGCCGCCGCCGTCGCGCCGCGCTCCACCCGCACCTTGTATACCGACTCCAGGGGACGGCCCAGGAGGACGACCGGTGTTGGCGGCTTCGGCGGCGCCGCTGCTGCTGCTCGTAACCCTCCCCTTCCCATCCTGCTGCTGCTGCTGCCAGGAGTGCGAGGAGCGGGGGGAGGAGGCATGCGCGCAGCCATCGGGAGCGCGAGATGGAGTCCGCCAGTGCTGGCGGAGGCGGCGAGGGCGGGCCTCATCTCAGACGCGCCTAGTTTTGTAGGAGGGAACAGGCCGGCCGCCTTATCTGCTTGCTCTGTTTGTCGATGAGTGTAGTAGGCAGAGCGCAAGTATGCCGCCCTCGTTCTGACCGGGGAGTGGACTAGGTATGAGCTATCATACTCGCTCCATCCTTAAGTTATTATCGTCGCTAGAATTGTTATTATAACAAGAAAAATTCAGAAATACTGAGTATCTAATTTCATTCAATATTGATAAAATCTTTTAAATATTGACTATCAATACTTGTTTGATGATATGGATTGACGGCAACCTTTGGATTCCGCTTCGCTACTTCTGATGTCGGTTTGGCAGCTTTGGCTGCTCCAGCTTTATAATTACGAAAATCCTTCTACCTATAGATGTCTAATGGGCTGGGCCGTGTCGGGCCGGGCTTGGGCTAGAAAAGCTTAGGCCCGGCCCGGCACGCTTTTTAAACAGATTGTGCTGGGTCGGCCCGACTGTCATTTGTCTCGGCCTAAGCACGGCCCGAGGCACGATTTAACGGGCCGTGTCGGGCCTGGCCTATATCAGGCCAAACGTGTCGGGTCGTCACGAAGCACGCCGGCGCGCAACGCGCTAGATCGGCGCAGTGGTGGAGTCGTCGAGGCAGCCAGCGGGCAGATCCTAGGTGTCGAAACGAAAGAATCTGTCGGCGACCGCCGATCGAGGTAAAGACGTGAAGTCGAGACGCGACAAATGCGTGTTGTGGCGAGTCTCCAGGGGCGGGGGTGGAGGCGGCTCAGGCTCAGCGCAGAGGTGGGAGGGGGGCAGGGATCGAACGGAGGCTTGGAGGTGGGCAGGGGATCAAGCAGAGGTGGGTGGGGTACGAGCGGAGGCTCGGACGTGGACGAACGCACGGGGCATCGCCGCGTCGGGCGAAGGCGCTGTGGTGGGCGGGCGAAGGCGCTGAGAGAGAACGAGTGGTAGGCGGCAGCTAGGGTTTGACCCTAGAAGATGGTTGAGTGCGTTTTATATATGAGAGGAGAGGTGAGTCGTGCTAGTGCTGGACCGACCCAGTCGAGTTATGTCAACTTTATTGGATGCACTGGGATAGGAGAAATTCTCTGATGTGCACTTCAAAAGGTGACAAGTGAAGGCGACACTCTGGCTTACATCTCTGAAAATTTTCCGAATAATCGAGGGCAGGCCTCAAGGTCTTTTAACTGTTGCAGAATAGACAAAGTTCGAGGAAACTAATGCTATCATATGAGGATGTATTCTGAGTATTCGTGACAACAAACTCTCTAACAGTCATGAATGGGAAAGAGTTCTAGGATGCACTTAATACTAAGTATAGTGCAATCAATGTAGGTGGTGAAATGTACATCATGGAGAGATTTCATGATTATAAGATGGTTAAAACATGTCCTATAATTGAACAAACTCATAATATACAGTGCATTGTGAGAGAACTTGAACTCTTTAAGTATCCTTTACCTGACAAGTTGTGGCTAGGTGCGTTATTACAAAGTTGCCTACGTCGTGGTAAAATTTGACCACATCTCTCAAATACAATTGAAAATCTGATAGTATCTCTTGATGTTGATGAAACATCTCGATCTAAGGACGCTTTTGAGAAAGGATTGAGGGTCAATCTAGTGCTAATATGGTGCAGAAATCCAACGTAAGTAATAAAGGAAATAACAAGCCTCAATTCAAGTTCAACAAAACTACGAAGAAGAAATCGAACAAAGCTATTGAGGACTTCTATACCTGTGGAGAGCACAAACATTTTCTCCAAAAATTGGCTAATAGGGTGGATATCATGAGGGAGAAAGAATGCAACATCGTCACTTCTAGCAACGTAGACTGGTATGGTAATTTATTACTGTTCTATCTGTATTTTGAACACCATTTTGGTGGTCTAATTCGGTGCTATTGTTTATGTATGTTCTGACATGTCTATATTCACATCTTATGAGTTTATTCGAGATTCTCCCATTCTAATGGGGAATGGGCCATATGCCTATATTCGAGGTGTTGGCACGGTTGATCTGAAGTTCACTTCAGGAAAAATTATCCAACTAAGAAACATGCAACATGCCCCTACTCTGAACAAAAGTCTTGTTAGCAGCACCCTTCTTTGTATAGATGGGTTTAAAGTAGTTTTATATTCTAATAAAATAGTTGTGTCTAAGAATGAAGAATTTATTGGTAAATGTTATGAGTGTAGAGGGTTGTTCAGTTTTTACTTTCAGGGTTCAATAACGAATATGTAAACCATATTTATGACGGTGTTAACAATAATGCGAGTGTCTGACATTCTCTTTATATTATGTTATTTTTAGTGTAATGAATTGACTATCTAGTCTAAAAGTAGTTCCGAATCTCACAAAGCCAAAGGTTCTAGGTGTCACATTTGTGTGCAATCAAAGCAACCTCGAAAATCTCACAAGGCAGTAGAGGAGACAAACTTGGCATCTCTACAACTCATATATTTTGATCTTTGTGAGATGAATGATGTGTTGATAAAAGTTAGAAAGAAATACTTTATGACACCAATCGATGATTCTACTCAATACTGCTATGTTTATTTGTTCTAATCTAAAGATGAAGCTTTAGACTACTTTAAAATATATAAAGTTAAAATTGATAGTCAACTAGAGAGAAAGATGAAACGTCCCAAGTCAGATCGAGGTGGTTAGTATTTTTCCAAATTATTTAATTTATTTTGTGAGAAACATGTTATTATTCATGAGAGGACACCTCCCTATTAACTCCAATCAAACTGGATAGCAGAGAGGAAATTTGTAAGTTGACTGACTTGGTTAATGTTATGTTAGACACTTTCGATTCTCTAAGACGTGATGGGGGAAGCTTTATGTAAAATCCCATTTTGAATAGAACAAGAATTCAAAAATGCGAACTTAAAAAAACTTAAGATGAAATAGAAGTTCAAACTCCAATGGGCTATGTTAGTGAATAGCCGAGATTAAGAGATTTCAAAGGCATGAACTTATAATTCAAACTTATTTAAGCTTTAAATTTAATTTAAAAAAGGTAAAAATTTAAACAAGTAATAGAATAGTATGATTGGGTCAGTGTTCATATCATTTGTTTGGAAGAAAATGGAAAACATATGCCTTGGGTGTAAATTCAAATTCAAAGTTGAATTTCAAACTCAATTTTGTCAACTGACATATTTTATTTCACAGATGAACTCTCCATGATTCAAATATCATATCTGTCCAATTTGACAAGGTTTCGACCTTACTGCCATTTATTTAAATCAATCGATATAAGAGTTTCAAATTTGAATTCGAATCCAAATTCTATTTTCAATTTTGTCATATCGCAAACTAGGTTTCAGATTTGAATTGCCCATAATTGACTTACCCTAACTGCCAAGTTTCATCATTTTAGGTGAATGTTTGAATTATGGTTAAAATTCAATAGAGAATATTTTAGTTGGAGCTAGTGGGGCCCACAAGTCAGTCTCATGCTTGTATGTTCTGTTTTTGCTTCCTTTGTCCTGGCGCCACCGCTGCTCCTCCCGTGGCCACCTCCTGGTTGTTTCGGCACTGAGGAAAACCAGCTCACAACCAGCTTACCAGATATTTCATCCTCCTCCTTATCCCGCTTCCTCCCTTTGCTTACAAACGTGAGCTCTGTTCTGTATTTCCTCCTGCGCAGAAACATCAACCACCATGGACCTTCAATCTTCTGGACAAGGCATCACCACAAGCTGAGTTTTGATTCACTTCTTGTTTGATCTTATTCCTTGCTCCGTGTAGCTCACTGAGCAATTTTCTTGAACAGCCACGCCTCCCCGATGAAGCTTTGGGTGTTTCCCTAGCCGTCGAGCAACCGTTTCTCTGTTCCGCCCCACTTCTTCGTTGCCCTGCAGTTGCACCATGCCAAGGCTCGAACCGAGGATGTCAACGGGTAGCCAAGCCTCTCCTAGCCCTCCCTGAGCTGCCACAACGTTGCTTCTCCCTCTCCCCGCGGTGGCAAGCGGCGTTCCTCTTCTCAGTCTCTGTTTCGGGCCACCATGGCGCGGTGACGTCGCCCAACCAGCTCAGACCATTTCACGCTCGACCAATGCACACCTAAGGTTCACCTTAACCTATTTTTTGTGCTCCCTAATCTGCTCCGACTCCAGTGGCATTGCTATGCCGGATTCCCATATTTTGCAACAACAAGGTTCATTGACCTGTTGATTGAAAACTACAAAATTCATCTTGCATGCTCAATACTTGGCCAATCCCATTACATATTATGTTCTAGACCTAATTACGGATTCCCCAGCAGAATTAATTAGAAAATCTTGGTTGTCTTTGCCTAGAACATCACTATTCCCCACCACGGCCATTACAAAACCTAGGTCACCGGCGATACCTACCATGCCACCGTTTTCCATGTGATTAGACCTCAGATTAGGATTCTACATCGTGCTATGGTGCTGTAGGGTTAAAAATCCAGACCTGTATCAATCAAATCCGTGCTGTTCCACCTGGCCATCAATGTCACAGCCACCATCGCCATCGTCGGGCTGGTCCCCACCGCCGTCGCGCTATGTGAAGCTGCCCTACATATGTTCCAGGGTGCGGCGGTTAATTTTGCTCTTGGAGTCGCCGCCTGAGGTCGCCTTCCAGACTGAAAACGGCCGTACGCCGCCAGGGCGCTGCCGGCCCGAGTCTCTGTCTGGAGGTTGAAGATGAGCCCGACAAGTGGGCCCATGTCGTCATTGACCTTCTCTCCTTGGCTGGATCTGCTCTGGCACTTTGATCATTTGTGACCAGGCGCGTGCAACTCTGTGGCCCCTGTGTTGCCGAGTGCTGAGTGGCTGAGTCAGCCATGGGTCCCATTGGCAGGCATTTAAACTTTTCCCTTTTCCTTTTAAATTTCCAGATTTTGCCCAAGTTTATGAAACAAATTTTGTTGGATTCCCTTTTGACCAGTTCATTGCAGTGGTGCAATTGGATTGGTATGA
This sequence comes from Tuctoria greenei, assembly GCA_036927565.1. Taxonomy (NCBI): domain Eukaryota; kingdom Viridiplantae; phylum Streptophyta; class Magnoliopsida; order Poales; family Poaceae; genus Tuctoria; species Tuctoria greenei. Next base: position 9,600,954 of record JAYESD010000007.1, read on the forward strand.
AAATTCCTGCAATTTTCTCCAAAATTTCTTAACTCGACATTGGGAATTAAATCCAGGAGATCCACTTTATGGAAAAGTACCAATTTTGGCCAGAAAGTCCTACATAAATCTCTTGATATTCAGACAAAATTTCAGCTTCATTGGACTTTATTTGGTCAGTCAAACTGTGTTGATTTTTCATATGTTCATGAAAATTGTAAAAACAACAGAAATTTTTTCAAAATATGGTAGGAACTTGTAAAATTCATATCTCTCTCTAGGTTGCTTAGAAAGATGTTAAACCAATTGTGTTGGACTCTATATGAACCCTTATATCCAGAACACCTTGTTTGGCTTATGTAAAAGTCTCTGTTTGGCCATAAAAATTCAGAGAAGCCTACAACGTGTTAGAATTTTGTAGACCACAATATTCCATTGCATAAGCTTCTGGTTGATCATCCATGAATCTAGAACTCCACTGTAAAAATTACAGTTCCAGTTGTTCTTTTTAACTCAACTAATTGGATGTTCATTGCCTAAGTCCAAAACTATACCTATTTCATTTCATATCCTCGTTTCCTAAGTTCATCTTGTTCTTTCTCTATTGCTATACATGCCAGCAGCAGAACCTTCATATCTAGCTAGTATTAATCCTCCTTGAATTATTAGCAACTTCATTTATTGCTTTACTAAGTTACATTCTAATTTTGATGCATATTCATGATGATAGTGACTGCAACGAAGGTGGGCAAGAAGCACAACCCGAAGATGAGGATTTCTATATTGAATCTGTTGTGACATGACCTCTCGGCGGAGTTTATTAACTGATTCGTCACTAACTTTATTCCAACCGAAAGGCAAGCCACAATTTGCATTTAAGAGCTTTTATAAAATTTTGCTTTCTATCACATTACGTCCTAGAGATGAATTGTGCATTAAGTCTAGATGATTTTTATACTCCACTTGCATAACTAGAACACCCATGGAGTATTTGGGTAGCTGTTAAGTCTTCATGTAGCTGATGCTATGCTAAATGTTGTATAGAAATCCGGTAGAAGTCGAGTAGTTGGAATCTACTCGCGAGATAGGTTTGACCTCACACGGGATTGGTTTATGGTAGAGAATGACTTATGGAAATGAATATGAGACAACGCAGCAGGGTAGGATGTGTAGTCCTGCCTGTGTCGATTGAGGACCGATCCGTGTGTGGCCCTATTAGGCAAGTTTGAGCTGTACCGGATGCATACTTGAATGTGGCCTAGAGGGGGGTGAATAGGCCTTTTTGTATTTTGTTGGAACCTGCAACACTTAATAATCAGATCAAGTCTCGAGATATAGGACTAGTCCGGTCAAGTGCGGACTAGTTCGATGTGTACCGACGAGGTTAATCAAATTTGATCGATTAACTTGATCATAGGATGTAAGTAGCAGAATTATACTTGTAATTTAAGTGTTGCACAACTATGAACTAGGTTGTATCACAATTTAAAAATTGACTCTATGTTTCAACTTAAAGTGAGCACGATTGATCGAAACCCTAGATATATATGAAATGTAAGAACAATGGGCGCAAAGAAAGAACACAATGATTTTATCCCGTGGTTCGGTTCCCACAGAGACAACCTACATCCACGTTGAGGAGTCCACAAAAGGACCGGGTCTTCTCCAACCCTACCCTCGTCAGATTGCCACGAAGGCCAATCCTCTTCACTTATCACAAAGGATAAATAACCAAATTCAAGGGGACTTCTCACACGTTGAGGGCTTCCCAAGATTACAACAAGAACACCACCAAGAACACACTCATAAAATCACAATGAAAATTATAGGAGTGTGTTAGGGAATCAAACCAAGAGTTCAATGAGTGATGAATTGTGTCTCTCCAATGATCCAAAGTGTATCCTCAAGGGATTGATCTTTGTTGTGTTTGATTTCGTGGAGACATGTGTTTTTGAGGTTCTTGGGAGGTGTGACGGCGCAGGGGGTCGAGAGTTGTGAAAGATGGGCCGTGTACACCTATTTATATGGGGTTCCCAAAAGTAACCGTTAGGGTTCATAAATATCGGACTAGTCTGTGGTGGACACCGGACTAGTCCGGTGTGCTGTGTGTAGCAAACCCTAGGTGTCCCGAAATATCGGACTAGTCCGGCTAGAAGCGGACTTGTCCGATTTCGGTTCTGGAAATCTTCGGACTAGTCCGATAATCATCGGACTTGTCTAGATAAGTGAAACCCTAAGTGAATTGGGTACAAGTATACACTTGGAGGACTTGTCCGATTTAGGTCAGAGGGTTTTTCGGACTAGTCCGTGCTAATATCAGACTTGTCCGATTGTGCAACTTGTGAAGTGTTTGGAGGACTAGTCCGCACTGGGGAGGACTAGTCTGATTCTAGTCAGAGGGATATCGGACTAGTCCGTGGTGATACCGAACTTGTTCGATCTTGTGCAGAGAGATATCGGACTAGTCCGGGGTCAGTCGGACTAGTCCGGTCCTGTATGAATTTGTGCAATGTGTGTGATTATTTGTGAATGAGCTCTTGGGGTGTGTTTCCTTAACACACTCCACACACAATGATCTACTACACTTGTTCCTTGAGTTATCTTCCACATTGCTCCTCATTCTCCTTTATCTTTGGCTCTTTGCTCATTTTCCTCATTAAAACCTGTGCTCATCTCAACAAAGTAGTTAGGATCTCATTTGCCTGCCATAAATCATCCAAAACCCACAAGGGATTCCTAGATGCACTTTCAATCTCCCCCTTTTTGGTGATTGATGACAACCAATTGAGATTTCACAAAATGTGATAAAAGTTGAGATTTTCATAAAGTGTGCACATATGAGTTTAAAGCACATTAAGCAATGAAAACATGATCCATATGTGCACTCTTTATGGTGGGATGCAGAGCTAAGTGTATATAAGCAATAATCATGATGAGAATGACATAGTTGACACCAACACATCAACAACAAGCATATATGTCATTCTTGGAGCAAAAACACAGATTTCATCAATTACTTCATAAGTAGTTCAAAACATTGCATCACAGGACCATAAGTATCATAAGAGCATATTAAAAGTTTTACAACTCACAAAATAGACAAAAGACACAAAAAGAAGCTCTCCTCGCATCCTACAGCTAAAACCTAAGACTCCCCCTTAATATTTCCCCTTTGGCATCAAGACACCAAAAAGAAGGAGAGGAGGGACCTAAAGTCTTCAAGCCTCGCTGTCAGTCCTCTCGTCGTATTCATCTTCATCTTCTGGCTAATGAGGAGGAGAAGGAGGAGGAATATAGCCACTCGAGTCCCCAATGCCAAAATAGGCACGCTCGGAGGGAGTTAAGGGCCCGAGATCGGTGTAATCAGAGTCGGAGTCATAAAAAATTATTGGAGATCCAATGGGTTCGATCTCCAGCTTTTGACAAATCTGCTTCATATTCTTCTTGAAATATCTCATGTCTTCCTTTCTTCTTTTGTTGAGCTTGTGAGCCTTCACCTCGGCCTTTTTGTAGGAGGCAAAAATAGCAGCCAGGTACTTGAAGATGCCACTTGGGGATCCCTTTTGAGGAGGGGACCTAGTGGCGGGAGCAGCCCTAGCACCGGCACTGGCTCTCGCTGGAGCCTCAGGGCTGGAGGCCAGAGATGGAGCAACTTGAACACTTGGCTTTTGAGGCATCTGGGGCCTCAAGGGAAGGTGCTCCACATCCTTGACAAACTCTATGCCTATAACCTTCTCAATCATGAAAATCAGATAAGGAGCATAGCCACATGACCTGTTCGATGTGCAGGAGATGTTCACCATGTCGTTCCAAATATAGTCAAAGACATCAAATCTTCTGTCTTTGCTAATGACCTTCATCAAGGTCCTGAGATATCCCTGCACACTTCCTGCATCCCCATCCTTGAGGGCAATTGTCTTCCTTAGAACCCTTTTCAACACCACAAAGAATGGCTTCATGTTCTTGGTAGAAGGGGGTTGAACTTGGAGTTGGGTTCATAAAGAAACTTCATTATGTCTTTCTCGATGAAACCAATGTTCTGGATGATCACATTATCATTGCTCAAGGTGTCAAGATGCAGCATCCTTGCAAATTCTTCATATGCGATGGTGTACTTGGATCCATGAGTCATCCAAGTCACCCTTTCTTCCTCATCACTTGCAAAATGGCAAGTGGCATAAAACTGGGCGATGGCTTCATCATTCCAATTGTTCCTGAAGGAGAAGAGGTCCCTCAATCCATGCCTTTCGACTGCCTCCACCACTTCAATAAACGGTGAGCAGCCCTTCTCAAAATGCGCCCAATCGATCCATTGGCTGCGCACCACGGGTGTCTTCATCGGGAGATATATAGACTTGTAGAAGTCTGCATGGAAGTTGCTCCAAAACTTCCCATCTGTAGCTTGCTTCGGACGGCTGTAATAATCAACATTTCTGAATTTGGCTGCCGTGTCACTGCCTTTCCCGTTGAATCTCTCCTCTGCGGGATCCCTGGCCCCTTCCCTTGGAGCTGACAGCTGTAGGGGGCCAATCGGGCTCGTTGCAATTCCCTTGCCCTTGCCCTTGGCTTGGCGAGGGCCACCCCCAGTAGAAGCCTTGGATGTTGGCTTCTTTGCGAGCACCTTCCTTCGAGCCTGGGGAGGTGAAGGTGCCAGCTCGGAGGGGCGCTCTTGGCGCTTCTTGCCAAGGCTCGTCAAGGACCGAAGCACGACTTCGTGGTCCATCTCGGCCTAGAAGTCGAAAACTTCGTCGTGAGAGTTCGACATGCCCTGAGAATGGATTGCACAAGGTATTGATGAGATTAGTTGACAAGGAATTGCATTGAGGGATTAATAAGTTAGGGTTGAGTTCAGAGAAATTGGACTAGTCTGTTGTTCAGGCACAGACTAGTCCAGGTGACCGGACTTGTCCGTGCATGGACCGGACTAGTCCGGTATTCATCCTCAAGAACCTTAACTATGAGACAAATGGAGTTGCTCAATGCAAAACTAGCCTAACAGCAATGTAATACATCAAGGACACTTGTATTAGATGACAGAAGCTAGGTTATTCGATCAACAATGAAGAAAATGGAGATTTATAGGGTTTGGGGGAAAATTTACCGAAAAATCGCTTGAATCTCGGAGAAGAGTTGGTTGAAGGGCGGACAAGTCTGTGGTCTTCAACCCGTAAGCGAAGGAGGTTGATTTCCACCCAAACTTGGAGATTTTTGATGGAGAAATCGTCAAATCGCCTTGGGGAGCTCGAGCGTGGAGAGAGAAAGCTTGAGGCAAGTGTCACTACCAGGATTCTGGTTTATTGCGACGAAAAAAATCGTTGCAATAGGTCGAAATTCGTCGCGATAGGTTGTTGTCACAACGAAATAGAACATCGCAATAGTTTTTCCGACTCGTGGCGATAACAGCCGTGGCAATAGGTTATTGCGACGACTTGACATTCGTGGCAAATAGTATGGTATTGCGACGACTCCACGTTCATTGCAAATAGTATGGTATTGCAACGATTTAACCTATTGCGACGATTTAACGTATTGTGGCGAAAATATCGGTGTTGCAATGATGTCACATTCATGGCAAAAAGTATGGTATTGCAACGACTCCACGTTTGTGGTAAATAGTATGGTATTGCAACAGCTTAACGTATTGCGACGATTTAACGTATTGCAACGAAAATAATAGTGTTGCAACGATGCCACTTTCGTGGCAAAAAGTATGGTATTGCAACGACTCCACGTTCGTGGCAAATAGTATGGTATTATACCTGTTTAACGTATTGCGAAGATTTAATGTATTGCAATGAAAATAACGGTGTTGCAACGATGCCACGTTCGTGGCAAAAAGTATGGTATTGCAACGACTACACGTTCGTGGCAAATAGTATGGTATTGCAATGATTTAACGTATTGCGACGATTTAACGTATTGCAACGAAAATAACGGTGTTGCAACGATGCCACATTCGTGGCAAAAAGTATGGTATTGCAACGACTCCACGTTCATGGCAAATAGTATGGTATTGCAACGGTTTAACGTTTTGGATAACATTGGCACCAAGCGTAATAGGCCAGGACGTCATGAAGCTGCAGCTACAAATGAACCTTCTGTTGATAATTCTAACATATTTACAGAAATTGATAATTCTAAAAAAAGGGTATAAATGGGACCAATTTACTATGGTGGAACTACATAACATCAGGCATTATCTTATTACTAACGTTGAAGAGGATGCTCCTTGGATCAAGTAATAACGTATAACTCAGATGTTGTATACTATATATATGGCTTATTGTAGATGGCTAACTTAATTTTGTACCCTTTTCAGTGAGCATATTGAAGAACTGAAAAAGATTCATTCTCGTGATGTTGATAAACGCCATAGAGATGAGTTTGTTGATTGGTTTCAGAAACGAGTAAGTACATGCAAGTTTGCACTTTGATGAAATATTGAACAAATATGTGTTATGAAATTGGTTTGTCGTCGATAACCCCTGTTATACTAATGTGTACATATTACGACATTACATAAAGAAGGCAAAGCAACCGATTATCTGTATGCATTATCTAGAGGACCTGATCGTCGCACACATTTTTTTAGTCGGTTATTCATCAATGGCTTCTTCTTTCGAACTGCAGATGTGGAAAAAGATTTACGGACCCAAAACAGTGGTATTGTTGTTCGGGGCACTGATCATGATTGGTTTGGAGTAGTCAAGAAAATCATTGCTGTTGATTTTGAAAAAAAATCAAGATGTTCTGTTATTTCAGTGTGAATGGTTTGATCGGCCTTTTGGAAGCAGTCAGAACCAAAGCAGATGCTACAAAAAGGATCAATACGGAATGATAGATGTTAACACTACTCTATTTTGATTCCAGTATGAGCCTTACATTCTAGCCACCCAAGCAGAACAAGTTTTTTATATTCCAAGTGTGAAGCATCCTAAATGGGCTACAGTTGTTAAAATGAAGCCACATAAGTTTTTTGCCATGCCCCCTGGATACAGCGAAAATAATGTGACTGAGACGATGGAGGCTGAGACATTTCATGATGATCTGCTTACCGATGATATCAATAATGAGGATACGACCGCATGGGCTAGGAATGACATTGAGGGAGCCAACGGCGATGCTTCCACTCTTATAATGACAACGTCAGGTGATCGGTTTGAGGTAGATGGAGTTGCATCAGAAAATGAAGACGACGACGACAATGATGATACATATACCAATGATGGTCATGTAGATCCATTGTGGGGGGACGACAACGAAGATGATGATTTTTAGTATAATTAAGTACGTGACATGTAGCTCCACAATGAATTCATCCGTCCAAACCAGACATTTATTTTTTAGTTATTTATATTTGCTACCCAAAAGGTACCCGATACCCGATATTTCAGTCTTTTCAGTTCCAGTCTCAGTTTTATCGGTTTCGGTTTTTCGGCCTCGGTTTATTTGACCACCCCTAATTTACGTAGTAGTAACATATATATGGGATATATATATTTCTCCTGCATGTTTTTTTTTTGCAAAACTATTTAGTGATATATCCTATGTGCATATTACATATGTAAAACTAATGTAAAGTATAAAACTTTTTCAAAGGGAAGTCTTAGGTTTCGTCAAATCTATCTTTCAGATTTACACAATTTTGATCTGTTTTAACAATACAAGAATTGTACTTTTAGATTCACCATGAAAATATTTCCATAATATACAATCTAGTACTACATGTTATTGAAGTTAATAAATTCCATATAAATCATTTTTCAAAGGTAATTAGTTCCACCAAAACAGAAATAGAGTTGAGTTGGGGCGGAGGAAGTATTATACGTTGCTATTTGCCGCATAAAAGGTTTCGTCCTTCGTTCAAGCCGTAGCCATTTGTACAGGCGGCTGATGCGACCGGGCGCATCGAGCTTACCTGCGCGCCAGTCACCGAGGCACCTTAGACGCGTGCAGTGCATGCGTTGAAATCACCTGCGGTACTGCAGGTGCAGTAACAGTCACTGACATGTGGGTCCGTCTATCCGGGGGACCCACATGTCAGTGATTGTTACTGCACCTGCAGTACTGCAGAGGTTATGCATCCTGCATGCGCATCTTTGAATTCAATTGGAACCGCTCCGCATCCCATCACCGCTTTACCATGAACCACTGCGGATGGTCTTAAAGGCAGGCCCGACTCTGGGCCTAGGCGGAAATAAATTTTCTACGACCCAGCCGCACAACATCGCCTGCCACGCCCCCGCCGCCGTGCCCCCGGCTCCGCTGCCGGCCCGCCGCCCCTGCGCCCCCACCACTGGCCCGCCACTCGAGAACGGATCTAGGGGAAGGCTCATCACCCATAGCGGTCGTGTAGCTTCCTTCCCCTCGATCCGTTGGCGATGAGCCTTCTCCTCATCCGTTCTCGAGTTCGCGGCGGCCACGGCGCCGCTTCTACCCTGCTTCTGGACTGAGGACGCTGATGATAAGCAACATACTTTTAAATCTGCTTGCTGCTAGCCGTTGTTGATGCGTTAATAACTGATGTTTTACATCGTTGAGTATATTGCGGATCATCAGCGTCGTTAGTCCAGCACTGAGTCGTCAGGAGGCAAAAAGTAATGAACATCATTGATCATCACTGCACCGAGGAGAACGCGGAAATTGCAGTTTGCCGCGTCAAGTCGGTTTTACGATTTTATTCACGTTTCATTTGACTTCAAGTACCACGCCTATGCTTTGAAATATATGATTATACTAATCAAGCTCCGATCTTTTACTGATTGATACTTAACCTCGTTTGTTGCATTTGCCAAGGTCCGAGGCCAACAAGGGCTACTGCTTTGTCAATGTCACATTGCCAGACGCGGTGTTCTGGCTGTGGACGAAGCACCTGCATGGCTTCCGTTGGAAGGTGAACGACTCGCAGAAGATGTGCGAGGTCGACTAAGCCAACATCCAGGTACGTCGCCGTCCGCTGCCACCGTTTTCCATCACACCGCGGCTGCATGGTGTTCACCTGCCGCTGCTCGTCATCCTTTCGTAGGGTCGGGATGCGTTGGTGGCCCATTTCTCCAAGTCATGCTTCGGCTGCGAAACTGAGGAGTTCCTGCCAGTGTGGTTCAGCTCACCGTGGAAGGTGAATGACTCGCGGAAGATGTGCGAGGTCGACTACGCCAACATCCAGGTACGTCAACGTCTGCTGCCACCGTTTTCCATTGCGCCGCCGCTGCCACGTGTTCACCTGCCACTGCTCGTCATCCTTTCACAGGGTCGGGATGCGTTGGTGGATGCAGCCAGATGGTTGCTCTTGCAGGTGTATGGTAATTACGTGAGTGTTTGGTCGGGTCATGTGGTTAGTCCACTATGCACCCTAAACCTGGTGTTGAGGCCATGTATTTGTCATTTGTGCGTACACTCTAGTGACATGTGACAAAGTGCTCAATCATCAATTGCGTTTGGTTTGACGTCAAAGTTCGATTGGAGATATATCATCCATTTTTTATGTCTTGGATCATCCAAATTAACGTTTGGTTGGATGGACTGGACGATCCAATTTTTCGTTGGTAGGTTGGATGAAACTTGATTGAGATTATTGAATCATCAAAGTTGATAATTTCATAATATTATTCGTGTGCATGATGATCGATCGTGCACGCTGAGCGCCGAGTTATTTGGATCGCTGAGCAAAGTTCGGACGTGGAGTTCATGTGTGCCCGTGCGCCCTGCAAGATTCGGTGCGCTCGCGTACGTGGCAATCATCAGGGCAGGGTGGTACAGTCGCGAGAACCGTGCAGTGCGCCCTTGGCTGTAAGATTTGGAGCATGAACGTACGTGGCAACCATCTGGGGATGCAACTTCGGTGCTCCCGTTTGTGCTTCCATGCGTACTACGCGCTTATGTGTCATCATCTAATTGGTTGAAGTTAAATCAGACATTATGTTAGGTAAATGAAAGGGGTCCTGACGCCACGAAAAAGTGAATCGTGGCCACACATCCTAATTGCTACGATTGGGGTCTGTGGCCATTGATACTAACACCACGAAGCAGAGTATCGTGACAACACATCCTAATGCAACGATTGTGTTCCGTGGCGATAGATCCTATAATGCCACGAACCAGTAATTCATGGCAACAGATCCTAATGCAACGATTGTGGTCCCGTGGTGATAGATCCTAACGCCACAAACCAGTGAATCGTGGCAAGACATCCTAATGCAATGATTGTGTTTTGTTGCATTAGTATCCTAACGCCACGAAAAAGTGAATCGTGGCCACACATCCTAATTGCTACGATTGGGGTCCGTGGCCATTGATACTAATGCCACGAACCAGAGTATCGTGGCAACACATACTAATGCAACGATTCTATTTCGTTGCATTACGGTCCAAATGCAACTGTTTGCTGATTCGTGGCAACAGATCCTAATGCAACGACTGTGTTTCGTGGCAATAAAGCTGTAACGCCACGAACCAGTAATTCGTGGCAACAGATCCTAATGCAACGATTGTGTTCCATGGCAATAAAGCTATAACTCCACAAACCAAAGTATCGTGGCAACAGATCCTAATGCAACGATTCGGTTTCGTTGCATTATGGTCCAAATGCAACTGTTTGCTGATTCGTGGCAACAGATCCTAATGCAACGACTGTGTTCTGTGGCAATAAAGCTGTAACGCCACGAACCAGTAATTTGTGGCAACAGATCCTAATGCAACGATTGTGTTCCGTGGCAATAAAGCTGTAACGCCACAAACCAGAGTATCGTGGCAACACATCCTAATGCAACGATTCTGTTTCGTTGCATTACGGTCCAAATGCAACTGTTTGCTGATTCGTGGCAGCAGATCCTAATGCAACGACTGTGTTCCGTGGCAATAAAGCTGTAACGCCACGAACTAGTAATTCGTGGCAACAGATCCTAATGCAACGATTGTGTTCCGTGGCAATAAAGCTGTAACGCCACGAACCAGTAATTCGTGGAAACAAATCCTAATGCAATGATTGTGGTCCGTGGTGATAGATCCTGTAACGCCACGAACCAGTAATTCATGGCAACAGATCCTAATGCAACAATTGTGGTCTGTTGCGTTAGCATCCTGACGCCACAAACTAGTGATTCGTGGCAACATATCCTAATGCAACAATTGTGTTTCGTTGCATTAGCATCCTGATGCCACGGAAAAGTGAATCGTGGCCACACATCCTAATTGCTACGATTGGGGTCCGTGGCCATTGATGCTAACACCACGAACCAGAGTATCGTGGCAACACATCCTAATGCAACGATTCTGTTTCATTGCATTACGGTCCAAATGCAACTGTTTGCTGATTCGTGGCAACATATCCTAATGCAACGACTGTGTTCTGTGGCAATAAAGTTGTAATGCCACGAACCAGTAATTCGTGGCAACAGATCCTAATGCAACGATTGTGTTCCGTGGCAATTAAGCTGTAAGGCCACAAACTAGTAATTCGTGGCAACAGATCCTAATGCAAAGATTGTGGTGCGTGGCGATAGATCCTGTAACACCACAAACCAGTAATTCGTGGCAACATATCCTAATGCAATGATTGTGGTCTGTGGCGATAGATCCTGTAACACCACGAACCAGTAATTCGTGGCAACAGATCCTAATGCAACAACTGTATTCCGTGGCATTAGCATCCTGACGCCACGAACTAGTGATTCGTGGCAACAAATCCTAATGCAACGATTGTGGTCCGTTGCATTAGCATCCTGACGCCACGAACTAGTGATTCGTGGCAACAGATCCTAATGCAACGATTGTGTTCCGTGGCGATAGATCTAATGCCATGAACTAGTGAATCGTGGCAAAAAGCCAAGCTTACTGCAATGATTTAGTATTCGTTGCAGTACAATCGTTGCAACAGGTCGGAATCCTTGTAGTGTGTGGGGTGAGGAAGATTAGGGTTTGGCGGCAGCTAGGGCTATGGACACGAAAAATTGGACAAGTCTGATCTTTTCCAGAGACTATATCGGACTAGTCCGTGGTCTGCCGGACTAGTCCGGCCTAACCGGCGCTCTGCGGACTAGTCTGCACATGCGGACTAGTCCGGGTAACCACGGACTAGTCCGTGATCACCAGACAAGAAATTCTTAGTCCTTTTGTATATATTCGAAGGTACTTACTTAGAAAATAGGGAATCAAATCAAATCATATAATCTTGATGAATATGATCAGTAAGCATACAACAATCAAACAATGATCATAATTCACCAAGATCTAATAATTGACATAGTTTTTCGGAAAAGTTGAGAGAGATGATTTTCACAACACATATCAATGAATTTTGAAGAAGCATTCAGGTATACAAGATTCCAGGCCACACTCCGAGCATCAAGGATATTTAGTTCATTTCTGAGTTTGCAAAAGCGTCTTTCATCAAGTGGCTTGGTAAAAATATCGGCTAATTGCTTTTCGGTATTGACATATGAAATGGCTATATCTTCCTTCATTGAATGGTCTCTCAAAAAGTGAGGCTGAATGTCTATGTGTTTGGTCCTAGAGTGCTCAACGGTATTATGGGCAATTTTGATGGCACTCTCATTATCACAAAGAAGTGGAATACGGTTCATATTGTAACCGTAATCCCTTAGAGTTTGTCGCATCCAAAGGAGTTGTGCACAACAACTTCTGGCTGCAACATACTCTGCTTCGGCCGTGGATAAGGCAATGGAGTTTTGTTTCTTGGAGGACCAAGAAACAAGAGATCTTCCTAGGAATTGGCATGTACCGGAGGTACTTTTTCTATATACCTTGCCTCTGGCATAATCTGCATCGAAATAACCAATGCGATTAAATTTGGAACCTTTGGGGTACCAAAGGCCTAGGTTGGGTGTATGAACTAAATACCGCAAGATTCTCTTGACAGCAGTCAAATGGAACTCTTTTGGGTTGGCTTGAAACCTTGCACACAAGCATACACTCAACATAATATCTGGCCTAGATGCACATAAGTAGAGTAAAGATCCAATCATGGAGCAATATACCTTTTGATCGACATTTGGTCCATCTTCATTGAGATCCAAGTATCCATTCGTTGCCATGGGAGTCTTTATGGGCTTCGCCTTGTCCATTCCAAACTTCTTGAATATGTCTTGAGTGTACTTAGTTTGGCTTATGAACGTCCCTTCCTTTTGTTGCCTCACTTGGAATCCCAAGAAGTACTTTAGCTCTCCCATCATAGACATCTCAAACCTATCTGTCATAATTTTACAAAATTCCTCACAAAAAGATTTGTTAGTTGAACCAAAGATTATATCATCAACATAGATTTGACAAACAAAGAGATCATTGTCAAAGTTCTTAGTAAACAATGTATAATCTACTTTACCAATCTTAAAGCCATTTTCAATTAAGAAATCTCTAAGACACTCATACCAAGCTCTAGGAGCTTGTTTGAGGCTGTAGAGAGCCTTACACAATTTAAATACGTGGTCGGGGAACTCTTCATCTTCAAACCCGGGGGGTTGCTCCACATACACCTCCTCCTTGATTGGTCCGTTGAGGAAGGCGCTTTTCACATCCATTTGATAGAGCTTGAAATCATGGTGAGTAGCATATGCAAGTAATATTCTAATGGACTCAAGTCTAGCTATGGGAGCAAAGGTTTCATAGAAATCCAAACATTCGACTTGTGAATACCCTTTGGCCACAAGTCGTGCCTTGTTCCTTGTCATCACCCTGTGTTCGTCTTGTTTGTTGCGGAAGACCCATTTGGTACCGACGACGTTGGATTTGGGTCTTTCGACTAGTTCCCACACCTTGTTTCTTTTGAAATTGTTGATTTCTTCTTGCATGGCCACTACCCAATCCGGATCCTTCAATGCATCCTCAACCCTGCGTGGTTCCAAAAAGGACACAAACGAGTAATGCTCACAAAAATTAGCTATGCGAGATCTAGTAGTTACTCCCTTTTGGATTTCACCGATGATGTTGTTGATTGGGTGATCTCTTTGGACGCATTGGTGTACTCCTGGGTGTGGTAGTTGCTGTCTTGAATCTTCAGGATCATCTTCTTCTCCCCCTAAATGGTTGCCCTCATTGACTTGTTGATCATCTTCACTTTATTGAGGTTGATCTTGTATGGAAGCTCCCCCTTGATCATTGTTCTTCTCTTGTGGTTCATTTTCCTCATGCATATATAGAGGTGGCTCTTGTGGTCAAATTTCACCTAACGCCATTCTTCTCAATGCTTGACAAGGAGCTTCTTCTCTATCTAGCACACATGGATCAACTTGCTCCTTTTGGGAGCCATTAGTTTCATCAAACACTACATCACGTGCTACTTCAACAAGTCCGGAGGTCTTGTTGAAGACACGATAGGCGTAAGTGTTTGAATCATAGCCAAGCAAGAAACCTTCATCGGACTTTGAAGCGAACTTTGACGTCCTAGGTTTCGTGTTTAAAATATAGCATGTGGAACCGAAAACTCGAAAATATGAAATATTAGGCTTGTTACCGGTGAGTAGCTCATAGGATGTCTTCTTGAGTAGTCAATGAAGATAAAGTCGATTTATGGCATGGCAAGTGGTGTTGACCGCTTCCGCCCAAAATCGATCTGAGGTCTTGTACTCATCGAGCATTGTTCTTTCCATCTCTACGAGAGTTCGGTTCTTCCTTTCGGCAACTCCGTTTTGTTGAGGGGAGTAAGGTGCTGAAAACTCATGCTTTATGCCTTCTTCGTCTAGGTACTCCTCAACTTGCGTGTTCTTGAACTCCGTGATATTGTCGCTTCGAATGTTCTTGATTGTCAATGAAAATTCATTTTGAGCTCGCTTGAAGAACTTCTTGAGTGTTCCTTGAGTTTCTGACTTATCATGTAAAAAGAAAACCCAAGTGAAGCGAGAAAAGTCATCAACAACTGCTAAACCATATTTGTTACCCCTGATGCTTATGTAAGCAATTGGACCAAATAAGTCCATGTGAAGTAGCTCGAGCGGTCTTGTTTTGGGCATGACGTTCTTAGCGGGATGAGGTGCTCCAACTTGCTTCCCGGCTTGGCACGCGCTACAAGGCCTGTCTTTCTCAAAAACATCCTTTAAACCTCAGATGTGATCTCCCTTGAGGAGTTTTTGAAGATTCCTCATACCAACATGCGCTAGCCGTCTATGCCACAGCCAACCCATGTTGGTCTTTGCAATCAAGCATGTGTCAAGTTCGACTTTATCTTTGTTGAAGTCAACAAGATAAAGCTTTCCCTTTAACATACCCTTGAAGGCAATGGAACCATCACTCCTCCTAGAGACGGTCACACCCTCGTTAGTGAACAAGCAATTATAACCTTTGTCACATAATTGAGATATGGACAACAGGTTATAATCTAAGGAATCAACATGTAATACATGAGAAAGAGTGTGTTTAGATGATATTGCAATTTTACTGGTACCGAGCACCTTTCCTTGACTATTGTCTCTAAAATAGATGCCCTCGTTTGGATCCTCATTTTCTTCATACTCAACGAACATCCTTCTTTCACCGGTCATATGGTTGGTGCAGCCACTGTCTAGCACCCATTTGGATCCACCGGAGCAATAGGCCTGCAAAAACAAATTATGCCTTGGTTTTAGGTACCCAAGCTTGCTTTTGTCCTTTTAGGTTAGTCACAAGGGATTCGGGCACCCACACATGAGACTTGGTGTTCCCATGGTGTGGCCCAACATAATGAGCATAAACTTTGCCAACATTACTTCTCATTAGGACATAAGATGCATTGAAAGTTCTAAATAGCAACTGTTGTTGTGTATATACAGGACTAGTCTGGGAGATTGGACTTGTCCGAAGGACTGGACTTGTCCAAATCCCGACCGGACTAGTCCAGTGATCATGCGTGTTGGAAGCATTAACTTTGGATTTTCCAGTTTGAGAGAGTCTTCCCTTTACAAAGATAATGCTTTCCTTGTTATTCTTATGACTTCTAGCACTTTACTTTCCACCATAGTAATACCCAATGCCATATTTAACATTAGGAGGTCTTGTGGACAAGTATGCACTACGTGCATATTTGACCTTCTCCTTGTCAAATATGCCACTTTGGGCAGGATGCTTATCCTTGGTAGAGGTTGACTTGTCTTTCAAACTGGTGTCAGCTTTACCACATGAACAAGTAATGATAGTTTCAGTTTTAAGTGGTTGAGAAGGTGAGCTTGAAGAGGATGAAGGGTCACCTTGCTTGAGTGACTCAACTTGCACTTGAAGGATCTTGTTAACCTTGATTAGGTTAGCAAGTTCGTCCTTGATTGTAGCATTTGAATCGCTTAGCTCCAAGCAAGCTTTCTTGCTTGAAGCTAACTTAATCTCTAGTGACTTGCTCCTTTTCAAGTTCTAGAAGTTTGTCAAGTTCAACATATTCCTCCTTTTGGGAGATAATCATGTCTTCTTGATGATGTATCAACTTCTCCTTCTCAACAAGTTGATCAAGTAAAAAATTCATTTTGTGGCTGTTTTCTTATCTAATCCAATGAGCATATCTTCATTATCACTATTAATTTCACTATCACTAGAATAGGAATGCAAGGAAGAGGATTTTGTTGTTACCTTGCATTTACCTTCCTTTGCCATGAGGCAAGTGCCGTTCCCTTTTCGTGCACCAAGAGTGGGGAAGAGAGTGGACTTCATGGATGTCTTCTCGATGGCTATGCTAGCCATCTCCTCTTCTTCTTCGGATGAGGACTCATCATTTGAGTCCCACTCTTTCCCTAGATGTGCTTGTTCAGTTTGCTTCTTCTTCTTGAAGAACTTCTTGGGTTGAGGCTTTGCTTCTTTGGTCTTCTTCTTGTTCTCTTCATATGGGCAATCAACTATAAAGTGGCTATACTCACCACAGTTATAGCATGCCCGCCTCAACTTTGTTTTTGATCTTTCCTTGTACTTCCCTTCACTTGATTTAGCACCTTGTCTTTTCTTCATCATTCTTTTTAATTTCTTCATGAATAGTATCATGTCATCTTCATCCAAGTCGTTGCTCTCATTGTCACTGTCTTCTTCTAGTTGAGCTTATTGCGCTTCTTTGGATAAGGGCTTGAGGGTGGACTTCAAAGAAGCCCCTTTCTTCTTTGCCGAGGTGAGATCGGCAATCTCCTTAACGTGCTTGGCCTGCTTTTCCATCATCTCAAAGTTGATGATTTTTCCAAGTAGCTCATCTGGAGTCATCTTCTTGTACCAGGGGCTTTCTCGTATCATCGAGCATAAAGTGACATTGCGAGGCATGAAGGCTCTAAGAATGAGCTTCACCACCTCGTGGTCGTTCCATTTCTTGCTCCCGTATGCTCGCACTTTGTTGATGAGCGTCTTTAATTAGTTGTACATGTCTTGTGGCGACTTGTCTTCTTCGATGGCGAACCTTCCTAGCTCGCCTTCAATCATCTCGATCTTCGCTTCTCGCACATGACGATCGCCTTCATGTGCAGTTTGCAATGTATCCCATATCTCCTTCGCAATCTCGAGTCCATCCACCTTTGTAAACTCATCCTGACTGAGCGATGAAGTAATGACTGCAGCAGCTTGGGCATTTCGATGGATTGCTTGCTCTTGGCTAGGTGTGAGCTCCTCATCATCGTCCGTGATATCTATTCCTGTGCATACTATGTGCCATAAACTTGGATTGAGAGAAATCAGATGCATTTTCATGTTTTGCCTTCACATTGAGTAGTCATTGCCGTCGAAGTGTGGGGCTTTTCCAAGTGGAATAGATATATAATAATTGTTGTTAGTATTTAGGCGATCATAGTTAAAAGGATATCGGGAGTAGTTGGTGTGACTACTCCCCTTCTTCTTCTTCTCGTCTTCAATCTTTACTTTTCCTTTGGAAAGAGTTTTCTTCCTTAGGAGCGCCTTTAGTTCCAGCGTCTCCTCATCGTCATCCTCGAAGTCTTGAATGGCTTCGAGGAGCTTCTCCAATTTCTGGTTCTTGTCTTCTTCAACCTTCTCTTGGTTGATGCTCTTGTGTACGTCTTTCATGTCCGACATGATCTCTTCGAGCGGCTAGTCTCCTTTTGAAGAACCTCGCTCTAATACCAATTGAATGTGGCCTAGAGGGGGGGGTGAGTAGGCCTTTTTGAATTTTGTCGGAACCTGCAACACTTAACAACCAGATCAAATCTCGAGATATCGGACTAGTCCGGTCAAGTGTGGACTAGTCCGGTGTGTACCGAATAGGTTAATCAAATTTGATCGATTAACTTGATCCTAGGATGTAAGCAACAGAATTATACTTGTAATTTAAGTGTTGCACAACTATGAACTAGGTTGTATCACAATTTAATCTTAAACTCAATGTTTCAACTTAAAGTGAGCACGATTGATCGAAACCCTAGATATATATGAAATGTAAGAACAATGGGCACAAAGAAAGAACACAATGATTTTATCCCGTGGTTCGGTTCCCACAGAGGCAACCTACATCCACGTTGAGGAGTCCACAAAAGGATCAGGTCTTCTCCAACCCTACCCTCGTCGGATTGCCACGAAGGCCAATCCTCTTCACTTATCACAAAGGGTAAATAACCAAATTCAAGGGGCCTTCTCACACGTTGAGGGCTCCCCAAGATTACAACAAGAACACCACCAAGAACACACTTGTAAGATCACAATGAAAACCACAGGAGTGTGTTAGGGAATCAAACCAAGAGCTCAATGAGTGATGAATCGTGTCTCTCCAATGATCCAAAGTTTATCCTCAAGGGATTGATCTTTGTTGTGTTTGATTTCGTGGAGAGATGTGTTTTTGAGGCTCTTGGGAGGTGTGACGGCGCAGGGGGTCGAGAGTTGTGAAACATGGGCCATGTACACCTATTTATATGGGGTTCCCACAAGTAATCGTTAGGGTTCAGAAAGATCGGACACCGGACTCGTCCGGTGTACTTTGTGTAGCAAAGCCTAGGTGTCCCAAAATATCGCACTAGTCCGGCTAGAAGCGGACTTGTCCGATTTTGGTTCTGGAAATCTTCGGACTAGTCCGATAATCGTCGGACTTGTCCGGATAAGTGAAACCCTAAGTGAATTGGGGACAAGTCCACACTTGGAGGACTTTTCCGATTTAGGTCAGAGGGTTTTTTGGACTAGTCCGTGCTAATATCGAACTTGTCCGATTTTTTGCAACTTGTGAAGTGTTTGGAGGACTAGTACGCACTGGGGAGGACTAGTCTGATTCTAGTTAGAGAGATATCGGACTAGTCCATGGTGATACCGAACTTGTCCGATCTTGTGCAGAGAGATATCAGACTAGTCCAGGGTCAGTCGGACTAGTCCGGTCCTGTAGTGCAATGTGTGTGATTATTTGTGATTGAGCTCTTGGGGTGTGTTTCCTTAACACACTCCACACACAATGATCTACTACACTTGTTCCTTGAGTTCCATCCACTTTGCTCCGCATTCTCCTTTCTTTTTGGCTCTTTGCTCATTTCCTCATTAAAACCTGTGCTCATCTCAACAAAGTAGTTAGAATCTCATTTGCTTGTCATAAATCATCCAAAACCCACAAGGGATTCCTAGATGCACTTTCAATACTGGTATATGGGACCCAGGAAACTGATGTCACTCATAGACCTTGGTGTGGAAACTTCTCTGCTGTCTTTGAATGGAGTTGAGAAGGCATAAAGGTGTAAATCTTCTAGCGGGCAACTTCAACATGTCCGTGTAGGGGACCTTTTGCTCGGGATGGAGAGTTGATTCTATATTAGGGCCTCCTGTGAAAAGTGGCTGCATATGGCGTAGAGTGAAGTGCACCGATGTGGCTTCCTTACTGGCGTATGTGTTGTGCATTCCGGGTTGTTATTGATTGCAATCACCATCGCTCACAGTTATGAACTGAGCATACTTGTTCACTGAGTCGTGTCGTAGTAAATTGAGAGTAATTGAATCATATGAATTATATATGCTCTATGCTTAATCACTGTTTTACTACTTGTATGCTCTAGTTATATTGCTAACTAAATTTACCTCTTATGAAACATTAAGTTGCTGCTAAAATCTGAAAATAAATGACATACATTAGGCGAGTTTCTTTTATGCAAATTCAGCTGCCTATGTAATAGAGTTTCCAACAGGTAGAGTTGCATGTTTAGGTGATACGGTTAAGTCTTGCTGAGCATTATGCTCATAGTTTGTGGATTAATATGTTTTGCAGGTAACATCGCATATGACGGGTTCTGTAGTGCGGTATCACCCCTCTCAGGTTGTATTGCCGAACGGAAACCCCACGAGCTGCTGCTTTGCTTCGTGTTGCTAGTGTGAGGTATTCTGGGCTGAATACTCTCACTTGTGCAATAGCTAGGTTCGAGTGAGTTTATTATGTATCTTCCACTGCTTATGTACTCCTTATCTACATTATTTTGTAGACTCACATATCTTATGAAATAAAACTTTGGTATGTTTCACATATTCTTTTCGTGTGTGTTGTTGGGTGCCGCATCGCACGACACCACCCATTGCAATTCCTGGAATGTTGGGACACCGATCCTCACAGCCTGGTATCAGAACCGCGTCAGGATTAGCATGTGTGAAAAGAGCTTATTTTTGAAAACTTCTAAGTAGTCGAGTGAGAATTAGAGACTATGCCCACATAAGGTCTATTATAGTATTAGTTACTTAAGGTGGCAAGCTCACATATATGTTATTATATTATATATATAACGACGCACCGATGTCAGGTAAGAGGTAAGGTACGCCACCGCAAGCGGATTAATTGCGGTAAGCTCACCATGCGAGAGGAAGTATGTGATTATCCCCTGTGGCTTGACACTGGAGTTAATATGAGTCTCTGAACCTCTTCATGGTTTTGGGAACATACGAAACGCTGCTCCCCGGCGTGCTTCAGGCAAAAGCAAGGATACCCCATCGTGTGGTCAAAACATGAAGTATGCAACTCTTGAACATTCAATGTTCAAAGGGCCATACGCAACGCTGATCCCTAGCACAAGAGATAAATTACGTGGCCACCTATCGTGCGGTTGAAAAGCACGCAATGTTTTTTTTTAAGAAACACACGAAAGCGCCTCCTACTGGTGCAGCATTATGCAAAGACGTGGAACCCAATCGGGTGGTAGAAAACGCGGTAATGTACCTCGAGACATGGCTTAGCTCAGGGCGGCCCGTATGGAATGATACGGGACATATGTCTTACTTTTATATATATTATTGTGACTGCCTGAAATGATCGCCCGTGCGGGCTGTGCCGTACGGCACCATAATGATTGTTTTGAAATTGAGTGTCTTATGTAAGTACACTAACCGCGATATCGTATTTCTCTTAGAAAACGTTTGTGAGTGACCGTTTATAGTGCCACCGACTTAGATGTATATGCCGGTATAATCCGGTTAGAATTTTCACTTTCATGAGGCACGTAATACCGACATGTATCCCATCAATGCATTATGAATATCACTGTAAGATGAACTCAACAAGGTGTAATAATACATGTATTAGCTATTAATCTCTGATTTTGAACTAAGTTTCAAAGTTGGAGTAGGTTCAAACTCAAGTGATTCAAAAGGCAGAGTCTCTGTTTTCTTTCAGGAATTTGACCTGACTTTGAAAATCCATAACTCGCAGAAGAAAAGTCTAATGAAGGTTTCTTTTACATGGATGGAAATATTAGGAAGTCTTCTGCAACTTCTCTGTTGAACTCCAGAGCAGAATCCCCTTCTAACCCATTTAAAAATTTAAAAGTTCCAAAGTCTGCCAAACCGGACAGAAACTGGAACCCCTCTCTGTACCTGTTACTATTTTTATTATATCTATTAGTAAAAAAATCGAATGGCTTCATGTGATAAATTTATGGAACACTTGTTATGTGTATTACCATGTTGTAATTTAATTTTTTGTAAAATTTTGATATTATCAGTTTGTAAATTTGTGGCCAAATCCACAATATACAAAGGAGGTGCTGTCAAAATTTCCTTGGAAATATGGGAACTTTGTCCAACTTTAAAAATCTATATCTCCTTAACCAGAAATGTTATGAAGAGAAATATATACTTTTTGGAAATATTTGGAAGTCTTCTATAACATTTATATTCACTCCAACACCAGAATCCTTATCTAAATTTGTTAAAAGTCCAGAACTCCACGAACTGTACAGAAAACCCAAATCTGGGAACTGTTTCTGTAATTTTTTGTAATTTGCCCATAACCTTCAAAATACAAATCATTTACATTTATAAGAAGATTAGGAGTTATAATACAACTTTTTAGTTTTGAGTTTTGTCTAATTTAGATGAGAAATGTATGAAACAATTGAATCAAAGTGGGTACCTACAAATGGGATGCTGTTGCGAGTCTCCAGAAAGTTTATCAACTGTGGAAATTCAGATATCCTAAACTAGAACTGATATGGTGGAACACCAATACTTTTTGGAAATGTATTGAAGTTAAATTCAACTTTTCATTAATCTTTAGGGTTGAGTCTACTGTTAGATAGCTCAAAAACTTGGTTAATTGAGAACTGGTCAATATGAACAGTGGGGTAGTCAGTAGAACCAGTTTTGAAATTTGCCCTTCATTCAAGTATGGTTTCATCTTCCTCTGTTGCACATTAACTTCTCATGAAGATTAATTGGAGTGAGTTCTCAACCTCCTAGTTTAAAACATAAGGGGGAAGGAGTGCAACCGAGTTGATCTTGAAGTTCACTCAACTGATATTGTACAACGGGTTATGTTAACACCAAGCGACGAAATGGAATTGCCTCTTCAAGTCATCAAAGTCCGAATACACCTCCATAGTATGTTTCCAACAAATTCTTGCCAACACTATTATCAAGGATTCATGAACTTGGTCAAGTCTAAAAGGTGGCATTCCTTGTTAGCACCACTTTCTGACCAAGTTATCCGCAACTTACCAAGTTGAGATATTCCTTAATCTTGTTGAATTGTCTTA
The DNA here is from genome assembly GCA_036927565.1 of Tuctoria greenei. NCBI lineage: Eukaryota > Viridiplantae > Streptophyta > Magnoliopsida > Poales > Poaceae > Tuctoria > Tuctoria greenei. The sequence continues at coordinate 9,623,813 of JAYESD010000007.1, forward strand.
CTCATTCTTGCTCACAACCTAAAATATGATGCATCATGCATATTGCAAGTATTGAGAAATACACAGCCGATCATGTGCAACACCTTGTATGCGCCATACATGTGCATCATTGTGCACCATACATATGCACCATTTACACCATACCATATGCATGTGCATTGCACCATATTACATGTGATGCATCATGAAACATCATTACTAATGAAATATGATGCATGATTAATACTAAAAACCTGAGCAAGATTGTGTACCTTATTCAAACTATTAAGTGATGTCTAATGAACTTGATCTTCTCACAACCCTTGTATGTCATCATCCTATGCTTCAATCTTTCCATTGAGTAATACCAGGAAACCGATTACTCAATGTCCTTTGTAATTAAGAAAAAGCTTGAACTTTCATCCTTGTCTTGTTTAGGCTCAAGTACCTTGATTATTGAAACTGTATCGTCCTTCATAATGAGATCATTATTAACTATTTGATATTGTGAAAATCTTGATTCTCCTTATTTGTGAGGATTTTATTGGATTGTTAACCTTGCGAAGCTCCTTGAACTTGATTCAAATTCTTGATTTGATATATGGTGACTTTGACATGACAAAAACCTTTGCAGTTACCATATGTTGGGTGTCTTTGCACTTTGAAGACATAAGAGGAACTATATATTAAATTCTCTTATGACACTACAAGGAGTTCAATTCTTTCTTCTTATGTTGGGATACTGATTCCTTGTGAGTTCAGTGATCCATTACAATTCTCGCAAAACACCTTGATTCTTGTCTGGAGAAATACTACATGAACTTTATAAGGATTAGTGTGAAACAAGGCAAGGAAAACAAGAACAGTTGTATGGTTAGTTCAAGGGTATCAAGATGATCAGAAGAAGTGGAGAGCAAATGTTGATCATTCAAGTCAATATTAGGACAATAAAGTATCTCTTTTCAATGTTAGTGAAAGCATTGCAAGACACTAATAGAAGTTCGATCAACCATCAAGTTTATCAAGATAGAGACATGAATCCATATAAAATCAAATACAAGTTCGAGCACCCCGTCACACTCAAGTAACGACATTCTCAAAGACACTACATGGAGACAAGAAGATTATTATCCATCCCGCCAGTAAAGTTGTTAGCATATCTGCTTAGCAATCGCTACCTATTCAATTTTGTCTACCTTCCTTAGAATCCCGGGACAAGATTCCTTTAAGAGGGAAGGGATGCAAACACCCACTTTTGAATGGAACACGAATTAAAAATGCAAACTTAAAAAAACTTAAGATGAAATAGAAGTTCTAGCTCCAATGGGCTATGTTAGTGAATAGCCGAGGTTAAGAGATTTCAAAGGCATGAGCTTATAATTCAGACTTATTTAAGCTTTAAGTTTAATTTAAAAAAGGTAATAATTTAAACAAGTAATAGAATAATATGATTGGGTAAGTGTTCATATCATTTGTTTGGAATAAAATGGAAAACATATGCCTTGGGTGTAAATTCAAATTCAAAGTTGAATTTGAAACTCAATTTTGTCAACTGACAGATTTCATTTCAGAACTGAACTCTCCATGATTCAAATATCATATCTGTCCAATTTGACAAGGTTTTTACCTTGCTGCCATTTATTTAAATCAATCGATATAAGAGTTTCAAATTTGAATTCGAATCCAAATTCTATTTTCAATTTTGTCAAATCTCAAACTAGGTTTCAGATTTGAATTGCCCATAATTGACTTACCCTAGCTGCCAAGTTTCATTATATTAGATGAATGTTTGAATTATGGTTAAAATTTGACAGAGAAGATTTTAGTTGGAGCTAGTTGTCACGCCCGGTCATCGTAAAGATGAAAGACGCTAATCACATATACGCCAGGATCAGTTGAATCGTACATGCGTCGACGAAAGTGAAATATCATACATTGCCACGTTCGAATACATAAAATAGTCTTACAGTATGACCCGAAGGTCTACAAATACACACCACAACTATTTACATCAACAACAAGGTTCACAAAATCCAAACTACAGCAGAAGACTAATAGATGAGGGTAGCTCCATCTCCACAGGCAACCGTTGCGCGTGAGGTCGCCAGCCTAAACCAAATCCTCCGGGTTGACGTAGAAGTCCTCCGGTGCCGCTTCTTCTTCTTCATATTCTAATGGAAAATTAAACGCTTGATTACATAGAGTACTCAGCAAGTGCGGGAAGAGATGACATGAATGGCTAAAGCAAAGGGAAGGCCAATTATGGCTTAGCACTATGCTTAAAACCTAACCTTAGCTTTCAATTACCAATATCATAATTCAAGAAGTAATCAACTCATAAGTAGTGATAATGAACGTAATTGAATCATAATTAACCACCATTTACCAACCATAGACTAATTATGAACTGGCCCCAAGCCGCTCTTGTCCGTGAGCACGGCTGTCATGACAGTTTTACCAAATCTCTACAGAGAGTGTACCCTATCCCCACAAGCAGTGATTCCATCCTCTGTTGCCAGGTGGACTTGAGTAAACCTCCATGTAGCCCGTGGTGATCAACCACATTTCACACTTCCGTAGGTGTGTGGCCCGAAGATCACTACATGGTCTTTACAAAGGTACTCCCGACTAGTGCTAGCCCTCTAAGGTTTCCACCACTGGGGATTCTCGGAGTAACCCTCCGCCCCAGAGCCCCCTCTTGAGCCTTGCGGATCCCAGAGCAGATCACCCGCATCATTCCCCGCACCATCCAACCACTAGCATCTCATCGGGAGAAACCTAATTAATTGACCATGCTGCCCCATCTCAGTCTCGTGGGTTGGATAATTCCTCTCATGTTTCCGAAGCTGTCTTGAAGCATAGGCTACCACATGTCCTCCTTGCATTAAGACACATCCTAAACCATGACCAGATGCATCACAATAAACCACAAACTCCTTCTGCATATCAGGCATTACCAATACCGGTGCACTAGTTAACCTCTTCTTCAATTCGGCGAAGCTTACTTCACATTCGGGGGTCCACTTGAAAGCAACTCCTTTCTCAAGCAACTTGGTTAGTGGTCGAGAGATCTTTGAAAATCCCTCGATGAATCGACGATAGTAACCAGCCATACCTAAGAATCTTCGTATATCATGTACACTCTCAGGCGTTTCCCATTTAAGGACATCGACCACTTTTCCTGGGTCCACCGCTATTCCTCCTTCGGATATGACATGACCCAAAAATGACACCTCCTTTAGCCAAAACTCACACTTGCTAAGTTTGGCATACAGTTGATGTTGGCGAAGCTTTTGTAGAGCCATCCTGAGGTGCTCCTCATGCTCTTCTTCAGTCTTGGAGTAGATAAGTATGTCATCGATGAATACCACTACAAACTTGTCCAAGTACTCCATGAATACCTTGTTCATAAGATACATAAAATATGCTGGAGCATCGGTCAATCCAAACGACATAACTGTATACTCATATAATCCATATCGAGAGACAAATGCCGTCTTGGGAATATCTGACGGTCTAATCTTCAGTTGGTGGTAGCCCGAACGAAGATCAATCTTGGAAAACACACATGCTCCTCTCAACTGATCAAACAAATCTTCAATCCTTGGTAGTGGATATTTATTCTTGATTGTTACCTCATTTAAGGCACGGTAATCCACACACAACCTTTGAGTTCCATCCTTCTTAGGTACAAATATAACTGGTGCTCCCCAAGGCGATGAGCTAGGACGAATATATCCTTTTGCCAATAACTCCTCAATATGATCCTTTAGTTCAGCTAGTTGTTTAGCATCCATTCTATATGGCCTCTTATATATTGGGGCCGTTCGAGGTACTAATTCAATGACAAATTCAATCTCTCGATCAGGGGGCATACCTGGTAAGTCATCTGGGAATACATCCGGAAATTCCTTCACAACCCTGATATCTTCGGTACTCTCAATATGGTTGAGTTGTACTACTGCCTCTTGTGTCTGATCTGGCTTGAACTCCACTGTAGTGCCATCCGGGTGTGTTAAGCAGACTGTTCTAGTTGCACAATGAATTACTCCTTGATTCTTCGTCAACCAGTCCATTCCCAGAATGATATCTAATCCTTGTGAGTCCAACACTATTAGGTTGGCCCAAAAGACTACCCCCCTTATGTTTATACTCACTTTTCGGCATAGATGCCTTGCCACCATTTCTCCTCCAGGAGAGTATATCAATAATGGCCCATTCAAGAATGTAACTACCATGTCATGCTTCTTTATGAAATCCTTGGATATAAATGAATGTGTAGCACCCGAATCAAACAATATGGTGGCGGGGTGGGAGTTAACAGAAAACATACCGATCACCACATCAGGCGCTTCCTGTGCTTGCTCTAGAGTCACATGGTTGACACGACCAGATGGGTTTTGTTGCTTCTTTGGACAACTGCTGGCGTAGTGTCCCCATTCTCCGCACTTGTAACATTGTACTCCCGCGGCATTATTCGGGCCCTTGTTGCCTCCTGACTGGTTTCTTGGGGGTTGGCCATTTGGACGGTTGGTTGAAGCTGAAGGGCGGGGTGGCTGCATCTGCTGACGTGGGGGTTGCATTGGCTGGTGTGGTGGCTGCTGCTGCTGCTGGCGCATTTGCTGGTTGTAGGGAGTGGGTGGCCTGTAGTTGGAGTTTGGAAACCTCTGTCCCGAGTAGTTCATGGGACGAGTCATTTGGTTTGCAGACGGAGGGTTAAGACGGGGGCGCACATTGCTGCTAGAGGCATGTGCCATAGTCAACTTCCTTTTTCTTTCCTCATCATCCAGTTCCTTTTTAGTCCTCTCCACTTCAAAAGATTTGTCAACCAGCTTCTGAAAGTCGCCGTAGTCGCTGGAAGACATGGCAAACTTCAACTCCTTGTCCAATCCATTCTTGAAGCGGAATTGTTTCTTGGAGTCAGTATCCACATCGTTTGGAGCATAGCGGGACAACTGGGTGAATGCATTCAAATAGGCCCTCACAGTCATACGGCCCTGCTTTAACATCAGGAATTCTTCACGTCTTGCTTGTATTTCTCCCTCAGGCACTAAGTGATTGCGGAAGTTGGTCCTGAATTCTTCCCAAGTAATGCTTTCTGGATCCCGGTGGGCTTCAGTAAAGGCAGTCCACCAGTCGGCTGCCGGTCCTTGGAGTTGATGGGAGGCTAGTAGTACTTTCTCCCTTCCTTCACAGTGGATGAGTCTCAACTTGCTTTCAACGGTTCGGAGCCAATCATCGGCATCCATGGGTTCAGTGACTGTGGCAAAAGTGGGTGTATGAGTGTTCAGGAAGTCCCTTAGGAAGGACCTAGGTGGAAAAGGTGGTGGTGGCGGAAGGTTGTAATTTGGTGGTGGTGGGGGTGGGGCTTGTTGCAGGTTGGTGACAATCTGAGTAAGGTTGTTAAGCAGCTGGGTTTGGATGGCCATCATCTGCTGCATTTGCTGCGCGGATGGGGCCCCTCGGGCACCCCTACCATTCCATCCTGGGACACCTCCAAGTCCTTCATCTTGGGGCACAGCGCCCCTTCCACGACCTCTACCTCTACCTCTTCCAGACATCTGTGTAGGGAATAATTGGAATTTTAGAACAATAGATAAGATATAGAAGGGTACGCTATGGCAAACGGTCCCAACTACATGCATCAAGGGAGACACATATATATAAAGCAAGCAAATTCATTAACCAACTAGTGCGGATGTGGACAAGATGCTAATGCATTCCACAACTCGCACGACACACTAACAAGTCTAAACACAAATGACATGGATGTGGACAGGATGCCGAAGCATTCCACAACTCATGTCGCACACAACCACACACACATAACATAAAGCAAACTACTAGCATAACATCATAAATAACACAACTCAAGACTAAAGAGGGCGTAGCTACACGCTCCTACACACTAAGGATAACTGTCCTGAGTCGTCCAGCGGGGAAACAAGTCCACTCCTACTCATCGGAGTCCTCCTCAATCTCCATCTCCGGGTCTTCTTCTTCCGAGTCCTCTCTTGATTCCTGGGGGGAGTTCATACGACGATCTTGAGAGTTCGGGTCCCAAGGCTCAACGTCCGAAGCGTACTAAGGAGAGTTAGGATCAGCTCCAGTGATCCTTGCGTAGCGTCGGCGAAGTCGCTCGTAGCGGTCAACCAGGTCCCTGCTGTCCTGTAGCTCCTGCTGACAACGCTGGAGTCGCGAAGACAACTCCACCACGTCGTCCACCAGCCTCTCGCACTGAGGGTGGGTCAAAGGCCCCTCGACGTCACGTCCAGTGTAGGCGGCTGTGCCACTAGGGTGCTGAGGGGTGTACGCGTGCTTCGTGCACCCAAGAAGGAACCTGTGGGCATGACTCCAGTAGGTAGTCGCCTCCCACGTGGCGTCCTCCTCAGCCGCACGCTGGGAGCTCCTCCAAGCCGGAGAGAAGTGAGAGTGCAGCAACTCTGAGTCGTAGTAGACGGCCAGCTGAGAACTCCACTCCAATCCACCAGTATAGGGTGCAAAGACCCTAGTGGTGTGGTAGACTAGACGAACACGGTACTCATGGTACCCCGCAGCTCGAAGAAGAGAGCGAAGACGGACACGCATCCTCGAAGCAGCACTCCCAGTGGAGAACAGCATCGTCTCCCTCCTGGGGGTGTGAGGTGCGGAGCGACTGGCTAGGGCGTGGCGTGGAACACGACCCCCAGTCGACTTGCGAGCCGTCTGCTTGGTTCGCGCCATCTACAAACATTTGAAAAGAAGAGAGTGAGATCAATAATCAATAAATTAAATTAGAATAAATCAAAAAGTGCAGCAAGATAAGAAACACAAGGTTTGAGATGGGAAGCACAAAGTTTTGGAAATACTATTTTATAAGAAAATAGTATAGTCCTTAATTTTCGACCATTTCTAACTAGGCTTGCGTCCTACGGGCAACACGGCTCTGATACCACTTTGTCACGCCCGGTCATCGTAAAGATGAAAGACGCTAATCACATATACGCCAGGATCAGTTGAATCGTACATGCGTCGACGAAAGTGAAATATCATACATTGCCACGTTCGAATACATAAAATAGTCTTACAGTATGACCCGAAGGTCTACAAATACACACCACAACTATTTACATCAACAACAAGGTTCACAAAATCCAAACTACAGCAGAAGACTAATAGATGAGGGTAGCTCCATCTCCACAGGCAGCCGTTGCGCGTGAGGTCGCCAGCCTAAACCAAATCCTCCGGGTTGACGTAGAAGTCCTCCGGTGCCGCTTCTTCTTCTTCATATTCTAATGGAAAATTAAACGCTTGAGTACATAGAGTACTCAGCAAGTGCGGGAAGAGATGACATGAATGGCTAAAGCAAAGGGAAGGCCAATTATGGCTTAGCACTATGCTTAAAACCTAACCTTAGCTTTCAATTACCAATATCATAATTCAAGAAGTAATCAACTCATAAGTAGTGATAATGAACGTAATTGAATCATAATTAACCACCATTTCCCAACCATAGACTAATTATGAACTGGCCCCAAGCCGCTCTTGTCTGTGAGCACGGCTGTCATGACAGTTTTACCAAATCTCTGCAGAGAGTGTACCCTTTCCCCACAAGCAGTGATTCCATCCCCTGTTGCCAGGTGGACTTGAGTAAACCTCCATGTAGCCCGTGGTGATCAACCACATTTCACACTTCCGTAGGTGTGTGGCCCAGAGATCACTACATGGTCTTTACGAAGGTACTCCCGACTAGTGCTAGCCCTCTAAGGTTTCCACCTCTGGGGATTCTTGGAGTAACCCTCCGCCCCAGAGCCCCCTCTTGAGCCTTGCGGATCCCAGAGCAGATCACCCGCATCATTCCCCGCACCATCCAACCACTAGCATCTCATTGGGAGAAACCTAATTAATTGACCATGCTGCCCCATCTCAGTCTCGTGGTGGTACTATAAAGCTTAGTGGCTTCCTCCATAAACCGGTCCTTAGAATCCAGTGGCAACAAACCCCAATCCTGGGTCTCGTGCAAACTGCACCATACCAATACTAACCAACCACCAGATTCCTATCCACTACTATTGTGTATCCACCACAAATTAAAGTAACCATAAAATTTAACATGGCACAATTGTATGAAATCCCAATCCCAATATCTAAGCATGGCTAAGCATAATTATGACCTATCTACTTCCCAACCCATTTCAGGTAACAAGGAATTATATGGAACAGGGCATGTAAACATGAAATAGGACATCAATGTAATTAGCATGCATCTATCTAAATCCCTAGAATTGGTACAAAATGGTCAAGGGCACTTGCCTTCGTTGAAGACTTGAGTGTTGGAGAAGTCCTGGTCTTGGAGGTTAAGATTAGGGTCGTAGTACGACTCTAGGTATATATCCAAGCATGGCAAGAATAGAATAAAGCTAAATAAGTAAAGGGCACGCAAAACAATGCATCACAACACTCACATAAGCATAAAATCCTATACTAATGCGTCCCTACAAAGTATTTATTACTTAACATGGTCAAAGTATGCATTTCATATTTATCCTACATTTTTGAGATTTAATATAGCCTCAAACCATTTTTATTGAATTTTCTATGGCCAAGATGTATTTTTAAACATTTATAATAAATATTCCATGGACAAAATATATTTCAATTGAACTCTACAATTTATTCACAGCATAAAATAATTTATACCAATTTTTCCTAACATTTCTACACTTAATTACCATTTTTATCTATTTTCTACACCTCAAATATACCTAAAAACCATATTCAGCAAATAAATAAAAGTTCAGGGACTAATTAATTAGTTTTCTAAACTGCACAGGGGCTAAATCCATGATTCTACCAATTTACAGGGGTTAGATTGCTTATTTAAATGATTAAATCCAATTTTTAGGGGTCCAGGGGCTAGACTGCAATTTCTAGGGGCTAGACTTCAATTCCAGAGAAGTGCAGGGGGTAGCAAGCAAGTTTCCAGGGGCCTGGGTGAATAACCGAAGGCGCGAACGGCGATTCAAATGTGAGCCGTTGGATCTTAAATGGACGCATGGGATTTTATTACCCGAACCGATACGATCTTATAATCGTGGCCGTTCGGTCGAAACCGACGGCTGGGAAGCGGCCACATCGCCTCTGGCAACATCGGTGATGCACGGCGCGGCGGCGCTGGAATCCGCGGCGGTGAACCTCGCCGGAGCTGGCCCAAATGGCGAAATCTACGCCAAAACTACGCGCTACTTGCATGAAATGAGAGAGGAGGAGTAGGGGAACTTACCTAGGGGAGTAGCTAGGCTTGAAATCGGTCGGAGGATGGTCGGCGACGAGGAATGGCGGCGGTGGCGTCGGTGCTCATCGAGATGGGCAAATCCCCGGCGATCTCTTCGCTCCAACGTGTCCGGCATGTTCCTGGCGATACGGCGAAGAGGTCAGAGGGGAGAGAGGGGTGCGGTGATCGCCGGTTAGTCGGGAACGTGTGGGGCTTACCGAGAACGACGGTGGGCTAGGGTTTGCGCGCGGGAAGGGGAAAATGAGGGAGAGAGGGGGAGTTTATAGCAGAGGGGAGCGCGGCGGTTGCAGGCGCACGCGAGGGGAGGTTTCCCCGGGTTAATTCGTGCGTGGAAAGGCGGTTGCAGGGGGGTTCGGCGTGGGCGCGGGAGGGAAAAAGGGTGGCGGTTACTGGGGGTTGGGGATGACATGTGGCCCCGAGGTGGCAGCGGGAGAGAGGAGGGAAAGGGGGAGGCATCGACAGGCGGGGTCCACGGTGCAGAGAGAAAAGAGGTGGGGGGGGGTTCGGTTGGGCCGCAGGAGGGGGAAGGGAATTGGGCCAAGGGGAGGGAAATCGGACCAGAGAGGGTTTTATTTCCTTTTTATTTTTCTTCTTCATTTCCTTTTCTTTGATTTCAATTCAAATTCAAATTTTAAACAGAGGCTACTCGTTTGAACTTCAAAAATCACCCAAAAATGCATACAACAATGATCAAGGGTTTGAGCAAATTTTTGTACATGAAATGATGGGTGTTACACTAGTGGGGCCCACAAGTCAACCTCATGCTTGTGTGTTCTGTTTTGCTTCCTTTGTCCTGGCGCCACCGCTGCTCCTCCCATTGCCACCTCCTAGTTACTTCGACACTGAGGAAAACCAGCTCACAACCAACTTACTAGATATTTCATCCTCCTCCTTATCCTGCTTCCTCCCTTTGCTTGCAAACGTGAGCTCTGGTTCTGTATTTCCTCCTGGGCAGAAACATCGACCACCATGTGAAAGTGCATCTAGGCATCCCTTGTGGGTTTTGGTTGATTTATGACAAGCAAATGAGATCCTAACAAAATTGTTGAGATGAGCGCATGTGTTAATGAAATTATGAAGAGAGCACAAAAAGAAAGGAGAATGAGGAATCTATATAGAAAAGAGCTCAAGAGCTGAATAAAATACTTTGTTGTGTATGGAGTGTGTTGGAGAAACACACCCCAAGAGCTCTAGCAAAAGAAATCACCCTCACTGCACAAAATTTCACAAGTCCGGTCTAGTCCGATATTCACTGGACTAATATGATATTTCTCTGACTAAGATCAGACTAGCCCCTTAGTGTGGAATTGTCCTCAGCACTTCACATCTGTACAAAAACGGAGTCCGGTATCACCACAGACTAGTCCGATATCTTTCTGACTAAAAACGGACAATTATGCCCCTATGCAGACTTGTCCTCAGAACCTCACACTTTACACAGAAGCGGGCAAGTTCGATATCACCACGGACTAGTACGAAAACTCTCTAACTAAAATCAGATAAGTCCTCCCATTGCGGACTTGTCGTAAATTCTACATGAGGTTCACCACACCGGACTAGTCCGAGATGTGCCGGACTAGTCCGAAAACTTTCAGAGCCAAAATCGGACTAGTCCGCCCTTTGCCGGACAAGTTCGATATATCAGAACACTTAGGGTTTCCCACACGCCGCACACCGGACTAGTCCAGAGTCCACCACGGACTAGTCTAGACATCGTAAACCCTAACGGTAACTTTTAGAAACCCTAGTATAAATAGAGGTGTATGGGTCAACCAAAACTCTCGATTCCCTGCGCCGTCACACCTCTCAAGAGCCCTAAAAACACATCTCTCCATATATTCTAACCAAAAGAATATCAAATCTTTGAGGATTAGCATTGATCAAAAGGAGAGACTTGTTTCACACGTCTTGAGCTCTTGGGTTTGATTCTCTCACACACTCTTGTTGTTTACTGCATATATTTTCGGTGTGTTTGGTGGTATTCATCTTTGTAAATCTTGGAGAGCCCTCAACTTGTGAGAAGGCCTCTTGAATTCGGTTATTTTCCCCTTTGTGATTAGTGGAAGCGAAGCAGCCTCCGTGGCGATTCAACGAGGGTAGGGTTGGCGAAGACCCAATCCTCTGTAGACTCCTAATCATGGATGTAGGTTTCCTTCGTGGGAATCGAATCACAGGATAAAATCACGTCTTGTGCACTTTTGTTCTTATTGTTCATCTCATTCTAGGGTTTACTCAATCTTGGATAACTTACGTTAAAACATTGAAATCAAAGTTAATTTGTGCCATACATAGTTTCATTATCATGATACATCCAATTTACAACTTACTTTCCGCTGCATAGAGTACTTGACGTGAATTCTTCAATCAAACTTGATCATTGTAGTCTGCACACACCGGACTAGTCTGCACCATACCGGACTAGTCCAATTTCTCTGTATTTGATCAAGTTTGTTAAGTGTTTCATGATCCAAAAAAATTTCAAAAAGCCTATCCACCCCCTCTAGGCTATATTCAATTGGTATCAGAGCAGGACTCTTGAAAAGAGATTCAATGCTCAAAGAGAAGATGTCGGACATTAAGGATGTACACAAGAACTTCAACCAAGAGAATGGTGACGATGAAAAGACTCACAAGCTGGAGAAGCTCCTCGACGCTATCCATGACTGCGAGGATGATGATGAGGAGATGCTAGAACTAAAGACACTCCTAAGGAATAAGGCACTATCCCTAAAAGGGAAGATGAAGATCGAGGATTAAAAGAAGAAGAATGGGAGTAGTTACACTGACTACTCCTGATAGCTTTTTAACTATGATCGTATGAATTCCAACAATAACCACCACTTATCAATTCCTCTAAGAAAAACCCCATACTTTGATGGCAATGATTATTCAATGTGGAGGCAAAATATGAAAATGCATCTTATATCACTTAACCCCATCTTGTGGCATATAGTGTGTACAGTGATAGATATCCCGGATGACGATGAAGAGCTAACACCAAGTCAAGAACAAGCTATTCATCAAAACGCTCAAGCTGTAGCTGTCATAACATCGTCACTGAGCCGATACGAGTTCACTAAGGTGGATGGACTCAAAATTTCTAAAGATATATGGGACACTTTACAAATTTCACATGGAGGTGATCGTCATGTGCGAGAAGCCAAGATTGAAATGATTGAAGGCGAATTGGGAAGATTCACTTAGAAGACGATGAGTCACCGCAAGACATGTACAATCAATTGAAGAATCTCATCAACAAAGCTTGAGCATATGGAAGCAAGAAGTGGAATGATCACCAGGTCATGAAGCTAATTCTCAGAGCTTTCATGTCTCGTAGTGTAACCCTATGCTCGATGATTAGAGAAAGCCCCGGGTATCAGAAAATGACCCCGGACGAGCTTCTTGGGAAGATTATCAACTTTGAAATGATGGAGAAGCAAGACAATCACGTTAAAGAGATTGCCGACCTTACCTCGACAAAGAAGAAAGGAGTTGCTTTGAAGTCCACTTGTAAACCAATATCAAAAGAAGCTCGAGAAGCTCAAGAAGAAGACGACAATGACGATGAGAGCAGTTATATAGATGAAGAAGATATGATTCTATTCATGAAGAAATTCAAGAAAATGATGAGAAGAAGACAAGGTGGTAGACCAAGTGAAGGAAGACAAATGGAAAAGCCAAGACCAAAAATGAGGCGTGCTTGCTATAACTGTGGAGAGTACGACCATTTCATAGTAGACTGTCCACATGAAGAAAGTAAGAGGAAGACCAAGGACAACAAGCCTCAACCTAAGAAAACTTTCATGAAAAAGAAACAATATGGTCAATCACACTTGGGGAAGGAGTGGGACTCTAATGATGAGTCCTCATCCGAAGAAGAAGAGGAGATGGCTACCATAGCCTTCATGAAGCCTACCAAGAAATCCACCCTCTTTGCAGCCATTGGCGCAAGAAAAGACACCGATCATACATGTTTAATGGCCAAGGAAGGTAAAAACTAAATCTTCCTCCTCGCATTCTTTTAATAGTGATAGTGATAACTCTAGTGATGATGAAGATATGCTTGTTGGTTTAGATAAGAAAACTGCGGCTAAGATAAAATTTTTAATGGATAGGCTTGTTGATAAGAAGGAGCTAGTTGATCATCAATAAGATATGATCATCCTCTAAATGGAAGAATATCTTAAGATCAAAAAGCTCCTCGAGCTTGAAAAGGAGCGAAGCAACTCACTGGAACTTGAGTTAGCTTCAAGCAAGGAAGCTTGTTTGAAGCTAGAATACTCAAACATGGCTATCAAGGATGAATTTGCTAACTTAACCAAAGTTAACGAGATCCTTGAGCTACAAGTTGAGTCACTCAAGTCAAGTGGTTCTTCATCCTCTTCAAGCACACTTTCTCAACTTACAAAATCTGAAACTACTATTGCTTGTGAATGTGCTAAAATTGACACTAACTTGAAGGAGAAGTCAAACTTGACAAAGGACAAGCATCCTTCCCGAAGTGGCATATTTGACAAGGAGAAGGTCAAGTATGAATGCAGTGCATACTTGGTCACAAGACCTCCTAATGTCAAATATTGCATTGGGCATTCTTATAGTGAAAAGCAAAATGCTAGAAACCACAAGAATAACAAGGAACACATTGCTTTTGTAAAGGGAAACACCTCTCAAGTTAGTCAACTTAATAATGTTGACAAAAGTAACATTGTTAACACATATGAGCAACAACTCTTGTTTAGAACTTTTGATGCATCATATGTTCTTATGAAAAGTAATTTTGGTAGATTTTATGATAAACATGTTGGGCCACACCATGGGAACACCAAGTCTAATGTGTGGGTGACCAAATAACTTGTGACTAACCTCAAAGGACCCAAGCAAGCTTGGGTACCTAAGACCAATGCATAATTTGTGTTTTGCAGGCCTATTCATCTGGTGGAGCTAAATGGGTGCTAGATAGTGGATGCACAAATCACATGACTAGAGAAAGAAGGATGTTCGTTCAATATGAAAAAAATGAAAATCCAAGTGAAGGCATTTATTTTGGCGATAACGGTCAAGGAAGGGTGCTCGGTACCGGTAAAATAGCAATTTCATCACAACATACTCTTTCTCATATTTTACATGTTTATTCCTTGGATTATAACCTTTTGTCCATATCTCAATTATGTGACAAAGGTTATAATTGTTTGTTCACTAATGAGGGTGTGACCGTCTTTAGAAGGAATGATAACTCGGTTGCATTCAAGGGTGTGTTAAAGGGAAAACTTTATCTAGTTCACTTCAACAAAGATAAAGCCGAACTTGACACATGCTTGATTGCAAAGACCAACATGGGTTGGCTGTGGCATAGACGGCTAGCACATGTTGGTTCGAGGAATCTTCAAAAACTCCTTTGTAAGGATTGAATGCCCAAGAGGGGGGGGGGTGAATTGGGCTTCTTTTCAAAAATTAAAGCAATACCACTTAATTACTAAAAGCCCAATTCCCTACGCAAACAACCTATGCATTCAAGTGACTAGTAACTTTGCGGTATATGAAATGCATAAGTGTAAAGTGAGAGTAAGAGAACGCAAACTCTCGAGGAGACACGAAGATTTATCCCGTGGTTCGGCAAGATCGTCAAGATCTTCCTACATCCACGTTGTGGCACCCACCGAAGGGTATAGCCACACCCAAGTCACCGAGACTAGGGATCTTCACTATTCTTCTCCGTTTGCCAACCTCGGCAAGGTGAAGCTCAAGCCTTGTACAACTTCGATCCTCCGGGCTTCCACAACCGTCTTGGCAAGCTCCGGAAGTCTCTCTCAATTACAATCACTAAGGGACACTCCCTTATAGCTCTCACTACACTAGAGATTCCAATCACCAAGAATGGAAGCACACAAGCACTATCTCTAGCTAGTTCTAGCCTATCTCTTGGTGTGTAAGTGGTGTAGATGATGTAGAAGTGGTAGCTCAATGTCTTGAATGCTTGAGAATGTGTAGAGTAGGTCTGGTAGTCAAGTCTTGTCGAATAGACTGGTTGAAGGGGTATAAATAGCCAGCGTTCACACAATAGCCGTTAGAAAAGTAGGCTGACATCACTGTTCTGCGAACACCGGATGATCCGACGTCCCCCCTTCAGTTGTCATCGGTCGAATCCAAATTAGCTGATGTCACTGTGTCAGATATGACCGTTGTTAGACAGATGTTACACTTGTCTTCTCATCGGATGATCCAGTGGCACTTCCTCCAGAATTGGTTCATACTTGGTGCTTACTGGAGTGATTGACCGATGTGTTTATAGTTGTACATCGGATGATCCGGTGTTACACTTGGTCCAGGGATATTGCTTACTGTACTGATGGACCGATGTAACATTCCCTTCATCATCGAATGATCCGGTGAGTACTTAGTTCTGAGGTCTTCTTCTTCTGCTGAACCAACTCGAACGATGTGTTGTTTTCTGGAAACATCGGCGGATCCGATGAGTTGATTTTGTTTGCTTCGAGTGATTCTTTTACAGTTTACTCGATTGACCTCTTAGACATTGGATGGAAATATTCTTCTGATGATTATTAAGCATTGAGTGCTGTCAATTATGGTTGAATAATTTTGACATATGAGATTTTACTTCTAATCTTCATAACATTGATTGATCTCATAAAATGATTATTTAGGGGTCTCCAATTGTATCCAGTGATTAGTAGATGATATTCATATTCATATAGATTTCATTGTAATGAGTGATATGGGAGACCTTGCATCCTCAAATTCTTTAGTAAAATCCAACGGTTGTCATTAATCACCGAAACCATACCTCATGGGGACCTAGATGCTTTCAATATCCCCCTTTTTGGTGATTGATGACAACACAACAAGTGAAGCATAATAGTAATGAATCTGACAATGCGATACTCAAGAAGATATGCAATGAGTACAATATATGGCACATTATACTTGAAGACTCAAAAGAGATTAATAACTTGAAAGCTCAACGATCAATAACATATGAGAGAATTAAGAGTCACAAGAATACTCAATGAATAGCAAAGGAGTAGCAAATCTTCAAATTACAAAAGAACTCCCAAAAAGATAAACTCCCCCTGCAGCTAGGACTCCCCCTGGGACTAAGCTATCCCTCCCCCTAACACCTCTCTAACTCTTCTCCCCCTTTGGCATCAAGACACCAAAAAGGAAGCCGAGTGCCTAAGAATCCCGAGTGCTTGGAGCGATGACGAACTGGTCACTGTCGGGGGTGCTGTCGTCGGAGCTGCTGCCTGCTGCTGCGGCTGAGGCTGGAGTAGAGGTGGCGGGAGCTGTAGGAGCCGCTGTTGGTGCCTGCTGAGTCAGAGCTGCTGGCAACGGGGCACTGACAACGGACGCCGGCGTCTGCTGGAAAAGCGTCGTAGCCGGCAGAGGAGAGTGGATAGGGGCACCTGGAGCAAGCAGTGGGGACATGCTGATCATCGGGATCAGCGTGGTCGTCACTGGCGCTGAAGCTGGAGCCAGGACAGGCGGGGCTAGAGCAAAGCCTGGAAGCTGCGACGGCAGGGCAATCCGGGTCTGTTTGTAGAGGTTGGTGATCAACCCCAGGATGCCCATCATCGCCTGTTGCGTCTGCTGCTGGTGGTCAAGAGAGAGCTGGTGCATCTGATCAATCAGCCCAATCAGCCTATCAGTGTCCTCTCGCCTCTCGCGGGCGATCTGTCGCTGCATCTCCTGCTGCTGCTGCTGGAGCTCTAAGAGATGTGCAACCTGCTCAGCTTGGGCCTGCTCAGCTGCAAGCCGGTCCAGGCGCTGCTGCTCAACCATCTGCTGAAGTAGGGAGGTAAGCTCAGATGGTTGAGAGACCTGTGCCTATGACACGGGAGGTGGAGTAGGGGGTGAACAGTCGATCCTCCAGCCTCCGCGTCGTGCTGCCTGGGTGAGGGAGGAGGTGGGAAGTACTCCTCAACGCTGTCATCCGTGTCACTCTCGGACCAAATATGCTGAAGGTCCTCACCCTGAGCCTCTGCCTGTGCTAGTCTCTCGTCTTCCTTCTCCAGGTCTGACCAGTCTTCCTCGGATAGACGAGCATGGACCTGATGCTCAACTGGACGGCCAAGGCAGCGGTCTCCAGGAGCTGGAGCACGGTAGTGGCTGAACCGTGTGACATTCTCATCGGTGAGACTGTCACGCACGGCGGACCCCTCAGGAGCAACCATGTAGAGCAAGTAGCTGATCCAGTGACCAAATACGAGCTGTCTCATCATCCCAACTCCATCAGTGATCACATCCTCCATCTCACATATGAGGATGTCCACAATGTCGAACTCCATCCCGTTCAAGATATAGAAAAGGAGAGTCTGCTACAAGCTAGTGAACCCCTCAAGGTATCCGGACCTCGGCAGAAGTGTGCGGTGCAAGGCAAGGTGCACAGTGCGTGCAGCTAGAGTGAGTAGTGCCGGTACCCACAACTGGTCTGGAGAGAAAGGCTGAGCAAACAGTGAACGTATCTCCTCAAGTGGTGGTGCTATTCCTCCAGTGAGCGGCCTCCTTTGTGGGTCAGCCTGTCCATACACTCTCTCGTGCAGGCAAGTGTCATGGAGATCCACTCCTAGCAGCTGTCCCAAAGTCTGCCTGGTCAAGTGATGATGCTAGCCCATGAACATGAAATCTATGGATCTGCGGCCCTTGAGACGTAGAGTGTGGCATAGAATACTCGGACCCAATCCTCCACGTAGGCACTCCTCTCGTAGGACATCAGCTCCACCAGCCCTCTATACCTCTCAAAGTAAGGGCGTATCTCAGTCTCGGCTGCCAGTGCAAGCTGTAACACCCTAAATTTTCGCATTATGCATTGTATACATAGTCATGCATTAAACACTAGTAGAAAAAAAATAATAAAACATATACATATACAAATATGTGAGCAAAAGAAGAAATAGAAAATAATAGTTTTAGCCTAAGAACTTGCAAAAAGGAATGAGTATAAAAATAATAAATGTATAATATTAATAATATATATATATATATATATATAATATATATAATAAATTATATAATAAAAGAAAAAAAAGGAGTAAAAAATATAATAAAATAAAATATAAATAATAAAATATATATTAAGAATAATCGTATAAAAGAAATAAAAAAAAGAAAAAAAAAGAAAAAGGGGGCAACCCGGCGGCCAGGCCAGCGGCCCAGCCAGCCGAGCTGGCCCCACCCCGGCCGTCCGCGCGCCAGCGCGCGAGCCGCACGCTCCCGCCTGCGCCGGCCCCGCTCCGCAGCCGGGCCCCGCCCCCCTGACGCGACGCCGCCCGACCCCGACACGACGCGCGCTCGAGGCCGCAGCGCCTCCCGCCCCGACGCGCGAGCCGCCTGGGCCCCGCCACCGCATGGACTCCACGCCTCCCGGCCCCGCTCCGCGGTCTCCCGCCCCACCCCGGTCTTCCCGCGCGAGCGCGCCTGCACGCGCGCGATTCCCGCCCCCGCGATTTTTCCGCGAGCGCCTCGACCTCCCGTCTGGATACGAGTCCCATCCCGTAACCGCCTCCGATTCTACCGGTGACGTACCCTAGCGCCGCCGCTATAAATAGGACCGAGGCCTAGGCTTTTTCCCCACGAACCAGCAGCCGCAAGCAGAGAAGGAAAAGCCGCCGGAACCAAGGTCCAGAAGGCTGCGCCCAGGGAAGAAAAAAAGGAGAAAAAGAAGGGGAAGAAGAGGGAGAAAAAGAGGAGGGCACCACCGTTTGCCGGAGATCGTCGCCGACATCGCGCCGCCGTCGTCGTGCCGCCGAAGGACTGCTGCACCATCCACTTCGTCTACGCTTCGCATTTATTCCGCGACCGTCACGCCGTCAGATCTACGGTAGGGTTCGTTCCCGATGCGAATTTTTGCGATCATATTGAATCTAATAGGCGTAAATTAATTTTATTCGCACCATAAATTTTATTTCAGCAGCATTAATCCACCCTAAAACCCCCGTAAACTCATATGAACACGTATGAACTAGTCGCATCTAATTAATAAACGACCGTAGTAAATTAATTATTAAATTGTGCATGCATGCATGTCATGGCATGTTGATTATTTTGTGTGCATTATGTTGAATTGCATATGTTTTCTTGTATGTATGATCACACGTAGAGGAACGTGCTCAAGAGGCCGCATACGAGGATTTCCAAAACTAAGACTTCGAAGCGCTTGAGCAACCCCATCCGCCGGAGCAAGGCAAGTGTCCTTGAAGCATATTGATCCTATTTTAAATTAAATGTTTTGTTTGCGAACTTGCATGCTTGTGTCAATTGATGGGAATCCTATGGTAGGAAGTTTACTAGTTTTGTTTGACCACCCTTGTCACCTGGAATTTATGGTAGAGAGTCGGGAAGGGTTTTTACCTTTTTGCTTCGCTTAATTAATTGGGATGGCAAACAACACTACACATTTAATTATGCATCAATGATATTCTGGTTAATGTGAGCTGGTCAATACGATGGGTGATCTAAGCAAGCAGGGTTTTGTGAATGGGTTGGTTGTTATGGTGGTTTGCTTGCCTTAGATCTAAGGACCGGTTCATGCGAGAATATGCCAGGTCAACAGTGCCACCACAAGGCCAAGTATGGGTGCGGCGTAGCTGAATAATTAGGAGCGCTGCTAGTATTGTATGGACCATTGGATGGCGCGGGGAATGGGAGTCGAGGAGGACTGCCCTGGGATCCGCATGGCACACGAGGGGGCCCGTGGGTGGGAGAATAGAGATTCAAGCCTGCCGGTGAAACCTTAGTGGGCCCGTACATACGAGTAATCCCTTTTGAAAGGCTATTTTGTGATCTCTTGGCCACACACCTACGAAAGTGTGAGATGGCACAATGGAGGTTTCTTAGTCATCGAAAGGTGATAAAATCACAAACATGCGGGTAAAGTGGTACAACCTCTGCAGAGTGTTTAAAAACTATCATGATAGCCGTGCTCCCGGTTATGAGCGCCTGGATGACCTACATGATTAGAGTTGGAATTGGGATTTGGGTTGGTTATGGTCTGGTAATGGTTATGGTTGTTTTATGGTTATGGTTTATGGATTATGGACATGGATGATGGTGATGTTGAAAATAATTGGATATGGTTTATATTATGTTAATATGATGGTTATGATGGGATTGTTTCACATAGACATAGTATAATGCTTTTCAAATGTTTTACTGTACTTTTCAGCACTTAGCCATTATTATTGTCGTCATTTGAATAAGCCACATGTCATACTTTCCACACTTGCTGAGTACGACATGTACTCACTCTTGCAATCCCCCCCAACAGCTACTGGAGACAATTGGGAGTACCCTGAGGATCACGTGGAGTACTAGGTTGCGTACCGCCGTCAATTGCCTGTGGATTGGAGTCGTGCTGTTTAGTCTATTTCCGCTGCAATTATTTAGAGTTTTACTATTCGTGAACTATTGGATTATTGTAATAAAGTACTTATGTATTAGTTAAGACGTGGTTAAATTCTGTTTATCATTTGTGAATCACTCGTGTATGTGTGTTGAACATCCTGGGCACACATATGCGTTACGCTTGGTTCATATTCGGAACCGGGTGTCACAAATTGGTATCAGAGCCGCGTTGACCGTAGGACGCAAGCCTAGGTAGAATGGACACTCTAGAGCACTTAGGAACACTCTTCTAATCTGCTATTTTCGAAAAATTTTGCTGCTGTTTTGTTTCCTTTATTTTCAGCCGCAAAAAGTACTGATCGCTGCTGCGTTTTTGATAAAAATTTTCGGAAGTGAGCAATATTAAGTGTTGCTGTTTTGCTATGTAAATTTTCGCGAAAACGGTGTGTTTTGCTGCTGTTGTGTGTGGGTAAAATTATTGTGTTGGTTGCTGTATTTTTCTCTTTATTTTTCGTTCTTTTGGAACCGCTGCACCGCTCTTTTCTGCCGCTTTAGCTGCTGAAATTTTCAGATTTGTATTTTGTTATTTCTTTTTCCTCTAATGTATTCTTGTTTTCTGTAGATGGCCCGCACCAAGACAACCCCCCGTAAGTCGACCGGTGGACTTGTGCCCCCGCGTAGGTTGGCCAGTCGCTCTCCGGCTGTCGACCCCCGTCACCCCGTGGTGATCCGTTCTGACGGCAGAGCCGCAGGACAACTGCGTCACCGTTTCCGTGCCCTACTCCGTGAGGCTGGCTACCGTCACCACAGCCTCTTGCTCTCCTACCACACCACTGGAGTGCAGCGCCCCGGCAGGAAGGAGTGGAGCTGCAAAATCTATATCTACTACGGTGACGAGTTGGTGAAGACCCACATCAGTCTCGCTTGGAGGAGCTCCCGCCGATCTGCAGAGCAGGATGTTAGCTGGGAAGCAGCCACTTTTTGGAGCCACGCCCGCCGTTTCCGTCTGGAGGACACGGTTCACGCCTTCGTCCCGCAGCGTCCCAGTGGCACTGCGCGCTTCGTCTCCAGGCACGTGGAGGGACCCCTGGACCTCCCGCAGTCTCGTCAGACTGTTGACGACGTGACCCAGCTCAGTGCCCGACTTCAGAGGGCGCAGCAGGAGATTCAAGATGGACGTGACCTCGCCCAGCGCCACGAGGCGATAATCAGGAGGTATCGTCGGATCACCGACGAGGACCCGGACGACTACGCGTCCAACACCCCGATGTGGACCCCAGACTCTCCAGACCGTCGCAACGGTCAGCGTGAGTCATCTTCTGAGGAGTCCTCTGACGAGGAGCCTTCCAGTGTGGCGTCTACCGCACCACCGCCGCCTGCTGCCTCACCACCCTAGGACCCACAGGACCCCGAGGACCCCGACGACGACGACGACGACGACGAGGACCCGGATGAGTTCCCGCTCGACGACGAGTAGTCCTCGACCTATGCCACGACTCAAGGATAGGCACACCCCCATTAGTAAATAAGGGCGATGTAGATATACTTGTGTGACCTTGAGTTGTGTTACTTCTTTTAGGATCTTTGTAAATTCTGTTTGGTGCTTGTTTGAGTGCTTGTGTGCTTAGTAGAGAGTTGTGGGATGCTTCGGCAATTGTCCACATCCTCATAATATAGGTCTATATTAATAAAGGATTATTTAGTGTCACATACCTTGTTGCATATAGTTGGGACGTTTCCTTCCAAATTCTAAATCCTTCTGTCCCCACCTTTCTTTTGCCAACAGATGGTGAGAACTCGTAACCAGAGGGATGCCAACGATGAGGAGGAGCGCAATGAAGTACCTCAGAATAACCAGGGACATGCTCATGGAGCCATCAATATTGAACAACTGTTAGCTATGCAGAACCAGCTCATGCAGACCATGATACAGACCATGGGACAGCTGCAAGCTGGCAACAACAATCAGCCCCACCTGCCTCCACCGCCACCCCCGCCACATCACAACCGTTTGGGAGTGTTCATGAGGACCAGACCGCCCACCTTTGCATAAGCCACAGACCCAATGGAAGCTGATGATTGGCTGAAGTCCGTTGAGAAGAAACTCGCTATTGTCCAGTGCACTGATAGGGAGAAGGTTCTCTTTGCATCACATCAGCTAGTTGGAGCAGCTGCCGACTGGTGGGAAGCTCTTTGCAACGCTCATGATAATCAGGAGACAATCACTTGGGCTGAGTTCAAGCAGAGTTTCCGTTCCCACTATGTACCTGAAGGAGTTATGATACTGAGAAGACAAGACTTTGAAAACCTTAGGCAAGGAAGGATGAGCGTGAGTGAGTATCTCAACAAATTCACTCAATTATCAAGATATGCTCCAGAAGACATCAAAACTGATAGTAGGAAGCAGTATCTGTTTATGAGGGGTCTCAACAATGAAATTCAAGTCCAGTTGCTCAATACTGATTATCCAAACTTCTAAAAGCTGGTTGACAAGGCTATTGTGGTTGAGAACAAGATTCGTGAGATGGAGCAGTACAACAAGAGGAAGATGTCACATCATGGACTGCAGCAAGGAAGCAATGTTCGCCCCCGCTATGCACCACCTACTGCACCACAATACAACCCCTCTGCTCCTGCATACCGCACTGCTTATCCGCCCCGCCCAAATCAGCCACCGCAACAACGCCCCGCCATGCAAGCGCCTCGCAATCCTGTGCCACCTGCGCCGCCTCCTAACATGGCGGCAAATGCTCAAAACCAGATGCGCCCAAACTTCCCCAATGCTATGGGTGGTAAGACATGCTATGCGTGTGGAGAACCCGGACACTTCGCAAGTCAATGCCCCAAGAGAAACAACGGACCTATGAACAATGCACCAAGCCCAAATCACCCGCGACCAAATGGAGGAGCACCACAAGGCAACCGTGGACAGCAGAATTTTGCTCGTGGCAATGTGAATCATGTCTCTACTGAGGAAGCCCAGCAAGCTGATGACGTCGTGATTGGTATGTTTCTCGCCAACTCCAACCCCGCGACTGTTTTATTTGATTCAGGAGCATCTCATTCATTCATCTCATCAAAGTATGTTGCCAAGTACAATTTGCCTATATCTCATATGAAGCAAACTATGCTAGTAAGTTCTCCTGGCGGAGAGATGAGGACAAATATAGTATGTCCGAAAGTAAGCATTAAAATAAGGGGGGTAGACTTTCTCGCAGAACTCATAGTATTGGACTCCCAAGGAATAGACATAATACTTGGAATGGACTGGCTGAGCAAGTATAATGGAGTCATTCAATGTGCCGAGAGGATTGTGCAGTTGACAAGTGAACATGGTACACGCATTGAAGTTGAAGCAGCCCAACCTGCAAGAGGGAAAGCGATGCTGAATCACGTGGAAGAAGTGACATTGGAAAGCATTCCGATCGTTCGCGAGTACTCGGACGTGTTCCCAGATGAGTTGCCAGGTATGCCACCTGATCGTGACATAGAATTCGCCATTGAGTTGATACCCGGAACTGCACCTATAGGTAAGTGGCCGTATAGGATGCCTCCTAAGGAATTAGCAGAGCTCAAGAAGCAAATTCAAGAGCAGCTAGAGAAGGGTTTTATACGCCCAAGTTCATCCCCGTGGGGAGCCCCAGTGCTCTTCGTAGATAAGAAGGATGGAACTCAGAGGATGTGTGTGGACTATAGGTCTCTCAATGAAGTGACAATTAAGAACAAGTACTCACTGCCCCGTATTGAGGATTTGTTCGACCAAATGAAGGGTGCCTGTATCTTCTCCAAGATCGACTTGCGGTCAGGATACTTCCAAATGAAGATTAGACCATCAGATATACCCAAGACAACATTTCGGACACGATATGGATCTTATGAGTACACCGTCATGTCATTTGGATTAACGAACGCGCCTGCATACTTTATGTATCTCATGAATAAGGTCTTCATGGAATATCTGGATAAGTTCGTTGTAGTGTTCGTCGATGATATTATGATCTACTCGAAGGATGAGAAGGAACACGAGGAACACTTGAGGCTTACGCTGCAGAAATTGAGGGAGCATCAATTGTATGCCAAGTTCAGTAAATGTCAATTTTGGTTACGAGAAGTTTCTTTCTTAGGACATATCATATCTGGAGGAGGAGTATCAGTTGACCCAGGGAAGGTGAGAGATGTGCTTAAGTGGGAACTGCCACAGAATGTCAAGGAAATTCGGAGTTTCCTTGGAATGGCTGGATATTACCGCCGATTCATTAAGGATTTCTCCAAAATAGCCAAGCCTATGACCGAATTACTCATGAAAGGGAAGGCATTCCGATGGACTCAAGCTTGTCAGGATAGCTTTGAAGAGTTAAAGAAAAGGTTGACAACCGCCCCAGTGTTAGTATTACCGGACGTGAGCAAGAGTTTTGATATATACTGTGATGCATCAAGACAAGGATTAGGATGTGTGCTCATGCAAGAAGGCCAAGTGGTAGCTTATGCATCGAGGCAACTAAAGAAACATGAGTTGAATTATCCTACACACGACCTTGAACTCGCAGCCGTGGTACACGCCTTGAAGATATGGAGACACTATATTTTTGGTCACCGATGTGAGATTTATACAGATCATAAGAGTCTCAAGTACATATTTACGCAAACGGATCTGAATCTTAGGCAACGCCGATGGTTGGAGCTCATCAAGGATTATGACGTGGGAATCAACTATCACCCAGGGAAGGCCAACGTAGTGGCCGATGCCTTGAGCCGAAAAGGAGTAAGTCATCAACTCACAGTTTGAGAGCTGCCATCCGAATTATGCAAGGAGTTTGAACGATTGAACCTTGGATTCATAAATGAAATGGGAACGATGGAAGTCAACCCAACATTAGAGCAGGAAATACGGGAAGGACAGACAAAGGACAAGGAAATACAAGAAATCAAGGAAGGGACCCAAGAAGGAAAGGAATTCAGATTTGATGAGGACGAACAGGGTACCTTATGGCTGGGAAAGAGGATTGTGGTGCCTAATGTCAGGCATATTCGTGAAGCAATATTGAAGGAGGCACATGACACGCCTTACTCAATTCATCCCGTCTGTACGAAGATGTACAAGGACTTAAAGACATGCTACTGGTGGGCCAGCATGAAAAAGGACATAGCCGAATATGTTGCACTTTGTGATGTGTGCCAACGAGTTAAAGATGAACATCAAAGGCCAGCCGGATTGTTACAACCACTAAAGATCCCGGAGTGGAAGTGGGAAGAGATTGGTATGGACTTTGTAGTTGGATTACCGCGAACTCAGTCTGGCTATGATTCAATATGGGTTATTGTGGATCGATTGACAAAATCAGCTCATTTCATCCCCGTCAAGACCACATATACCACCGCGAAGCTAGCAGAATTGTATATGGAGCACATTGTGTGTCGACACGGAGTACCGAAGAAGATAGTCTCGGATAGAGGTTCTCAGTTTACCTCCAGATTTTGGCAGAAATTGCATGAAGCAATGGGAACAAGGTTGAACTTCAGTTCGGCATATCATCCTCAGACGGATGGACAAACCGAGAGGACCAACCAAATTTTGGAAGACATGTTAAGAGCATGTGCTTTAAAGCATAGGAAAAGTTGGGATAAAAGTTTGCCGTATGCTGAATTCTCGTACAACAATAGTTACCAAGCAAGTTTGAAAATGTCACCCTATGAAGCACTATACGGAAGGAAGTGTAGGACTCCCTTGTTTTGGAATGAAACCGGAGAGAATCAGGTGTTTGGTCCCGACGTGTTACAAGAAGCTGAAAGGCAAGTCCAAATAATATGGGAAAACTTAAAGGCTGCCCAGTCTCGACAGAAAGGTTATGCTGATAATAGGCGAAGGAGTTTGACTTTTGAAGTTGGAAATTTTGTATACCTCAAAGTGTCACCTATCAGAGGTCAGCGACGGTTTAACGTCAAGGGAAAACTCGCACCACGTTACATCGGACCATTTAAGATTCTGGACAAGCGAGGAGAGGTAGCTTATCGACTTGAGTTGCCGACGTATCTCTCCGATGTACACGACGTGTTTCACGTCTCTCAACTCAAGAAGTGTCTCAGGGTACCGGAAGAACAAGTGCCGATGGACGAGTTAGAACTTCAAGAGGATTTGTCCTATGTCGAACAACCTATCAAAATTTTGGATATGAAGGAAAGAGTCACGAGAAATAAGAGGATCCGTTGGTGCAAAGTGCAATGGAAACACCATACGGAAGCCGAAGCTACATGGGAACGTGAAGAAGACCTGAAGGCAGAATTCCCTCATCTTTTCCCCACGCTATCGAATCTCGAGGGCGAGATTCACTTTAAGGGGGGTAGGTTTGTAACACCCTAAATTTTCGCATTATGCATTGCATACATAGTCATGCATTAAACACTAGTAGAAAAAAAAATAATAAAACATATACATATACAAATATGTGAGCAAAAGAAGAAATAGAAAATAATAGTTTTAGCCTAAGAACTTGCAAAAAGGAATGAGTATAAAAATAATAAATGTATAATATTAATAATATATATATATATAAAATATATATAATAAATTATATAATAAAAGAAAAAAAAGGAGTAAAAAAATATAATAAAATAAAATATAAATAATAAAATATATATTAAGAATAATCGTATAAAAGAAATAAAAAAAAGAAAAAAAAAGAAAAAGGGGGCAACCCGGCGGCCAGGCCAGCGGCCCAGCCAGCCGAGCTGGCCCCGCCCCGGCCGTCCGCGCGCCAGCGCGCGAGCCGCGCGCTCCCGCCTGCGCCGGCCCCGCTCCGCAGCCGGGCCCCGCCCCCCTGACGCAACGCCGCCCGACCCCGACACGACGCGCGCGCCCGAGGCCGCAGCGCCTCCCGCCCCGACGCGCGAGCCGCCTGGGCCCCGCCACCGCGTGGACTCCACGCCTCCCGGCCCCGCTCCGCGGTCTCCCGCCCCACCCCGGTCTTCCCGCGCGAGCGCGCCTGCACGCGCGCGATTCCCGCCCCCGCCATTTTTCCGCGAGCGCCTCGGCCTCCCGTCTGGATACGAGTCCCATCCCGTAACCGCCTTCGATTCTAACGGTGACGTACCCTAGCGCCGCCCCTATAAATAGGACCGAGGCCTAGGCTTTTTCCCCACGAACCAGCAGCCGCCAGCAGAGAAGGAAAAGCCGCCGGAACCAAGGTCCAGAAGGCTGCGCCCAGGGAAGAAAAAAAGGAGAAAAAGAAGGGGAAGAAGAGGGAGAAAAAGAGGAGGGCACCACCGTTCGCCGGAGATCGTCGCCGACATCGCGCCGCCGTCGTCGTGCCGCCGAAGGACTGCTGCACCATCCACTTCGTCTACGCGTCGCATTTATTCCGCGACCGTCACGCCGTCAGATCTACGGTAGGGTTCGTTCCCGATGCGAATTTTTGCGATCATATTGAATCTAATAGGCGTAAATTAATTTTAGTCGCACCATAAATTTTATTTCAGCAGCATTAATCCACCCTAAAACCCCCGTAAACTCATATGAACACGTATGAACTAGTCGCATCTAATTAATAAACGACCGTAGTAAATTAATTATTAAATTGTGCATGCATGCATGTCATGGCATGTTGATTATTTTGTGTGCATTATGTTGAATTGCATATGTTTTCTTGTATGTATGATCACACGTAGAGGAACGTGCTCAAGAGGCCGCATACGAGGATTTCCAAAACCAAGACTTCGAAGCGCTTGAGCAACCCCATCCGCCGGAGCAAGGCAAGTGTCCTTGAAGCATATTGATCCTATTTTAAATTAAATGTTTTGTTTGCGAACTTGCATGCTTGTGTCAATTGATGGGAATCCTATGGTAGGAAGTTTACTAGTTTTGTTTGACCACCCTTGTCACCTGGAATTTATGGTAGAGAGTCGGGAAGGGTTTTTACCTTTTTGCTTCGCTTAATTAATTGGGATGGCAAACAACACTACACATTTAATTATGCATCAATGATATTCTGGTTAATGTGAGCTGGTCAATACGATCGGTGATCTAAGCAAGCAGGGTTTTGTGAATGGGTTGGTTGTTATGGTGGTTTGCTTGCCTTAGATCTAAGGACTGGTTCATGCGAGAATATGCCAGGTCAACAGTGCCACCACAAGGCCAAGTATGGGTGCGGCGTAGCTGAATAATTAGGAGCGCTGCTAGTATTGTATGGACCATTGGATGGCGCGGGGAATGGGAGTCGAGGAGGACTGCACTGGGATCCGCATGGCACACGAGGGGGCCCGTGGGTGGGAGAATAGAGATTCAAGCCTGCCGGTGAAACCTTAGTGGGCCCGTACATACTAGTAGTCCCTTTTGAAAGGCTATTTTGTGATCTCTTGGCCACACACCTACGAAAGTGTGAGATGGCACAATGGAGGTTTCTTAGTCATCGAAAGGTGATAAAATCACAAACATGTGGGTAAAGTGGTACAACCTCTGCAGAGTGTTTAAAAACTATCATGATAGCCGTGCTCCCGGTTATGAGCACCTGGATGACCTACATGATTAGAGTTGGAATTGGGATTTGGGATGGTTATGGTCTGGTAATGGTTATGGTTGTTTTATGGTTATGGTTTATGGATTATGGACATGGATGATGGTGATGTTGAAAATAATTGGATATGGTTTATATTATGTTAATATGATGGTTATGATGGGATTGTTTCACATAGACATAGTATAATGCTTTTCAAATGTTTTACTGTACTTTTCAGCACTTAGCCATTATTATTGTCGTCATTTGAATAAGCCACATGTCATACTTTCCACACTTGCTGAGTACGACATGTACTCACTCTTGCAATCCCCCCCCCAACAGCTACTGGAGACAATTGGGAGTACCCTGAGGATCACGTGGAGTACTAGGTTGCGTACCGCCGTCAATTGCCTGTGGATTGGAGTCGTGCTGTTTAGTCTATTTCCGCTGCAATTATTTAGAGTTTTACTATTTGTGAACTATTGGATTATTGTAATAAAGTACTTATGTATTAGTTAAGACGTGGTTAAATTCTGTTTATCATTTGTGAATCACTCGTGTATGTGTGTTGAACATCCTGGGCACACATATGCGTTACGCTTGGTTCATATTCGGAACCGGGTGTCACACAAGCTGATCCCAATCCAGAAAGTTGTGCTTGAAGAGCTTATGGCCCCGACGTCTGTACGTCTTGTACAGCGACGCCTGTGTCAAGGTCCAAAAATGGCTATCCACAAGTGCCTCTCTGGGCTGCGGGAACCACTCCTCAAGCAAGATGCTCCATCTGAGTTTTCTAAGCTGCTTGGCCTTCAATTTCCTATAGTTTGTCAGCCGGATACCTTCACCAACACGTACGTTGGTGTCCATCTCATAGACGGCTCTCTAGGCCGCCCTGTCCTCTCGAAGATTAGCAGCTGACAGTCTCGGTCGTGGTACTGCCGCTGGATGACCCCCACGGGTCCTGGCTGAGCGCCAGCGAACAAGCGACACTTCAGGCTCTTCTTCTTCTTAGGATTCATCTAGCACGGGAGGCTGCCTCTGACGGGCCTCGCGGATCCTCAACGACCCTCCTCGGCCATGCTCTCGCTCCTCGGCGGCACAAGCGGCCATCAGTGCCTTCTTCTCTTCCTTCGACAGCTTTTGCTTCTTTGTGGCCGGCTCCGCAATGGCCTTGCCCTTTCCCTTCTTGTCACGACCAATTGCAGTGAGACAAGTGACGACGGCGAGGATGAGGTCGTGGAACGATGATGTCGGGCGCACGGAACGGCGACGCAAAGGTTGTCGCGGCCGGGAAACCTAGCGGCGAAACGACGGCGGCCGTAGAGGGGAAGCACCATGGCAGTAGAGATGCGGCGGTGGTGTGGTGTGGACGGTGGCAGAGATGCGGCGGCGCTGCTTGGAGAGCGGTGGCGGCAGCGCTTAGGGCGGCTGGACAGAGGCGGCGGCCAGGGGGTGGCGTTGCTGGAGGGCAGCGGCGGCAGCGGCGCTGCTGCGGCGGTGCGGCGGCGGCTGGAGGGCAGCGGCGGCCGGAGGGTGGCAGTGGCAGCAGGGCGAGCGAGCGGCGGCGTGAGGTAGGGGAGGCGCGGAGCGACGGCGTCGGGGTCGGGGAGAGAGAAAAGAAGGAGAAGAGGCGCGCTTAAAAGGTGGGGCCCAAACCCTAGCTTAAAATTTAACACCGGATGAACCGACATCAAATGATAGGAGCATCGGTCGAATGGCACAGTAAGGGTATTCCAAAAGGTACCGTTGACACCGGATGGTCCGATGTTGAAAGGATTTGCATTGGTGGAATTTAGCACAGTTCCAGAAATGTGAACATCGGATGGACCAATGTATCTCAGAGTGAAGTCGTCGGTTGATTTGTCTTACTGACTGAACCGACCCTTGGCATTAGAACACAAACTGATTCGATGAGCTTCTGGCCTATGCATCGGATAATCTGATGACTACAAAACAGCAACATCTCATATATGTCCTTTGACTTAAACACACAAACACGAAGAAACACATGTCTTAGTACTTTTTGGGCAACTCCTTACCCCTCAAAAATACTAATTGCCAATAACTTGGCTAAGCCCTAAAGCAAATAGAACACCGAAGAAAATAAGGAATAAATCCAAATAAAATGTAAGGCCCATGCTTTGTGAGCTAGAGGATGAAGACTTCTATCTCTTTAAAGCATGTTCCTTTAGGCTTTAACGCACCTAACATTTTGTTCTTTCCACATCATATGAGTTGAGATATTGTATTTCAAACAAGTCTCTTTCTCATGAAGTGGGTTCCCCTTTGTGACAATCTACCATATGCAATGTCAAACAATTTATAATGCAAGAAATTTAAATATGAGTGCAAGTCTATATGGCAGGCATCATGCAAGACATAAAGTAAATCTATCTTGCCAAATTTGAACCTTTCAAAGGCTTCTTCAGGGAGAGCCACTCTCCAAGCCTTGGGGAAAACCAAAAGAACCTCCATCCCAAGCTAACCCTTGCTCACCCCTATTCTTTGAAAGTTAGACAAGACCTATATGAGATGCATTCTTACATGATCATGGCAAATTACATGACGTTCGATGCATCTAGCACATTTAATTCACTTCTTAGTGTAGAAAAAGTTTTCTCATCAAGTGGTTTAGTGAATATATCCACCAATTGTTCTTCGGACCTAACACCTCGCAATGAGATGTCTCCCTTAGCTTCATGGTCCCTCAAGAAATGATGGCGGATATCAATGTGCTTAGTGCGGGAGTGTTGAACGGGGTTTTTAGCTATCTTAACCGTACTTTCATTGTCACAAAGGAGAGACACACAACCAAGTTTAATACCAAAGTCCAAAAGGGTTTGCTTCATATAAGAATTTGGGCACAACATGCACCAGCCGCAATATATTCTGCTTCCACTGTGGACAAAGCGACGGAATTTTGCTTCTTGCTAGACCAAGATACTAGGGAACGCCCAAGCAAGTGGCACCCATCGGAGGTACTCTTGCGATCCACACGGCATCCGGCAAAGTCCGAATCCGAGTAACCCAAGAGATGGAATTTCGCACCTTTAGGGTACCACAAGCCCACACTAGGGGTATGCTTAAGATACCGAAGTATCCTAAAGACCGCCTTCCGATGCGATTCTTTAGGTGCCGCTTGAAAGCAAGCACACAAGCATACACTAAACATGATATCGGGCCTAGATGCGGTAAGATAAAGCAATGAACCAATCATAGAACGGTAGTTAGGTTGATCAATAGGTTTACCGTCTTTATTCGCGTCGAGATGACAATTTGTTGCCATTGGAGTGCTTCTTGAGCTACAATCTCCCATCTCAAATTTCTTCAAGAGGTCCTTGGTATACTTTTCTTGATAGACGAAGGTCCCCTCTTGAAGTTGCTTGATTTGAAATCCAAGGAAGAAGTTGAGCTCTCCAATCATTGACATCTCGAATTCCCTAGACATCATTTTGCCAAACTCATGGCTAAGAGCTTCGTTAGTTGAACCAAAAATAATGTCATCAACATAAATTTGACAAATAAATAATTCTCCGTTGATGTGTTTGGTGAAGAGTGTAGTGTCCACCCTCCCGATCTTGAATCCTTGCATGATCAAGAAATCCCGTAGTCATTCATACCACGCCCTAGGTGCTTGCTTGAGCCCGTAGAGCGCCTTGTGCAACCTAAACACATGATTAGGATTCCTCGGATCTTCAAACCCAGGAGGTTTTTCAACATAGACTAGCTCGTTAATATAACCATTAAGAAAGGCACTTTTCACATCCATTTGATAAAGCTTTATGTTATGATGTGATGCAAAAGCAAGGAGTATACGGATGGCTTCTAACCGGGCGACCGGAGCAAATGTCTCCCCAAAGTCTAGTCCTTCAACTTGCGAGAACCCCTTGGCCACAAGTCTTGCCTTGTTGCGGACCACCACGCCGTTCTCGTCTTGTTTGTTGCGGTACACCCACTTTGTTCCGATGACATTCTTGTCCTTGGGTCGCTCCTCCAACACCCAAACTTCATTGCGGATGAAGTTGTTAAGTTCTTCTTGCATGGCCATCACCCAATTTGGATCTTGGAGTGCTTCCTCAATGTGAGTGGGTTCTACACATGAAACAAACGAGTAGTGCTCACAAAACGAAGCGAAATGGCGAGAGCGTGTACTTACTCCCCTTGACGGACTTCCGATAATTTGGTCCATCGGATGCACCTTGGAGATGCGTCCATGCCTCATAAGTGGTTGTGAAGCACTTGGCGATGGTGATGCGTGTTGCTCTTCTTGTGGTTGGACTTGATCATGGACTTCTTCTTCTTCTTGATATTGTGTGGCTTGTGAATCTTGAGTCGGCAATGGCTCATCCTTCTCTTCTTTGTCAACTTGAGGCGCCATAGATGTGTTGATGTTGGAACTTGAAGCTCCCCCTTGATCATGGCTCTCCTCAACTTTAGGCTTGATGTCTCCAATGGTCATGTTCTTCATACCTTCTCGTAAAGGCTCATCATCGATTTCATCATGACCAAAACTCTCCTCTTGGGAGCCATTAGTTTCATCAAACTCAACATCACAACTTTCCTCAACTAAACCGGAGGTTTGGTTGAATACTCGATATGCTTTTGAGTTTGATGCATAACTAAGAAATATACCAACATCACATCTTCTTTCAAACTTACCAAGCCTTTTCTTGCGGTAGATGTAGCACTTGCACCCAAAGACTCGAAAATAGGAGATGTTGGGCTTTCTCCCAATGAGAAGTTCGTACGGGGTCTTTTGAAGTAGTCGATGTAGGTAGACCCGATTTGCGGCATGGCACGCCGTGTTGACTTCTTCGGCCCAAAACTTCTCGGACGTGCCATAGTCATCAAGCATTTCTCGCGCAAGAGTGATGAGAGTCTTGTTCTTCCTTTCAACAACACCATTTTGTTGAGGAGTGTATGTAGCCAAAAACTCATGCTTCACGCCTTCACGGTCACACCACTCCCCAATGTTGTAGTTCTTGAATTCGGTGCCGTTGTCACTCCAGACCTTGATGATGGGAAGTTGAAATTCCCTTTGAGCACGGTTGGCGAAGGTCTTGAACACTTCCGGAGTTTCACTCTTGTCACCTAGAAACAAAGTCCAAGCATAGCGAGAGTATTCATCAACTATAACAAGACAATAGAGGTTACCGCCAAGACTTTGATATGTGGACGGTCCGAAGAGGTCCATGTGAAGTAGCTCAAGTGGCTTGGAGGTTGACACCATTGTCTTCATTGGGTGGTGTGAAGCAACTTGCTTCCCGGCTTGACAAGTGCTATAAAGCTTGTTCTTCTCAAATGTGACATCCTTCACGCCGGTCACCATTCCAAGCTTGAATGACTTCTTGAGCTTGCTCATCCCTATGTGCGCTATGCGTCGATGCCATAGCCAACCCAAACTTGTCTTAGTGAAAAGACAAGTGGTCAAGCTAGCATCCTTGTTGGAGAAGTCTACTAGGTAGAAATGTCCATGCCGAAATCCTTTGAAGATTAGTTCTTGGCTTGTTTCACTACTCACAACAACATCATTTTTGCTAAAGGTGCACGTTAGTCCAAGATCACATAATTGTGCAATAGAAAGTAAATTAAAACTAAGTGACTTAACGTACAATACATTAGAAATAGATAAGTCATTTGAAATATCAATATTACCTAACCCAATTACCTTGCCCTTAGAGTTATCACCAAAGGTGACTAGGTCATGATTGCCAACATTTTCTATGGTGGTGAACATACCATCATTGCCGGTCATATGTTGAGTGCACCCGCTATCGAGTACCCAATGCTTTCCTCCGGCTTTGTAGTTCACGTACACACATGAATTCAATTTTTAACTTTAGGCACCCAAGCCAACTTAGGTCCTTGTATGTGTGATACAAGTGTTTTTGGGACCCAAAGTTGCTTGGGGAGCTTCCCCTTCATGCCCTTTATGTCTTTGCCAATGAACCTTGCCTTCACTTTGCCATCTACTTTACTCAAGATATAATAATGATCATTGAAAGTAGACTTGTAGTTAGTAGGCAATTTTGGAGAAGGTCGGTTGGGAAGAGGACACTCCCTTGTATGGTGACCGGTGATCTCACAATGTTGGCAATAGGAACCAACTTCCTTGATGAAGCTTGTTCTAAGCTCCGGTGAGGGCACCTTTCCTTTGTTAGGCACCGGGAAGGATCCAAGTCCTCTCTTGTTGAAGGCCTTTGCTTGTTGGAAGAGGATTTCCTTGTGCTTGACTTCTCCTTTTGATAGTCTTGCCACACTAGTGCGGTGACTCTCAATTTCTTTCAACAAGTCCTTCTCCCTAGTGTTCTCTTTCAAAGGCAAAGACTTGTGCAAGACATTAGTGGCATGAGAAGTAATGGATACCTTATCATTAAGAGTTTGTTTCTTTACATTTTTCACTTCTTGATCAAGCACTTTATAAGCAATGTTAAGGATTTGATGCTCTTGGATTAACTCATTGTGCTTTCCCAAGAGTGCTTGGTGGGCTAAGTCAAGCTCATGATGATCTTGCTTAATTTGAGCCTTTTCCTCCTCAACTTGCTTGACATGGGATTTGAGTTTGTCATGCTCTTTAAGTATGCTTTCATACTTGTCAAGCAAATCGAGGTTAGCACTCTCAAGCTTAGCACGAGTTTCTTCAAGAGCCTTAACCTTACTCTTTTCCCTCTTAATGATAGTGTGATATTCATTTATTAGTGAATTTAAATCCTCGGGGGAAAGCTCATCATCGCTAGAGTCATCACATACCTTGGTGTTACCTTTATCCATGAGGCACATGGGTGGTGGATGAGGATATGAGTCATCATTGTTGGCAATGGCAAGGCCAGCCAAACTTTCTTCTTCCGCTTCACTCTCCTCATCACTTGATTCTTCGTCAGTGATCCATTCATTTGCCTCACACATGAAAACCTTTTGCGGACCATTTCTCTTCTTTGGGAAGAGTTTTGCCTTCTTGCCCTTGTCATGTTTCTTCTTCCCAAAGGATCTTGGTTTGGGTTTAACCTCTTCTTCATCATCTTCACTATCTTCGAGCTTGCAGTGCTTGCTCTTGTGGTTCTCTCTTCTTTTGTCTGGTTTTGGACAATCATAGGAGATGTGGCCTTGATGACCACAATTATAGCAAGTCTTGTGGTCATCTCTCCTTGGTAGGAACGCTTTCTTCTTGGGATCAAAGGTGTATCCCTTCTTGGCAATCTTGGAGTTCAAGCGAGAGAACTTTCTCATCATCAATGCAACCTCATCATCGTCATCTTCACTTGATGCTTGCTCTTCTTCACTTGAGCTAGGCTCAACCACCTTACTTTTCTTGAGACTTTTTTTCTTGGTGGAGGCCTTTAGAACAATTGTCTTTGAAGATGATTGCTCCATCATCCCAAGTACACTCATCTCATGAGCGTGAATCTCTCCAATAAGTTCTGAAACTTCAATGTGGTCAAGAGATTCTTTTTGAAGCATGGAATTGATGATGTTGTACTTTGGCTTGGGAAGAAGCATAAAAATCTTGCGGTTGATGAGTCCTTTACCAAGAGAAGCAATGTCAAGAGCATTAATTTCTTCAATAAGCATATTCAAGCGAGAGAACATTTCATTGACATTTTCATGAGGTAGCATTTTAAACTCATCATATTTGGCTTTAAGCATATGATATTTTAGTTCTTTGACACGAGAAGAACCCTCATGAATTTCTATCAAGCAAGCCCAAATTTCACAAGCCTTTTCTTTGCTAGCAATCCTAGCAAACACATCTTGACTAATGCATTCATAAATTGCATTCCTAGCTTTAGCATCCCACTTGATTTTATCACCAACATAATTGTGCTCACCAAACCCCGCGTGGGTCGCTTCCCATACTTCGGGAGCAATAGCCTCTAGATAAGCGCGCATGCGTGCTTTCCAATAGGCGAAGTTCTTGCCCTCGAAGATAGGAACTGAACCCCCAATCTTGGCCATTTTAGCTCTCTAGCGGTGAAGCTAGAATGATCCAATGAGCAACCTTGCTCTGATACCAATTGTAAGGATCGAATGCCTAAGAGGGGGGGGGGTGAATTGGGCTTCTTTTCAAAAATTAAAGCAATACCACTTAATTACTAAAAGCCCAATTCCCTACGCAAACAACCTACGCATTCAAGTGACTAGTAACTTTGCGGTATATGAAATGCATAAGTGTAAAGTGAGAGTAAGAGAACGCAAACTCCCGAGGAGACACGAAGATTTATCCCGTGGTTCGGCAAAATTGTCAAGATCTTCCTACATCCACGTTGTGGCACCCACCGAAGGGTATAGCCACACCCAAGTCACCAAGACTAGGGATCTTCACTATTCTTCTCCATTTGCCAACCTCGGCAAGGTGGAGCTCAAGCCTTGTACAACTTGGATCCTCCAGGCTTCCACAACCGTCTTGGAAAGCTCCGGAAGTCTCTCTCAATTACAATCACCAAGGGACACTCCCTTACAGATCTCACTACACTAGAGATTCCAATCACCATGAATGGAAGCACACAAGCACTATCTCTAGCTAGTTCTAGCCTATCTCTTGGTGTGTAAGTGGTGTAGATGATGTAGAAGTGGTAGCTCAATGTCTTGAATGCTTGACAATGTGTAGAGTAGGTCTGGTAGTCAAGTCTTGTCGAATAGACTGGTTGAAGGGGTATAAATAGCCAGCCTCCACGAAATAGCCGTTAGAAAAGTAGGCTGACATCACTGTTCTGCGAACACTGGATGATCCGATGTCCCCCCTTCAGTTGTCATCGGTCGAATCCAAATTAGCTGATGTCACTGTGTCAGATATGACCGTTGTTAGACCGATGTTACACTTGTCTTCTCATCGGATGATCCGGTGGCACTTCCTCCAGAATTGGTTCAGACTTGATGCTTACTGGAGTGATTGAACGATGTGTTTATAGTTGTACATCGGATGATCCGGTATTACACTTGGTCCAGGGATATTGCTTACTGTACTGATGGACCGATGTAACATGCCCTTCATCATCGAATGATCCGGTGAGTACTTAGTTCTGAGGTTTTCTTCTTCTGCTGAACCAACTCGAACGATGTGTTGTTTTCTGGAAACATCGGTGGATCCGGTGAGTTGATTTTGTTTGCTTCGAGTGATTCTTTTGCAGTTTACTCGATTGACCTCTTAGACATTGGATGGAAATATTCTTCTGATGATTATTAAACATTGAGTGCTGTCAATTATGGTTGAATAATTTTGACATATGAGCTTTTATTTCTAATCTTCATAACATTGATTGATCTCATAAAATGATTGTTTAGGGGTCTACAATTGTATCCAGTGATTAGTAGATGATATTCATATTCATATAGATTTCATTGTAATGAGTGATATGGGAGACCTTGCATCCACAAATTCATTAGTAAAATCCAACGGTTGTCATTAATCACCAAAACCATTCCTCATGGGGGCCTAGATGCTTTCATCCTTAAGGGCGATCACATCCGAGGTTTGAAGGATGTTGTTTTTGAGAAAGATAGGCCTTGTAGCACGTGCCAAGCCGAAAAGCAAGTAGGAGCACCCCATCCCGCGAAGAATGTCATGACAACAACGGGACCGCTCGAGCTACTTCACATGGACCTATTTGGTCCAATTGCTTACATAAGCATCGGCGGTAACAAATACGGTTTAATAATTGTTGATGATTTTTCGCGCTTCACGTGGATTTTCTTTTTGCATGATAAGAAAAAAAACTCAAGGAACCCTCAAGAAGTTTCTCAAGCGATCTCAAAATGAATTTTCATTGACAATCAAGAACATACGAAGTGACAACAGAACAGAGTTCAAGAATACCCAAGTTGAGGAGTATCTAGACGA
Organism: Tuctoria greenei; assembly: GCA_036927565.1. Taxonomy (NCBI): domain Eukaryota; kingdom Viridiplantae; phylum Streptophyta; class Magnoliopsida; order Poales; family Poaceae; genus Tuctoria; species Tuctoria greenei. The sequence goes on from JAYESD010000007.1 coordinate 9,662,748, forward strand.
AGAAGGGATAAAGCACAAGTTTTCAACACCTTATTCTACTCAACAAAACAGAGTAGCTGAAAGGAAGAATCGAACACTCATTGAGATGGCAAGGACAATGCTCGATGTATACAAGACTTCGGACCAGTTTGGGCTGAAGCAGTCAACACCGTGTGTCACGCCATGAACTGACTCTATCTTCATCGCCTACTCAAGAAAACGTCGTATGAACTACTAACCGGTAACAAACCGAATATTTCCTATTTTGGAGTCTTTGGTTCTAAATGTTATATCTTGAACAAGAAGCCTAGGACATCAAAGTTCGCTTCAAAGTCTAATGAAGGTTTCTTGCTTGGCTATGATTAGAACTCTTACACCTATCGTGTCTTCAACAAGGTCTCCAAACTTGTTGAAGTAGCACGTGACGTAGTGTTCGATGAAACTAACGGCTCTCAAGGAGAGCAAGTTGATCAATGTGTGCTAGATAGAGAAGAAGCTCCATGTCAAGCGTTGAGAAGAATGGCCTTGAGCGATGTTCGACCACAAGCGCCACCTCCAAATGTGAATGAGGAATATGAACCACAAGTGGAAGAAAATGATCAAGGGGGAGCTTCTACACAAGATCAACCTCATGGAGATCAAGGTGATCAACAAATCAATGAGGGCAAACATCCAAGGGGGAGAAGAAGATGATGACAATGAAGACTCAAGACCACAAGTGCCACACCCAAGAGTACATTAATGCATTCAAAGAGATCACCCCGTCGACAACATAATCGGTGACATCCAAAAGGGAGTAACAACTCGATCTCGTATAGCTAATTTTTGTGAACATTACTCGTTGGTATCCTCTTTGAAACCACACAGGGTTGAATATGCTTTAAAGGATCTGGATTGGATGGTGGCGATGCAAGAAGAATTGAACAACATCAAAAGGAACGAGGTGTGGGAACTTGTTGAAAGACCCAAGTTCAACGTCGTCGGCACTAAATGGGTCTTTCGCAATAAGCAAGACGAACACGAGGTGGTGACAAGGAACAAGGCACGACTTGTGGCCAAAGGGTATTCACAAGTTGAAGGTTTGGATTTCGATGAGACTTTTTCTCCCGTAGCTAGGCTTGAATCAATTCAAATATTACTCGTATATGCTACTCACCATGATTTCAAGCTTTATCAAATGGATGTGAAAAGCGTCTTCCTCAACAGACCGATCAAGGAGGAGGTGTACGTGGAGCAACCCTTCGGGTTCGAAGATCAATAGTTCCCCGACCACGTGTTCAAACTACGTAAGGCTCTCTATGGCCTCAAGCAAGCTCCTAGAGCTTGGTATGAGTGCCTTAGAGATTTCTTGATTGAAAATAGATTTAAGATTGGTAAAGCTGATTACACGTTGTTTACTAAGCATTTTTATAATGATCTACTTATCTGTCAAATTTATGTTGATGACATTATATTTGGTTCAACTAACAAATCTTTTTGTCAAGAATTTAGTAAGATCATGACAGATAGATTTGAGATGTCCATGATGAGAGAATTGAGATACTTCTTGGGATTCCAAGTGAGGCAACAAAAGGAAGGGACGTTCATAAGCCAAACAAAGTACACTCAAGACATACTTAAGAAGTTTGGAATGGACAAAGCAATACCTATAAAGACTCCCATGGCGACAAATGGACACTTGGATCTTAATGAAGACGGACCAAACGTGGATCAAAAGGTACATCGCTCCATGATTGGCTCCCTACTTTATTTATGTGCATTTAGTCCTGATATTATGTTGAGTGTATGTTTGTGTGCAAGATTTCAAGCCAATCCTAAGGAATGTCATGTGACTTCCGTAAAGAGGATCTTGCGATACTTAGTTCACACCTAACCTAGAACTTTGGTATCCTAAAGGTTCAAAGTTCAATCTCATTGGATACTCCGATGCAGATTATGCCGGATGCAAAGTAGATAGAAAAAGTACCTCCGGTACTTGCCAATTCCTAGGTAGATCCCTAGTCTCTTGGTCCTCCAGGAAACAAAACTTCATTGCCTTATCCACGGCCGAAGCGGAGTATGTTGCAGCCGGGAGTTGTTGTGCACAACTCCTTTGGATGCGACAAACTCTAAGGGATTACAGTTAAATATGAGCCGTATTCCACTCCTTTGTGACAATGAGAGTGCCATTAAAATTGCCCATAATACCGTTGAGCACTCTATGACCAAACACATAGAAATCTGACATCACTTTTTGAGAGATCATTCAATGAAAGGCGATATAACAATTTCCCATGTCAATACCAAAAAACAACTAGCCGATATCTTTACCAAGCCACTTGATGAGAAACATTTTTCTGGGCTCCAAAATGAACTAAATATCCTTGATGCTCGGAACGTGGCTTGAAAACTTGCATACCTGTATGCCATCTTCAAAATCTATTGATTGTGTTATGAAAATCATCTCTCTCTATTTTCTATGAAAAACTATGGTAATTACTTGATCTTGGTGAATTATGGTCATAGCTTGATTGTTGTATATTTACTGATCATATTCATCAAGATTATTTGTTTGTTTTGCCCCCTATTTTCTTTGTAAACACCTTCGAATATATACGAATGGTCTAACTGCTTCTGTTCTGGTGACCACGGGCTAGTTCATGGTTACCAGACTAGTCCGCAGAGTTCCGGTAGTCCGGACTAGTCTGATCAACCATGGGCTAGTCCGATTTTTCGACTCCATAACCCTAGGGCCGCCAAAACCTAAACTTATTCATCCTCACAACATAACTCACATTCTCTCTCCTCACTCAAGTGCCCCAAGGTGATTTGGCGAGTTCTCCACCAAATCTCCTCAAATCTCTGTGGGAAACGATCTTCATCGCAAGGGGATCGAGGACCCTGGACTTGTCTGCATCAAAAACTCCTCCAACTCCACAAATCGAAGGATTTGGTAAAGTTTCTCTCCAAACCCTAGAACCTTTGATTTCTCTTGTTTTTGCTCAAATAGCTTAGTTCCTTCTATTAATACATGATTCTTTGTTGTATTACATGTGCATTGAGCCACTTTTGCATTGAGAAACACCATTGATTTGCTAGTTAGGGTTCAAACGACTGAATATCAGACTAGGCCGTTCTTAGTGCGGACAAGTCCGGTATTCCGGACTAGTCCGCACTTGAGCACCGGACAAGTCCGATTTTTGACTAGACACAACCCTAATTTTCTTCTACTCAATGTATTCCCTTGCCATCAATCCTTATCTATGTCATGTATAACCTCCTTTTCAGGACAATGTTGAAAGAAAACATCTCCGACTTTGAAAACGAGATGAATCAAGATGTGTTGCGGTGAGTCTTGGATTCTTGCACTAACAAAAGGCAAGAGCGTGCTGCCGAGCCTTCGCCTACTCCGCCTAGGATGCGGCCGAAGGTCGGGGCTAAGAAGCCAGCTTCGAAAGCTCAAGATATGGCTGGTTCTAGCTCAGCGGCTCATTGCCAATCCAAAGGGAAAGGAAAAGGAATTTCCTCTGGCCCGATTGACCCTCTCAAAATGACATCTCCAAGGCAGGGGAATAGAGACCCCTTAGAAGAAAAAATCAATGGCAAGGGGAGTGATGTGGCTTGGAAGCTAAGGAAAGTTGATGCTTATGGCAGTGTTAAGAAGGCAGATGATCCAAGGTTTTGGAGCAACTTTCACGTGGACTACTACAGTTTCGTGTACCTGCAGATGAACACTCCAGTAGTCCGCAACCAATGGATTGACTGGAACCACTTTGAAAGAAAAATTTTTGGTGCTTTTGATGAAGTGGTACAGGTTGCAGAGAGGCATGGCCTCAAGGACTTGTTTGCTTTCAGATACAACTTGAATGATGAGGTCATAGCACAGTTCTTTGCAACCTGCTTCTTTGCCAGTGATGAAGAAGAGCGAGTGACTTGGATGACTCATGGATCCAAATACACTGTGACATATGATGAGTTTGCTAGGCTGCTGCACCTTGGCAACACTGGCAGCAATGAAGTGATTATTCACAACATTAGAATCTTAGAGAAGGACAAGTTGGACTTTCTCTATGACACCCGTCTCAAGTACAATCCTCCCTCAACCAAGAACATGAAGCCCTTCTTCATGGTTCTCAACAGGGTGCTTAGGAAGACAATTGCTCCAAAAGATGGAGATGCAGGGAGTGTCCAAGGTTACCTAAGGACATTGATGAAGGTGATTAGCAAGAACAGGAAGTTTGACATCTTCAACTACATCTGGAACGACATGGTGAACATTTCCTGCACCCCTAACCGTTGCTGTGGCTATGAGCTTTATATCATGTTCATGATAGAGAAGGTAACATGGATTGAGTTTGTGAAAGATGTTGAGCACATAGCCTTGAGGCCCCAGAAACCTCCCCAAGCCACTCTCCCAGCTGTTCCCTCACCTGCCTCAACTGAAGAACACCAGGAGAGAGCTCAAGGAGATGCAAGGACGACCTCCGACACTAGGGCCCCTCCTCACAAAGGGTATCCTAGTGGCATTATGAAGTACCTGACTGCTATTTTTGCCTCTTCCCGGAAAACTGAAGTGAAGATCCACAAGTTGAAAAAGGAAAGGAAAGAGGACATGAGGTACATAAAGCAAAATGTCAAAGCCATATGCCAGAAGCTGGAGATTGAGCCTGTTGGATCTCTAGTTATATCCGAGGGCTCTCCTTCTGAACTTTTCAGAACTTCAACCTCTTTCTCCTTCTGAACTGGCCTATTTTGGCATTGGGGGATCGACGAGTGGTTCTCATCCTCATCCTCATCCTCCTTAGGCTTCCAATGATGAAGACAATGAAAGTACGAACAGCGAGGAGTGAGTCAGCGATGCCTAGTAGATCCCTCTTCTCCTTCTTTTTGGTGCCTTGATGCCAAAGGGGGAGAGATTAAGGGGGGAGTCATTAGGTCGTAGCAGTAGATGAGAGATGAGGGCTCTATCTGTATCTTTTTCTCTTTGTTATGCTTTTGGCACTGTAAGACTTCTTTTGATGTTGTAAGACTCTTATTATGTTTCAAGTCATGTTTATGAAGTTTGTGATGATGCTTTGATATGATCTATGTTTATGCTATGAAATTGGCATACATGCTTGATGTTGATATGATTATGTCATCTACCACATTCTCATCACAATTATTGCTCACACACATATAGTTTTGCATCCCACCATAAAGAGTGCACATATGTATTATGTTTTCATTGCTTAATTTATTCCAAGCTCATATGTGCACACTTTATGAAAGTTTGGATTTTTATCATATTTGTATAAATCTCAATTGGTTGTCATCAATCACCAAAAAGGGGGAGATTGAAAGTGCATCTAGGCATCCCTTGTGGGTTTTGGTTGATTTATGACAAACAAATGAGAACCTAACAAAATTGTTGAGATGAGCGCAGGTGTTAATGAAATTATGAAGAGAGCGCAAAAAAAAGGAGAATGAGGAATCTATATGGAAAAGAGCTCAAGAACTGAATAGAATACTTTGTTGTGTATGGAGTGTGTTGGAGAAACATACCCCAAGAGCTCAAGCAAAAGAAATCACCCTCACTGCACAAAATTTCACAAGTACGGACTAGTCCGATATTCACCGGACTAGTCTGCTATCTCTCTGACTAAGATTGGACTAGTCCCCCCTAGTGCAGACTAGTCCTCAACACTTTACATCTGTACTAAAATGGACAAGTCCGATATCACCACGGACTAGTCCGATATCTTTCTGACTAAAAATGGACAAGTTCGCCCCTGTGCAGACTTATCCTCAACCTCACACTTTACACAGAACTAGACAAGTCCGATATCACCACGGACTATTCCGAAAACTCTCTGACTAAAAGCGGATAAGTCCTCCCATTGCGGACTTGTCCTAAATTCTACATGAGGTTCACCACACCGGACTAGTCCGAACACTACCAGAGCCCAAATCAGACTAGTCCGCCCTTTGCTGGACAAGTCTGATATATCAGAACACTTAGGGTCTCCCACATGCCGCACACTATACTAGTACGAAGTCCACCACGGACTAGTCCGGACATCGCAAACCCTAACGGTAACTTTTGGAAACCCTAGTATAAATAGAGGTGTATGTTGCTACAACCAAATCTCTCGATTCCCTGCGCCATCACACCTCCCAAGAGCCCTAAAACACACCTCTCCACACATTCTAACCAAAAGAATATCAAATCTTTGAGGATTAGCATTGATCAAAAGGAGAGACATTTTTCACACGTCTTGAGCTCTTGGGTTTGATTCTCTCACACACTCTTGTTGTTTACTGCATATATTTCGAGTGTGTTTGGTGGTGTTCATCTTTGTAAATCTTGGGGAGCCCTCAACTTGTGAGAAGGCCTCTTGAATTCGGTTATTTGCCCCTTTGTGATTAGTGGAAGAGAATCGGCCTCCGTGGCGATTCGACGAGGGTAGGGTTGGTGAAGACCCAGTCCTCCATGGACTCCTCAACATGGATGTAGGTTTCCTTCATGGGAATTGAACCATGGGATAAAATCACGTCTTGTGCACTTTTGTTCTTATAGTTCATCTCATTCTAGGGTTTACTCAATCTTGGATAACTTACATTAAAACATTGAAATCAAAGTTAATTTGTGCCATACATGGTTTCATTGTCGTGATACATCCAATTTACAACATACTTTCCGCTGCATAGAGTACTTGACGTGAATTCTTCGATCAAACTTGATCATTCTAGTCAACACACATCAGACTAGTCCGCACCATACCAGACTAGTCCGATTTCTCTGTATTTGATCAAGTTTGTTAAGTGTTTCTGGATTTGACGACATTTCAAAAAGCCTATTCACCCCCCTCTAGGCTACATTCACCATGGATCTTCAATCTTCTGGCCAAGGAATCACCACAAGATGAGTTTCGATTCACTTCTTGTTTGATCTTCTTCCTTGCTCTGTGTATCTCATTAAGCAATTTTCCTGAACAACCACACCTCCCCGATGAAGCTTTGGGCATTTCCCTGGCCGCTGAGCAACTGTTTCTCTGTTCTGCCCTACTTCTTCGTCGCCTTGCAGTTGCAACGTGCCAAGGCTCGAACCGAGGTTGCCAACGGGTAGGCAAGCCTCTCCTAGTCCTCCCCGAGCTGCCACAACGTTGCTTCTCCCTCTCCCCGCGGTGGCAAGCGGCGTTCCTCTTCTCAGTCTCTATTTCCGGCTGCCATGGCGCGGTGACATCGCCTGACCAGCTCAGACCATTTCATGCTCGACCAATGCACACCTAAGGTTCGACTTAACCTATTTTTCATGCTCCCTAATCTGCTCCAACTCCAGTGGCATTGCTAAGCCGGATTCCCATATTTTGCAACAACAAGGTTCATTGACCTGTTGATTGAAAACTACAAAATTCATCTTGCATGCTCAATACTTGGCCAATCCCATTACATATTATGTTCTAGACCTAATTACGGATTCCCCAGCAGAATTAATTAGAAAATCTTGGTTGTCTTTGCCTAGAACATCACTATTCCCCACCACGGCCATTACAAAACCTAGGTCACCGGCGATACCTACCTTGCCACCGTTTTCCATGTGATTAGACCTCAGATTAGGATTCTACATCGTGCTATGGTGCTGTAGGGTTAAAAATCCGGACCTATATCAATCAAATCCGTGCTTTTCCACCTGGCCGTCAATGTCACAGCCGCCGTCGCCATCACTGGGCTGGTTCCCGCAGCCGTCGCGCCATGTGAAGCTGCCCTACATATGTTCCAAGATTATGAAACAAATTTTGTTGGATTCCTTTTAACCAGTTCATTGCAGTGGTGCAATTGGATTGGTATGAAAATCCCTGTAATTTTCTCCAAAATTCCTTAACTCAGAACATTGGAAATTAAATCCAGGAGATCCACTTTATGGAAAATTACCAATTTTGGCCAGAAAGTCTTACATAAATCTCTTGATATTCAGACAAATTTTCAGCTTCATTGGACTTTATTTGGTCAGTCAAACTGTGTTGCTTTTTCATATGTTCATGAAAATTGTAAAAACAACAGAAACTTTTTCAGAATACGGTAGGAACTTGTAAAATTCATATCTCCCTCTAGGTTGCTTAGAAAAATGTCAAACCAATTGTGTTAGACTCTATATGAACCCCTATATCCAGAACACCTTGTTTGTCTTATGTAAAAGTCTCTGTTTTGCCATGAAAATTCAGCGAAGCCTACAGCGTGTTAGAGTTTTGTAGACCACAGTATTCCATTGCATAAGCTTCTGGTTGGTCATCCATGAACCTAGAACTCCACTGTAAAAATTACAGTTCCAGTCGTTCTTTTTAACTCAAGTAATTGGATGTTCATTGCCTAAGTTCAAAACTATACCTATTTCATTTCATATCCTCATTTCCTAAGTTCATCTTGTTCTTTCTCTGTTGCTATACATGCCAGCAGGAGAACCTTCATCCCTAGCTAGTATTAATCCTCCTTGAATTATTAGCAACTTCATTTATTACTTTACTAAGTTACATTCTAATTTGATGCATATTCATGATGATAGTGACCGTGATGAAGGTGGGCAAGAAGCACAACCCGAAGCTGAGGATTTCTATATTGAATCTGCTGTGGCGTGACCTCTCGGCGGAGTTTATTAACTGATTCATCACTGACTTTATTCCATCCGAAAGGCAAGCCCCGGTTTGCATTTAAGAGCTTTTATAAATTTTTTCTTTGTATCAGATTAAGTCTTGGAGATGAATTGTGCATTAAGTCTAGATGATTTTTATACTCCACTTGCATAACCAGAACACCCATGGAGTATTTGGGTAGCTGTTAAGTCCTCGTGTAGCTGATGCTATGCTAAATGTTGCATAGAAATCGGGTAGAAGTCGAGTAGTTGGAATCTACTCGCGAGATGGGTTTGAACTCACACGGGATTGGTTTATGGTAGAGAATGACTTATGGAAATGAATGTGAGACCGGGCAGCAGGGTAGGATGTGTGGCCCTGCCTGTGTCGGTTGAGGACTGATCCGTGTGTGGCCCTGTTGAGCAAGTTTGAGCTGTACCGGATGCATACTGGTATATGGGACCTAGGAAACTGATGTAACTCGTAGACCTTGTTGTGGAAACTTCTCTGCTGTCTTTTAATGGAGTTGAGGAGGCATAAAGGTGTAAATCTTCTAGCGGGCAACTTCGACATGTCCGTGTAGGGGACCTTTTGCTCGGGATGGAAAGTTGATTCCATATTAGGGCCTCTGGTGAAAAGTGGCCGCATATGGCATTGAGTGAAGCGCACTGACATGGCTTGCTTACAGGCGTATGTGTCGTGCATTCCAGGTTGTTATTGATTGCAATCACAGTCGCACGCAGTTATGGACTGACCATACTTGTTCACTGAGTTGTGACATAGTAAATTGAGAGTAATTGAATCATATGAATTATGCTCTATGCTTAATCATTGTTTTACAACTTGTATGTTCTAGTTATATTGCTAACTAAATTTACCTCTTATGAAACATTAAATTGCTGCTAAAATATGAAAATAAAGGACATACATTAGGCGAGTTTCTTTTATGCAAATTTAGCTTCCTATGTAATAGAGTTTCCAACATGTAGAGTTGCATGTTTAGGTGAGACGGTTAAGTCTTGCTGAGCATTATGCTCACTGTTTGTGGATTAATATGTTTTGCAGGTAACATCGCATATGACGGGTCCCGTAGTGCGGCATCACCCCTCTCGTGTTGTATTGCCAAACGGAAACCTCATGAGCCGCTGCTTTGCTTCATGTTGCTAGTGTGAGGTATTCCGGACTGAATACTCTCACTTGTGCAGTAGCTAGGTTCAAGTGAGTTTATTATGTATCTTCTGCTGCTTATGTACTCCTTATGTACATTATTTTGTAAACTCACATATCTTATGAAATAAAACTTTGGTACGTTTCATGTATTCTTTTCGTGTGTGCTGTTGGGTGCCGCATCGCATGGCACCACCCATTGCGATTCCTAGAATGTCGGGACCCCGGTCCTCACACTTTATTAACTTTATATCATTTACTGAACTGAGTTTCAAATAATAATACAGAGGAAACTCTTTATGAGGAGTGAGTTGGGGGAAAACATTCAGTTTCCATCGAAGTGTGCGATCGACACTTCCCCTGGTACTACTCAGAAGTAGTCTGCGGAGGTTCATTTTTAGGAGGGGCGTAACTCGAAGAACTCAAGAACAAAGGTGACACATAGATTTTTACGTGGTTTGGGCCGCTTGAGTGTAATATCCTACTCCACGAGGGTGTGTTGTATGATTGAGTGTGTTGCGTATGTCTGAGATCAGATCTCATTCTACCGTGCATCTTAGACCTTATATATGCTAAGATGTGGCTGTTACAGTGTAACCGAGACCCGACAGGTGGCCCCGGGCTACTAAGTACCCTGTACATGATCTTGGCGCTTAACAACGGTTTATTTGTGTAATAACATGCCTTGATGGCAGCATTACCACGCTTGAAGGCCCTCTGATCATGCGTCATTATGCGGAATTAATGACGCGTTAACCAGGTCTTGTAATGATTGATTTATAGCCACTTGAATGTCCGCACTGTTGGAGATCCCGGAGTCCTTCCCGCTGGAGAGGTAGGGTTCGACACGTCGCAGCACCGGAGCCATCATTAGGAAGGAGGCTGGTCTGGGGCTGCAGGGCACGTGGCAGCACCGGAGCCACCCTTAGGAGGGAGGCTGGTCCGGTGCCACTGGACACATGGCAGCTGTGGAGTCACCCTTAAGAGGGAGGCAGGTCCAGCACCGTGGGACACGTGGTAGCACCGGAGCTAGCCTTAAGTGGGAGGCAGGTCCTGCGCTATGGGGCACGTGGCTTCCGAAGGTCTTCTCTCCTGGAAAGTGAGATTCAAAGCTTCTTCTTCTGGTTTGCGAGTGTACCTGGTCTGCAGGGTACCGATAGTGGCCCCCGGGCCCACCTCAGGGGATGTTTCAATCTCGAAGGTGGGGCCACCATCACTTTCCGCGTTGCTATTTCAACTTTTCACTTGGGCGGTTGAAACAATGGCACGTTCCTATGCCACCGCTACGTGGGCCTTCTTGATTTGGCAGATGAGATATGTGACGTGCGGATCCCATGTCCTTAAGAGTGCCGATTCCAAATACAATTTTTGTATTGGTTCCCAGTTCAATCTTTGTAGCCTTGTCAGGCTGCCTTCCTTGGGCTCTCAACTTCTCATCATGAAAACGATTCACCTGGTGTGACTTTTTTGGCAGAGTTGTCCCGGACCCCCTTATCATCGACGATATAACTATGCGGTGCGTAACCATGGTCCCTTGTGCAATTAACTTCCAAGCGTCACAGAGAGTAATAAAAGGAAGAGTTGTACAATGAAGGAACTCTTACGCTCTGATATGTTTCCTTGCGCATAGAACTCTCCACTTCCTTCTCTGCATTGTGCTTGTGCTTTATGATCTTTTCCACTCGCAGCCATGGAACCTGATGTTCTCCCCTCCAAGCTCGTGAGAAAGAGGGACATCGTGAGAGTCCGAAAGCTGATGGGCTGGCAAAGCCCTTATTTGACAATGCAATGCACTGCAGGAGCCTTCCTTCCACGAAGAAAAGTTCAGGTGACATCGTCTTCTTCATGGTGTATGCCATGGTTGGGTTAGTCCCGCCTGTTTCCTCTTTTTTGCTGATGCTGCTGTGATGAGGACATCACTTATATGGATACAAACAACACTCTACTGAATATACAAGATGCAATCAATAGAGTTCATACACAACAATTAATTTCAGAGGTGAACTCGTTCTTATATATTTCCTTATATGTTTTTGAGTATAGATTGCTACTTAATGATTTATTTGTGATTAAGATCCATGGAGAGGTTCAAGGAGTACTTGGAGGGAGTGTTAGGCACGTGGAAGACCAGAGAATTCGTTCAAAGAAGATGGAAACCGAACCAAACTCCAAATCGTATCCAACTCGGAGTCCAGGAGCAGTACGCACTAAAACGGACGCCCAGGATGCATACGAACTCCGTTTTGGACGTTCTACATATGCACAGAAAGGGGAGAGGATAACCTTTCCAATGGCACCGGTCCCATGTCAAAATTCCATCGGAGTCGTCGGGAATCGTCGAAACAAAATCAAGTACAGAATCTGTCAGGGTGCTGCGCCACCGTATTGGGCCATTGGGCCTTGTATCAAGTCTAAGTCCATTATTTTCGTGTCTTAGGGTTAGGTCACGACCCTAACACCCCTTGGACGTCCTCCCACCTATATATACTCCATGGTAGCCGCCATAGACAATTGGGTTTTGCTTAGATCAATAATATTGTCGTTTATCGGTTTGTGAAACCCCAATTCAGCAATTTCAGATTGCTTCTTCTACGTTCTTGCTTGTGTTCTCGGTTGCACTTGCAGGGATTAGCCTTATTGGCGAGGTCAATCATGTGCAGCACGGTTGATAACCAACGGAGCGGTGGTGTAGTGATTGCAGGGGTTGTTCGTGTTCTACTCGAGAGCCTCGGATCATCAACGTCGAGATCTCCATCAATCGACTTACCCATTACCTTTCGGAAGATCGGCACTCATCATCATAATTTTCCTATCAATTGGTATCAGATTTCCAGGTTGCCCGTTAGGTAATTCATCTATCCATTACATTAGTTTTGTTTTTCATACCTAGAGTCCACAAAAAAGTCACAAAAAAACTTGCAGTTTAGTAGATCTGTTCATTACTTTGTCCAAACCATATTGAGCCTTTGCAACTTTGTTATTCAGTTTGGTTTTGTTGAGTTTGTGTCCGTGGTTGAGTCATATTGCTGGTTTAGAAAGTGTTTTTGGTCTTAGTTTGAGTTTTGCATTGTGTGATTCATCCTTTTGAATCACGTCATCACGTCCATATTAGATTCACCTCTGTCCAATTTGGTATTTTCATCATATCTCACACATACGAACTCGGATTTTGGTGTTCTTGTACTTTCTGGAAAGCTTAAGAAGTGCTCTATCACTTTCATATTCATCATTTGCCCAGAAAATGTAGTTATAGATTTCTAAATTGCATTAGATCCGAATCTATTATTGACCTAAAAATTCTGAACAGTCTGTATTTCGAGGGCAATATATCCTATTGTTCTCTTCCAAAATAGGTCTTTCATATATTTAAATTAAAGAGGAGAGATATATCTACAATCTTGCTGTTCTAAGTTTTCCAATTTAGAGCCTATAAGTGTGCCTATTTGTCCTTGGAAGATTGAGCAGAAAATCTGCGACAGACACACGAAATATCTTGGATTGATTTTCATTGTGTTCTTCCCTTGCAGCACATTCTGAAAAAAAGGAAGAAAGAAGAAAAAGGCAAGTGCAAAACAAGAAACAAAAGCCGCACAAAAAAGGAAAAAAAACAACAAAAAACAGAAGTGCTTGCATTCTTTGTGTCATCTAGTTTTGTCTCATGTCTTGCTAGCTTGAACTAATAGGAACACATTTAGACCAGCAACTTTGACAAATACTTTGGACACTTATTCAACTTTACTATCTTATTTCATTGTTGCTAATCCTTGCTACAAATAAAGTGCCATCCAAGCTACACCTTACTCTTGAGCAGAATCGATACACCTTTGCAATCATCCCACGCTTCATTGGTTTCTTCATACCGGCCACCGTTTGCCACCTGTAGTGTCGGTAAGAACACTTGTAAGAGCGTGGTAAGACGCTTGAGAGTGTGTGATTCCACTTCCACTTTTTCATTATCCTTTGTAGTTGATAGGGATAACAATTTTTTTGGGTTGTCTTCTGTTTGCTACTAACAATGTCAGGTAAAAGCAAGAATCATGCATTATATGCTGAGATGATGGACATGATGAAGACGACGATAGAGTTGCTCACTAAAAATCAAACATCAACCAAGGATTCACATGACATTCAGACCACCTTTACAACACCTTCCACAAGAAGTAATTACATTCTCCCATCTCTTCCTTCTTATGATGGTTTTGGTTACGATGAATATATTGCTTGGGAAATAGAGTTGGATAAAATTTTTGGACAATGTCATATGTGTGAGAAAAGAAAGATTAGAGATGTTGCAAGTGCATTAGTAGGTTGTGCATTGACTTGGTGGAACAACTTAAGTGATTTAGAAAGACCTCGAACATGGAAAGATATGAAAATTCTTATGCGAGAAACTTTTGCTAATGTATCTAATTGTAAAGATGAAATACATGAACTTGAGAAGAATTTTCTTGTTGTACCTCCTCCTTTGCCTAACCTTTTGCAGGAACATGAACAAATAAATGGAGATGCAAATGAGAGTGAGGTGTTGAACAACTCTCCTGAATTTTTTGATGAATCAACTCATAATGCATTTGAATTTCTTGCTGAAAATGAGAGTAGTATTAATGGACAATGCTCTACAGTTAACACGGTATTACATTTTCAGATGTGCTGAATTTTGCTACCAATCATACTATCGATGAGCAGCAACAAGATGAACCTTTTCATAATACAACTTTACCATTAGTTGATTTTCCCACTGATTCTTATAACAAAAATGAGTTGTGTGCTGATAATTATATTATACCTATGCTAGAACAACCAAATGAATTTGATACTTTATCACTCACTTGTGCTGAAATTAAGCATTTGATCCCAACTACATGTGAAAGGGATGAGCTGAAATTGTTATCTTCTCTAAATACTTTGGGCTATATTGAATTTGACACTCTTTGTGATCTAGATATCGTAGAGAAGATAATATTTTCTCAATCTGAGTTGCCTTTGTTAAGTAGAAATATTTTTCATGCTATAGGTAAATATGAACATAGTGGTATGTTTATAGTGCATAAAGTTTACATATGTTCAAATGAGGAAGTTCCTTTTGTGCTGCAACAACATGGTCAAGTAAATGAATGTACTAACGCTAATAATGTCTTGTCAAGTTTTTCTAGTATGTTTTCCTTGCAACAGGGACAACAAAAGCATTATTCACTATGGTTGTGCATTATGGACAGCACTTACTCTACCTCCAATGTAAGCCTCTTTGCTGGACATACGAGCAAGCCGAGGACAGCTTGTCATAAAGAAGGGGAGAATGATGAGATCATGCACATTATTATTGCACCTACAAACATGACACAATATTTATTTATTTGGGATCCTGGCTCAAGTGAATGTGCACTCTTATTTGATGGACAAGATCAAGATGGCGCACTATGTCGTCCACCACCTTGGCCTCCTCCATTCATGCATACAAGAAGATTTGATGGCGTTGCACATTTGGACCAACACATGAGAGGGGACGAACTTGAGTCGAGGACGACTCCAATTCAAGGAGGGGAGGATGATGAGGACATCACTTATATGGATACAAACAACACTCTACTGAATATACAAGATGCAATCAATAGAGTTCATACACAACAATTAATTTCAGAGGTGAACTCGTTCTTATATATTTCCTTATATGTTTTTGAGTATAGATTGCTACTTAATGATTTATTTGTGATTAGGATCCATGGAGAGGTTCAAGGATTACTTGGAGGGAGTATTAGGGACGTGGAAGACCAGAGAATTCGTTCAAAGAAGATGGAAACCGAACCAAACTCCAAATCGTATCCAACTCGGAGTCCAGGAGCAGTACGCACTAAAACGGACGCCCAGGACGCATACGAACTCCGTTTTGGACGTTCTACATATGCACGGAAAGGGGAGAGGATAACCTTTCCAATGGCACCGGTCCCATGTCAAAATTCCTTCGGAGTAGTCGGGAATCGTCGAAACAAAATCAAGTACAGAATCTGTCAGGATGCTGCGCCACCGTATTGGGCCATTGGGCCTTGTATCAAGTCTAAGTCCATTATTTTCGTGTCTTAGGGTTAGGTCACAACCCTAACACCCCCTTGGACGTCCTCCCACCTATATATACTCCATGGTAGCCGCCATAGACAATTGGGTTTTGCTTAGATCAATAATATCGCCGTTTATCGGTTTGTGAAACCCCAATTCAGCAATTTCAGATTGCTTCTTCTACGTTCTTGCTTGTGTTCTCGGTTGCACTTGCAGGGATTAGCCTTCTTGGCGAGGTCAATCGTGTGCAGCACGGTTGATAACCAACGGAGCGGTGGTGTAGTGATTGCAGGGGTTGTTCGTGTTCTACTCGAGAGCCTCGGATCATCAACGTCGAGATCTCCATCAATCAACTTACCCATTACCTTTCGGAAGATCGGGGCCTAATCTTTTCCTATCATGCCGGAGGTGTACGAACTTCAACTCCAACACCTTAGCCCTCACTCCATTCTTTTGGTGGCAATCTTCATCCACTTCTGCGAGATGTGGGTCTGCGTGAGGCCTTGCGTGCCACTGTTCAAGACCTTCACCCTCCGGGCGACTGGGAAAGGTACCGGCCTCATTGGAGCTTACTACTTCATGAGGCGTAGGAATGCTCTATACAAGTACATTAGTTCCTTCTCCTCTGGGAAGTGGGAGACCTGGAAGAGCGACTGGGTGATAGTTCGAACGGACCAGCATGTCCGCTTGGAGTTGGTGATCGGACTTCCCACCACAGACACCAACTTATGGGAGGTCATTCCGGACCTATCGGCAGAGTACAACCCGATACTCACAAGGATCCGACACCTGGCTGAAGGAGGCTTGACTTCATTGATGGTGCTTGATGACTTCTTGTCCCGGCGCTAGGCTCCTCTTAAGCTACGGGAGTTTCTAGCTTGGACATACATCAGAGAGATGGACTTGAAACGGATAGAGGTTGGCCTAGGAACTAACTTGGACGAGAAGGATCTACTGTTTAGTCTAGCAAAGTTGTACAACGGTTCCATCTCTAGAGATGACCTCATGCCTCCATCAGTGTTCTTGCTGGTGTTTGCTGTGCCAAAGATAAAGAGGCAGCCACTGAAGGGAATGCCAACCCTCGACGATACCGACATCGCCGTGCGACAGAGGGGTGAAACCTCCAGAGGAATTATCATCTCTGAAGCTTCGGGCCCCAGTCAGTAGGAGACGTCCGAGCCTGCCTCCGCCGGTGGCAAAGGGAAGTCCATTACAGAGCTAAGGCAATAGAAGAGGTCTGACTCGCAAGGGGGGGGATCTTGCTGATTCATCCATCAGGAAGAGGAAGCTGGAGCGAGTTGATGCGAGCTCCGATAGGTTGGCTCCGATGGAAGCAATGTCATCGTCGGTGCCACGCCCAACCTTGAATTCCGTGGTGGTCGTACCTCCCATGACTTCAGCTTCGGCCCAGGCGCCCAATGCAAGCACTGGGTCCAGAAAATCTTCAGCTTCGGTCTGGGTGCCAATGGCAGGCACCGGGTCCAGAAAGTCTTCAGGTTTGGTCCCAGCGCTAAAGGCGGGCACAAGGTCCGAACAAAATCCTTCAACAGCGAGACTCTGGCAGCAGGAGATGGGGCCGAAGGTGTGACACCCGGTTCCGAAAATGAACCAAGTGAACGCATATGTGTGCCCAGGACGTTCAACACACATACACGAGTGCATTCACAAAAGGATATACAGAAAATTACCACAGAACAAGATTAATTAACCACTTTTATTATAGAATTCATAATATCCTCGAATACAAGCTCTAATGAATATTAATGACAAGTTTGAACTAATGCAGCAGAAATGAACTAATTAAGCAAACTAAGCAAAATAATCATAAGGGTAGCGCGACTCCAAGCAACACCACAGGCAAAGCTGACGGCAACACACAGCCTAGGACTCCTCATTAACATCGTGATACTCTCAATCCTGACCTGCAACTGTTGGTGGGGGAATTGCAAGGGTGAGTACATGTCATACTCAGCAAGTGTGGAAAGTATGACATGTAGCTGATACAAATGATGAATATAATAAAGGCTAAGTGTTGAAATGTACATTAAAACATTTGAAAAGCAATATATTGTATGTATGTGAAGTAAACCCATCATAAACCATGTAGTTATCATGAAACCAGTCCATATTTCATTACCACCATCCATATACCAGATTTCTCATTACCATTAACCATATCCATTGCCATAAATCATAATACCATCCCATAACCAGTACCAAACCATCCCAAATCTCAAATTTCCCTCTAATCATGTGAGGGTCCAGGTTGCTCATGACCGGGAGCACGACTATCATAATAGTTTTTAGACACTCTGTAGAGATTGTACCACTTTACCCACATATTCGTGATTTCATCACCTTTTGGTGACTAAGAACCTCTATTATGCCATATCACACTTCCTTATGTGTGTGGCCAAGAGATCACAAAATAGCCTTTACAAAGGGATTACTAGTATATACGGACCCACTGAGGTTTCACCGGTGGCGGTGCCTCCAACTGAGCACATCTTCAACCAAGGGCCCCCTCTTGTGCCATTCGGATCCCAGGGAGTCCCGCCACAAATACAAACCCAATACGAATCCCCTTCGTTGGTGCGCCAAATGATTCGCGCAATACTAGCAGTACCCTAATTAATCAGCTATGGTGCACCCATACTTGGCCTCGTGGTGGCACTGTAAATCCTGGATGGTCGCTCCACGAACCGGTCCTTAGATCTAAAGCAAGCAAAACCATCATAGCATCCAACCCAATCCACATACCATGCTTGCCTAGATCACCCATTACCATGTCATATTAACAAGTTCATATTAACCATAATCTCATTAATGCATAATTAAATGGTATCATTGTTTTCCCATCCCAATTAATTAAGCGAAGCAAAAAGGTGAAAAGCCCTTCCCAACTCTCTACCATGTATTCCAGGTGACAAGGGTGGTTAAACAAAGCTAGTAAACTCCTATCTTGGGTTTCCCATCAATTTGACACAAGCAATGCAGTTTTGCAAACAAAACATTTAAAAACAGGATCAATATGTTCAAGGACACTTGCCTTGCTCTTGGGCTTGGTTTGGGTCAAATTCCTCAAGTTCCTAGTACTGGAGGTCCTCCGTAGCACTCTATAGCGCAAATCTGTCTAAACTGCACAATAAACATACAAGACAAGAATTACAATCAATAAGTGCACATATATTGCTCAATATGTCATGACATGCATGATTAATGCAAATGCGAAGCAAAACTAGTTAGTGAGTTTTTAATAATGTTTACTAATCATTTACAATGGTTATGAACAAGTCTACATAGGTTTGGAGTTAATTCAAATCAATTTAAAATTAATTCAGCAGAAAAACAGTCAGCCAGGCCGGACTAGTCCGCTGTAGGGCCAGACTAGTCCGCCCTTCGCAAAACCGGCGAATTAGGATTTTCTAGATCGACGTGAATTTGGAGAAACGGGTTGAATTCACGTGAGAAAGAGGATGTAAAATGTATATCAGGTGTTTATAACTCCAATGAATCAAGGGTTTTGTAGACAACACTAAGATCTTAACGATCTAGTGTTGATGAAGAGAACTTGATGGTGAATTATCGATGAAAAACGAAAGCTTGATGGAGATCTTGATCTCTTGATCCTCTTTCGTTTCCTCCTCTTCTTCTTGTTGCTCGAGATCTCCTTCTC
Source organism: Tuctoria greenei (assembly GCA_036927565.1). NCBI lineage: Eukaryota > Viridiplantae > Streptophyta > Magnoliopsida > Poales > Poaceae > Tuctoria > Tuctoria greenei. The sequence continues at coordinate 9,682,209 of JAYESD010000007.1, forward strand.
CCTCCTTGGCGGCGGCTATCCATGAGCTAGGGTTTGGTTGTGATTCAAAGGTGGCAAAAAGATGTGAAAATAGGGTGTTGGATTGTTTATATAGTGGTGGAGGGCTAGGGTTTGATTGATTTTGAGTTTGGGGTGGGTGGAGGCTGGTGTGGGGTCTCACATGGGATTCAAAAGAGTTAGACACAACATCCTTAGGCCCACTAAAGGTAAAACCCAAAAACACATCGTGGAACAGAAGATCAATTCGAAATCACGATAACTGGACAAGTCCGCAAGAGGCCAGACTAGTCCAAAGTTAGTCAGAGAGATATCAGCCAAGTCTGTACTAGACATCGGACAAGTCTGAACTTAGTCAGAGAGGAAAACAGACAAATTCGCTATATGTCGGACAAGTCCAGACAAGTCTAGGGACTTGGCAAAATTTCAAGGTTGGAATGACTGGACTAGTCTGCTATGGGTCGGACAAGTCCAAATTGTACAGAGACGAAACTGTACTAGTCCACAGCTGTAAGGACAACGGCGCCAGAAATGCTTGTTGGTATTTCTTAACACCACAGATCATCTCCGGTAAAGAGATGATATCCGCAAGCGCACGGAAGATACTGTTGTAGCATTTCACCCATGATTATTCCCAAGGGTATCGTATTTATCCCAAAGGAAGGCAATGGAGTAAAGTATATACTACTCTTATGGTCAAGCTATGGGATACTAATCAATTATCCGGACAGGGGGTAAGTTGATAATAGGGGTAGTGTGACACACACCTAGGCAATCTATTCTAAAGGGTAAATGGGTCCTAGAGGGAGATTGGATTAAGAGTTAGAGAGTTGCTCCTACAATGCTCCTAATACATATACATAGCCTAAGGTAGATACTAATGGTCATGTCAATGATGAATTCCTATGCAATGCTATTCAACACATCAGGCACGGGCTTACCCCTCGCAATACTAGGGCAACTCCCGCCAAGAGCCTGTGGCATAGTCGAACGTGGAGGATTACAAAGGACAGATAGGGCTGTCACCACCTACTGCCTACCTCTTCAATCCGTGGGTCTACGAGACATCCAACACTACTTAAATACCCTAGCACCATGCTAGCATACTAAGCAAATACCTTAAGAGCTGCAGCACAAGCCATCCTAAGGCAATGAACTAAATCATCGTTGAACCAATGTTGATTGCATAGTATAGTTATTCATATTGACATCATCATATCATAACTACATAGACTATAGTTGGGGTCTATAGTGTTTATGACCATAGGATGTGATTATGAGAGTACAATCATAAAGACTATACCTTCCACTGACATGGACTCCACAATCAAACAAGAAACGCTTTGTCCAAGTATACCTATAAAAGAAGACTAAAGATAATATCTTAATTGAGCACAAAGCCACAAATACAAGAAGGAATACATGAGACATACCTTTCCCAATGTGGAATTGGGAAGAGAGACTCCTTCTACTCCTTTCCCAATTTGGACTTGGGACTAGAGGCTCTCCTCTCTACATCCTAACTCCTCTAAGGACTATGGAAGATAGTGTATACAATAGAATGGTGCCCAAGTGGTGTGTGTTGAAGTGAGGGGTATGGGGTCCTATTTATACTAGTGTTGAGGTTGGTTCTCGCCACCAAAAGCGCGCGAATCAGTCGTCATTGACTCCAGGGAGCTGGGAGAAGCCAACACGTGGAAGTTGAAAGCGTTTGGCGCCACGACCAGGTCGGCTGACCCCCTGGTTCGCCCGACCTGGTCAGGGCTCCAAACGGCCCGTACTTCCTCCAGGTGGCTGCCAGATGGGTCCCATTGACTGATATTGGTGCTACACCGTTGGATGGCCTTGGATACTTCTGTTTGTGGGCCATTTGATCCATGTGGTGCCACGTGTCATCGCCTGATTGGATGGGATGATATTTTATAGGATTGCTCCCCATACTTTTCCTCAATTCTTGTATAAATATCTGCATACACATATTTCTCCAAGTACAAGTGGAAATAGGTCAAGTAGAAAGGTGATGTGTGCAAGAAATGATTAATCCTTCACATAATTGAGTTATATTGACGGTTGAAATTGGTATATAATAGCCGTCAACAATACCCTTAAGCACTTCTTGAGATGTGAAACATGAAACACATCATGGACATCTGAAAGATGAGTTGGCATCTCCAACTTATATGCTACTTCTCCTCTTTTGTCAAAAATCTTGAATGGCCCAATGTATCGAGGTGCTAGCTTGCCCCTGATATTAAACCTCTTATGACCTCGCATGGGTGACACTTTAAGGTAAACAAAATCTCCTATTTTAAAGGCTAGTTTCCTTCTCCTATTGTCCGCATAGCCTTTTTGTCTCGATTGAGCAACCCTCAAGTTTTCAAGAATAATCTGAACTTGTTTCTCAGCTTCTTGCAGCATGTTAGGTCCAAACACTTGATTTTCTCCTGTCTCATTCCAGAACAAAGGTAGACACTTCCTCCTATATAGTGCTTCATAGGGTGACATTTTCAAGCTTGCTTGGTAACTATTGTTATATGAGAATTCAGCATACGACAAGCTCTTGTCCCAACTTCTTCCACGCTTCAAGGCACAAGCTCTTAAAATATCCTCTAAAATGTGGTTGGTCCTCTCAGTTTGTCCATCTGTTTGAGGGTGATATGCTGAGCTGAAATTCAACTTTGTACCCAATGCTTCATGCAATTTCTGCCAAAACCTGGAGGTAAATTGAGAACCTCTATCCGACACTATCTTCTCTGGAACTTCATGCAAACATACTATTCTTCCCATATACAGTTCGACCAACTTCTCCCCATTAAAGGTGGTCTTGACGGGAATAAAGTTAGCTGACTTAGTTAACTGATCCACGATTACCCATATGGAGCCATAACCGGACTGGGTACGTGGTAAACCAAATATGAAGTCCATCCCAATTTCTTCCCACTTCCATTCTGGAATCTTCAATGGTCGCAATAATCCGACTGGCCTTTGATGTTCGCCTTCACTCGTTGGCACACGTCACACGATGCTACATATTTAGCTATGTCCTTCTTCATGCTGGCCCACCAATAACAAGTCTTCAAGTCTTTGTACATCTTCATACAACCGGGATGAATTGAGTAAGGTGAGTCATGTGCCTCTTTTAATATGGTCTCTGGAATATGCTTCACATTAGGCACGACAATCCTTTTTCCAAGCCATAAAGTACCATGATCATCCTCATCAAACCTGAATTCTCTTCCCTCTTGGCTTCTGTCGGCGGTTTTGATCCGGCAGATCTCCCGACACTACTAAAAGTGTTTGCGGAGTTTGAGGTTCGGTGTGGGTGCGCAGATATTCAAGAAGGTGATATATGAAATGACACAGGAGACACAAAGGTTTACGTGGTTCGGGCCGCCTGAGCGTAATACCCTACTCCACGGGGTGTGTTGTTGTTGTATTGTATGTATGAGCGCGTGTCCGCTGATCCGGCTAGAACAGTTCAGAGCAGGTCAGATCCGTCCTATGTATCGTCGTCCTGTCCTTTTATAGTATAAGGACAGGCCGTTTCAAGTTGGCCTGGCCCGACATGTGGCCCCGACGATTACTAATATTGATACACATTTGATGCCCTTAATTACCCTTAATGACCGAGTTACGGGCTTTGACAGCACCGTTACTGGTAATTAAGGTCGTCCGATCGTGTGTCATTAACATAGTATTAATGACACTTAATCGGTAGCTCCGGTTTGATAGTACACGTGGCGACCCTGCGACTAACCATATTGGGGAAGCGGGTCCGGTTATGTCTGACATGTGGGCCTCCGAAGGTATTCAATTCATGTAGATGACATTTCCTTAAGATCTTCGCAATCTCAAGGGGTATACGGTACCCAGGGTACCGACAGTGCCCCCCTGGGCCCACCTCTGGGGAAGACCCCTTGGGTGAAGTCATTCTGCCGAAGGTGGGTCCATCCTTCGACTTTTGAACTGAGTCTTCAAAGGTCTTCGGATGTGCTGTTGGCTATAGTTTTGGAGTTAAATCCTCGCCGCGTGGCATATCTCGGGTGCGGCAAATGAGATCTTTGGCATGCGGATCTCACGCAATTGAAGGTCGCCCGTTCCCGATACGAAAGTCGTATCAGTTCCGCGCGCCTTGTCAGGCCGCCGCCTTCGGGCTTCCCGCCTTTCATGATGACACCGTTCGCCTGGGTAAGAACCTCGACTTGGTCGTCGGGGTGGTCCCGGGCCCTCTTGTCATTGGCAGGGTGAAATTTTTGAATAGTATCTTCAGCTTCCTTGCAGTTTCCATCTAAGCGTTGCGGGGGCTTACTTAAGAAGGAAAGCGTGCACCGTCTGGGGTTCTTTACGCCTCTCATCTGAACTTGCACTCGAACTCCCAAACTTGTGCTTGCTTTTCCTCCCTAGCCTCGCTGTGCTGCGATGGAGTTGGGTCTCCGCAAGAGCCGCTTGAAGACCAAAGGTGACCTGAAGAAGGTCCGGGCCCTCATGGGGTGGTCCTCGGACTTCTTCAACCACCTGGTCCGCGCCGGTGGGGAGCTCCCGTTCAAGAAGGAGCACGCCGACGAGATGGTGTACTTATCTTCGTACGCCATGGTGGGGTTGATCCCGCCTTTTTCCTCCTTTTTCTTGATGCTACTAGACTTCTATGGTCTGCAGCTGTACCACCTTGGCCCCCACTCCATTCTTCTAGTGTCTGTCTTCGTCCACTTCTGCGAAATGTGGGTGGGTATCCCCCCCTGCATTGAGCTTTTCTGGACCTTCTTCACCGTCCATACCATCGGAAGGGGCGATGAGTTTCTTGGCTTCTACTACTTTGTGAAGTGCAAGAAGTGCCCATTCAAGTACCTCCGGCCGTTTCCCTCTAGAAAGTGGGACGATTGGAAGAAAGACTGGATAGTCATCCGGGTGGAGGAGCACGAGAAGCTGGAGCTGCCCGAAGGCCTCCCCAACATCAACACTGGAGTCTGGAGTGAAGCTCCGGTGCTGTCGGATGCCTTCAATCCTGCTCTGACCAGGATCCGCCACTGTGTGGAGGGAGGATTGACTCCTCAGGCGGTATTTTGCAATTTCCTGGTCAACAGGTGGGCACCACTGAAGAGGAGAGAAAAACTCGCTTGGACCCTCAATAGTGTGATGGACGACGACCGGGTCGAGACCGGGCTGAAGTCCAACATGGAGGGGGCGACCTTGGAGTTTCATCTCAAGAAGTTCCAGCATGGCATCGACGTCGCGGGTGATGACTTGACCCCGCCACCAGCTTTCCTCCCTCTGAACGTGGAAGTAGAGTTCAGCAGGGAGCTCCGACGGACGATGCCGGTGCTTGACGACCTTGGTGTCGTCGAGAGACGATCGACTTCCAGGGTGGTGATCCCTGGGGCTTCTGAAGGTGGCTCCGACTCTGCCCCGAAGCCAAGGACCGAAGTCGTCGGCAAGGGTAAGGAGCCAATGGCCGAACCCTCGAGCTGAAAGAGGAAGCTAAAGCATATCGACGGAAGGTCCGTCAGGCCTGCATCCTCTGCAACAGCTCCTTCTCCCCAGAGGGGGAGGTCTTCTACAACTGCGATGACTGTACCTGCTGCAGTGGCTTCCCGGGGTGCTAGCTCCGGGCATGTGACCCCAGCACTAGGGCCAGCTGAGGCCTCTGGGTCCGGAGGTCCTTCCGGGTCGAGGGGGGCCTCGACTAAGGAAATGCCCGTGGCTGCAACAAGTTCCGGGGGCCTTCTGGAGCTACCACGCCGGCGGCGGCTATGGTTAGTCCAGAACGCTCGGGAATGAGATTCCGTGCAAGTTGGTGCGGAAGCCTTCCAAGGTAATTTTTAATCTTTACCTCAGACAGTTGTTTTGTTGTAGTAACTGTTTTTTTAAGTTTCTTCATCCATCATCTGCAACATCCCCAAGAAGAGGAGTGAGGCTCCACCCTCAGCCACAGCAACTGAAGCTGTGAGGGCAGAGGCTTCTGCTCCTATCCTGGTGCCGCCCCAAGTGGTGGCTGAAGCTGCGGCATCTCCGGCGCCAGCTGTCATGGTCATGGACCTCGACTCATCCCCCGAGACTCCCGTGGTAGCGCCGGACCACGGGAGAGAAGATGCACCAGCGGCACCTGCCCCGGAGGTTGAGGCCCCAGGTCTTGATGCTGAGATGTTGGAAGCTCCGGCCGCTGAGCCGGAGGAAGCAGTGATTCCGGCCCTAGAGGTGGAAATTGTTGAAGCCCCAGCGGTTGAGCCGGAAGTGGAGGAAGTCATGGAAGTTGAGCTGGCTACCTCCGAAGCTCCAGCCTCAGTGCCGGTTGCCACTGAAGCTCCGGCTGCAGAGCCGGTTGAGGTTGAAGCTCCGGCCTCAGGGCTGGTTGTCGCGGAGGCATTGGCACTCGAACCCATGATGGTCAAGGTGCCAACACCTGAGCCACCAGCGGAGGAGGAGCCCAGGCCAGAGCCGGAAGTAGCTCCTGCTCCGGAAGTGATGACGGCGGAGGCACCTATTGCTGAGCCAGGGTGTCCTGATGAAGTCACTGGCCCCCTGCCTGAGGGGGCAAATGAAGACCTGGCGGTAGGGCCTTCGGAACCACTTCTGGATGTCGGAACTTCCTATGCAGGACCCTCCTCGGTGGCAACTGAGGCTATCCCGGAGGCTGGCCCTAGTTCCATGGAGGCTCAGGGGACCACTCTTGTGGAGTGGGACCCAATTTTTGTAAGTGAGAACCCGCTGGAACCAGCGGAGGAGACCCCAGCAGGTCTAGACCCTATTCCCCTGTCGTTGTCCATTGACAACGCTTGTTCCAGTCTGCGTCAAGTCCAGCTGGCGTTCTACCACGACAACAAGGCTCTTGAAGAGGAGCGCCAAACCCTTAGGCGGTGGCGTAATCGGCTATACTTCGAGACCAAGCTGGCGCAGTCGAGGCTGGTAGACAACAAGGAGTGGATCAAACAGGAGAAGGTCCGCCTGGAATACTGGGGCAAATTATTGGATGATAGGGAGAGCTTGACTCGTGCCTTCGACGCTCAATCCCGGGCCATTTATGAGCAGACCAAGGCAGCTAATAGTGCGGCTGATGATTGCCAAGAAAGGCTTGAATCCATTAACATTACCCTCATCAAGCGCCGGGAGGCACTTGAGGAGACGGAGAAGAAGCTCGAAGACGAAGAGCAAAAACTCCTAGAGCTGCGGGATGACATCTTGAGGAGGGAGGAGGAGCTCGCCGAAAAGGTGGCTCTGGCTGACAAGGGCCTCGAGGAACGCACCAAGAAGTTGGAGGAGCGTTGCATTGAGGAGGAGGAGAAGGCCTGGGTGCGAGGGCAGGAACTCTAGCAGCAAGAGTGTGCCATTGCTGCCAGGGAGAAGAAAGTTAGGGGCCGGGAGAAGGACCTGGTCGACCACCAGAACAAGATCCACCTCCGGAAGGAGTAGCTCGGAAAACTCGAGAAGCAGGTTGCTGAAAAGATTTAGCAAAATGCCAAAGAGGTTGAGCGCCTTGCTCGTGAGAATTCTAAACTGGCGGCGACCAAAAGATCCTTGGAGGAACTGAAGGGCTTGAGGACTGCGGACTCCCTACAGGTTTGGGAGTTCCTGAGCAAAGCCAACGACACGCTGACACCAATGGGCTTCAGTCTCGTGCGTCCAGATGATCCGGAGCCGGACCTGGCGTTGCAAGCGTTGAGCTCGGCGGGTAACAAACTCTCCAAGGTGGGTGACGTCATCGCGGACCAGTTGGAAGTTGAGGGGCAATCACTGGCGAAGAACGTCGCAGAGTATGTGCTGACGTTCTACACCAGCCGGGATCCCCAATTCCCTCTGGACCCAGTGCTTGAAGGTCCCATCGAAGGAGAAGGTGAAGCCACTCGAGCCAACGTGTCTGAGGTTGCTCAGAAGGTCGCCCAGTTCTTCCATAGGGTCTAGGACCATCTCTGTAGCTCCCACTTGTATTCTCTCTTTTTCTTCCCCAATTTTGTAATCCCTTGTCTCCAGATGAATGAAATTCACAATTTGTTAATGAATTTCATTTTTTGTCTTCAACACTTTTGTCTTCACTTGGCCCCCTAGTAGATGTACACAATTTGATTGTGAACATGTACCAAGAGGATATTGTGTTATGTTGAAGACTCGTTTGCTTCGAACTTGTAGAATGTAGGTCCGAAGTCTTCGATAGTGAAGGCCCCTTGAGGTTGTCGGAGCTCAGAAGCTCCGGCATTGACTACCGTCGGAGCTCAGTAGCTCCGGCAATAGTCCTTATCAATGCGTAGAGCATCGATAGTTAGCCCTCCGGGGTGTCAGAGCTTAGTAGCTCCGGCAGTGACCTTTGCCAATGCGTAGTTTGTCGGCAGCAGACTCCGCTTGTGGGGTCTTCTCACCATCTTTTATTCTGCGTCGACGGCTAGCCCCCCTAGCTTTACCGGAGCTTGGTGGCTCCGGTGATGCTCGTTTTCAATGTTTAACATCGATTACAAGCCACCTAGGGGGAGTCGGAGCATTGTTAGCTCCGGCTTTTCTCCATCAACGTGGATTCTTTATTTTTCCTACACACTGAAGCCAAGAAAAATAGTAAAATTCGCTCCTTGCCTATAACTTCGTCGCGGCTTACGATTCCCAAGAAAGTTTTAGGTCAAACACAATTCTGAATACAACCGAATGCGTTGCCTTCTTTCTTTCAGATTCAATTGTACTTGGACCCGCCTTACTTCGGCCTGCTGGGGTGTAGGTAGAGTGGCGTACTTTTGGTGCTTGACCAGGCTAAGTCGATAGCACACTCCGGCCCTAGATTGGCTTGGTGGCATTCAGGCGAGTGGACCATGAACAATATTTGAATGCAAAAGAATTGACAATACAACCCGAATTGTACATGAACTGGTCGAACTAAAATTTCTTAAGAATTGCACAACTTTGTTATAGACAAGAAAGAGAAAAATAAAAAATGTTGAGCCTGTACAAAATAAATGCACGTGGAGTCTGTTTCACATGAAGATGTCTTTAATTATAGGTCTGGGGTACAGGGGAAACAAGTACACTCTTAGGGTACGGAACCAGGCTAAGCGTGTTTCATTTCTCGTTTGAGCTAGGGTAGCTAGCCACACTTTTAGTCCTGAGACTGTGACAAGTGTTGCATGAACTTTGCGGACCTTCCGGGAAGGGTCTGTCTGTTCTCCCTGAGGAACTACCCGACTCTGTACAATGACTCTATAACATACACCTCAAGTTATTACACACTCATCTCCGTGATATTAAGTGTAGAACTTACGGAGGTGCTCAATATTCCAATGATTTGGGAGAGGTGTCCCATCCTCGGTAGCCAAGCGAACGCTTCCGGGACGGGATACTTTAATCACTCGGAAGGGTCCCTCCCAGCTGGGGGAGAGTTTGTTTAACCCTTCTCTGGATTGTATTCTCCGTAGCACCAGATCGCCTTCCTCGAGCTGTTGGTTGTGTACATGCCGCTGATGATAGCGCCGAAGGGCTTGGCGGTATCGGGCATTCCGAACAGCTGCTTGGCACCTTCCCTCCTCTAGGAGGTCTAGGTCTTCACGCCGGAGCTGGTCTTGCGTGGCTTCGTCGAAGGTCCGGACCCGGAGTGATCCCAAGGTGATTTCCGGAGGAAGGATTGCTTCAGCTCCATACACCAGGAAGAAGGGTGTCTCTCCAGTTGACCGGTTTGGAGTTGTCCTGTTAGCCCATATAGTGGGTGGAAGCTCTTCAATCCAGTTGGCTCCATGTTTTTTCAAGCGCTCATAGGTGCGCGTTTTGAGTCCTTTCAGGATTTCAGCATTTGCTCTCTCGGCCTGGCCATTGCTTGTCGGGTGAGCTATGGAAGCGTAGCAGACTTGAATGCCGAGGTCTTCGCAATATCCTTGAAATGCAGAGCTTGTGAATTGGGTCATGTTATCAGTGATGATTTTTTTTGGGATTCCAAATCTGCATACAATGGACTGCAAAAAGTTGATAGCAGATTACTTGTTGATTGTCACAACTGGAGTTGCTTCCGGCCACTTGGTGAACTTGTCAATGGCGACGTACAGGAACTTGTAACCTATGACGGCTCTTGGGAAAGGTCTCAAGATGTCCATCCCCCACACAGCGAAGGGCCATGTAGGAGGTATCATTTGTAGAGGCTAAGCCGGTGTGTGAATTTGCTTTGCATGAAATTGGCATGCTTCGCATTTCTTCACCAGCTCAGTTGCATCCTGGAGTGCTGTAGGCCAGTAGAAGCCATGCCGGAAGGCTTTAGCGACCAGCGTGCGAGAAGATGCGTGGTTCCCGCACTCGCCTCCATGGATTTCTGCGAGGAGCTCGCATCCTTCTTCCCTTGTGATGCACCGCATTAGGACGCCGTTGGCACCGCACTGGTAGAGATCCCCTTCTACCAACGTGTATCTTTTAGCCAATCTGACTATCCGGTCAGCGGATACATCATCGTCGGGAAGGATGTTGTCTTTCAAGTAGCTCCAGATCTCCGAGATCCATGCATCAGAGCTAACTTGAGCATTTGAGTCTTGCGTGCTGAGTTGCTCGGAGCTTCCGGTAGCACCTACGACCCTTGATGGCTGCCATGGTAACAGGGCCATCGGGATCGTCAGCTTCGGGATGCTGATCTCGCCCCCTTCGCTCAGTTCGGCAGGCTGAGCTGTGGGTTTTGACAACCTCCGGACAAAAGTTCCGTCAGGGGCCGGAGCTCTGGTTGACGCTTTCGTCGAGAGTTCGTCGGCTTCAGTGTTGTGGAGACGCTGGACGTGGTGGAGGTCTAGGACTTCGAAATCCTTCTGAAGCCTCTGGACTTCAAGGAGGTAAGCAGCTAGCTGGAGATTGTTGCAGGAGCATTCACCCTTCACTTGTTTAATGATGAGCTGTGAATCTCCCTTGACCAGCAGTTGCTTGACACCATATGAGAGTGCCACCTTTAGTCCGTAGATGAGTGCTTCGTACTCCGCCATGTTGTTGGTCACCTTGAAGTCAAGGTGTACCATGTATTTTACCTTCTCCCCAGTTGGTGCGAGGAGAAGGATTCCAGCTCCGGCCCCCTGCTTTTGCATGGAGCCGTCGAAGTAGAGGGTCCAGTGAGGCTCGGTGAAGACCGGAGCCTTATGTTCTGGCTTCTGCTCACTGGGGCCCCCAGGGTTTGATGGAGAGGGAGTCCATTCTGCCACGAAATCTGCCAATGCTTGACTCTTGATTGCTTGCCTTAGAATGAATTCGAGGTCGAATTCGGCCAATTCCGCTGCCCACTTTGCAATATAACCAGTTGAATTGGGATTATGCAAGATTGCTCTAAGTGGGTAAGAAGTCACCACTGAAATCTTGTGAGCTTGGAAGTAATGGCGAAGCTTCCTGGAGGCGATAAGAACTGCATAGAGCAGCTTATGCACCTCCAGGTACCGAGTCTTGGCGTCATGAAGTACTTCACTGATGAAGTACACTGGGCGCTGGATGGTCCGGACCCTCCCGGAGGGGCCCGGAGCTTCCTCTTCATTGACCTGGATCCACCCGGAGGGATCTGGATCTTCTTCGGGGGCCTCTGGGTCCTTGCTGGAGGGACCCAGAGCTTCTTCAGAAGCGACCTGGACCCTCCCGGAGGGGTCTGGGTCTTCTGAAGTAACTTCTTGTGGATTCAAGTCTGGGAACTGGGACCTAGACTCGCTTTCAGGAACCTCCGGACCCTCCCGGAGGGGTCTGGATTCCTGAGGATGGGATAGTTCTGGTCTCTCCGCAACCAGGACCATACTGACGACTTCGTCAGTTGCTAAAATGTAAAGCAGCAAAGGCTCACCAGGGTTCGGAGCTACCAGAGTTGGTAGGGTGGTGAGGAACTGTTTTAGCTCTTGGAACGCCTTTTCTGCTCCTTCAGACCATTGGAATGGTCCGGACTTCCTCAATAACTTGAAGAAGGGAAGTGCCCATTTTGCCAGTCTTGAAATGAACCGGCTGAGGGCTGCTAGACATCCAGTCAACTTTTGGACATCCTTGATACGGGCTGGTGGCCGCATTTCTTCAATGGCTTTGATCTTTGCCAGATTAGCTTCTATGCCCCGGTGACTTACCAGGAAACCAAGAAGTTTTCCGGAGCTAACCCCGAAGACACACTTGTCTGGGTTTAGCTTTGTGCATGTGACCCGCAGCTTGTCGAAGACAACCGGCAAGGTGTCAAAGAGTGACTCCTTGTTCTTGACCTTGACCACGATGTCATCGATGTACACTTCCACTATGTCTCTAATGAGTTCTTCAAAAGTTTTGTACATAGCTCGTACAAAGGTTGAAGCTGCATTCTTGAGACCAAATGGCATGGCTGTATAACAGTACAATCCATCTACTGTGATGAAAGAGGTATGCTCTTCATCTTCCCTAGACATTCTGATTTGATGATACCTAGAATATGCGTCTAGGAAACACAGTAATTCACACCCGGAGGTGGAATCCACTATCTGATCTATTCTAGGTAGTGGAAATGGATCTTTTGGACATGCCTTATTTAGTGTTGTGTAGTCAATACACATCCGAAGCTTCCCACCGGCCTTGGGCACAACGACTGGGTTTGCCAGCCATTTTGGATGGAAGACTTCTCGGATGAATCCAGCTTCGAGCAACTTCTTCACTTCTTGTCGAATGAAGTTCTGTCGCTCCACGGATTGCTTCCGAGGCTTCTGATGCACGGGCCGGGTGTCAGGGTAGATCTTCAGATTGTGCTCAATCACTTCCCTGGGGATCCCAGGCAGTTGTGACGGTTGCCAGACAAACACGTTGACATTAGCCCGGAGGAAAGCGATGAGCGCGAGTTCCTATTTGTCATTCAGTACCCCCGATATACGGGTGGTCTGAGCGGCATCAGAACCGATTTGGACGACTTTGACGGGAATGTCGTCGTCGCCGCTTGGCTGCACACGAGGTGCAGAAGTCGAGCCTCGTTGGCGAATGCTCGGGGGTTTTGGAGCTTGTTCCTGCCTGGAGTCCTCCTCTTGCGCCATAGTAAGCGCATGAAGTTCTTCCAGAGCAGTTACTCCAGCAGTGCGATCTCCGTGGATCCGGAGAACGCCTACCAGTGTTGGCATCTTTAACACCAGGTAGCCATAATGAGCAGCTGCCATGAATTTGTACAAGGCAGGCCTACCCCAAGATAGCGTTGAAAGGTAAGTTGATCTGAGCAACGTCAAAGACCAACTTCTCAGTGTGATACTTCTCCCGGGTCCCGAAGGTAACGGGGAGAGTAATAGCACCGAGTGGGGTAATGGCTCCCGGACCTACTCTGAAGAAAGGTCGGGAGGGATGAAGATCCAAAGGTCAGAGCTGAAGCTTGGTAAAAGCTTCGAAGCATATGAGGTTCAGCCCCGAACCTCCGTCTACCATAACATGGTGGAGCTGAATGTTATTGATGGTAGGAGATACCATCAAAGGTAACTGGCCTGCTCCAACCATGCTTCAAGGTCAGTCCGACGCATCAAAAGCGATGGCCGTGTCCATCCACTTCCGATGAGGCTCCGCCCTGGCTGTAGGAGCTACAGCGGCCATGTCCCGACGCATTGTCTTGAGGACGCGACGGGAGGTGATGTCCCATGATCCACCAAAATGGTGTTCATGGTCTTCCGACGCTCGTTGTCAGAGACGTCAGAATCGTCGTCGACGGAGGTGTAGACGGCCTTCAGGACCTTTTTAGGATCCTGAAAACCTAACTCCTCTTCAGCCGGAGCTTCGTCAACTTTTTGTTTTCCTTCCCTCTGTCGGAAAGGAACTTCTTCTCGGTGCTTGTTGTAGCGCTCGGTAACGTTTTGGACCTCCCGTCAGTCGTCCAAACTGTGGCTGTCCGTCTTATGAATTGGACACCACACCTTGGGTTTGCCACCATCTTCAGAAGACGGTCGAGGTCGCTTCTCGGGGTGTGGCCCTCGGCCACCCGGAGCTGCAGCAGCTGCAGCATTAGATGCGCCGGCCGACGGCTTCTTCTTGCTGTTGGTATTTTTCTTCTTCTTGCCACTCCCGGAGGTAGTGGCTTCTCCTTTGGAGGATTTTTTGTGATCCTCCGGAGGTGGTTTGGAGTGCATTTCATGGCCCTCTGCAGCTCTGGGACATTTGTCAGCCAAGCTAAAGAGTTCCGTGACACAGGTGATCTCCTTGATCGCCAATTTCTCCAACATCTTCTTATCCCGTACGCCCTGTCTAAATGCCACAATGATAGAAGCGCTAGAGATAGAAGGGATAGTGTTTCGTACCTGAGAGAATCTCTAGATGAATGATCGCAGGGATTCTCCCCCTTTTTGCACGACTGCAAAACGGTCCAGTTCAGTGCCTGGTCGGGTGTATGAACTCCCGAAGTTGGCGGTGAACTGCCGGCACAACTCCTCCCAACTGTTGATGGAGTTGGGTGGAAGGCTCATAAACCAGGACCGGGCGGTCCCAGTTAAAGCCACTGGAAAATAGTTGGCCATTACGGCCTCATTTCCTCCAGCTGTCAGGATAGCAGTGGAGTAAATCTGAAGAAATTCGACAGGATTAACGGTCCCATCAAACTTCTTCGGCAGGTGAGGCCAGAATTTCTGTGGCCACCTGACCATACGTAGATGCATGGCCAGGGCTGAACAGCCTCCTCCTACTCCTTCAAGAGCAGGAATGTCTTGAGCTTCCCGCCTTTCACGAGCACGCTCAATATGGACTCGACCGTCTTGTTGACGGTATCGACGATCAAGCTCCGCCCGGAGGTCATGAGTTGAAAGCCTTGATACCGTGTGAGTGCGTCGCGCCCCGGAGGGCAACGACGTCACCTGCTGTGACGCAGCACGTCTCCTGTTGTTGGAAACATGCAGACCAAGTCTACCAGACAAGGTTCGTCGCTGCGACGGGGCCCGTCCTGAAGGAAGAGGACCCTGGTTGCTGATGCGGTCGGCTGCTGCTGCAACCAAGTGTTCCACATCGGCCCTCCACTGCTCCATGGCATCCCGGGATGCATCTGGAGGTGGTGGGCGCTGAAGGAGAGCACGTGCTGCATGGAGCGCGTGTTCCGGGTTGTCATGATTCGCCGATGCAGTGATTGACGCCGGTGCACCATCGCGCTGCCCAGCTTGATTTGCTAGTGAAGGCGGCGGTGGTGGTAGTGTGACTCCTGCTGGAACTGAGGTTCCTGCTCGTGGCTGCATATTGAGGGGATTGCCACTAGCAGCTTGAATAGCGGGATGACCATTGGATGATTTAGCAGCTGAGTTCACCATTCTTGAAATCTCAGGCCCCCTTCCTGGCGCGCCAACTGTCGGTGGTTTTGATCCGGTAGATCACCCGACACTACTAAAAGTGTTTGCGGAGTTTGAGGTTTGGTGTGGGCGCGCGGAGATTCAAGAAGGTGATATGTGAAATGACACAGGAGACACAAAGGTTTACGTGGTTCGGGCCGCCTGAGCGTAATACCCTACTCCACAGGGTGTGTTGTTGTTGTATTGGATGTATGAGCGCGTGTCCGCTGATCCGGCTAGAACAGTTCAGAGCAGGTCAGATCCGTCCTATGTATCGTTGGCCTATCCTTTTATAGTATAAGGACATGCCGTTACAAGTTGGCCTGGCCCGACATGTGGCCCCGGCGGTTACTAATTTTGATACACATTTGATGCGCTTAATTACCCTTAATGACCGAGTTACGGGCTTTGACAGCACCGTTACTGGTAATTAAGGTCGTCCGATCGTGTGTCATTAACATAGTATTAATGACACTTAATCGGGTCTTGAAGTCCTTGATTCCCCTTTGAAGATCCGGAGCCGTTGTAGAGTCTTCCGGAGGTTAGAGGCTGAAGATCCAACGGTTGGACACGTGGCAGCTCTGGAGCATACTGTGGGGAACATATAGGTCCGGTGCCACCAGACACGTGTCAGTTCTAGAGCTTCCCTCGGTCTAGGGTCAGGTCCGGGGGTGCCGTTATGGTACATAGCCCGGAGCTTCCCCCTTGTGGGCGGTAGCTCCGGTTTGATAGTACACGTGGCAACCCTGAGACTAACCATATTGGGGAAGCGGGTCCGGTTATGTCTGACATGTGGGCCTCCGAAGGTCTTCAATTCATGTAGATGACATTTCCTTAAGATATTCGCAATCTCAAGGGGTATACGGTACCTAGGGTACTGACAGCTTCTTTCCTTGATCTCTTGGATTTCCTCATCCTTTGTTTGACCCTCTCAAATTTCTTGCTCAAAGGTCGGATTTAACTCCATTATCCCCATCTCATTCACAAATCCAAGGTTCAACTGTTAAAAATCCTTACATAACTTGGATGGAAATTCTCGAACCGTGAGCTGGTGACTTACTCCTTTCTGACTCAAAGCATCGGCCACTACATTAGCCCTTCCTGAATGATAGTTGATTCCCACATCATAATCCTTGATGAGCTCCAACCATCTTTGTCGGTACCCTAGAAACCGTACACCCCTTGAGGTTATAAAGATCTCAAAGGAAAATCATCTACTTGGTTTGAAGACCCTCGAAGGCCCACATGTCAGACATAACCGGACCTACTTCTCCAACATGGTTAATCCCTGGGTCGCCACATGTACTACCAAACTGGAGCTACCGCCCACAAGGGGGAAGCTCCGGACCATGTACCGAAATGGCACCTCCGGACTTAGCCCCAGACCGAGAGAAGCTCCGGGCCTGACACGTGTCGGGTAGCCCCGGAGCTACCTGTTTCCACAGTATGCTCCGGAGCTGCCACGTGTCCAGCCGTCAGATCTTCAGCCTCTAACCTCCGGAAGACCCCACAACGGCTCCGGATCTTCAAAGGAGAATCATGGACTTCAAGACCCGATTAAGTGTCATTAATACCATATTAATGACACTTAAACGGACGATCTTAACACCAATAACGGTGCTGTCAAAGCCCGTTAAAGGGTCATTAAGAGCAATTAAATGTGTTAAATAAGTGTCAATACTAGTAACCGCTGGGGCCACATGTCAGGCCAGGCTAACTTGTAACGGCCTGCCCTTGTACTATAAAAGGACAGGCCGACGACACGTTCAAAGGGCCACACACACACATAGGTAAGAGACACACACGCCATTGACGCTCAACACAAGCTCAAACAGCTAATACAACACCAACACACCCGTGGAGTAGGGTATTACGCTCAGGCGGCCCGAACCACGTAAACTCTTGTGTCTCTTGTGTCAATTCCTACTCACCTTCTTGAATCTCCGCGCGCCCATACCGAACATCAAACTCCCCTATCACTTTAGCAGTGTAGGGAGATCTGCCGGTTCCAAACCACCAACAGTTGGCGCGCCAGGTAGGGGCACCTGAGATTTTGAGAATGGTGAACTCTGCTGCTGGATCATCCAACAGCCAACCTGCTGCTCAGGCTGTTGGGGGCAATCCCTCCAATAGGCAGCCACCAGCAGGAGCCTCAGCACCAGCAGGAGTCACACTCCCACCACCACCGTCTCCTCCAGCAAATCGTGCTGGGCAACGTGATGGTGCGCCGGCGTCAATTACTGCGTCGGCAAATCATGACAACCCGGAACACGCGCTCCATGCAGCGCGTGCTCTTCTCCAACGCCCACCACCTCCGGATGCATCCCAGGATGCACTGGAGTAGTGGAGGGCCGATGTGGAGCATTTGGTTGCAGCAGCCGAACGCCTCAGCAACCAAGGTCCTCCTCCTTCAGGAAGAGCCCCGTCGCAGCGGCGGACTTTGTCTGGAAGACTTGGTCTGCACGTTTCCAATAGCAGGAGACGTGCTGCGTCACAACAAGTGACGTCATTGCCCTCCGGGGCACGACGCACTCACATGGTATCCAGGCTTTCGACTCACGACCTCCGGGCGGAACTTGATCGCCGATACCGCCAGCAGGACGGCCGAGTCCATATTGAGCATGCCCGTGAAAGACGAGAAGCTCATGACCTTTCTGCTCCTGAAGGAGTGGGAGGAGGTTGTTCAGCCCTAGCCATGCACCTGCGCATGGTTAGGTGGCCACAGAAGTTTCGGCCTCACCTGCCGGAAAAATTCGATGGGACTGTCAATCCCGCTGAATTTCTTCAGATCTACTCCACTGCAATCTTAGCAGCCGGAGGAATCGAGGCCGTGATGGCCAATTACTTTCCAGTGGCCTTAACTGGGACTGCCAGGTCCTGGTTTATGAGCCTTCCACCCAACTCTATCAACAGTTGGGAGGAGCTGTGCCATCAGTTCACTGCCAACTTCGGGAGTTCATACACCCGACAAGGCACTGAACTAGACCTTTTTGCGGTCGTGCAAAAAGGGGGAGAATCCTTGCGATCATTCATCCAGAGGTTCTCTCAGGTACGAAACACTATCCCTTCTATCTCTAGCGCCTCTGTCATTGTGGCATTTCGACAGGGTGTACGGGACAAGAAGATGTTGGAGAAACTGGCGATCAAGGAGATCACCAGTGTCATGGAACTCTTCAGCTTGGCTGACAAATGTGCCAGAGCTGCGGAGGGCCGAGAGATGCACTCCAAACCAACCTTGGAGGGTCACAAGAAATCCTCCAAAGAAGAAGCCGCTACCTCCGGGGGTGCCAAGAAGAAAAAGAAGACCAACGGCAAGAAGAAGCCGTCGGCCGGCACATCCAACGTTGCAGCTGCTGCAGCTCCGAGTGGCTGGGGGCCACGCCCCGAGAAGCGATCTCGACCGTCTTCTGAAGACGCTGGCAAACCCAAAGTGTGGTGTCCCATTCACAAAACGGGCAGCCACAGTTTGGAAGACTGCCGGGAGGTCCAAAACCTTGTCGAGCGCTACAACAAGCGCCGGGAAGAATCTCCTTTTCGATAGAGGGAAGGAAAGCAAAAAGTTGACGAAGCTCCGGCTAAAGAGGAGTTAGGGTTCCAGGATCCCAAAAAGGTCCTGAAGGCCATCTACACCTCCGTCGACGATGATTCTGACGTCTCTGACAACGAGCGTCGGAAGACCATGAACACCATTTTTGGTGGATCATGGGATATCACCTCCCGTCGCGTCATCAAGACTATGCATCGGGATATGGCCGCTGTAGCTCCTACAGTCAGGCCGGAACCTCACCGAAAGTGGATGGACACAGCCATCACTTTTGATGCTTCGGATTGTCCCCAAAGCATGGTTGGAGCAGGTCAGTTACCTTTGATGGTATCTCCTACCATCAACAACATCCAGCTCCACCATGTCATGGTAGACGGAGGTTCGGGGCTTAACCTCATCAGCTTCGAAGCTTTCACTAAGCTCCAGCTCCGACCTTCGGATCTCCACCCCTCTCCACCTTTCTCTGGAGTAGGTCCAGGGGCCATCACCCCACTCGGAGCTATTACTCTCCCTGTTACCTTCGTGACACGGGAGAAGTACTGCACCGAGAAGTTGGTCTTCGACGTCGCTCAGATCAACTTACCCTTCAATGCCATCTTGGGTAGACCTGCCCTGTACAAATTCATGGCGGCTGCTCATTATGGCTATTTGGTGTTGAAGATGCCAACGCCAGTAGGCGTTCTCCGGATCCGCGGAGATCGCACTGCCGGAGTAACTGCAGTGGAAGAACTCCATGCGCTCACCACGGCGCAAGAGGAGGACTCCAGGCAGGAGCAAGCTCCAAAACCCCCGAGCATTCGTCAACGAGGCTCGACTTCTGCACCTCGTGTGCAACCAAGCGGCGACACCGACATTCCCGTCAAAGTCGTCCAAATTGGTTTCGATGCCGCTCAGGCCACCCGTATATCGGGAGGATTGAACGACAAATAGGAACTCGCGCTCATCACTTTCCTCCGGGTTAACGTCGATGTGTTTGCTTGGCAACCGTCACAAATGCCTGGGATCCCCAGGGAAGTGATTGAGCACAATCTGAAGATCTACCCCGATGCCCGGCCTGTGCATCAGAAGCCTCGGAAGCAATCCGTAGAGCGACAGAACTTCATCCGACAAGAAGTGAAGAAGCTACTCGAAGCCGGATTCATCCGATAAGTCTTCCATCCAAAATGGCTGGCAAACCCAGTCGTTGTGCCCAAAGCCGGCGGGAAGCTTCGGATGTGCATCGACTACACCACACTAAATAAGGCATGTCCAAAAGATCCATTCCCACTACCTAGAATAGATCAGATAGTGGATTCCACCTCCGGGTGTGAATTACTGTGTTTCCTAGATGCATATTCCGGATATCATCAAATCAGGATGTCTAGGGAAGATGAAGAGCATACTTCATTCATCACAGTAGATGGATTGTATTGTTACACAGCCATGCCCTTTGGTCTCAAGAATGCAGCTTCAACTTTTGTATGAGCTATGTACAAAACTTTTGAAGAACTTATTAGAGACATAGTGGAAGTGTACATCGATGACATCGTGGTCAAGGTCAGGAACAAGGAGTCACTCCTTGACACCTTGCAGGCTGTCTTCGACAAGCTGCGGGCCACCCGCACAAAGCTAAACCCAGACAAGTGTGTCTTTGGGGTTAGCTCCGGAAAACTTCTTGGTTTCCTGGTAAGTCACTGGGGCATAGAAGCTAATCCGGCGAAGATTTGGGCCATTGAAGACATGCGGCCACCAACCCGCATCAAGGACGTCCAAAAATTAACTGGATGTCTAGCAGCCCTCAGCCGGTTCATCTCAAGACTGGCGGAACAGGCACTCCCCTTCTTCAAGTTATTAAGGAAGTCCGGACCATTCCAATGGTCCGAAGAAGCAGAAAAGGCATTCCAGGAGCTGAAACAGTTCCTCACCACCCTACCAATTCTGGTAGCTCCGAACCCTGGTGAGCCTTTGTTGCTTTATATCTCAGCTACTGACGAAGTCGTCAGTGTGGTTCTGGTTGCGGAGAGACCAGAACTACCCCACACTCAGGAATCGAGGTCCCTTCGGGAGGGTCCGGAGGTTCCTGAAAGCGAGTCTGGGTCCCAGCTCCCAGACCCGAATCCACAATAAGTCGCTTCAGGAGACCTAGACCCCTCCGGGAGGGTCCAGGTCATTTCTGAAGAAGCTCCGGGTTCCTCTAGCCAGAACCCGGAGGTCCCTGAAGAAAATCCGGACTCCTCCGAGAGGATCCGGATCAGTGAAGAGGAAGCTCCGGACCCCTCCGGGAGGGCCCGGACCGTTCAACGCCCAGTGTACTTCATTAGTGAAGTACTACATGATGCCAAGACTCGATACCTAGAGGTGCATAAGCTGCTCTATGCAGTTCTTATTGCCTCCAGGAAGCTTCACCATTACTTCCAAGCTCACAAAGTCTCAGTGGTGACATCTTACCCACTTCGAGCAATTTTGCATAATCCCAATTCAACTAGGAATATTGCAAAGTGGGCTGCGGAGTTGGCTGAATTTGATCTTGAATTTATTTCAAGGCAAGCAGTCAAGAGTCAAGTGTTGGCAGATTTTGTGGCAGAATGGACTCCTTCTTCATCAAACCCTGGGGGCCCCAGTGAGCAGAAGACGGAGCATCAAGCTCCAACCTTCACCAAGCCTCACTGGACTCTCTACTTCGACGGCTCCATGCAAAAGCAGGGGGCCGGAGATGGAATCCTTCTCCTTGCACCGACTGGGGAGAAGGTGAAATACATGGTACACCTTGACTTCAAGGCAACCAACAACATGGCAGAGTATGAAGCACTCATCTACGGACTAAAGGTGGCACTGTCATATGGTGTCAAGCAATTGCTGGTCAAGGGAGATTCACAGCTCATCATTAAGCAGGTGAAGGGTGAATGCTCCTGCAATAATCTCCAGTTAGCTGCTTACCTCCTTGAAGTCCAGAGGCTTTAGAAGGACTTTGAAGTACTAGATCTCCACCATGTTCAGCGTGCCCACAACGCTGAAGCCGACGAACTCTCGACGAAAGCGTCAACCGGAGCTCCGGCTCCTGACGGAACTTTTGTCCGGAGATTGTCGAAACCCACAGCTCAGCTTGCCGAACTGAGCGAAGGGGGCGAGATATGCATCCCAAAGCTGACGGTCCCGATGGCCCTGTTACCATGGCATCCATCAAGGGTTGTAGGTGCTGCCGGAAGCTCCGAGCAACCCAGCACACAAGACTCAAATGCTCAAGTTAGTTCCGATGCATGGATCTCGGAGATCCGGAACTACTTGAAAGACAATATCCTTCCTGATGATGACGTATCCGCTGACCGGGTAGTCAGATTGGCTAAAAGATACACGTTGGTAGAAGGGGATCTCTACCGGCGCGGTGCCAACGGCATCCTAATGCGGTGCATCACAAGGGAAGAAGGCTGCGAGATCCTCGCAGAAATCCATGGAGGCGAGTGTGGGAACCACGCGTCTTCCCGCACGTTGGTTGGTAAAGCCTTTCGGCATGGCTTCTACTGGCCTACAGCACTTCAGGATGCAACTGAGCTGGTGAAAAAATGCAAAGCATGCCAATTTCATGCAAAGCAAATTCACACACCAGCTCAGCCCTTACAAATGACACCTCCTACATGGCCCTTCGTTGTGTGGGGGATGGACATCTTGGGACCTTTCCCAAGAGCCATCGGAGGTTACAAGTTCCTGTACGTCGCCATTGACAAGTTCACCAAGTGGCCGGAAGCAACTCCAGTTGTGACAATCAACAAGCAATCTGCTATCAACTTTCTGCAGTCCATTGTATGCAGATTTGGAGTCCCAAACAAAATCATCACTGATAATGGGACCCAATTCACAAGCTCCGCATTCCAAGGATATTGCAAAGACCTCGACATACAAGTTTGCTACGCCTCCGTAGCTCATCCAGCCAGCAACGGCCAAGCCGAGAGAGCAAATGCTGAAATCCTTAAAGGACTTAAAACGCGCACTTATGAGCGCTTGAAAAAACATGGAGCCAACTGGATTGAAGAGCTTCCGCCCACTCTATGGGCCAAGAGGACATCTCCAAACTGGTCAACCGGAGAGACACCCTTCTTTCTGGTGTACGGAGCTGAAGCAATCCTTCCTCCGGAAATCACCTTGGGTTCACTCCGGGTCCGGACCTTCGACGAAGCCACGCAGGACCAGCTCCGGCGTGAAGACCTAGACCTCCTTGAGGAGGGAAGGTGCCAAGCAGCTGTTCGGAATGCCCGATATCATCAAGCCCTACGGCGTTATCACCAGCGGCATGTACACAACCGACAGCTCGAGGAAGGCGATCTGGTGCTACGGAGAATACAATCCAGAGAAGGGTTAAACAAACTCTCCCCTGGCTGGGAGGGGCCCTTCCGAGTGATTAAAGTATCCCATCCCGGAAGCGTTCGCTTGGCTACCAAGGATGGGACACCTCTCCCAAATCCTTGGAACATCGAGCACCTCCGTAAGTTCTACACTTAATACCACGGAGGTGAGTCTTGAGTAACTTGAGATGTATGTTATAGAGTCATTGTACAGAGTCGGGTAGTTCCTCCGGGAGAGCAGCCGGACCTTTCCCGAAAGGTCCGCAAAGTTCATGCAACACTTGTCACAGTCTCCGGACTAAAAGTGTGGCTAACTACCCTGGGTCAAACGAGAAATGAAACACACTTAGCCTGGTTCCGTACCCTAAGAGTGTACTTGTTTCCCCTGTACCCCGGACCTATAATGAAAGACATCTTCATGTGAAATAGACTCCATGTGCATTTATTTTGTACATGCTCAATATTTTTATTTTTCTCTTTCTTGTCTATAACAAAGACGTGCAATTCTTAAGAAATTTTAGTTCAATCGGTTTATATACGATTCGAGTTGTATTGTCAATTCTTTTGGATTCAAATATTGTTCATGGCCAACTCGCCTGAAAGCCGCCAAGCCAATCTAGGGCTGGAGTGTGCTATTGACTTAGCCTGGTCAAGCACCCTAAGTACGCCACTCTACCTACACCCCGGCAGGCCGAAGTAAGGCGGGTCCGTGTACAGTTGGATCTAGAAGAAAAGACAACACATTCGGTTGTATTTAGAATCACGTTTGACTTAAAATCTTCTTGAGAGTCATAAGCCGCGACGAAGTTATAGACAAGAAACAAATTTTACTATTTTTATTGGCTTAAGTGTGCAGGAAAAATAAAATCTACGTTGATGGAGAAAAGCCGGAGCTAACTAAGCTCCGACTCCCCTAAGGGGACCAGCCGTCGATGCTGAATAAAAGATGGTGAGAAGACCCTGTAAATGGAGTCTGCTGCCAACCAACTGAGTGTTGGCAAAGGTCACTGCCGGAGCTACTAAGCTCCGACACCCCGGAGGAATAACTATCGAGGCTCTACACGTTGATAGAGACTATTGCCGGAGCTACTAAGCTCCAGCGATAGACAATGCCGGAGCTTCTAAGCTCCGACAACCTCAGGGGGCCTTCACTATCGAAGACTTCGAACCTAAATTCTACAAGTTCAGAGCGAAAGAGTCTTCAACAAAACACAATATCCTCTTGGTACATGTTCACAATCAAATTGTGTACATCTACCAGGGGGCCAGGTGAAGATAAAAGTGTTGAAGACAAAAAGTGAAATTCACAAAAATTTGGGGATTTCATTTATCTGGAGACAAGGGATTACATCTGGAGACAAGGGATTACAAAATTGAGGAAGAAGAAGAGAAAATACAAGTGAGAACTATAGAGATGGCCCTAGACCCTATGGAAGAATTGGGCAACCTTCTGGGCAACCTCCGATATGCTGGCTCGGGTAGCTTCTCCTTCTCCTTCGATGGGGCCTTCAAGCACCGGGTCCAGAGGAAATTGGGAGTTCCGGCTGGTGTAGCACGTCAACACATACTCTGCGACGTTCTTCGCCAGGGATTGCCCCTCAACTTCCAGTTGGTCCGCGATGACATCGCCCATCTTGGAGAGCTTGCTACCTATTGCGCTCAACGCCTACATCGCTAGGTCCGGCTCCGGCTCCGGATCATCCGGGCGCACGGGGCTGAAACCCATCAGCGTCAGTGCATCATTGGCCTTGCTCAAGAACTCCCAAATCTGTAGGGAGTCCTCAACCCTCAAGCCCTTCATCTCTTCCAAGGATCTTCTGGCCGCCGCCAGTTCAGAATTCTTGCGGGCAAGGCGCTCAACTTCTTTGGCGTTTTGCTGAATCTTTTCAGCAACCCGCCTTTCGAGTTTTCCGAGCTCCTCCCCCCGGAGGTGGATCTTGTTCCGGCGGTCAACCAGGTCCTTCTCTATACCCCTCACTTTCTTCTCCCTGGCAGTAAGGGCACACTCTTGTTCGTAGAGTTCCTGCCCTCGCACCCAGGTCTTCTCCTCTTCCTCTTGGTAGTGCTCTTCCAATTTCTTGGCGCGCTCCTCGAGACCCTTGTCAGCCAGAGCCACCTTCTCGGTGAGCTCCTCCTCCCTCCTCAGGACGTCATCCCGCAGCTCTAGGAGTTTCTGCTCTTCATCCTCGAGCCGTTTCTCCCTCTCTTCAGGTGCCTCTCGGCGCTTGATGAGTGCAGTGTTAATGGCCTCAAGCTGTTCGTGGCGTGCATCGGCCGCATTATTGGTAGCTTTGGCCTGATCATAGATCTCCCAGGATTGAGCGTCGAGGGCACGAGTCATACTCTCCCTGTCATCCAGTAACTTGCCCCAGTACTCCAGGCGGATCTTCTCCCGCTTAATCCATTCCTTGTCATCCGCTAGCCTCGACTGCGCCAGCTTGGTCTCGAAGTAGAGCCGATTACGCCACCGCCTAAGGGTTTGACGCTCCTCTTCAAGAGCCTTACTGTCGTGGAAGAAGGCCAGTTGGATTTGACGCAGACTGGAACATGCGTTGTCAATGGACAGCGACAACGGCATGGGTTCCAGACCTGCTGGGGTCTCCTCCGCTGGTTCCAGCGGGTCTTCGGATACAAAAATTGGGTCCCACTCTACAAGAGTGGTCCCCTGGGTCTCCATGGCACAGGGACGTCCTCCGGGATGGCCTCAGTCGCCATCGAGGAAGGCCCCGCAACCAAATCTTCGTTCACCCCCTCAGGCTGGGGGCCAGCGACTTCACTGGGGCACTCCGGCTCGGCCGCAGGTACCTCCGACGTCGTCGCTTCTGGAGCAGGAGCCGCTACTGGCTCCGGTCTGGGCACCTCTTCCGATGAGGGCTCAAGCTCCGTCACCTCTTCAACAACCGGCTCAGGAGCCGGAAGATCTTCAACATCGACCGGCCCTGTGGCTGGAGCTCCAACAATGACCGGTTCAGCGGCCGGTGCTTCGGATATAGCCGGCCCAACTGCCGAAACTACCTCAGTTTACGATGCGCACGCCGGAGCTTCAATCACCTCCGACTCAACCGTCGGGGCTTCAACAATTTCCGGCTCAGAGGTCGGGATTACTACATCCTCCGGCTCAACAGCTGGAGCTTTCATCATCGCAGCACCAGAACCCGGGGCTTCAACCTCCGGGACATGTGCCGCTGGCGCATCTTCACTCCCGTGGTCCGGCGCTACCACGAGAACTTCTGGGGATGAGTCGAGGTCCATGACCACGACAGCCGGCGCCGGAGCTGTCGCAGCTTCAGCCACCACTTGGGGCGGCACCAAGACAGGAGCAGAAGCTCCCACTCTCACGGCTTCAGCCACTGTGGCCGAGGGTGGAGCCTCACTCCCCTTCTTGGAGACGCTGCAGATGATGAACAAAGAAAATTAAAAAATAGTTGCTACAATAAAAACAACTATCCAAGGTAGAAATCAAAAATTACCTTGGGAGGCTTCCGCACCAGCTTGCGCGGAACCGTTTTCCCGGGCGTTCTGGGCTAGCCATAGCCGGCGCAGAAGCTCCGGAAGGCCCCCCGGAACTTGTTGCGGCCACGGGTGTTTCCCGGGTCGAGGCTCCCCTCGATAGGGAAGAACCCCCGGACCTGGAGGCCTCCATCGGCCCAGGAGCTGGAGTTGCACGCCCGGAGCTAGCACCCCGGGAGGACCCTACTGCGGGGACAGCCGCGCTCCGAGAGGACCCCATCGCGGGGACAACCGCGCTCCGAGAGGACCCCATTGCGGGAACAGTCGCGTTCCGGGATGACCCCACTACGGGAACAGTCGCCGCAGCTGCAGAGGACCTTCCCCTCCGGGGAGAAGGAGCCGACGCAGAAGTAGCGGGCCCGACAGACCTTCCGTCGGCATACTGCAACTTCCTCTTCCGGCTCACTGGTTCATCCGCCACCTCCTTGCCCTTGCCGACGACTTCTCCCCTCGGCTTAGGAGCAGAGCCGGAGCCATCCTTGGGTACTCCGGGGATCGCTACCCCAGAGGTTGGTCTTCTCTCGACGACACCAAGGTCGTCAAGCATGGGCATCTTCCGCCGGAGCTCCCTGCTGAACTCCACTTCTACGTTCAGAGGAAGAAAAGCAGACGGCGGAGTCAAGTCATCACCGTCGACGTCGATGCCGTGCTGGAACTTCTTGAGGTGGAACTCCAAGGTTTTCCCCACCATGTTGGACTTCAACCCGGTCTCAACCCGGTTGTCGTCCATCACGTTGTTGACCAAGAAATTGCAAAATACCGCCTGAGGAGTCAATCCTCCCTCCACGTATTGGCAGATCCTGGTCAAAGCAGGGTTGAAAGCTTCCGCCAGCATCGGAGCTTCACTCCAGATCGTCGTGTTGATGCCGGGAAGACCATCAGGCAGCTCCAACCTCTCGTGCTCCTCCACCCTGACGACTATCCAGTCTTTCTTCCAGTCATCCCACTTCCCAGAGGGAAATGACCGGAGGTACTTGAATGGGCACTTCTTGCGCTTCATGAAGTAGTAGAAGCCAAGGTACTCATTGCTCCGGCCAGTGGTGTGTACGGTGAAGAAGGTCCGGAAGAGTTCAATGCAGGGGGGATGCCCACCCACATCTCACAGAAGTGGACGAAGATAGACACGAGGAGAATGGAGTGAGGGCCAAGGTGGTATAACTGCAGACCATAGAAGTCTAGCAGCACCAAGAAAAAGGAAGAAAAAGGTGGGATCAACCCCACCATGGCGTACGAGGAGAAGTACACCATTTCGCCGGTGTGCTCCTTCTCGAATGGGAGCTCTCCACCGGCGGACCGAACGGTTGAAGAAGTCCGAGGACCATCCCATGAGGGCCCGGACCTTCTTCAGATCGCCATCGGTCTTCAAGCGACTCTCGCGGAGACCCAACTCCATCGCGGCACATCTAGGCAAGAGAAGAAAAGCGAAGCACAAGTTGGGAGTTTGATCGCAAGAACAGATGAGAGGCGTAAAGAACTCCCGACGATGCACACTTTCCTTCTTAAGTAAGCCCTCGCAACGCTTGGATGGAAACTGCAAGGAAGTCGAAGGTACCACCCAAAAATTCCACCCAGCCGATGACAAGCGGGCCCGAGACCACCCCGACGATCAAGTCGAGGTTCTTACCCAGGTGAACGGTTGTCATCAAGAGGCGGGAAGCCCAAAGGCGGCGGCCTGACAAGGCGCGCAGAACCGATACGGTTTTCGTATCGGGAACCGGCAACCTTCAATTGCGTGAGATCTGCATGCCAAAGATCTCATCTGCGCGGCGAGGATTTAATTCCAAGTCCTTGCCAACGGCACCCTCAAAGACCCTTGAAGACTCAGTTCAAAGGTCGCGAGGATGGACCCACCTCCGGCGGAATGACTTCCCCGGAGGTAGGTCCAGGGGGCCACTGTCGGTACCCTAGAAACCGTAAACCTCTTGAGGTTATAAAGATCTCAAAGGAAAATCATCTACTTGGTTTGAAGACCCTCGAAGGCCCACATGTCAGACATAACCGGACCCGCTTCTCCAACATGGTTAATCCCTGGGTCGCCACGTGTACTACCAAACCGGAGCTACCGCCCACAAGGGGGAAGCTTCGGGCCATGTACCGAAATGGCACCTCCGGACTTAGCCCCAGACCGAGAGAAGCTCCGGGCCTAACACGTGTCGGGTAGCCCCGGAGCTACCTGTTTCCACAGTATGCTCTGGAGCTGCCACGTGTCCAACCGTCGGATCTTCAGCCTCTAACCTCCAGAAGACCCCACAACGGCTCCGGATCTTCAAAGGAGAATCAAGGACTTCAAGACCCGATTAAGTGTCATTAATACCATATTAATGACACTTAAACGGACGATCTTAACACCAATAACGGTGCTGTCAAAGCCCGTTACAGGGTCATTAAGAGCAATTAAATGTGTTAAATAAGTGTCAATACTAGTAATTGTCGGGGCCACATGTCGGGCCAGGCTAACTTGTAACGGCCTGCCCTTGTACTATAAAAGGACAGGCCGACGACACGTTCAAAGGGCCACACACACACATAGGCCAGAGACACACACGCCATTGACGCTCAACACAAGCTCAAACAGCTAATACAACACCAACACACCTGTGGAGTAGGGTATTACGCTCAGGCGGCTCGAACCACGTAAACTCTTGTGTCTCCTGTGTCAATTCCTACTCACCTTCTTGAATCTCCGCGCGCCCATACCGAACATCAAACTCCCCTATCACTTTAGTAGTGTAGGGAGATCTGCCGGTTCCAAACCACCGACTATCTTCATTACCTCAAATTCAGATCTGTTTGTGTGAAAATATACTTTAAACTCTTGTTGAACGTGGCTTAGAGCAGGGGTGAATAGGCCTTTTGAATTTCCTCCACACTTAATAGAGTTGTCAAAAACTTGATTGATCGGACTAGTCCGGTTATGTGGGCGGACTAGTCCGGTGTGCTAAAATATGTGAATTGATTAAGTGTTGTTTGGGAAACTAGGTTCTTCTAGCAGCGGAAATGAGAACAACAGATTCTTTGATTTAAGATTAATGTATGAATGCACGTGAAGACCCGCGAGCAACTTAAATTGTTGCTTAGCAATCAAGTGATCTAGTGAACAAAAAGTAAAGTAAATGAGACACAAGAGACAAGCAAATTTTTACCGAGGTTCGATCTCACCACGAGATCTACGTCCTCGTTGAGGAAGCTCACACAGAGCCGGGTCTCCAACCCTTTCCCTCTTCAAGTCACCACGAAGGTCGACTTGATTCCACTATCACGGGTAATCACTGAGTTTGTGGGGCAACCTCACACGTTGAGGGCTCCCATGAGAATTACAACGAAAGAGGCGATCAAATACACTTGAAAGTATTACAATGCAGAGTATAAGTGTAGAAAGATCAAACCCCAAGATCTTGCAATGAAGGAACGACGATCTCCCAATCCTGAATCCAAGTGTTCAAATGATTTGACTCCTTTTTGCACCTTAGATGTGTGGGGAGATGTGTTTTGGGCTCTTGGGACAAAGTGGCGGCACTAGGGTTTGTGTTTTCAGCAGTATTCGACTTGTATGTTGTTTGGAAGGCCGTGGATTCTCTATTTATATGGTTTCCAAAAAGTTACCGTTGAAAAATCCTAATACCGGACTAGTCCGGTGCAAGTCCGGACTTGTCCGGTCACAGTGTAACTCGAAGTCCAGAAAGTCTGGCGGACTAGTTTGGTCCAAGCTCGAACTAGTCTGGTGCTGTGTGAAGGTGGACTCCAGAAACTTCAACGGACTAGTCCGTGGACTAGTCCCGTCTCCACAGTTGGGAGACTCCAGAAAGTTAAACGGACTAGTCCAGTGGACACACGGACTAGTCCGGTCTCCAAATATGAGAGACTCCAGAAAGTTAAACAGACTAGTCCGGTCTCCCAATATGAGAGACTCCAGAAAGTCTATCAGACTAGTCTGGTGGACACATAGACTAGTCCGGTCTCATGAAAGGGAAGACTCCAGAAAGTGTAACGGACTAGTCTGGTCCATGATCGGACTAGTCTCGTGCATTGTGAAAGTTAGGTTGATTTTAAAGACCCTTACCCCTGCGCAAAGTTGTGAGCTCTTGGAGTGTGTCTTTCATACACTCCCTATACATTTAAAATCTAATTTGTTCTTCCAAGCTCCATCAAAGTATCCCTCTTTGGACACCACTCCATTTTTCACCTTTTTGTGTGCACCGAGCTGTTTCACTTTGTTTGTCCTGCAATCATCTCAATAGTTTCATTAGGATCTCATATGTTTGTCATCAATTAGCCAAAACCCACAAGGGATATCCTAGATGCACTTACAATCTCCCCCTTTTTGGTGATTGATGACAACCATTTGAGATATCACAAATGAGAGTAAAATTTTGATTTTCATAAGGTGTGCACATATGAGAATAACGATAAATCCACAAAAAAGCTTCTCACATATGCATACACCTTATGGTGGGGTGCCTAATATGTGTGTGATCAACAAAGTGTGATGAAATAAAGATAATCAATAATGAGCATAGAGATAATCATTCAAGCAACAATAAGCATCACACATAAGAAAAGTAATAGTGCATTACAAAGTTTTAAAAATGGGTACATGTCCTCGATCACACAAGCATGAGAAGGACTACTACTAGAGATAGTCTCAAACTAGCCTCAATCTCTCCCCCTTTGGCATCAAGGCATCAAAAATGGAAAAATTGAGAGGAATCACTCATCACCGCTCCCTTCTTCAGTTTTGGTCTGATCTTCATCTTCACCGCCATCATCATTCACCGGAGCAGGATCTTCCTCGGAGTCCTCGAAGGCGGGCGGTGATCCAACCGGCTCAATCTCCAGCTTGTCACAGATAGCCTTGATGTTGGCATTGACATATTGCTGATGTCTCTTCTGCCTAACTTCAATCTTGCGACAGCAGGCAAAGATGGAGGTGAGCATTTTGAGTACGCCACCGGAGGATTCATGGACAGGCGCAGAGCCAGGAGGAGCAACTGTAGATCTTGTGGCATTCACACCCTGGGATTGTTTAGTCCTCCTCTCAGCTTCGGGGGAGGAAGGGGCAGCTGGTGCTGAGGGAAGAGTGTACTTGGTGGGCTTTTGCGGCTTCAACCCCGTATGAGAGACATCCTTGACAAACTCAAGTCCCGTCACTTTCTCAATCATGAACATGATGTGCGGGGCATACCCGCAAGACCTATTTGGCGTGATTGAGATGTTCACAATGTCATTGTAGATGTACTCAAAGACATTGAATTGTCTCCTTCCACTAATGACCTTCATTAGGGTCCTCAAGGTTCCTTGGATAGTCCCCGCATCTCCATCATTCGGGGCTATCGTCTTCCTCAAGATTCTGTTGAGGACCACAAAGAAGGGCTTCAAATATTTGATGTTGGTAGGAGTATAGGGCATCCTTGTGTCATAGAGGAACCTGAGATCATCCTTCTCCAAGGGTTTCAAATTGTGGATGACAAGATCATGATCCAGAGTGTGTTCAAGGTGAAGAATCCTTGCAAACTCATCATAAGTAACACTATACTTGGAACCATGAGTCATCCAAGTAAGACTGTCTCCATCACCCCGAGAAAAGTAGAGCGTAGAGTAGAATTGGGTGATGATCTCATTGTTCCAGTCATTCTCAAAAGAAAACAATTCCTTCAGACTGTGCCTCTCCAGGGCCTCAACCACCTCACGAAAGGCAGGATACTTCTTCAACTGCATGTATCCAATGTTCACCCATTGACTCTTGACAACGGGATTCTTCATCTTCATGTACACATGCTCATAGTAGTCGGCATGGAAGTTGCTCCAAAATATTGGGTCAGAGCATTGCCGAGGTTGATTATACACATTAATCTTCCTGAAGCTATCGGCAAGCTCACCCCCTTTTCCGGTAAAGTCCTCACTCGAACGCTGCCTGTTGCGGTGACTTGGATTTTTCATCTTCAGGGGCCCAATGGGACCACTAGCAGGTCCCTTCCCTTTGTTGAGAGCCCTCTTTGGCCCTGAGGAGCTCTCAGCAGCTTTTCCTTGGGCCTTCTTGACAACCACCTTCCCCTTCTTAGGCAAATTGTCGTCGGAGGGTGGAGAGTGGACATTGACATCATGTCTTTTCTTCATGTACCTCTCCTTGGCTCTCCTCGCTTTTTCACGTTCAACTTCTTCATCAACATGGAAAGAACTGTCATCTGAGCTTGAAGACATCGCGCCTAATAAGGAGTTCATAGATTAGATAAGACTGAACCAAGGATCGAGGTCAAATTAGGGATTCAGATGTCAGAGACCGGACTTGTCCGGGTTCAGAGTGCGTACTTTTCCGGTGTACCGGACTTGTCCGTATCTGAGTGTCGGACTAGTTCGGCCTGGCAAGCACCCTAATGATTTCCTTGAATTCCAAAACTTCTATCTAAGGATACAAAATGACATGAAGGTGGTAGGAATACATCTATGAAGCCAATGCACAACCTTGGAATCAAAGGAAACGAGCTAGAATGAGAGAAGTTGAGATTTTGGTTTTAGGTGAATTTTACCGAGATTTGAAGATTCGAGTTGAGGAGGCTTGAATGTGTCTGGAGGGGAGGATCAACTCGACGAGGAGAGGATTCCCCATGGAGAGAACTTGATTTTTGAGGGCTCAACTCGAAGGTCTCTTCAGGAGGCTAGGGTTTAGGAGAGAGGAGGAGAGGTGAGGGAGAGCAAGTCCGGTCAAGTGGAGGGAGGTTTGAAAATTTGATTTGGGACGGCCAGCTGCTTATATACGCGGCCGACCGGACTAGTCCGGTCAGGGTGACGGACTAGTCCGGTGCCCCTGGAAAACCTAGGAGAGAGAGACTGTCCGGACTAGTCCGGTGGCAAACCTGACTAGTCCGGCATCCCTGGAAAACCTAAGAATTTTGAGATAATTAAAAGTGATCCAAGGACAAGTTTTGCAAATAATCTTGGTAATTATGACCAGAAGGCAATCAACAATGAAAAGTGATCATAAACTGCAAAATTTTGTCATTAAAAATAGTTTTCTTAGAAGAAAAAGAGGTGAGGAGCAGTTTTTAACAATAAAATGCGATGTTTCAAGTTTCAATCAGGTATGCAACGTTTCAAGCCTCATTTCGAGAGTCAAGAATATTAAGTTCATTTCTAAGCTCACAAAACTTTTTCTCATCTAATGGTTTGGTGAAAATATCCGCAAGTTGTTTTTCAGTCCTAACATGTGAAATAGCAATGTCACCTTTTAATGAATGATCTCTAAGAAAATGATGACGGATATCTATGTGCTTAGTTCTTGAGTGCTCTACAGGGTTGTGTGCAATTTTTATAGAACTTTCATTATCACATGGAAGCAGGATATGGTTAAGATTGTAGATGTAGTCCCTAAGAGTTTGTTGCATCCAGAGTAGTTGTGCGCAACAACTACCGGCTGCAACATACTCTGCTTCCGCTGTGGAATGAGCAATGGAGTTTTGCTTTTTAGATGACCAAGAAACTAGGGACCTACCAAGAAATTGACAAGTACCTGACGTGCTCTTTCTATCGACTTTGCATCCTGCATAGTCGGCGTCGGAATAGCCTATCAAGTTAATCTTGGATCCTTTGGGATACCAAAGGCCCAAGTTGGGTGTGTGCACAAGATACCTTAGGATTCTTTTTACAGCATTTAAGTGACACTCTTTAGGTGCAGCTTGAAACCTTGCACACAAGCAAACACTAAGCATAATATCTGGCCTAGATGCACATAAATAAAGTAAGGAGCCGATCATGGACTGATATACCTTCTGGTCCACATTCGGACCGTCTTCATTGAGGTCGATATGTCCATTAATGGCCATGGGTGTCTTGATGGGCTTGGCTTTGTCCATATTGAATTTCTTGAGAATGGCCTGTGTATATTTGGTTTGGCTTATAAATGTACCTTCTCTTAGTTGCTTCACTTGGAATCCCAAGAAGAACTTCAATTCGCCCATCATTGACATCTCGGACCTATCTGTCATAATTTTGCTAAATTCTTCACAGAAAGATTTGTTAGTGGATCCAAAGATAATGTCATCAACATAAATTTGGCATACGAATAGATGATCATCACAATGTTTAGTAAAAAGTGTATAGTCAGCTTTACCAATTTTGAATCCATTTTGAGTCAAAAAATCTCTAAGGCACTCGTACCAAGCTCGAGGAGCTTGTTTGAGGCCATAGAGAGCCTTACGCAGTTTGTAGACATGATCGGGATACTCTTGATCTTCAAATCTTGGTGGTTGCTCCACATAAACTTCTGCCTTGATTGGACCGTTTAAGAAAGCGCTTTTGACGTCCATTTGATACAACTTAAAATTATGGTGAGTAGCATATGTCAATAAAATGCGAATGGACTCAAGTCTAGCTACAGGAGCGAAAGTTTCATCGAAGTACAAACCTTCGACCTGAGAATAGCCCTGGGCCACCAATCTCGCTTTATTTCTTGTTACTACTCCATGCTCATCTTGCTTGTTTCGAAAGACCTATTTGGTTCCGACAATGTTCGCCCTTGGTCTCTCCACCAGCTCCCACACTTCATTTCTTTTGAAGTTGTTCAACTCCTCTTGCATCGCCATCACCCAGTCTGGATCCCTTAAGGCCTCTTCTACCCTGTATGGTTCCAGAAAAGACACAAAAGAATAGTATTCACAAAAATTTGCAACTCGAGATCTAGTAGTTACTCCCTTAGCAATATCTCCAATGATATTGTTGACAGGATGGTCTCTTTCCACGCTCTGATGTACTCTTGGGTGTGGAACTTGTGTAGTTTCTTGTTCTTCATTATCTTCATGTTCATTGTCTCCCCCTAGATCATTGCTCCCATGATTATCTTGATATTCTTGATTTTCCTCATCTTGATCTTGTGAAAGAGCTCCCCCTTGATCATGGCCTCCGTGTTGAAGTTCATCTTGTGCATTTGAGTCGAATGTTCGCTCTTATGGTAATATATCACCAAGTCCCATTTTCTTCAGTTCTTCATATGGAGCTTCCTCTTTATCTAACACACACTTATCAACTTGCTCCACTTGTGAGCCGTTAGATTCATCGAACACTACATCACGTGCTACTTCAACAAGGCCGTACACCTTGTTGAAGACACCATAGGCGTAGGCATTCGATTCATAACCGAGCAAGAACCCTTCATCGTACTTCGAATCGAACTTCGAGGCCCTCGGTTTCTTGTTCAGAATAAAACATTTACAACCAAATACTTTGAAATAAGAAACATTAGGCTTTTTACCGATGAGGAGCTCATATGGAGTTTTCTTCAGTAGTCGGTGGAGGTACAACCGATTCGTGGCATGACAAGCGGTGTTCACCGCTTCTGCCCAAAATTGATCTAATGTCTTGTATTCATCCAACATAGTTCTTGCCATTTGGATCAATGTTCTGTTCTTCCTTTCGGCCACTCCGTTTTGTTGAGGGGAGTAGGGTGCCGAGAACTCATGCTTTATTCCTTCTTCATCAAGATACTCTTCAACTTGGAGGTTCTTGAATTCTGTTCCATTGTCACTTCTGATGTTCTTTATGGTTGATGAGAATTCGTTCTAAGCTCTTTTCAGAAACTTCTTGAGGATTCCCTGAGTTTCTGATTTATCATACAAGAAAAATACCCAGATAAATCTTGAAAAATCATCAACAATTACTAAACCGTATTTGTTACCGCCGATTGAAAGTTGGCTAGAGGGGGGGGGGGGGGGGTGAATAGGCTAATCGACCTGCAAATGCCTTAATAAAACGAGGTTAAATCACAGGGGGCGGACTAGTCCGGTCTGTGGGCGGACTAGTCCGGTTAGCCTGCGTGAAGAACCCTAAAAAGTGTTTCTAGCAAGTTTTAAAGGGGATTTTCTCGAGGCTATAGGTGAGGATATGTTTATGACAAGTTTAGTAACTACCAACACAAGAGTAAGTCAAGTTTCAACTAGATTATAGCAATGTGAAGCACAAGACAAGACTAGCAATCCTAGAACGAAATATGCGATAAACAAAATGCGAAGAACACGGAGACACAAGGATTTTATCCCGAGGTTCGATTCCACACAAGAATCTATGTCCCCGTTGAGGAGTCCACAAAGGACCGGGTTCAACAACCCTTCCCTCACCAAGTTTACCGCACGGGCCTAACTTGGTTCTCCACTATCTCAAAGTGTGAATACAAGATTCGTTGGGGCTTCTCACAATCTGAGGCTCCCACACCACAAAGATGATCAACACAACGAAACACACTCAACACACAGGTCACAACGACTCAATGAGTGCAAGAGATCAAACCGGGAGCACAAGCGTGATGTTCTTCCTCTTCTCCACCTCACTAAACCCTAATCCACTCAAGAATTAGTTTTAGAGGGAAAGTAGGCAAGAAAGAGGCTTAAGAGTGCTCCAAGTTGGCTGTGGCGGCGCTAGGGTTCGAGAGTGTTTGAAATGAGGCCGGGGGTCCCCTTTTTATAGGGGTCCCGAGCCCAAACTGCTGACCTCAGCAAAAGGGCGGACTAGTCCGGCCTAGGGGACCACTGACCCCTCTGACAACTGTCGCACTGCGCAGCAATCGTCACGCTACCCGCCAAACTTCAAATTCAAACGGTAACTTCAACAACGGACTAGTCCGGCCCTCACCAGACTAGTCCGATCTCACACAGAGCCTTTTGTTCCGTGTGAAAACGAACTAGTCTGGAGACCATGGACTAGTCCGGCCCCAAGGGCGGACTAGTCCGGCCTTCCCAGACTTAGTCGCAAAACCACTCTGCACTAGGCAACACGGACTAGTCCGGCCCACGGACGGACTAGTCCGATCTCACACAGGACCTTTTGGTCCGCCCCAAAACGGACAAGTCCGCTTTCTAGGACTTAGTCCCGAAACTTCACCCTAAGGGGTACCACGGACTAGTCCGTCCCACCACGGACTAGTCCGAAGTCACACAGAACCTTCTGGTCCGTGTGAAAACGGACTAGTCTGGCCAGGAGCGGACTAGTCCGGCCCTAAGGCGGACTAGTCCGGCCACTCCTGCCAGACTACTCTTACTTCAACTTTAAATGGGGTTTCTACCTCAACCACCACTCTTGAGCTCCTACTTTGATCTCTTTGCACTTTATGCACACACCCTCCTATTTCTACGGCTAGTCTAACTCAACACGCTAGAAACCCTAGTTTCTACGCTTCGAGTCGACTCCGTTTCCTTCCTTTTCCTTTTTGAGGGTTTGCGTCTCCGATCGAGTCCACACCTGTGCTAAGATCACATGAGCTCATTAGCGACTTAATTGTCGTCATCAATCATCCAAAACCCACGGGGAACCTAGATGCACTTTCACCGATGCTGATGTACGAAATTGGGCAAAAAGATCCATGTGGAGGAGTTCCAGTGGTCTTGTGGTAGTCATCACATTCTTGGCGGGGTGTGGTGCTCCGACTTGTTTTCCTGCTTGACAAGCGCTGCACGGCCTGTCTTTTCCAAAAACCACATCCTTAAGACCACAAATGTGACCACCTTTTAGAAGTTTCTGCAGATTTCTCATCCCAACATGGGCTAGCCGTCTATGCCACAGCCATCCCATGTTGGTCTTAGAAACCAAGCAAGTGCTGAGTTCGGCTTTATCTTTGTTGAAGTCAACAAGATAAAGCTTGCCCTTCAACATTCCCTTGAATGCAATCGAGCCATCACTTCTTCTAAAAACAGTCACACCCTCATTAGTGAATAAGCAGTTGTAACATTTGTCGCATAGTTGAGATATTGACAAAAGGTTATAATCTAGAGAATCTACGTGTAAAACATTGGATAAGGTTTGTTGAGAGGATATTTCAATGTTACCACTACCAAGGACCTTTCCTTGGCTGTTGTCTCCGAAGTATATGCCTTCACTTGGATCCTTGTTACACTCGTACTCCACAAACATACCTCTCTCTCTGTTCATGTGATTTGTGCATCCGCTATCTAGCACCCATTTAGATCCACCGGAAGAGTAAGCCTGCAAAAAAGAATTATTCTTTGGTTTTAGGTACCCAAGCTTGCTTGGTTCCTCTCAGGTTAGTCACAAGAGTCTTGGGCACCCACACACAAGTTTTCAAGTTCTTGTGGCGTGACCCTGTATATTTAGCGATGACTTTTCCATTTTCGTCTTTCATAAGAACATAGGAAGCATCAAATGTACGAAACAATATTTGTAAGTCAGATTCATGGGATTTTTCCTTAACAAAGACAATTCTATTCTTAGCATGATTAGGAGTAGACATGTGTTTGTTTCTGTCAAAACCAAGGCCATCTTTGACATTAGGAGGTCTAGTTACCATATATGCACTGCGTGCATAT
Organism: Tuctoria greenei; assembly: GCA_036927565.1. Taxonomy (NCBI): domain Eukaryota; kingdom Viridiplantae; phylum Streptophyta; class Magnoliopsida; order Poales; family Poaceae; genus Tuctoria; species Tuctoria greenei. The sequence goes on from JAYESD010000007.1 coordinate 9,721,069, forward strand.
TTGATCTTCTCCTTATTAAAGATGCCGCTTGGAGAGGCATGCATATTATGAGAAGTTGAAGTATTAGAAATAACATTCTTTTTACTAGAGCAAGTGCAAGTTCCGATTGTTGTCGAACTCATATCTTTGGAGGAAAAGCTCTTGGAGGAAGAGGAGTCACTTTGCTTGAGTGACTCAACTTGCACCTCAAGGATCTTGTTAACTTTTGACAAGTTAGCAAGTTCTTCCTTGATTGCAATATGTGAGTCGTCTAGCTTTGAGTAAGTTTCCTTACTCAAGGCTAGCTCAACTTCAAGCGACTCGTTCTTCTCTCTTTCAAGCTCAAGAAGCTTTTCAACTTCTTTATATCTCTTCCTTTCATGGATGAGCATATCTTCTTGTCGGTTAAGAAGTTCCTCCTTTTCAAAGATTTCGTTCGACAACATTTCCATTTTCTTTAAAGCAATTTTACTTAGTCCTCTAAACATTTCTTCATTATCACTAGAGCTATCAAAGTCATCAATAGAGGAATTTAGCGTAGGAGGAGTGAGTCATACCTTTTTCTTGCCTTCCTTAGCCATAAGGCAAGTGTGGTTGTTCATATCTCGTCCTCCCATGTTTGGGAAGAGTGTGGCTTTCATAGTAGGTTTCTTGACTGCGATAGTGGCTATCTCTTCTTCTTCATTAGAGGAGGACTCGTCGTTTGAGTCCCACTCCTTGCCAATGTGAGCTTGATGGGCTTGTCTTCTTTTTCTGAAATTTTTCTTTTCTTGAGGTCTTGTTTCCTTCTTCCTTTTATTTTCTTCATAGGGGTAGTCCACCATGAAGTGACCATACTCTCCGCAGTTGTAGCAAGTGCGTCGAGCCTTGGATTTTCCTTTATCCTTACTTTTGCCTTCATTTCAATTGTTGACGTGTCTTCTTTTCATCATGCGTTTGAACTTCTTGATAAATAGTACCATTTCTTCATCATCAAGATCGGTGCTCTCGTCGCTTGTATGCCCATCGTCTTGGTCTTCACGAGTTTCTTTGAGTTTGGGTCTGCACGTTGCTTTGAGAGCAACTTCCTTCTTTTTGGAAGAGGTGAGTTTGGCTAAGTCTTTGACGTATTGAGCCTCTTTCTCCATCATTTCATGATTTATGATCTTCCCCAATAACTCATCCGGAGTTATTTTGTGAAATCTGGGGCTTTCTCTAATCATTGAGCAGAGTGTGACGTTTCTTGGCATGAAGGCTCTAATCATTCTTTTGACCACCTCGTGATCTGTCCATTTCTTACTTCCATAGGCATGAATTTTGTTGATGAGTGCCTTCATCCGGTTGTACATGTCTTGAGGTGATTCACCTTCTTCAATAGCAAATCTCCCAAACTCTCCTTCAAGTATCTCAATTTTAGCTTCACGAACCGACCTATTTCCTTTGTGAGCTGTCTTAAGTGTGTCCCAGATTTCTTTTACACTTTCTAAACCATCAATCTTGGTGAATTATTCTCTACTTAGTGATGATGTGATCACGGCGACGACTTGTGCATTTCTGTGAATATCTTGTTCTTGTTCTGGAGTGAGTTCCTCATCTGTGTCCGGGATATCTATGCCAGTGCAAACAATGTGCCACAGACTAGGATTCAGGGATATTAGATGCATCTTCATGTTGTACTTCCACATGGTGTAGTCACTTCCATCAAACTGTGGAGGCTTTCCTATAGGAATGGAGAGATAGTGATTGTTTGAATTGAGATGGTTGTAGTTGTAAGGATGTCGGGAGTAGTCGTGATGACCACTCCCCATCGTCTTCTCTTCTTCTTTTCCTTTTTGTCCTAGTAGTTTCTTTCTCAGGAGTGCCTTTAGTTGTCGCACTTCTTCATCATCATGTGGTCTTTTCTTTAGCACATCTAAGGCTTTAGCTTCTTGTTCCTCCTCATTGATGTTCATCTTCGAGATATCGTTGTTCTTCTCAGAGGCCATTGATCTCTCCAAGATGTGAGTCTCGTTGGCGGAGAACCTTGCTCTGATACCGATTGAACGTGGCCTAGAGGGGTGTGAATAAGCCTTTTGAATTTTCTGCACACTTTATAGAGTTGTCAAAAACTTGATTGACCGGACTACTCCGGTTATGTGGGCAGACTAGTCCAGTGTGCTGAAATATGTGAATTGATTAAGTGTTGTTTGGGAAACTTGGTTCTTCTAGCAACGGAAATGAGAACAACAGATTTTTTGATTTAAGATTAATGTATGAATTCACGTGAAGACTTGCGAGCAACTTAAATTGTTGTTTAGCAATCAAGTGATCTAGTGAACAAAAAGTAAAGTAAATGAGACACAAGAGACAAGCGAATTTTTACCGAGGTTCGATCTCACCACGAGATCTACGTCCTCATTGAGGAAGCTCACACAGAGCCGGGTCTCCAACCCTTTCCCTCTTCAAGTCACCACGAAGGCCGACTTGATTCCACTATCACGGGTAATCACTGAGTTTGTGGGGCAACCTCACATGTTGAGGGCTCCCACGAGAATTACAACAAAAGAGGCGATCAAATACACTTGAAACTATTACAATGCAGAGTATAAGTGTAGAAAGATCAAACCCCAACAGCTTGCAATGAAGTAACGATGATCTCCCAATCTCGAATCCAAGTGTTCAAATGATTTGACTCCTTTTTGCATCTTATATGTGTGGGGAGATGTGTTTTGGGCTCTTGGGACAAAGTGGCAGCACTAGGGTTTGTGTTTTCAGCAGTATTCGACGTGTATGTTGTTTGGAAGGCCGTGGATTCTCTATTTATATGGTTTCCAAAAAGTTACCATTTAAAAACCCTAATACCGGACTAGTCCAGTGCAAGACCGAACTTGTCCGGTCACAGTGTAACTCGAAGTCCAGAAAGTCTGGCAGACTAGTCCGGTCCAAGTTGGGACTAGTCCGGTGCTGTGTGAAGGTGGACTCTAGAAACTTCAACGGACTAGTCTGTGGACTAGTCCGGTCTCCACAGATGGGAGACTCCAGAAAGTTAAACGGACTAGTCCGGTGGACACACGGACTAGTCCGGTCTCCCGATATGAGAGACTCCAGAAAGTTAAACGGACTAGTCCGATGGACACACGGACTAGTCCGATCTCCCAATATGAGAGACTCCAGAAAGTCTATCGGACTAGTCCGGTGGACACACGGACTAGTCCGACTCCTGAAAGGGGAGACTCCAGAAAGTGTAACAGACTAGTCCGGTCCATGATCGGACTAGTCCGGTGCATTGTGAAAGTTAGGTTGATTTTAAAGACCCTTACCCCTGCGCAAAGTTGTGAGCTCTTGGAGTGTGTCTTTCATACACTCCCTATACATTTAAAATCCAATTTGTTCTTCCAAGCTCCATCAAAGTATCCCTCTTTGGACACCACTCCATTGTTCACCTTTTTGTGTGCACCGAGCTGTTTCACTTTGTTTGTCCTGCAATCATCTCAATAGTTTCATTAGGATCTCATATGTTTGTCATCAATTAGCCAAAACCCACAAGGGATATCCTATATGCACTTACACTTGTGATCCGTATAAATTTCACACCTATATCCAAGGATGTAGTGTCTCCAAATCTTCAATGCATGCACTACGACTGCAAGTTCCAAATCATGCGTTGGATAATTCTGCTCATGTCTCTTCAATTGCCTCGATGCATAAGATACCACTTGACCTTCTTACATGAGCACGCATCCAAGTTTTTGTCTTGATGCGTCACAATATATTTCAAAACTTTTGCTCACGTCCGACAAAACTAACACGAGTGCGGTGGTTAACCTCTTCTTTAGCTCCTCAAAACTTTCTTAACAAGCTTGAGTCCATTAGAAATCTTTCCCCTTAATTAGCAATTCTGCCATGGGCTTGGCTATCTTGGAAAAGTCGTTGATGAATCGACGGTAATATCTAGCCATTCCAAGAAAACTCCGGATCTCCTTTACGTTTTGTGGTGGCTCCCAGTTTAGCACATATCTAACTTTTCCTGGGTCAACCGATATTCCTCCTCCGAAGATGATATGCCCCCAAAATGACACCTCTTTCAACCAAAACTGGCACTTGCTGAACTTGGCATACGATTGATGCTCCCTCAATTTCTGCAACATAAGCCTTAAGTGTTCCTCATGCTCCTCTTGACTCTTCCAGTAGATCATAATATTATCAATGAATACCACTACAAACTTATCCAAGTACTCCATGAAGACCTTATTCATGAGGTGCATAAAGTACGCATGTACGTTTGTCAATCCAAAGGACATAAATGTATACTCATAAGATCCATATCGTGTCTGAAAAGCTGTCTTGGGTATTTCCGATGGTCTAATCTTTATTTGAAAGTATCCCGACCTCAAATCAATCTTGGAGAAGACACAAGCACCCTTCATCTGATCAAACAAGTCTTCTATGCGTGGCAAGGTGTACTTGTTCTTGATGGTCACCTTGTTGAGAGCTTGATAATCCACACACATCCTTCATGATCCATCCTTCTTATCCACAAAAAGAATGGGCGCTCCCCAAGGTGAAGAGCTTGGGTGAATAAAACCCTTCTATAGCAACTCTTGAATTTGCTTCTTGAGCTCCGCTAACTCCTTAAGAGGCATCCTATATGGCCTCTTAGCTATAGGTGCAGTTCCAGGTATTAACTCAATAACAAACTCGATGTCGCGATCAGGTGGCATACCTGGCAACTCATCTGGAAACACATCCAAGAATTCACACACCACCAGAATCTTCTCAATTGCGGCACCGTCCATGTGATTCAGCTCCACTTGCTTTGGTGCATGTTGAGATGCTTCAAATTCTATGGTGATCCCTTTCTCATTGGTCAACTTCACTGTCTTTGTGACACATTAAATGACTCCATTGTGCTTCCTCAACCAGTCCATACCAAGTATAATGTCCAATCCTTGGGAATCCAAAACAATGAGGTTGGGAAAGAAGTCTACCCCCTTATTCTAAGCTTACTTTTGGACATACTATATTTGTCCTCATCTCTCCTTCAGGAGACTTAACCAATAGAATATACTTCATATGAGATATAGACAAACTATACTTGGCAACATACTTCGATGCAATGAATGAATGGGATGCTCCAGAATCAAATAACATAGTCGTTGGTTTGGAGTTTGTGAGAAACATACCAATAACCACGTCATCCGCTTGTTGAGCTTCCTCCGTAGAGACATGGTTCACATTGCCACAAGCAAAATTCTACTGTCCACGGTTCCCTTGCGGCTTCCCTCCATTCGGTCTTGGGTTCTATCTTGTAGCATTGCTTCCTTGACTAAGGCCTGACTTAGGACATTGAATTGCAAAGTGTCCTGCTTCTCCACATGTATAGCACTTCCTAACTGCACAAGAATTTGGACGGACTTGATTATGAACATTTGCACTAGGAAGGTTGGCATGAGGTGCAAAAGGCATTGGAGGCCTAGGTGCTTGCATGACAGGGCCTTGCTGCACAAACTGAGCTGGGCGCGGTGCATAACCAGGGCACTGTCTAGAAGCAAAAGAGCTGTACTAAGGCACATTAGGTGACGGAAAGCAAGGGCGCACATTACTTACTTGTTTCTATCACTGATATGATGCCTTCCTCTTGTTATCTAGCTCCATATCATGGACCTTGTTCTCCACAACAATTGCTTTGTCCACTAGCTTCTGGAAGTTTACATAATCACAGTTGAGCAATTGTATCTGGATCTCATTGTTCAAGCCTCTCATGAACAAGTATTGCTTCCGGCTGTCCCGGCTGACATCTTCAGGCGCATACCTTGAAAGTTAAGTGAACTTATTTGGATATTCACCCACACTCGATCTTCCTTTCCTCAATTTCTCAAACTCTTCCCTCTTCATGATCATAATACCCTCGGGTACATAATGAGAACGGAAGCTCTCCTTGAATTCCGCCCATGTGATCCTCTCCTGATTCTCATGGGCGTTGCATAGCAAATCCCACCAATCGGCAGCTACTCCAACAAGTTGATGGGAAGCAAATAGAACCTTCTCCCGATCACTGCATTGGACAATAGCTAGCTTCTTTTTCACAGACTTGAGCCAATCATCGGCATGTGAGGCTGATTGTTATTGTTACTAGCCTACAGCTGTCCCATAGTCTATACCATGGTCTGCATGAGCTGGTTTTGCATAGCCAATAGCTACTCAAGATTGATAGCTCTCTGGGAAGGTCCTTGTCCATTGTTGTTCTGAGGTGATCCATTGTTCTCCTCCTCATCATTACCATCTCTCTGGTTGCGAGTCCTCACCATCTGAAGAAAAGCAAGAGATAAGAATTTAGAAAACGTCCCCAACTATATGCATCAAGGGATATGAAACTAATCAACTACCTATACTAGCCTATGTGGATATGGAAATGCTAAAACATCCCAAAATCCTCTACTAAGCACACAAGCAACAAAACATATCAAACATCACCAAGCAAAACATGTCGGTGCCTGAGTGTTCCTATGTGCTCTAAAGTGTCCATTCTATCTAGGCTGTGTCCTATGGTCAACTTGTGGCTCTGATACCAATTTGTGACACCCGGTTCCAAAGTGAACCAAGTGAATGCATATGTGTGCCCAGGACGTTCAACACACATACACGAGTGCATTCACAAAATGAAATATATAAAATTACCACAGAACAAGATTAATTAACCACTTTTATTACAGAATTCATAATAACCTCGAATACAAACTCTAATGAATATTACTGACAAGTTTGAACTAATGCAGCAGAAATAAACTAATGAAGCAAACTAAGCAAAATAAGTATAAAGGTAGCACGGCTCCAAGCAACACCACAAGCAAAGCTGACGGCAGCACACAGCCTAGGACTCCTCATTAACATCGTGATACTCCCAATCCTGACATGCAACTGTTGGTGGGGGAATGCAAGGGTGAGTACATGTCGTACTCAACAAGTGTGAAAAACATGACATGTAGCTGATACAAATGACAAATATAATAATGGATAAGTGCTGAAAAGTACATTAAAATATGTGAAAAGCAATATATTATATATATGTGAAATAAACCCATCATAAACCATGTAGTTATAATGAAACTAGTCCATATTTCATTACCACTGTCCATATACCAGATTTCTCATTACCATTAACCATATCCATTGCCATAAACCGTAATACCATCCCATAACTAGTACCAAACCATAACCAAACTTGTCTAAACTGCGCAATAAACATACAAGACAAGAATTACAAATAATGCAAATGCGAAGCAAAACTAGTTAGTGAGTTGTTAATAATATTTAATAATTATTTACAATGGTTATTAACAAGTCTGCACAATTTTGGAGTTGATTCGAATCAATTTAAAATTAATTCAGTAGAATTAGGGTCTCTGTAAAATTAATTTAAAGTTAATTTAAAATTAAAATTAACAAGTCTGCACGGTTTCAAGCTAGCCAGACCGGACTAGTCCTCTGTAGGGCCGCACTAGTCCGCCCTTCGCAAAACCAGCGAATTAGGGTTTTCTAGATCGATGTGAATTTGGAGAAATGGAGTTGAATTCACGTGAGAAATAGGAAGTAGAATGTATATCAGGTGTTTAGAACTCCAATCAATCAAGGGTTTTGGAGGCAACACTTAGATCTTGATGATCTAGGGTTGATGAAGAGAACTTGATGGTGAATTGTCGATGAAGAACGAAAGCTTGATGGAGATCTTGATCTCTTGATCCTCTTTCGTTTCCTCCTCTTCTTCTTGTTGCTCGGAGTCTCCTTCTCCCTCCTTGGAGGCGGCTATCCACGAGGGTTTGGGTGTGATTCAAAGGTGGGAAAAAGATGTGAAAATAGGGTGTTGGGTTGTTTATATAGGGGTGGAGGGCTAGGGTTTGATGGATTTCGAGTTTGGGGTAGGTGGAGGCCGGTGCGGGTCCCACATGGGCTCCAAAAGAGTTAGACACGACGTCCTTAGGCCCACTTAAGGTAAAACCCAAAAACACATCGTGGAATAAAAGATCAACTTGGAATTGTGATAACCGAACAAGTTCGCAAGAGGCCGAACTAGTCCAAAGTTAGTTAGAGAGATATCAAACAAGTCTAGACTAGACATAGGACACGTCCGAACTTAGTCAGAGAGGAAAATGGACAAGTCCGCTAGATGTCGGACAAGTCCGGATAAGTCTAAGGACTTGGCGAAATTTCAAGGTTGGGATGACCGGACTAGTCCGCTATGGGTCGGACAAGTCCAAAAATTATACAGAGACGAAACCGGACTAGTCCGCAGCAAGTAAGGACAAGTCCGAAGAAGGTCAGAGAGAAATCGGACTAGTCCGTACCAAAGATGGACTAGTGCACACTGCTCAGAACTTTTGAGTGCGATTTTGCTTTAAATTCCTTTTAAACTCATTCCTTTTTATGTGGATTAATGTTAAACATGTATATGAACTTATGCAATGCATGATGCATGAAAATGAGGGTGTTACAGAAGGTCCCGGTGGTTGTGAAGGTTGTGTCTACTTCGAGGACTTCCGAGGCGAAGTATGGACCATCTACATCACCAGTTACAGTGGGATCAGATGACTCCGACCGCCCACAGAAGAAGTTCCACACCTACTGGAGTTGCCGAGCCCCTAGGTACGAAGTAACATTAAAAACTTATCTTCTTTTAAATTTCTTGCTTCTTGCTGATTTCTCTATTTCTGGAGCTTCGAGGCCAGTTGCTGCTCGGGCACCAGCAGCAGGCCATACCAGCGTCGCAGTCAAAGATACCAGGCTGGTTGACCTGCTGGTTGATGTCGTGGCTCCTTCTGAGGCTGCGACGGAGCCAATTCTAGAGCTGGTGATAGGTGCTAAAGTGACGTCAGAGCTACCGGCTGAGACCTCGGTAGTGTTGGAGCCAGAGATCGACGCCGCGCCGGAGCTATTGGCTGACACCACAATGGCATCGGGGCCAACTTCTGACGCTGCACCGGAGCTGCCGGCTGAGGCCATGGAGGCACCAGAAGCCTCATCTCCTGCTGCGCCAGTGTCGACTCCACGGGAGGATGACCTCCTGGAGATAGGCGCAACTGATGAAGCCATGCCGGAGTCCATGGTTGTGTCATGGGCTCCAACAACTATTCTTGATGCGATAGGGGCGTCGGCGGACCTGATGGAGCGTTCGGAGTCGATCCCTCCATCTCTCTCCATATAGAATTCCTGCTCAAGACTTCAAAAAAAAATTTCAGCTTCTACCATGAGCGCAATGTTCTGGAGGGAGAGCGGGGGACTCTGAGGCAGCGGCAGAAGCTTCTGAATTTCAAGACAAAGCTGACGCACACCGATTTGGCTGAAGAGAGGGACTGCCTCGCAAGTGAGCGGGTGCGGCTGCAGTGCATGGACGAGCTGTTGAATGACAGACAAGATGCCATCAGGGCGCTTGGAAGAAGACTCGTCAGATGTATGACGAAACAGTGGCTGCCAATGACTTAGCAAATGCTCGCTTTGAGTCTTTGAGTAAGTTGAAGGAGGAGCTTCTCCAACGCCAAGAGGCATCTGACAATAAGGAGCAGGAGCTCCAAAGGAGAGATGCAAAGATCTCTTAGAAGCTAGAGCACAAAGAGAAGGATTTTGCTCTCCGCATTGATCTATTTATATCCCACTCTGAAAAGGAGAAGAAGCAAGTATGTCAGGCGGGACAGGAAGTCAACAAGCGGGAGCTTGCTGTCTCTACCAAGGAGGATGAGATGAAAGCAGAGGCGAAGAACTTAGTGGCAAGGAAGGATCACCTGACCCTCCGCGAGAAACAAGTTGTGGACCAAGAAAGGCAGCTGGTTGATCGGATGTAGTAGCATGCCAAGGAGGTCGAACGGTTCTCAAGGGGAGGCTTCACAGAGCTACAGACCGTCAGGAAGTCTTTGGAGGAGTTGCAGGCCACACGGAGGATAGAAGTCCAACAAATTTGGGACTTCTTGGGACGTGCGTAAAATGCACTAGTACCTCTGGGGTTCAATCTGGTCTGATCGAACGACCTAGAGCCAGAAGTTGGCCAGTCCCTGACAACTCTAAACTCAACTAGAGTTAAGCTAGGTGAGCTGGAAGACGTCATCAGCGACCAGCTTGAGACAAAGGGGAGGAACCTGGCCAAGTCAGTTGCAGAATATGTGCTGACTTGCTTCTGTAGCTGGGACCCCTCTATCTCTCTAGCTCCAGTTCTGGAAGGGCCCGTCGAAGAGACGAAGGAAGCTGCCAAGGCCAGCGTGCAAGACGCCACCGAGAAGGTCGTTGCATGGTTTCAACGCAACTCCAACAAAAATTAGATCCACTTCATCCTCTTGTATCTGCCTTTGTATCTTCAAACTCTTTGTAAAAAATTTGGAACTTGAATGAAATTCTTGTGAACTTCATATTTTGTCGTCATTGTTGTCATTGTCGTAGCTTACTTGGCCTCCTAGTAGACGTACTAAATTGATTGAGGACGTCGACCATCAGGAACTTGGCAATGTCTTGAAGCTTTTGGGTTAGCTCCGAGCTTGATCGTGGCCTCTGAGAGCACCGACGGAACCCCTTGCCAATGTGCATAACGTTAGCATTGGGCTACCTAGAAGTGTTGGAGCTTGTTGACCCGACAGACCTATTGTCAATGTGTGGAACGTTAACATCAGCCCCCCTGGGAACGCCGGAGCTCCCAGATCGAGCATGAAAATCATTTTTTATACACATGAGAGACAAGAAAAGGAGTAAAAGTGCTTCTTCTTGCCTATAGTTTAGTTGTGTCTTACTGTCCTTAGTTGAACTCTGGGTGCTAATCAATGCAACGTGATAATACTGGTATATCGGTTGTACTTCCATAGGTCTGTGTGCTTTCTTGACCCGCCTTACTTTGATGCAACACCAGAATAGGTGGAGTGGTATACTTAGGGGGCTAGATTAGTCTAAGTCTTTAGCACACTCCAGACCTATTATTGCCATTGGTTTTCAGGCGAGTAGGCTATTCAGCAAACACTAGGTCCCAAAAAAGACTACCAAAAATACTTAAATATGTATCACACAAATTCTTAGAAACCAATTTTCAATAGGATTGCACAATTTCACTATTGGCAAGAAGGTATAAGGGAGCAAATAATAACATGCGCAATGTAAATGCACGTAGAGTCTGTTTTCATGCTATTGTATTTCATAATATGTCCAAATAATAGGGGAGGCAAGGGTACACACTTAGGGTACAAAACCATGCTAAGTATGCTAAACATCTTGGACCAACCCGACTTGTTCATAGACACTATGAAATACTACAACAAAAACAGACTCACCTCTGTGCTAAGTGTAGAAGATACGGAGGTGCTCTATGTTTTGGGGGTTGCGAAGCGCTGTCCCATCCTTTGTCGCCAAGTGTACGGATCTGGGGCGAGAAACTTTTGTGACTCGGACGGGACCCTCCCAGCTGGGGGAGTGCTTGTTCGCTCCTTGAGAAAGTATACACCACAACACCAAATCGTCTACTTCCAGCTCTCGATTGCACACATGCCTTTGCTAATAGCGTCGGAGCGCCTGGCGGTACCGCACATTTCGGACAGCTGCTTGGCACCTTGCCTTGTCGGTGTTGACGGCTGTTATATACCAATTTCATCTGTCAATTTAACTCAATTATGTGAAGGATTTGTCATTTCTTGCACACATCACCTTTCTATCTAACCCAATTCCACTTGGACTTGGAGAAATATGTGTATGCAACATTTTATGCAGGAAATGAGGAAATGTTGAGGGACCAATCCTATAAAATATCACCCCAGCCAATCAGCTGACGACATGTGGCATCCCATGGATCAAATGGCCCACAAACAGAAGTATCCGAGGAGATCAAACGGTGTATCACCCATATACATCAATGGGACCCACCTGGCAACCACCTGGAGAAAGCACACGAGAATTGGTGCAATGACCAGGTCGGCTGAACCATGGGGTCGGCCGACGGTCTCTGCACCAAACTCGATTAGCCTCCACGTGTTGGCTCTTCCCGGCTTCCTGGAGTCAATGGTGACTGATTCACGCGCTTTTGGTGGCGGGAACCAACCTCAACACTAGTATAAATAGGACCCCCTACCCCTCACTTCAACAGACACCACTTGAGCTTCATCTCTATTGTATACACTATCATCCATAGTCTTAGAGGAGTTAGGTTGTAGAGAGGAGAGTCTCTAGTCCCAAGTCCAAATTGGGAGGGGAGTAAGGAGTCTCTCTCTTCCCAATCCTACATTGGGAAAGGTATGGCTCCTGTATTCTTTCTTCTATTTGTGACTTTATGCATAATAAAGATAGTATCTTTCGTCTCTACTTATACATATACTTGGGCAAAGCGTTTCTTGTTTGATTGTGGAGTCCATGTATGTGGAAGGTATAGCTTCTATGAATGTTTCATCATGAACATATCTCATTATCATAGAACCTATAGACCCCCCACTATAGTCTAGTTAATTATAACATAACTAGGTTAGTTTGGATAATTATGTTATGTATCAACATTGGTTCAATGATGATTCAATTCATTGCCTTAGGATGGATTGTGCCTAGGCTCTTAAGGTAGTTACTTAATATGCTAGCATGGTGCTAGGATAGCTAAGTAGCATTGGATGTCTCGTAGACCCACAGATTGAAGAGATAGGCAGTAGGTGGTGATAACCCTATCTGTCCTTTGTAATCCTCCATGTTCGGCTATGCCACAGGCTCTTGGCGGGAGTCGCCCTAGTATTGCTAGGGGTAAGCCCGTGCCCGATGTGTTGAACCACATAGCATAAGTATTCACTATTGATCTAGCTTATGAATGATTAGTTTAGACTATGTATATGTACAATAGAGATAGTAGGAGTACCTCCATAACTCTCAATCTTAACTAACCTCTAGGATCCACTTATCCCCCTTAGACTTGAATGCTTTTGTGTGTGTCACACTACCTCCACTATTATTTTATCCATCCTTACTAGACTCTTACCTAGACCTTTCTACCCTTTCCACTTGATGATTGTTATATCTCTACCCCACCGTCCTTTGGGATCAAATAAATGACACCCTTGGGAATACTTTTAAGGGGAAATGCTACAATGATACCTCCGTGCGCTTGCGGAACTCACTCTGTGATCCAATAGAACCATTAACAAGCATTTCTGACACATCAGTTGGAGATGTTTAGTTAATTGTGCATAATAAATACCAACAAGCATTTATGGCGCCGTTGCTAGGGATGTTTTGTTAGTATATCTTAGGGGCCGTCAACAGTCGGCAAGGTCTAGATCATCATGTCGGAGCTGGTCCTGCGCGGCTTTGTCGTAGGTCCGGACTCGAAGAGACCCCATGGTCACTTCTGTTAATAGAACAACTTCCACTCCGTACACCAAGAAGAAGGGTATCTCTCTTGTAGCTCGGCTAGGTGTTGTCCAGCTAGCCCACAGTGCGGACGGAAGCTCCTCAATCCAATTGGCACCATGCTTTTTCAAGCATTCATAGGTGCGGGTCTTGATTCCTTTGAGAATTTCAGCATTTGCTCTCTCGGCTTGGCAATTACTTGCTGGGTGCGCAACTGATGAGTAGTTGATCTTGATGCCAATGTCTTCACAATATTCTTGGAATGCTGCACTTGTGAATTGGGTCCCGTTGTCAATGATGACTCTGTTCGGGACGCCAAATCTCCAGACTCTGGACTTCAAGAAGTTGATTGCTAATTACTTGTTGATTGTGACGATAGGAGCTGCTTCCGACCACTTTGTGAACTTGTCGATGGTGACATATAGAAACCGGTACCCTTTGACGGCTTTAGGAAAAGGTCCTAAAATATCCATCCCCCACACAACGAATGGCCGTGAGGGAGGAATCATCTGTAGTGACTGCGGTGCTGTGTGGATCTGCTTGGTATAAAACTGGCACACCTCACATCTCTTGACCAGCTCAACAGTATACTGGAGAGTTGTAGGCTAGAAAAACCATGCCGGAAGGCCTTACCGACCAGCGTGCAAGATGAAGCATGGTTCCCACACTCGCCTCCATGGATTTCTGCGAGGAGCTCGCAACCATCTTCCTGGTATATGCACCGCAATACGATGCCATTGACGCTATGTCGGTAGAGATCCCCTTCTACAAACGTGTATCTTTTAGCCAACTGTAGAATCCGTACAGTGGATGCATCTTCTTCAGGAAGGATATTGTCTTTTATAGTCCCGGACCTCCATGACACATGCATCAGGACTAGCTTGAGCTTCTAGATCTTGCGTGCCAGGTTGCACAAAGCCTCCTCTGACACCTAAAATCCTTGGTGGACACATGGTAATAGGGCCATCGAGACCACTAGCTTTGAGGTACTGGTCTTGCCCCCTTCACCCAGTTTAGCAGACTGGGCGAATGGTGCTAGTAGTCTTCTTACAAAAACTCCCTCGGGCGCCAGAGCCCTGGTAGAAGCCTTTTTTTAGAGTTCATCAGCTCCAGCATTGCTGACACAATGGACATGGCATAGGTCGAGGACCTGTAATTCTTTCTGCATCTTCTGTACTTGAAGCAGATATGCTGCTAGTTGTGGATTGTTGCAATATCATTCACCTTTAACTTGCTTGATGATGAGTTGTGAATCCCATTTGACCAGCAGTTGCTGGGCGCCGAATGACAGTGCAGTCTTCAATCTGAAGATGAGAACTTTATATTCCGCCATGTTGTTCGTTGCCTTAAAGTCAAGGCGGACCATATACTTACCTTGCTCCCCAGTCGGTGCGAGGAGCAGAATTCCAGCTCCGGCCCCCTGCTTCTGCACGAAGCTGCCGAAGAAGAGGGTCCAGTGAGGCTCGATGAAGTCCGAGACCTTAGGTTCCGACATCTCGACGTTGAGGCCTCGTGGACCAGATGGGGATGGAGTCCACTTTGCGAGAAAATCAGCTAGTACCTAACTCTTGATGGCATGTCGAGGTAGGAATTCAAGGTTGAATTCCGCGAGCTGCACAACCTAGTTGGTGATATTTCTTGTTGAATTGGGATTATCAAGTATAGCTCGCAGTGGATAAGAGGTCACTACTGAGATCTTATGAGCTTGAAAATAGTGACGAAGCTTTCTTGACGCGATAAGAACTTCGTATAGCAACTTATGCACTTCAAGATATCTTGTCTTGGCATCGCGGAGGACCTCACTAATGAAGTAGACAGTATGATGGACAGTCAATAGCCTCCCGGAGGGGTCTGATCCATCTTCTCCTTTTACCCGAACCCTCCCGGAGGGTTCCGGGTCTTTCTCTTGAGCAGTTAGGACCCTCCTAGAGGGGTTCGACATGTCTTCTTGTAAAGATAGTTCCGGAGGCCCCCGACCTTCATGACCTTCTTCAATGTCTAGGGGCTGGGACCCATACTCGCCTTGATTTGCTCCAGGTTGCTCTGGACCCTCTCGGAGGGGTTCAAGCCTTTATGAAGAGGAACTCGGAGATGCTTCTAGCCTCGACCAAGACCATGCTAAAAACCTCTGTCGTTGCAGCAATATAAAGCAATAAAGGCTCACAAGATTCTGGAGGTACCATGATGGGCAGTGTTGTGAGAGACTACTTTAGCTCCTGGAATGCCTTGTCTGCTTCTTCGGACCAATGGAAAGGTCCGAACTTCCTCAGAAGCTTGAAGAAGGGAAGATCCCGCTCAACCAGTCTAGAGATAAACCGACTAAGTGAGGCCAAGCATCTGGTAAGCTTTTGAACATCATTGATATGGGTAGGTGGCCACATCGCTTCAATGGCTTTTATCTCTTCTGGATTTGCTTCAATTCCTCGGTGTGTTACCAAAAATCTAGGAAGCTTCCCAGAGGAAAACCCGAATACACACTTGTCGGGATTTAGCTTCGTGCGCATTATGCGCATCTTGTCAAAGACTGACTGAAGATTATCCAGTAAAGAGTCTCTGGTATTAACTTTGATGATGATGGCCAGCGCACCTTCAACCTTTATGCGACTTATGAACGATGTTCGCCCGCATCAACATATACTTCCACAAGGTCCCAGATAAGCTCCCAAAACGTTTTATGCATTGCTCGCTATTGACGGCTGTTATATACCAATTTTACCCGTCAATATAACACAATTATGTGAAGGAAATATCATTTCTTGCACACATCACCTTTCTATTTAACCTATTTCCACTTGTCCTTGGAGAAAGTAGTGCATGTAGGGATTCTATGCAGAATTGAAGTGAAACAAGGGGATAGATCCTATAAAATATCATTCCAGCCAATCAGGCAACGCCACATGGCACCACATCGATCAAATTGCCCACAAACAGAAGTATCCGAGGGCATCCAACAGTGTAGCACAAATATGAGTCAATGGGACCCACCTGGCATAGACTAGAGGAAGCACACCGCAAAAGGAGCCAACACCAGGTCAGTCAATCCCCTAGTCGGCCTACTAGGTCCTGGCGCCTTTAGCAGTAAAACGCCACGTGTTGGCTCCTCCCGGCTTGAAGAGGTCATGGGTGACTGATTCGCACGCTTTTGGTGGCAGGAACCAACCCTTCTCCAAGCTATAAATAGGATCCCTCAGCACTCACTTCAACACACTCCACTTGAGTATTCATCGATTGTGTCCACTACTCTCCATAGGTTTAGAGGAGTATAGGCTATAGAGAGGAGAGTATCTAGTCCATAGTCCAAGTAGGAGAGGAGTAGAATGAGTCTCTTCCCAATTTCCAATTGGGAAAGGTATGTCTCCCATATTCCTATTTGTATTTATGACTCTATTCTTAATAAACATGTAATCTTTAGTCTTCCATTGTTCATATACTTAGATGATGCATTTCTTGTTTGATTGTGGATTCCATGTATGTGGTAGGAGTAGTATGTATGATTATGCTATACCATTATCATTATATAACCATAACCCCTATAAACCTCCACTATAGTCTAATTAGCTATGACATGATTATGTTAACATGAATCACTTATGCTATGAATTAACATTGGTTCAACGATGATTTAGATAATTGCCTTAGGATGGCTTGTGCCTAGGCTCTTTAGATAATTACTTAATATGCTAGCATGGTTCTAGGACATAAAGTAGCGTTGAATGTCTCGTATGCCCACAGATTGAAGAGGTAGGCAATAGGTGGTGACAGCCCTATCTGTCCTTTGTAATCCTCCACATTCGGTTATGCCACAAACTCTTGGCGGGAGTTGTCCTTGTATTGCTAGGGGTAAACTCGTGCCCGATGTGTTGATCCACTTAGCATGAGAATTCATAAATGACATGATAATTAGTAACTAACCTAGGCTATGTATATGTACATTAGAAGCAATGTAGGAGTCTCTACCTAGTTCTTAGCCTGGTCCCTCTTTACCCCATATTACCCCCTTAGGATAGAATGCTCTTGTGTGTGTCACACTACCTCAATTACCCTTTATCCATCCTTGCTAGAGCATTTCCTAGACCAACCTAGCCTCTCTACTTGATGATTGTTTTACTTCCATCTAGCCTTCCTTCAGGAGAATATAAATGACACCCTTTGGGAATACTCTTAGAGGGGAAATGCTACATCGATAGTTTCCGTGTGCTTGGGATTTACATGTATAATCTAAAACCTACCAATAAGCATTTCTGGCACCCCCGCTAGGGATGAATTGTTAGTAGTGCGTAGGAAATATCAACAAGGATTTCTGGCGCCATTGCCGGGGATGACTTGTTAGTGTTCCTTAGGAAATATCAACAAGCATTTCTGGTGCCATTGCTGGGGAAGGCAGTGTAATACCGTCATTTTCATGCATTGAATAAGTTCATATACATGTGTAGAATCGAAGATCACGTGAAAAGCTACCATTGGGGGGGTGAATGGTAGATTAAAAAAATCTAACGCAGCGGAAACAATTAAATTCCAACCCCTTCGGTAGAAAAATAATATGTTAAAGAAATCGTATGTGAGACAAATATAAACTTGTTTCACCGTGAATATCAGAGAGAATCAAGTCACGAAGACGACACAACAAGAATCACTCAAATCTGTCGAGAGAAACTCAAGTTACGATTAAAAGATCGAACAAAGGTCAATCTGTCCTACCTAAGAAAAATAGTTCTGGAACGGTGCAAAGAAACTCGTGTAGATCAGAAACCACAAATCCAATGACCGTGAAATTTTGACAGATGATAGATAATCAAGTTGAACACAAACAAAAAGAATCACGTCAATTGGATCTGTAAAACTCTAGTTATGATAAAACCACCGAAGAAAGGTATTGCTGTGCAGAAACTCGACGAGAAAAACTTGTCTAGAACAAGTCGGACGAACAAGGCACACAAGTTCCTTTAAACTACAATATTTATTCAATAGAACACAAGAGGAACATCCCCAAAGTCGTCTACCATGAGCTCTGGCCTCCCTTGCTTATATAACCAACCCTTAGGCCAACCCAATTTCAACTAGGACTCTAATCCTACTCAAACCACGAATCGAAACTTTCCATAACTGCTTAGGACTCTTCTATACGAAGATAGAAGCAATCTTAAGACTTACAAACACCTTAGGAACGTATCCCACATTCCTAAAACAACTCAAATTCGTGACCCACACGAAATCCTATCATAACCAACTCAAAACTTTCCATATTTGAGTCAAACACGACTCAGCCGCAGCCTAAGTCCATAACCTAGTGGGTTGGACTTTTCCGACCAATTCTTTATGTCCACATATCTTCATCATGCCTCGGAACCATGTAGCCACGTCCATGCACTCCTTGCATACGTGCAAACATCTTCTATCAATGTCCATGATACCTTCATATGCATTGTTCTTGATTCATACATGTTGCGCGACCTCCCGATCAACTCAACCACAATTCCTCCCGAACTTGGTTGTTGAACCTCATCTTCTCCCTAAGACTAGTTCAATGGATCTCGTCACCAGCCATGTCTTGAACTCAAGCAACACCTGCACATGAACAAACAACCAATACTTTGGAGCACAAGTCCTCGACTTGACTCTCGTTAGTTCCGAAATTACAACATCTTACGTGAGCACCTCACATAAGCATGTTGCAAAGTATAGCAAAATGATATCAGTCTTAACCAACAAAACACACCAAAAACTTAGTAAAAGAATACTAAGCAACCTTTCCATAAGTGTAAAGCAAGTTCGAAACATTGCAAGATAAAAGTAGAAACACTGCGATCAAGCACCAGACCTCGCCAAAGCTAACCGGACCTTGAACTGGAGCTTACCCAAGCTAGCAGAACCTAGCGCCGGAGCTAACCAAACCTAGTCGGACCTACAGTCGGACCTTGATGATAAAGGTGTTTTGGTAGAATTCAAAACTTTTATCACCATAGCCAATGTATCTAGCACACATAGGTCTCACAATCTCCCCCTTGATGAATGCATTGGCAACACTATTTAAAATCCGAACATTGGCTTATTCACATGAAAAGTTATGAAAACAATTTCTCCCCCTTTGTAAAACCGAAATAAAATGAGAAGAAAAACAAATTCTCCCCCTGAGAAGATTCGAAGAATTGTGCCAAAACAATTGTGAATATGTGCAATGTGTAATCAATTTCTTCCCCTTGCATACTTATCTTTAAAAATTCACATATTATCTATTATCTCTTCCCCTTTGACAATGTATTCAACAAGGTTCAAAAGAGAAATTTTAATTGTTATGAGCATATTATAACATATACATATAAAACAAAGTTCATCCAAGTCATACTATCAAGTAACTTACACTATCACATCAATGAGACACATAAAGTAGTGTAACCCATGATAGAGATCAAATTTAATTTTCAATTTAAGCAAGTCATATCTCACAAAATTAACTATTTAAAGACCTGAAAACATGACACTTGTTGCTGCATTTTATTATTTTTCAAAGCACAAATTTTGATCATATGATATTTGCAAGAGATTATATGCGCACCTGCCTTATTCTAACCAACCAAGCCAAGCCTATGTCATTTGACAATCAGAAGCTTAAGGACATGGTTTTAGTCATACACAACTTGTTCCAAGTTCATATCTAAGTGCAATGATAAGTCATCTCAAAAGAAGAAGTATGATGCATGCATATTCTCTTGATCTTTTCTCAACTTATATTTGTTCATAAAAGCTCCACATGTGAGTTGATTACTTGATTAATTCTTTATGATTAAAAGCACTTGTGAGCATGCAACAAGTTCAAAACAGCAAGGAAGTTCGACCATGACCAGATTTAGTGTAAGTAATTATTCCAATTACTAGACATGGCAAAAACTACAAAATGTATAACACGAGTAATAGAGTAAGAACTTTCAGCATGTAAAAGGAATCACAAAGTTGTATATGTATGAAATACTATGCTCATATTATTTTAATTTCAGATTCACACATAGACTTCTCAAGTTTCAAAACTCCCCCTCAATGTAAGCCATGAGGATGCATAACCCCTATTTCACTACGAATAAAACAAAAACGAGTGAAATCCAAAGGTTTTCTAAAAATGTCAGCCAATCGTTGTTCGGTATCTACATGGTGAAGCACAATATTTCCTTTTTCAACATTATCACGGAGAAAGTGATACCTAATCTCAATGTGCTTAGTTCTAGAATGTTGTATGGGGTTTTTAGCAATGCAAATGGCACTAGTGTTATCACAAAACAGTGGGACACTATCTAGATCAACCTCATAGTCCTTAAGTGTTTGAACAATCCAAAGAATTTGTGAGCAAGCACTAGAGGTAGCAACATATTCAGATTCAGCTGTGGATTGGGCAACTGAATTTTGTTTTCTAGAGGACCAAGCAACAAGAGAATTACCAAAAAAATGACAAGCATCAGAAGTACTTTTCCTATCAATCCTACAACTCCCAAAATTAGCATCCGAAAAAGCTTTCAAAGTTACGGTTGAGGAAGAAGGAAGAAAAATGCCAAATTCTTGAGTTCCATGTAAGTACCTGAGAATTCTTTTGAGGGCTTGACGATGTGAAGCACGTGGAGAAGCTTGAAACCGTGCACAAAGACATACACTGAATTGTATGTCCAGTCTTGTTGCCGTGAGGTACAAAAGTGATCCGATCATGCTTCTATATTCTTTTTGATCCACGGGTTCACCATCTTCATCATGTTCAAGTGTTGTTGTTGTTCCCATTGGTGTCCGAAGAGGCTTTCTTTTGTCCATATTGAAGCGCCTTAGAAGGTCTTTTGTATACTTCGTTTGATGCACAAAGGTACCCTCCTTGGTTTGCTTGATTTGCAGCCCTAAAAAGTATGTGAGTTCTCCCATCATACTCATCTCTAATTCTGAACTCATCATAGCTAAAAACTTGGACACAAAATCATGAGTAGCACAACCAAAGATAATATCATCCACATACACTTGAATGAATGATGAGTCATTGCCATGCTTAAGCACAAATTTTTTTTATCAACCTTGCCCATAGTAAACCCCTTTTCAAGTAAGAATGTTTTTAACCTATCATACCATGCTCTAGGGGCTTGTTTGAGACCGTACAAGGCTTTGGACAGTTTGTAAACATGATTAGGAAAATTTCTATTTTCAAAACTCGATGTTTGTTTGACATAAACCTCCTCATCTATGTAGCCATTAAGAAAAGCACTTTTAACATCCATTTCATAAAGCTTAAATCCTTTAGATGCAACAAAAGCTAATGAAATTCTTATGGCTTCTAATCTAGCAGCAAGAGCAAAAGTTTCATCAAAATCATCAAAATCTAGACCTTCAACTTGAGTGAAACCTTGAGCAACCAACCTAGCCTTATTCCTAACCACAACCCCATCCTCACTTTGTTTATTTTTAAACACCCATTTAGCTCCAATTAAAGTGTGACCTTGAGGTGGAGGTACAAGTTTCCAAACATTATTTCTTTCAAAATTTTCTAACTCTTCTTGCATGGCAATAATCCAAGATTCATCAGTGAGTGCGTGTGATATATCTTTGGGTTCAAAAGAAGCAACAAAAGCAGAATGAGCATGAGAGTTTGGATCGCAAAACCTGGATCGTGTGACTCGTTCGTGCAAGCTTCCAATAATTTGTTGTGGAGGATGACTTTTGAGAACCCGGAGGGGAGTGGACACTTCAAAAGCTTCTTCTTCTTCTTCATGTTCATCACAAATCGATGAGCATGTGACTTGAGGAGGATCTGGACCAGCAATGGTGGTCGTCGGTGCTGGCTATGATTCAAAATCAGGAGTTGGAACAATGTCATTAGCTGCTGAATTTTCGGGCAGGAGCTCCACCTCTTCCTCATCTTCAACGAAAATGCTCTCCCCCTGCGGATATCGATCTGGACCTGCAATGTTTGAGTTAGTACCTGGGATAGCTTCATCAAAAGACACCTCACAAGTCTGCACAATTTTGTTAGTTTCAAGTAAAAGCACACGGTAGCCTCTAGTATGAGATGGATAACCAAGAAACATGCCATCAACGGATCTAGGTTCAAATTTATCAAGATTACCATGTTTCTTAACAAAGCATTTGCAACCAAAGACCCGAAAGTGTGTAACACTAGGCCTATGTCCAAACCGGAGCTCATATGGTGTTTTACCTAGCTTAGCGCGCAAGAAAACACGATTTGAGACATAACAAGCAGTTGCAATCGCATCAGCCTAAAATTTCCTAGGAGTTTGATATTCGTCAAGCATAGTCCTAGCCATCTCAACTAAGGTTCTGTTCTTTCTTTCTACAACACTATTTTGTTGAGGTACAAATGGTGAAGAAAATTTATGATCTATTCCATTTTCAGCACAAAAGTGATCAAAAGATTGATTTTTAAATTCGGTTCCGTTATCACTTCTAATTGCTTTTAAAGATCCTGGGTGATCAATTGATAATCTAAGAAATATAGTTCTAAAGTGACTAAAAGCTTCATTCTTAGATGCCATAAAGTAAACCCAAGAGTATCTAGAATAATCATCAATAATCACAAGAACATACCATTTACCTCCGAAGGATTGAACGCGTGAAGGTCTTACGGTGTCAAGGTGCAAAAGTTGACCCGATTCAGTTGTCATGATCATTGTGAGAGGAGTATGTTAACCTGCAACCATCTTAGCATGTCTACAAGAAGAGCACACAATTTCTTTGTTCCCTTCAAGCTTAGGCAGCCCACGTATGCGATCAAGAGAACTAACACGCGTTAGATGATAAAAGCCTACGTGACCAAGTCTACAATGCCTAAAATATAAGTCCTTTGAATCATTAGCAACTAGAAACATATGCTTAGAGGAAGACATATAAAAATCATCTTTAAAAACTCTTCCAAACCGAGACATGTTAAAAATAAGCTCACTATTTGAATTTACAACTTTGCAGCAATTTTTAGTGAAAAGAATTTCCAGATTTTTATCTAGCTGTTGTGAAACAGAAAGCAAGTTGTATTTCAAATTTTTAACAGGTGCCACATCCTTCAAAGTGTAGTGATTATTTACTCTAACCGAACCCTTAGAAATTATAGGAGTTGAAGAATTATCGACAAAAATAACATTCTCTACGCGTGACACAAAAGAGAGGGAGGAGAATCATTCTTTGTTACCGGTCATGTGGCGTGAGCAACCTGAATCCACAATCCAAATGTTTTCCTTCCTCAAGCATGTAACCTACATAGAAGCACAATACGTTGAAGACTTAATACCGGAGTTAGTCAAAAGGCATTTAGGAATCCAGTACTGAGTCACACGACGTCCAGCAGGAATAACACGCGCAAGCTGAGATAAAACAACAGGTTTATGAGCCAAAGCTTGAGGATTTTTGTACCCAACTACTGTCCTATGAGATGTTACATGTGTATCACAAAAAACAGTAGGTTTGGGAGCAACCTTTGCATGTTTTCGACTCATTACAGCAGATTGCATGTTCCTACCATTCGGTTTAGCAAGTGTAGCAAATTTTGCATGAAAGTTATGAGATCTAGCAAGAATTCTTTCCTTTTTCTATTGTTTAGATAGTCTATAACAAAAAATCTATGACATGACCATCTCTACCACAGTAGGTACAATGAAATTTAACTTTGTGTTCATGTCTAGATGAGCAAGCAACATTTTTATTCGAAACCGAATGAGACAACACTCCTATAGATTTGAAAACCACTTCTTTTTGTTTAGGAACTGTTTGAATCAGACCACTTCCCAATGACTTTACAATTTTAGGTGGATGTGCCTTCGCATGAGCATGAGAATCAAAGCCTAAACAAGTTTTATCATTACAAGACTTGGAAGTGGGAGACCTATGTGTGATGAATACATTGGCTTGTCGTGAATACATTGGCTTTGATGATAAAAGTTCTGAAATTCTGCTAAAATACCTTTTTAGAAAAGTCCAACTCTAGCTCCGAGCTTCTGCAAGGTCCGACAATAGGTCTGACTTGCTTTGTCAAGGTTTGACGTGTTTTTGAGTAGCTCCGGTGCGCTTTGACTTTAGCACCGGCATGTCTTTGTTAAGCTCCGATATGTTTTGCTAGGTCCGACTTATGTTGGTTAGCTCCGACATGTTTTTCTAGCTCTAGTGCTAGGTCCGACTAGCTTTGGTTAGCTCCGACGCTAGGTTGTACTAGCTTTGGTTAGCTCCGGTCTAGGTTGTACTAGTTTTACCCCACCAACAGTTGCAAGTCAGATTTGGGAGTATAACGATGATAATGCGGAGTTCTAGGCCGTGTCTACCGTCAGCTTGGCTGTGGTGTTGCTTGGAGCTGCACTATCCCTTTTGCTTAGCTGCTTAGCTGCTTTATTTAGGTCTTCATGGAGTTTTTGGATAAGTTCGTTGTGGTGTTTATTGATGAAATTATGATCTACTCGAGAAGCAAGGCGGAACATGAGAAACACTTGAGGCTCACATTGCAAAAATTAAGGGAACATCAATTGTATGCAAAATTCAGCAAGTGCTAGTTTTGGTTGAAAGAAGTGTCTTTTTGGGGCACATCATCTCAGGAGGAGTATCGGTTGACCCCAGAAAGGTGAGGGATGTGTTGAAATGGGAGCCACCACAAAACGTAAACAAGATCCAGAGTTTCCTAGGAATGGCTGGATATTACAGTCGATTCATCAAGGACTTTTCCAAGATAGCCAAGCCTATGACGGAGTTGTTAATGAATGGGAAAGCTTTCCAATGGACTCAAGCTTGTCAAGAAAGTTTTGAGGAGTTGAAGAAAAGGTTAACAATAGCCCCAATTTTGATATTGCCGGACGTGAGCAAGAATTTTAATATTTATTGTGATGCATCGAGACAAGGACCTGGATGTGTGCTTATGCAGGAAGGTCAAGTGGTTGCATATGCATCGAGACAATTGAAGAAACATGAGCTGAATTATCCAACACATGATTTGGAACTTGCAGCCGTGGTACACGTATTGAAGATTTGGAGACATTACATCCTTGGACATAGGTGTGAAATTTATACAGATCATAAGAGTCTCAAGTATATTTTCACACAGATGGACTTGAATTTGAGGTAACGAAGATGGTTGGAGCTCATCATGGATTATGATGTGGGAATCAACTATCATCCAGGAAAGGCTAATGTAGTGGCCGATGCCTTGAGTAGGAAGGGAGTAAGTCATCAACTCGCGGTTCAAGAGCTGCCATCTGAGCTATGCAAGGAGTTAGAACAGTTGAATCTCGGATTTGTGAATGAGATGGGAATAATGGAGTTAAATCTGACCTTGGAGCAAGATATTCAAGAGGGTCAAACAAAGGATGAGAAAATCCAAGAAATCAAAGAAAGGACCCGGGAAGGAAGGGAATTCAGGTTTGATGAGGATGACCATGGTACCTTATGGCTTGGAAAAAGGATTGTCGTTCCCAATGTGAAGCATATTTGGGAAACAATATTAAAAGAGGCACATGACTTGCCATACTCAATTCATCCCGATTGTACTAAGATGTACAAGGACTTGAAGACATGTTATTGGTGGGCTAGCATGAAAAAGGACATAGCCGAATATGTAGCGTTGTGTGATGTGTGCCAACGAGTGAAGGTGGAACATCAAAGGCCAGCTAGATTATTGCAGCCATTGAGGATTCCAGAATGGAAGTGGGAAGAAATCGGGATGGACTTTATAGTTGGATTGCCACGTACCCAGTCCGGCTACGATTCCATATGGGTTATCGTGGATCGGTTAACCAAGTCAGCTCACTTTATTCCCGTCAAGACCACCTTTAATGGGGAGAAGTTGGCTAAACTGTATATGGGAAGAATAGTATGTTTGCATGGAGTTCCAAAGAAGATAGTCTAGGATAGAGGTTCTCAATTTACCTCTAGGTTCTGGGAGAAATTGCATGAAGCATTGGGAACAAGGTTGAATTTCATCTCAACATATCACCCTCAAACGGATGTGCAAACTGAGAGGACCAATCAGATTTTAGAGGACATGTTAAGAGCTTGTGCCTTGAAGCATGGAAAAAGTTGGGACAAAGGCTTGCCATATGCAGAATTTTCATACAACAATAGTTACCTAGCAAGCTTGAAAATGTCACCCTATGAAGCATTATATGGAAGGAAGTGTAGAACGCCTTTGTTCTGGAATGAGACAGGAGAGAATCAAGTGTTTAGACCTAACATGTTGCAAGAAGCTGAGAAACAAGTCCAGATTATTCGTGAAAACTTGAGGGCTGCTCAATCAAGGCAAAAAGGCTATGCGGATAATAGGCGGAAAAACATAGCCTTTCAAGTGGGACACTTCGTATACCTCAAAGTGTCACCCATGAGAGGTCATAAGAGGTTTAATATCAGAGGCAAGCTAGCACCTCGATACATTGGGCCATTCAAGATTTTGGACAAACGAGGAGAAGTAGCCTATAAGTTGGAGATGCCAGCTCACTTATCAGATGTTCATGATGTCTTTCATGTTGCCCAGCTCAAGAAGTGCTTGAGAGTACCAGAAGAACAAGTGCCGATTAAAGAATTGGAATTAGAAGCAGATTTGACTTATGCCGAGCAACCAGTCAAAATCTTGGCGACCAAGGAGAGAGTCACAAGAAACAAGGTGATTAGATGGTGTAAAGTTCAATGGAAGCATCATATAGAATTATAGGCAACATGGGAGCTGGAAGATGATCTCAAGAAGGAATTTCCCTATCTTTTCTCTTCTGCGTCAAATCTTGAGGGCGAGATTCATTTTAAGGGGGGTAGGTTTGTAACACCCTCATTTTCATGCATGATGCATTGCATAAGTTCATATACATGTCTAACATTAATACACATAAAAAGAAATAAGTTTAAAATGAATTTAGAGCAAAACTGCACTTAAGAGTTCTGACAAGTGCGGACTAGTCCATTTTTGGTGCGGACTAGTCCGATTTCTCTTTGACCTCCATTGGACATGTCCACTTTCATGCAAACTATTCTAGTTTTTGCCTCTGAACAGTTTTGGACTTGTCTGGTCCATTGCGAACTAGTCCAGTGTACCAAATCCTTGAAATTTCGCCAAGTCCCTAGACTTGTTCGGACTTGTCCGATGTCTAGCGGACTGGTCCGTTTTCCCTCTGACTAAAATTGAACTTGTCCGTTATTGGCCAGACTTGTTTGTTTTTCCCCTGACTAAGTTCGAACTTGTCCGATGTCCAGTCTAGACTTGTCCGATATCTCTCTGACTAACTTCGGACTAGTCCAACCCTTTTTGGATTGTTCCTGTGATCACGATTCCGAGTTGATCTTTTGTTTCACAACGTGTTTTTGGGTTTTACCTTAAGTGGGCCTAAGGATGTAGTTTCTAACTCTTTTTGGAGCCCATGTGGGACCACACGCCGGCCTCCACCCACCCCAAACTCGAAATCCATCAAACCCTAGCCCTCCATCTCTATATAAACAATCCCACCCCTTGACTTTACATCCTTTTGCCTCAATTTAAGGACCACAAACCATAGTTCGTGGAGAGTTGCCATCAAGGAGGGAGAAGGAGATCCCGAGCAAGAAGAAGAAGAGGAGGAAACGAAAAAGGATCAGGGGATCAAGATCTCCATCAAGTTTTTGTTCTTTATCAACAATTCACCTTCAAGTTCTTCATCAACCCTAGATCGTCAAGATCCAAGTGTTGCCTCCAAAACCCTCGATTCATTGGAGTTCTAGACACCTGGTATACCTTCTACTTCCTTTTTATCACGTGAATTCAACCCAGTTTTTCCAATCACGTCGATCTAGAAAATCCTAGTTTGCTGTTTCTGCGAAGGGTGGACTAGTCCGACCCTATAGCAGACTAGTCCGATTTTGCTGACTGTTTTTTTGCTGAATTAAATATAAATTGAATTGAATCAATTACAAACCTGTTAAAAGCTATTAGAACTATATAGTAAACATTATTAACAACTCATTAATTAGTTTTGTTTCGCATTTGCATTAATCATGCATGTTATGTCATATTGAGTAATATATGTGCATTTATTGATTGTGATTCTTGTCTTGTATGTTCGTTGCACGGTTTAGACGGATTTGCGCTAGAGGGTGCTGCAGAGGACCTCCAGCACCAGGAATTTGAAGTCTTTTATCCCAATCAAGCCCAAGAGCAAGGCAAGTGTCCTTGAATATATTGATCCTGTTTCAACAATAAATGTTTTGTTTTCAAAACTGCATGCTTGTGTCAATTTGATAGGAATCCTATGATAGGAAGTTCACTAGTTTTGTTTGACCACCCTTGTCACCTGGAATACATGGTAGAGAGTCGGGAAGGGTTTTTACCTTTTTTCTTTGCTTAATTAATTAGGATGGGAAAACAACTATACCATTTAATTATGAATTAATGACATTGTGGTTAATATGAACTGGTTAATATGACATGGTAATGGGTGATCTAAGCAAGTATAGTATGTGGTTTGGGTTGGATGCTATGGTGGTTTCGCTTGCTTTAGATCTAAGGACCGGTTCATAGAGCAACCATCCAGGATTTACAGTGCCACCACGAGGCCAATTATGGGTGCAGCATAGATGATTAATTAGGGTATTGCTAGTATTGAGCGGATCATTTGGTGCAACGGGGAAGGGGAGTCGGATTGGGTTTGGATTTGAGGCGGGACTCCCTATGATCCGAATGGAACAAGAGGGGGCCCTTGGTTGAAGTTGTGCTCAGTTGGAGAGATCGCCACTAGTGAAACCTCAGTGGGTCCGTACATGCTAGTAATCTCTTTGTAAAGGCTATTTTGTGATCTCTTGGCCACACACCTAAGGAAGTGTAATACAACATAATAGAGGTTCCATAGTCATCAAAAGGTTATGAAATCACAAACACGTGGATAAAGTGATACAAACTCCACAGAGTCTTAAAAACTATCATGATTGTCGTGCTCTCGATCATGAGCAACCTGGACCCTCACATTATTAGAAGGAAATTGGGATTTTGGATGGTTTGGTACTGGTTATGGTCGATAATATGATTTGGTTCTGGTTATGGAATGGTATTATGGTTTATAACAATGGATATGGTTAATGGTAATGAGAAATCTGGAATATGGATGATGGTAGTGAAATATGGACTGGTACTATGATAGCTACATGGTTTATGATGGGTTTACTTCATATACATATAATATATTGCTTTTCAAATGTTTTAATGTACTTTTCATCACTTAACCTTTATTATATTTGTCGTTTGAATCAGCTACATGTTATACTTTCCACACTTGCTGAGTACGACATGTACTCACCCTTGCAATTCCCCCCCCCCCCACCAACAGTAGCAGGTCAGATCTGGGAGTATAACGATGACAATGTGTAGTTCTAGGCCGTGTCTGCCCTCAGCTTGCCTGTGGTGTTGCGTGGAGCTGCACTATCCCTTTTGCTTAGCTGCTTAGTTGCTTTAGTTAGTTTATGTCTGTTGCATTAGTTCAACTTGTCATTAATATTCATTAGAGCTTGTAGTCGAGGATATTCTGAAGTCTGTAATAAAACTGCTTAAATTAATCTTGTTCTGTGGTAATTTTCTGTATATTCTTTTGTGAATGGACTCGTGTATGTGTGTTGAATGTCCTGGGCACACATATGCGTTCACTTGGTTCATTTTTGGAACCGGGTGTCGTAGGCCGCCGAAGTATTACATGATTGAGTGAATAGGATAGGACCCTGGTAGGTTTTAGTAGGATGACCCTTCTTTGTTTTCGCATTTTATGTGAAAACATGATAGTGTATGCCTGGTTTCCACTTGCTGGAAAACTTTGTTGAAGATCCCGAATCCCTTCTGAGAGATCAACCTCGTGTCATTACTCCTTAGAGGCTTCGAGCGGCAAATCAAGCCTGCCCAACTGCAGCAACAATCAAAACACCAATGGCCCAGAAGACCCTTCGTGAGCTTTCAGCTCCCTCTGCTAACAATGTGCCTGTTGGGCCCACTGTTAACATGGGAGACGTAAACTTTGAAATAAAGACTGGCCTTGTCACTATGGTGCAAGCCAACCCATTTTGTAGGAAGGCTAACGAGGATGCGAGTGCTCATCTGCAATAGTTCCTTGAGATCTGCTGCACTTTTAAGAAAAAGGATGTATTTGCCGATGCTGTCTGTCTTAGGTTGTTTCCGTTCTCTCTTCTTAGGAGAGCAAAACAGTGGTTCTATGTGAACCGAAGTGCTGTAGATACTTGGGAGAAATGTTCTACGGCATTCCTCGCCAAATTTTTCCCATTGGGAAAGACCAATGCCCTACGTGGAAGAATTTCCAGCTTCCAGCAAGATGCCAAGGAATCTATACCCGAGTCTTGGGAAAGGCTTCAGAAGTACATCCTAGCCCGTCCCCACCATGCGATGGATGACTGGATCATCATCCAAAAGTTCAACAATGGGCCGATCCCTTCCGCCCGTGACCATGTTGATGCTGCTGCTGGAGGTGCCATCTTCTCATTAACGGTTCCCAAAGCCAAAGATTTGATTTAGAAGATGGTGTCAAACGTGGGTTGGAGAGACGAGTGTCTCCATACCCGCCAGCGAGGCATGCACACCTTGAAGGAGGTGGACATGATCGCTGCCAAATTGGACCTCCTTATGAAGAGGATTGATGGACAAGTCAATGGTTAGGTATGTGGCAATGCCTATGCCTTAGAATCTCACATCACTTGTGAAGTCTGCAGCAACACAAGCCATTTGGGAAATGACTGTCAAGAAACCCGTGAGGATGCTTTATATGTAGCCAACAATGGAAACAACAATGCTATCGTCCAGGAGGTCAAGGGTGGGGCCAACATGCCCATTCTTTCAAGGAGGCTACAACAAAAATGGCAATAATGGAAATAAACCCAACTTGAGAGAACTTGCCGTTTGCCAGCTGAAGATCAATGAGGCTATATCCAAGAAGTTGTCGGCAAATGACAAGACCCTAGAGAGCATAAATGCCAAGATTGAAGGACAATCCTCAGCCTTCAAGAATCAGTTGAGTTTCAACAAGATGTTAGAAACTCAGTTGGCTCAACTGGCAGCTACTGTTCCTCTAGTGGAGAATGGCAAAATGCCAGGACAGCCTGAACACCCTGTGGAAATTGTCAACATGATTTCTCTACAAGGAGGCAACTGGCTGAAGGACCCTGGATGTCCTACAATTTCATGGTAAATTGGGGCACACCACTTTGACAAGACCCTTTGTAACCTTGGAGCAAGTGTGAGTGTGATGCCCAAGGTGGTTTTTGACCAGCTGAACTTCACGGAACTCACTCCAACACCATTGTAGCTCCAAGTGGCTGATTCCTTAGTCTGTTATCCGGCAGGTATCGCTGAAGATGTCCCGGTGAAAATCCGGAACTGCTTCATACCTGTGGATTTTGTGGTACTCAACATGGAGGTGGAGAAGGATACACCGCTCATTCTTGGGCGTCCGTTCCTAAGTACCGTGAAGGCTCGCATAGATGTGGGAGCTAGAGAAATCCACTTCCATATCAATGGCAAGGAGAAGTTTAACTTTCTCCCAAAGTTGGAGCAATGCTCCATGATCCGTATCAAGTATAGGCCGAATGTTAAAAACATTCAAGAAGTCGAAATCACACCTCCAAAGGTGGACCTGCTCGTCGCATTCATGAGGAATTTGATCTTTGCGGAAAACCCATCTTGTCATCCACACTGACACCCCAAGAAGATGGAGAAGCCCGAGCCTCCCCAAAGGCCCAAGTCCACCAAGCCACTAAATAAGGTATGTCGGAAGAAGCAAGACAAGCTGTTCGAGCCCATCCCTCCGGGTCAGGATGTCAAGAAATGAAGAAGGAGGAATGTCCATCTCATCGGACGGTGGTAAGACCTAGCTAGAACGTTAAATTGGTAGTTACCCTTTTCTTTATTTTTCTTTTATCTTTATTTGGTTTTCCCCATTTAGTTTGATTTTCCCCACTGCATATTTGATTTTCCTAGTAAATTGAGAATCTTATATTCTCAACTATCATTTTTATTTCTTTATTTTTCACAAAATGAAAATTGTTGGGTTTTGAAAAAGGATTTTTTATTTGGAAAACAATTTTTCTGAGATGCAAAAGGTGTATTTCACCAACGTGCTAATTTCATAGCCATTGGGGAGCCACCTGCCAAAAGTCGAGACAAGGGGACCCACCTGTCAGGTCGTCCGATCCCCATGTTTGTCCGATTAGGGGAAAGAGCCATTTTGGCTCTCTCTCCTCCAACGGATACATTTGGTTCCCTAGTGACCGTTGGGGATTGCACACTATAAATGCTGGTCACGAGGAGCTCTTCTCTTCACACTTCACCTAATTTGATACCTCCCCAAAGTCACTCTTGCTCACATTGTTTTCTTGTTCTTCATTGAGGCACTCTTGCTCAAATTCCCAACTCAAAAAAAGTTTTGCTTTTGTTTGCATTTGCAATTTGCTCTCAAGTCCTTCAAGGGAAAAATTCATCGGGGTTTGGCTTTCACTAACATCACCTCTTTTGAGTTTTTACCTTGTTGTGTTCTTGTTTGTTGTGTCCATGAAAGGAATGAAGAGGTTGCTTGGAAAGAGGAAGGAGGCTGCAAGCTCAAGCCATGGTGGAGACTCAAGTGCACGCCCCTCTTCCATTGCCACACCAAGTTCACAGAGGAGGAGTGTAGGAGAGGACACTCCCATGGATGAGAGGAGCAACCCTCATCAACTTCATCATGACGACGACCTCGACATCCAAAGTGAAGTTGAAGATCAAGCAAGTAAGCTCCTCCAAGATCGTGAGTTTTCTCATACAAAAGCTTATGATCCGAACTTGATCTCCAAAATAGGTATGGATTCCGAATTCTTTTCCATTTGGCGTGCATTAGGATGGGAAAATTTTGCTCACATAGATGAGAATGGTCCATGCCTTCTTTCCATACAATTCCATTGCACACTCAAAATAAGATTTGATGGTATTACGTTTAGATTCTTTCAAAAAGAATACACTATCCTATAGAAAGAATTAAGTGAAATCCTAGGCTTCCATAAACATTGTTTGCCAGATTGTTTTTGGCAAGATTTAACTGGTAAGGCCAGGTGTAGTGCACCTAGGAATAGCCACCCTCACAACCCTACTTTACACTTCATGCGTAGATGGATGGCTATGACTATGTTCTCTAGAGAATATGTAAGGATAATATGTGATGATGAGCTGAAAATTTTATTTTCTATGATTAAAATGATAAAATTTGCTCTAGTTATTGCCATGATGACACAATGGTTAGATTACATTCCAAGGGTAGGGCCAATTGAATGTACTTCATTGATTACCCGTATTGCTACTAGGGTAGGAGCACTAGAATATTCTTCATTTGAGTATATTGAAAATGAAAGGGAATTAATTGATGAAGATTATTTAGTGCAAGGACATACCCTTAAGCATGATCAAGATGGCTCTCTGATATTTTATTATCCCGACTTTGTCAATGAAATTCGGTTACCTAACCCGGATTATCATTTGTACAAATGCCGAAGGCTAACTATTGACCTTCTTCCCATCGAGGAAGCCTGAAGAAGTAATGTCTCTGGCAGGGTAACTAGAAGCTGTACAAGGAGAGCGGCTATGCCTCTGACAACCTCCATAGTCCATGAGTACGAAGAGGAAGAGAACCCAACGAGTGATGCACCCGGATGGACTCAACCTCCATCGTATGTGACCGAAGGTCCGTCTTGGCATGGATGGACAGGTGCCACATGGGAGCCGCCCCTATCCACTTCAAGCTCTAGCAGCTTGCCACCATCGTTCATGAGAAGATGTCATTCCTCTTCAGCTAGAAGTCATCATGACTATAGCCAAGGAATGCCGGATCTCACTAGACATATGGATGATCTTGAAGTAGAACGGGTGACATCTACAACACTCTCAAAGGACATGTTCAAGGTACCCAAGACGGGCAACAACACATGGACGCTCAATTCATCAACCTCATCTGCACGCTACAACAACAACAAGCCGATCTCGTGGCATACTACCATCATCAAGGGTTCAACCCTCGACACGGAGGTGAGTGAAGAACAAGCTTGGGGGAGGACCCCCACTTGAGGTAAATTGTATCAACCCCTTTGCATATTTATTTTCCATTAGACCATCATTCACCTTGAATATAAAAAAAGAACAATAATAATAAATTTTAGGATAGATTTGTTTTTTCTATAAAAGAAATGATGTGCGGTAAGAATGTTTTGGAATTCACATAGATGAAATAATGAATAGTTGCTCTATTTTTATTTTCCTAAGTCCCTAGTTTACAACTTACTACTCTCCAACATATTACTCTCATTGGCTAAAATTTCTTTTGCCTTGATTTGGAAATTGTGGGTTCCAAGAGCTTAATCCATTTTAAGTTGTTGTTAGGGCTGCTATTCCTAGTTTGAAAGTAAAACTTAGATTTCCAGAGAAATTCTAAAAAGATTTAAGTTACTCTCTTTTGATTGGAAATACCTACCAAGGCCATATGATACATTACATTGATAGACCCTATGCCTATGCTATTTGTCTCCACATTGAGCTTTGTCAAACTAGTATAGTCCTATGTGAGATTTCATTCATTACTTTTTTAAATCAAGACTTCACTTGCACATGCTATACTTCTACACTAGAAGTAAGCAAAATTCCACCATACCACCATTCCACAATAAAAAAGAGAAACTCCATATTATTCATGCTTAGTACTCTCTCCAGAATTTCTTGCATAAAAAGGGAGTAGAAGACATGGCTACAAGAAAAAGAAAAAGAAAAAGAAAAAAATGCATGGTTACATCATAAGCATGAGAAAGAAAGGTAGCCATGTTTCATCCCTGCAAAATAAGAGTGTCCACTCAAAAAGGAGTCATCTCAAGATTCACATCCACTTCATTCTATCACCCATGCACAAGTCCTGAATCAAATTGTTTTGAATTGATTTCTCCTAAGGCTTACACTTTTGAATTAGCAATATTATGTGTTGCAAATATGCCTATTATATTCCCTACCAAGCTTCACATACAAGACTTATGTAGAGGTAGGATGAATTTAGGGAAAATGCCTTAGTGAGGATATATTTCCAATAGACACAAAGGAGGGACTTAAGAGAATCAAATTAAGATACTTAAAATCTAAATTGAAATCTCTGGAAATCTAGTGTAACTTGACTTATAGGGTACGTGTGCTCCATTTGCTGTTCTATCTTTCAACCACCCATGAATAGGAGATGGCATAAGCCCCATAATGACTTAAGATGGGTGAAGTATCATGCCAATTTTGCAATACTAAGTAGAGTATTTTGTTGTGCACATGGTACTTTTGAAAAAATAGAACATAGTAGCAACTCCTGAGCATCAACCTAAAGTCTTGACTTTGCTCGGACGAGCAAAAGATAAGCTTGGGGGAGTTTGTTGACGACTGTTAGATACCAATTTCACCCGTTAATATAACTCAATTATGTGAAGGAAATATCATTTCTTGCACACATCACCTTTCTATTTAACCTATTTCCACCTGTCCTTGGAGAAAGTAGTGCATGCAAGGATTCTATGCAGAATTGAAGTGAAACAAGGGGATGAATCCTATAAAATATCATTCCAGCCAATCAAGCGACGCCACGTGGCACCACATGGATCAAATGGCCCACAAGCAGAAGTATTCAAGGCCATCCAATGGTGTAGCACCAATATCAGTCAACAGGACCCACCTGGCAGAGACCTGGTGGAAGCACACCGTAAAAGAAGCCAAGACTAGGTCGGTCGATGATGAGTAGGTTTAGGCCCGACCTTCCGAAAGGTATGTCGATTGGGGGTGGAGAACTCGACGCTGATGATCCACGACACTCGAGCAGTTCAAATACCCCTGCAATCACTACACCACTGCTCCATTGGTTATCAACCGTGCGGCACACTCTTGACCTCGCCAAGAAGGCTAATCCCTGCAAGTGAACTATGAACACAAGCAAGAACGTAGAAGACACAATCTGAAATTGAGAAGTTGGAAACTCACAAACCGTAGAACAGCAAAATTGTTATTCCAGGCAAAACCCACTGAATATGACCGGAAGCTGCAGTATTTAAAGTCTAGGGTTCGGCCAAAACACGATTAGACGCATCCCTGATGGACTCATACGGGATACAAGGCCCAAAGGCCCGATTCGGTGGTGCAGCACCGGACAAAAATCTGGACTCTAATTTTTTCAATGATTCCCTATGACTCCAGAGGAATTTTGAAATGGGACTAGAACCATTGGAAATTTTATCTTCTCCTCTTTCCGTGCATATGTAGAACGTTGAAAACGGAGTCTGTATGCCTCCTGGGCGTCCGTTTTAAGGTGTACTGCTCCTGGACTCCGAGTTGAACTCGAGTCCGAGTTGTAAACTGCTCCATCAACTTATGGACGTCCCATCTGGTTCTCCATGCTCCCAAGGCCTCTTTCCTTCACTTGTTGATCTTCTCCATCATTCTTAATAACAATTAAATCATCACATAGCGATCTATTCTCAAACTAACATGCAAAAGAAGTTAGGAGCAAGTTCACCTGCTGATTTATTAACCGTGCTCGTGCTCTTGTGATTGGTCCTTGCATTTCAGTGTGTGTCTCCGCTGTTGTGATGTCCTCATCATCCTGCCCCTCTTGAATTGGAGTCGTCCTCGACTCAAGTTCATCTTCTTCTCTCAAGTATAGTCACAAATCTGAAATATTAAATATAGGACTAACCCCAAAATCGGGAGGCAATTCAAGCTTATATGCATTATCATTAATCTTTTCAACAATCTTAAAAGGACCAGCAGCTCATGGCATAAGTTTAGATTTTCTCAAGTCGGGGAATCGCTCTTTTCTCAAATCTAACCACACCAAATCACCAGGTTCAAGTTTTACTTCCTTTCTACCTTTGCTCCCTGCAATCCTATACTTCTCATTCATCTTTTCAATATTTTTCTTTGTAGTTTCATGCATCTTAAGAATGAATTCAGATTATTGTGTAGCATCCAAATTTATAGTTTCAGAAGGAGACAAAGGTAGTAAATCAATAGGAGCACGGGGATTGAAATCATACACTACCTGGAATGGACTTACCTTTGTCGTGGAGTGAACGGATCTGTTGTAAGAAAATTCTATATGTGGTAAAAACTCCTCCCACAACTTCAAATTTGTTTTTAAGACAGCCCACAATATAGTGGATAAAGTACGATTAACTACCTCGGTTTGTCCATCCGTTTTGTGGGTGACATGTAGTTGAAAATAGCAACTTGGTTCCCAATTTATACCACAAAGTTCTCCAAAAATGACTTAAAATTTTTGCATCATGATCAGAAATAATGGTATTTGGCACACCATATAAACGAACAATTTCTATCATAAATAAATCAGCAATGTGTGAGGCATTATCATTCTTATGACAAGGCATAAAGTGTGCCATTTTGGAGAAATGATCAACAACTACAAAAATACTATCCCTCCCCCTCTTAGTCCTAGAAAATACCAAAGCAAAGTCAATAGAAATATCCTCCCAAGGTACACTAGGAACAGGAAGAGGCATATAAAGACCATGTGAGTTAAGGCAAGACTTAGCTTTATTGCAAGTAGTGCATCGTGACACGTAGCGCTCGACATCACACCTCATCTTTGGCCAAAAGAAGTGTGTGGACAGCATGTCTTCAGTTTTCTTCACTCCAAAATGTCTCATCAAGCCTCCTCCATGTGCTTCCTACAAAAGTAATAGACGAACAGAGCTAGCTGGAACGCAAAGCTTGTTAGCACAATAGAGGAGACCCTTTTGCAGCACATATTTATTCCAAGTTCTTCCTTCTCTAGAATTTTCAAAAGCATCTTTGAAGTCCAAATCAGTAGGATATAATGCTTTTATTATTTCCAAACCAAAGATTTTATGATCAAGTTGGGACAACATGGTATAACGCCTAGATAATGCATCACCAATGACATTTTCCTTCCCTTTATTATGCTTAATGATGTATGGAAACGACTCTATGAACTCAATCCATTTAGCATGTCGTTTATTCAGATTGGTTTGACACTTAAGATACTTCAATGATTCATGATCAGAATGTATGACAAACTCCTTAGACCAAAGATAATGTTGTCAAGTTTGTAATACTCGCACTAAGGCATACAATTCCTTATCATAAGTGGAATAATTAAGAGAACGACCATGAAGTTTTTTACTAAAGAAATCAACGGGTTTACCTCCTTGTATGAGAACGCCTCCAATACCAATGCCGCTTGCATCGCATTCTAGCTCAAAGGTATTGTCAAAATCAGGAAGTTGTAGCGATGGTGCTTGTGTACACTTCGATTTGAGAGCATAAAAAGCTTGTTGCTGCTGTAAGACCAAGAAAACTACGAATCTGCGTGACACTTGTTGGGACTGGCCAGCTAGTGATCGCTTCAATTTTTGCCTCATCCATCTCAATTCCCTGAGAGGAAACGATATATCCAAGAAACGAGACTCGATTGGTGCAAAAGATGCACTTTTCGAGGTTACCAAACAAACGTGCATCTCTCAAAACAGTAAAAACAGCAGGTAAATGATCAAGATGTTCATCATATGTCTTACTGTAAATGAGGATATCATTGAAGTAAACCACCACAAATTGTCCAATGAAAGCACGTAAAACCTTGTTCATTAAACGCATAAAGGTGTTGGGTGCATTAGTTAAACCAAAAGGCATGACTAACCACTCGTAAAGTCCAAACTTGGTTTTAAATGCAGTTTTCCATTCATCTCCTAGCGCCATTCTAATTTGGTGATAACCACTACGCAAGTCAATTTTTGTGAGATGATAGCACCACTCAATTCATCAAGCATGCCATCT
Source organism: Tuctoria greenei (assembly GCA_036927565.1). Taxonomy (NCBI): domain Eukaryota; kingdom Viridiplantae; phylum Streptophyta; class Magnoliopsida; order Poales; family Poaceae; genus Tuctoria; species Tuctoria greenei. Next base: position 9,760,148 of record JAYESD010000007.1, read on the forward strand.
AAGCGAGGAATAGGATAACGACATCGAATGGTGATGTTATTAATCGCTCGACAATCAACACACATGCGCCAACTACCATCTTTCTTAGAAACCAAAAGAACAGGAACGGAACAAGGGCTAAGGCTTTCACGAATGTACCCGTGGTCCAAAAGATCTTGGACATGTCACTGAATTTCCTTAGTTTCCTCTAGATTTGCCTTGTATGCTGCACGATTTGGCAAACTTGCTCTTGGAATCAAATCGATCTTGTGTTCAATGCCTCTCATCAGTGGTAAACCAGGGGGTATCTCGGAGGGAAACACATCCTAAAACTCCTACAAAAGATTAGCAACAGCAGTGGGCAATGCAGTAGACAATTCATGAAGTGAAAACATGGCTTCTTTGCATACTAAAGCATAGCACATCCCCTTAGCATCGAATAAATCAGCAAGGTCAGATTTAGTTGCAAGCAACGATGGTGATTTTAACTTAATGACTTACTGTTTTTAAGATTCTAGTTTTGTTGCTTTGCCATCACAAATTTTACTCTTCTCAAAATGCGCAATTTCATTAGGAGTCATGGGGAGCAAAGTGATTTTCTTTCCCTTATGCATGAGAGTATATTTATTAGTTCTACCATGATGAATAGCATCTGTATCAAATTCCCAAGGACGACCAAATAAAAGAGAACAAGCATCCATAGGAATGATATCAAAATCAGCAAAATCATGGTAAGAACCAATTGAAAAATGTATTCTCGCTGTTTGTGTTACTTGAACCTTATCGCCGTTGTTGAACCATTGTATGTGGTATGGATGAGGGTTTGCTCTTGTTGTCAAACCAAGTTTCTCGATGATGTCCATGTTCACCAAGTTATTGCAGCTACCACCATCAATTATAGTGTGTACATGGTAGTCCTTGATGACGAGAAACATATGGAAGAGGTTGTGTCGTTGTAGCTTATCATCGGTCTCCGCTTTGGAGCTCAAGGCACTCTGCACAATGATGCTCCTATAGTTCTCCGTCGCCGCTGTACCAAGTACCTCTTCTTCAGTGTGTTCATCATTTGGATCTGTAAAGTCAGTGGCAAGAGAATATTCATCTTCAACATCCGAAGTACTATCATACCCACCATCGTCGCATGCTATGTATGCTCGTTTGCTCGGGCAATCTCTCATCATATGACCAAGTCCCTGCCAGTGGTGACACTTAATGTCAGAAGTATGACTCGTAGAAGGAGTGGACGACGAAGGCTTGAATGATGTCGCCTTGCTGCCTTCCGGCACGCAAGAAGGTGGAGCAGAAGGTGTAGTTCATTGGCCGCCATTGTATGGTGTAGTCGCTGCACGGGGTGTCGAAGATGGTGCTGTTTTGGATGGTGTAGACATCGAATGCGGCTTGAAGTTGCTCCTCGTGCGTTGTTGTTGTTGTTGTTGTTGTTGTTGTCGGCCCTGCAATTCTTTTTCTACCAACATAGCAAGCTGAAACAATCTGCTAACAATATCATATTCCTTGTAATCAACAATGTCCTGAATTTCACGCCTCAACCCCCCATAAAACGAGCTATTTTATCATTCATGTCCTCTACTACCCCACAACGCAGCATACCCTTTTGTAACTCTTGATAATACTCCTCTACGGACATGTTTCCTTGGTCTAAGCGCTGCAATTTTTTGCGAAGGTCCCGCTAAAAAGATGGAGGAACAAATAAAACACGCATAGATTCCTTTAATCTATCCCATGTTGGAGGATCAGTTCTAGTTTTAACAAGTTCATTCCACCATATGATAGCAAAGTCCTTAAACTCACTAGTGGCTTGACGAACTCTATGTTGTTCAGGAATAAGATGGGCATTAGATTTTTGCTCTACTGTCATCTCCCAATCAAGATAAGCCTCAACATCATAAGCACCAGAAAAAGGGGGTATAGTAAATTTCACTTTAGCAAAAGGATCATCAGGAGGACGATTATAATTGTTATGATGATTATTACCTCCCATAGCTCGATGATTAAGTGGTAGTCTTGGCCGATTGTTGTGATCTTCCATATCATCAGAAGCATTGTCTTCATGTCTTTTAGTGAGAGGCAACCGAGCCTCAAAAGTATTCATCCGAAGAGCAAGGTCATCAAGTTGGTGAGTCAAGTTTGCCAATGACTTCTCCGTTGCTGCGTTGTATTTGGCGAACATATCTGTCATGGTCTTCATCATATCACGTAACTCAGCATGTTGAACACATTCGTCATCATTGTCTTCTCCTGCCATTGTTAGTAGGATACAAAAGACAACAAAAATATGTTATCCCTATCAACTACAGTGACAATGTGAAAGGTGGAAGAAAAAACAATCTCTCTCGCTTAAGTGTCTTACCACACTCTTACAAGTGTTCTTACCGACACAGTAGGTGGTGTGGACGGTGAGATGAACTAATGAAGCGTGGGATGATTGCAAAAGTACCTGTTATGCTCAAGAGAAAGGTGGAGCTTGGATGGCATAATATGGTAGCTAATAAGCAGAAAATCATTAACAAGTAAACAAAGTTGAATAAGTATTCAATGTAGGAAACTGTTGCTGGTCAACCAAGTGCTCTAGGGCCTAGCACAACACAAGGAAGTAGCAAGGCAAAAGGAAGACAGAATGTGATGAGGACATCACAACAGCGGACACGCACATTGAACTGCAAGGACCAATCACAAGAGCACGAGCACGGTTAATAAATCAGCAGGTGAATTCGTTCCTAACTTCTTTTGCATGTGAGTTTGAGAATAGATTGCTATGTGATGATTTAATTGTTATTAGGAATAATGGAGAAGATCAACAAGTGAAGGAAAGAGGCATTGGGAGCATGGAGAACCAGCTGGGACGTCCACGAGTTGATGAAAACAGTTTACAACTTGGACTCGAGTTCAACTCGGAGTCCAGGAGCAGTCCACCTTAAAACGGACGCCCAGGAGGCATACAGACTCCGTTCTGACGTTCTACATATGCACAGAAAGAGGAGAAGATAAACTTTCCAATGTTTCTGGTCCCACCTCAAAATTCCCCCAGAGTCATTGGGAATCGTCGAAACAAGTCGAGTCCAGATATCCGTCCGGTGCTGCACCACCGAATCGGGCCTTTGGGCCTTGTATACCGTAAGAGTCCATTAGGGACGCGTCTAATCGTGTTTTGGTTGAACCCTAGCCTATAAATACTGCAGCCGCCGGTCATATTTGGTGGGTTTTACTTAGATCAATAATATCGCCGTTCTACAGTTTGTGAGACCCCAACTTCGCGAATTCAGATCGTGTCTTTGACGTTCTTGCTCGTGTTCTCAGTTGCACTTGCGGGGATTAGCCTTCCTGGCGAGGTCAAGCATGTGCAGCACAGTTGATAACCAATGGAGCCGTGGTGTAGTGATTGCAGAGGTACTCGAACTGCTCGAGTGCTGCGGATCATCAATGTCGAGTTTTCCACCCCAATCGACATACCTTTCGGAAGATCGGGCCTAAACCTACTCATCAATTGGTATCAGATTTCCAGGTTGCCCGTAAGGTATCTTTGTTTTCCTTCCATTAGATCGATTTTGTTTCGTACCTAGAGTCCACAAAAAAGCCACAAAAAAATTAGATCGTTTTTACCGCTTCCCAGACTATAGTGCCTACAGTTTCATTTTTCAGTTTGCATTTTTGAGTTTGCATTCGTGTGGTCGAGTCTTGTTGCTGGTTTAGCTTTGTGTTTGGGGTCCTAGTTATCATATTTCGTCCTTGTTTTCTTTCTGTTCGACACCTGTTATACAATCCCTAAATAACAAACTGATCCACCACGTTCATTGGTTTGCCCTAGCTAGCCGCCTTGCGTGAACTCCCGCATCGCCAGCCCTAGATTACGTGACAAACTTTTGTGTCACTCATCCTTGAATCATCGCACACCACCCCATTAGTTGTTGTGCAAATTCCCGATCATTTTCATATCCGATTGTGAGTTCTGTTCTCAAACCGAGTTGGAATCAACATCCAAAAAAAGTAACTCGGACAGCCTACCTTAAAATGGCCATAACTTTCGCATACGAAATCGAAATCGGGGGATTTTTTTTCAAATTCATCTACACAAAATTTTGCAACCGATTTTACGCGGCATAGCCGCGTTCAGGGAAATTAGATTGCCCAAATTACCCTCGTAAGATAGGCTATCCGGCCCCCAAAGTTTTAGCATGAATTTTAAAGAATCTTCTTGATTTTCTATAGGCTGCATATTACATCCAATTGAGCTGCAAATTTGTGTTCTTCATATCTTCGTGCTCCTGAGTAAAAAAATATCAAAAAAATATTACAAAAAAGAAAAAAAAAATAGTGAAGAGCACACATATTAAAGCAATTGGCCTATACTACTTGTGCTGTGATTGTTGGTTATATCATTCTGTCTTCCTTTTGCCTTGCTACTTCCTTGTGGTGTGCTAGGCCCTAGAGCACTTGGTTGACTAGCAACAGTTTTCTGCATTGGATACTTATTCAACTTTGTTTACCTGTTAACGATTTCTTGCTTATTAGCTACCATATTGTGCCATCCAAGCTCCACCTTTCTCTTGAGCATAACAGGTACCTTTGCAATCACCCCACGCTTCATTGGTTTATCTCACCGTCCACACCACCTGTTGTGTCAGTAAGAACACTTGTAAGAGCGTGGTAAGATGCTTGAGCAAGAGAGATTGTTTTCTTCCACCTTTCACATTGTCACTGTAGTTGATAGGGATAACATATTTTTTTGTCTTTTGTTTCCTAATAACAATGGTAGGAGAAGATGACGAATGTGTTCAACATGCTAAGTTACGTGATATGATGAAGACCATGACAGATATGTTCGCCAAATACAACGCAACAACGGAGGAGTCATTGGCGAACTTGACTCGCCAACTTGATGACCTTGCTCTTCGGATGAATACTTTTGAGGCTCAGTTGCCTCTCGCTGGAAGACAAGAAGACAATGCTTATGATGAACTGGAAGATCACAATAATCAGCCAAGACTGCCACTTTATCATTGAGGTATGGGAGGTAATAATCATAACAATTATAATCGTCCTCCTGATGATCCTTTTGCTAAAGTGAAATTTACTATACCCTCTTTTTCTGGTGCTTATGATGCTGAGGCTTATCTTGATTGGGAGATGACAGTAGAGAAAAAATTTAATTCCCATCTTGTTCCTGAACAACATAGAGTTCGTCAAGCCACTAGTGAGTTTAAGGACTTTGCTATCATATGGTGGAATGAACTTGTTAAAACTAGAACTGATCCTCCAACATGTGATAGATTAAAGGAAGCTATGCGTGTTTGATTTGTTCCTCCATCTTTTCAGCGGGACCTTCGCAACAAATTGCAGCGCTTAGGCCAAGGTAACATGTCCGTAGAGGAGTATTATCAAGAGTTACAAAAGGGTATGCTGCGTTGTGCGGTAGTAGAGGACATGGATGATAAAATAGCTCATTTTTATGGGGGGTTAAGGCGTGAAATTCAGGACATTGTTGATTACAAGGAATATGATACTGTTAATAGATTGTTTCAGCTTGCTATGTTGGCAGAAAAAGAATTGCAGTGCCGACAACAACAACAACAACATACGAGGAGCAACTTCACGCCGCGTGCAGTGACTACACCATCCAAAACAGCACCATCTTCGACAAACCGTGGAGCGACTACACCATCCAATGGCGGCCAACGAACTATACCTGCTGCTCCACCTTCTCACGTGCCGGAAGGTAGCAAGGCAACATCATTCAAGCCTTCATCGTCCAGTCCTTCTATGGGTCGTACTTCTGACATTAAGTGTCACTGCTGTCAGGGACTTGGTCATATGATGAGAGATTGCCCGAGCAAATGAGCATACATAGCACACGACGATGGCGGGTATGATAGTACTTCGGATGTTGAAGATGAATATTCTCTTACTACTGACTTTACAAATCCAAATGATGAACACACCAAAGAAGAGGTACTTGGTACAGCAGCGACGGAGAACTATAGGAGCATCATTGTGCAGCGTGCCTTGAGCTGCAAAGTGGAGACCGATGACAAGCTACAACGACACAACCTCTTCCACATGTTTCTCGTCGTCAAGGACTGCCGTGTACACACTATAATTGATGGAGGTAGCTGCAACAACTTTGTGAACACGGACGTCATCAAGAAACTCGGTTTGACAACAAGAGCACACCCTCATCCGTACCACATTCAATGGTTCAACAACAGCGGTAAGGTTCGGGTAACACAAACAGCGAGAATACATTTTTCAATTGGTTTATACCATGATTTTGCTGATTTTGATGTTGTTTCAATGGATGCTTGTTCTCTTTTATTGGGTCGTCCTTGGGAATTTGATACAGATGCTATTCATCATGTTAGAACCAATAAATATACTCTCATTCATAAGGGAAAGAAAATCACTTTTCTCCCCATAACTCCTACTGAAATCACTTTTCTATTGCATTGCCCCCTGCTGTTGCTAACCTTTTGCAGGAGTTTGAGGATGTGTTTCCCTCCGAGATACCCTCTGGTTTACCACCGATGAGAGGCATTGAACAGAAGATCGATTTGATTCCAGGAGCAAGTTCGCCAAATCGTGCAGCATACAGGGCGAATCCACAGGAAACTAAGAAAATTCAGCGACAAGTCCAAGATCTTTTGGACCGCGGGTACATTCGTGAAAGCCTTAGCCCTTGTTCTGTTCCTGTTCTTTTGGTTCCTAAGAAAGATGGTAGTTGGCGCATGTTTGTTGATTGTCGAGCGATTAATAACATCACCATTCGATATCGTTATCCTATTCTTCGCTTAGATGACATGCTTGATGAATTGAGTGGTGCTATCATCTTCATAAAAATTGACTTGTGTAGTGGTTACCACCAAATTAGAATGGCACTAGGAGATGAATGGAAAACTGCATTTAAAACCAAGTTTGGACTTTATGAGTGGTTAGTCATGCCTTTTGGTTTAAGTAATGCACCCAGCGCCTTTATGCGATTAATGAACGAGGTTTTACGTGCTTTCATGGGACAATTTTTGGTGGTTTACTTCGATGATATCCTCAGTTACAGCAAGTCATATGATGAACATCTTGATCATTTACGTGCTATTTTTACTGTTTTGAGATATACACGTTTATTTGGTAACCTCGAAAAGTGCGTCTTTTGCACCAATCGATTCTTGTTTCTTGGCTATGTCGTTTCCTCGCAGGGAACTGAGATGGATGAGGCAAAAATTGAAGCAATCACCAGCTGGCCAGCCCCAACAACCGTCACACAGGTTCATAGTTTTCTTGGTCTTGCAGGTTTTTATCGGTGCTTTGTGCGGGATTTCAGCACCATTGCAGCACCTCTACATGAGCTAACGAAGAAGGGAGTGCCATTTCGATGGGGCGAACAGCAGCAACAAGCTTTTGATGCTCTCAAATCGAAGCTTACACAAGCACCATTGCTACAACTTCTTGATTTTTATGAGACCTTTGAGCTAGAATGCGATGCAAGCGGCATTGGTATTGGAGGCGTTCTCATACAAGGAGGCAAACCCGTTGCTTTCTTTAGTGAAAAACTTCATGGTCCATCTCTGAATTATTCTACTTATGATAAGGAATTGTATGCCTTAGTGCGTGTATTACAAACTTGGCAACATTATCTTTGGTCTAAGGAGTTTGTCATACATTCCGATCATGAATCATTGAAGTATCTTAAGTGTCAAACCAATCTGAATAAACGACATGCTAAATGGATTGAGTTCATAGAGTCATTTCCATACATCATTAAGCATAAGAAAGGGAAGGAAAATATCATTGCCGATGCATTATCTAGGTTTTATACCATGCTGTCCCAACTTGATCATAAAATCTTTGGTTTGGAAACAATAAAAGCATTATATCCTACTGATTTGGACTTCAAAGATGCTTTTGAAAATTGTAGAGAAGGAAGAACTTGGAATAAATATGTGCTGCAATAGGGTCTCCTCTATCGTGCTAACAAGCTATGCATTCCAGCTATCTCCGTTCGTCTATTACTTTTGCAGGAAGCACATGGAGGAGGTTTGATGGGACATTTTGGAGTGAAGAAAACTGAATACGTGCTGTCCACACACTTCTTTTGGTCAAAGATGAGGCGTGATGTCGAGCGCTACGTGTCACGATGCACTACTTGCATCAAAGCTAAGTCTCGCCTTATCCCACATGTTCTTTATATGCCTCTTCCTGTTCCTAGTGTACCTTGGGAGGATATTTCTATGGACTTTGTTTTGGGATTGCCTAGGACTAAGAGGGGGAGGGATAGTATTTTTGTAGTTGTTTATCGTTTTTCCAAAATGGCACACTTTATACCTTGTCATAAGAATGATAATGCCCCACACATTGCTGATTTATTTATGACGGAAATTGTTCGTTTACATGGTGTGCCAAATACCATTATTTCTGATCGTGATGCAAAATTTTTAAGTTATTTTTGGAGAACTTTGTGGTATAAATTGGGAACTAAGTTGCTGTTTTCAACTACATGTCACCCACAAACGGATGGACAGACCGAGGTAGTTAATCGTACTTTATCCACTATGTTGCGGGGTGTCTTGAAAACAAATTTGAAGTTGTGGGAGGAGTGTTTACCACATATAGAATTTGCTTACAACAGATCCGTTCACTCCACGACAAAGGTAAGTCCATTCCAGGTAGTGTGGTTTTAGTCCCCGTGCTCCTATTGATTTACTACCTTTGCCTCCTTCTGAAACTATAAATTTGGATGCTACACAACGATCTGAATTCTTTCTTAAGATGCATGAAACTACAAAGAAAAATATTGAAATGATGAATGAAAAGTATAGGATTGCAGGTAGTAATGGTAGAAAAGAAGTAAAACTTGAACCGGGTGATTTGGTGTGGTTACATTTGAAAAAAGAGCGATTTCCCGACTTGAGAAAATCTAAACTTATGCCACGAGCTGCTGGTCCTTTTAAGATTGTTGAAAATATTAATGATAATGCATATAAGCTTGAATAGCCTCCCGATTTTGGGGTTAGTCCTACATTTAACATTTTAGATTTGCGACTGTACTTGGGAGAAGAAGAAGAACTTGAGTCGAGGACGACTCCAATTCAAGAGGGGGAGGATGATGAGGACATCACAACAGCGGAGAGACACATTGAACTGCAAGGACCAATCACAAGAGCACGAGCACGGTTAATAAATCAGCAGGTGAATTCGTTCCTAACTTCTTTTGCATGTGAGTTTGAGAATAGATTGCTATGTGATGATTTAATTGTTATTAGGAATAATAGAGAAGATCAAAAAGTGAAGGAAAAAGGCCTTGGGAGCGTGGAGAACCAGCTCGTACGTCCACAAGTTGATGGAAACAGTTTACAACTTGGACTCCAGTTCAACTCGGAGTCCAGGAGTAGTCCACCGTAAAACGGACACCCAGGAGGCATACGGACTCCGTTTTCGACGTTCTACATATGCACGGAAAGAGGAGAAGATAAAATTTCCAATGGTTCTGGTCCCACCTCAAAATTCCTCCGGAGCCATTGGGAATCATCAAAACAATTCGAGTCTAGATATCTGTCCGGTGCTGCGCCACCAAATCGGGCCTTTGGGCCTTGTATCACGTAAGAGTCCATTAGGGACGCATCTAATCGTGTTTTGGTCGAACCCTAGCCTATAAATACTGCAGCCGCCGATTATATTTGGTGGGTTTTGCTTATATCAATAATATCGCCGTTCTACAGTTTGTGAGACCCCAACTTCGCGAATTCAGATCGCGTCTTCGACGTTCTTGCTCGTGTTCTCGGTTGCACTTGTAGGGATTAGCCTTCTTGGCGAGGTCAAGCGTGTGCAGCACGGTTGATAACCAACGGAGCCGTGGTGTAGTGATTGCAGAGGTACTCGAACCACTCGAGTGCCGCGGATCATCAACGTCGAGTTCTCCACCCCAATCGACATACCTTTCGGAAGATCGGGCCTAAACCTACTCATCATAATGATATAATCAACAATCACAACACAAGTAGTATCGGCCAATTGCTTTAATATGCATGCTCTTCACTATTTTTTTCTTTTTTGTAATTTTTTTGATATTTTTTCTTTACTCGAGAGCACGAAGATAGGAAGCACACAAATTTTCAGCTCAATTGGATGTAATATGCGGCCTATAGAAAATCAAGAAGATTCTTTAAATTTCGTGCTGAAACTTTGGAGGCCGGATAGCCTATCTTCCGAGGGAAATTTGGGCAATCTAATTTCACCGAATGAGGGTACGCGACGGAAAATCAGATGCAAAATTTTGCGTAGATGAATTTGAAAAAAATCGCCCGATTTCGAGTTCGTATGCGAAAGTTATGGCCGTTTTAAGGTAGGTTGCCCGAGTTATGATTTTTGGATGTTGATTCCAACTCAGTTTGAGAACAGAACTCACAATTGGATATGAAAATGATTGGAAATTTGCACAGAAACTAATGGAGTGGTGTGTGATGATTCAAGGATGAGTGGCACAAGGGTTTGTCACCTAACCTAGGGCTGGCGATGCGGGAGTTCACGCAAGGCGGCTAGCTAGGGCAAACCGATGAACGTGGTGGATCAGTTTGTTATTTAGGTATTGTGAAATAGGTGTAGAACAGCAAGTAAATAAGGACAAAACACGATAATGAGGACCCAAAACACAAAGCTAAACCAGCAACAAGACTCGACCACACGAATGCAAACTCAACAATGCAAACTGAAAAAATGAAATTGCGGGTGCTATAGTCTAGGAAGCGGGAAAAATGATCTATTTTTTTGTGGCTTTTTTGTGGACTCTAGGTACGAAACAAAATCGATCTAATGGAAGGATGTTGGAGTGTTGATTCGGCAGTTCTCCCGGTACTACCATTGGTAGCCCGCGGAATTTGTAGTTCGGTATTGGGCGCGCAGAGATTCAAAAGACGATGTCAAATGGACACAAGGATTTACGTGATTCGGGCCGCCTGAGCGTAGTACCCTACTCCACGGGGTGTGTAGTTGTTGTATTGGGTATCAAAGATGAGTATGGGAGGGTTCAAGAGAGCCGTGAGCCGTGAGCTCTCCCTTGTGTATCGTCGACCAGTCTTTTATAGTACAAGGACTGGTCGTTACACCGTTAGACTGGCCCAACATGTGGCCCTGGCAGTTACTGATGCTTAATACAAAATTAATGAGATTAATTACCCTTAATAGAATGGTAACGAGCTTGATAATGCTGTTACCGGTATTAAGGGCCTTCCGATCGTGTGTCATTAATATGGTATTAATGACACTTAATTGGGTCTTGAAGTCTTTGATTGCCCCTTAAAGGTCCGAGCCGTTTGGGTCCACCAGTCTGATTGTTAAGGCTGAAGGTCTGGCGTTTGGATACGTGTCAGCATCGGAGCTATCCTTCTTGGGACGGGTAGGTCCGGTGTAGATGTACACGTGTCAGAACCGGAGCTTCCCTCTGTCGGGGGTTAGGTCCGGGGGTGCCGCACAAGTATTTAGCCTGGAGCTATCCCATGTGTGGGATGTAGGTCCGGTTGCAGTATACACATGGCAGCACCAGGACTAACCATAGATGGGAGGCAGATCCGGTCCCGTTTGACACGTGGGGCCTTCACAGGTCTTCAACTCAGACAGGTGAAGTTCCTTTAGTCTTTTTGTAATCTGAAGGGGTATACGGTGCGCAGGGTACTAACAGGGGCCCTCTGGGCCCGCCTCTGGGAGAGACCTTTTGGATGAAGTCGTTCTGCCGGAGGTGGGTCCATCCTTCGGTTTTTGAGCCGCGTCTTCAAGGGTCTTTGGATGTGCCATTGGCGGTAGTTTGCAGTTAAACCAACGCCGCGTGGTATATCGAGGATGTGGCAGGTGAGATCTGGGTGTGCGGATCTCACACAATTGAAGGTCACCGGTTCCCGATACAAAAATCATATCGGTTCCGCGCGCCATGTCAGGCTGCCGCCCTCGGGCTTCCCGCCTTTCATGATGATAACCGTTCGCCTGGGGTAAGAACCTCGAATTGATCATCGGGGTGGCCCCGGGCCCCTTTGTCATTAGCAGGGTGAATTTTTTGAATTGTATCGTCGGCTCTTCTGCGGTTTCCATCCAAGCGTTGTGGGGGCTTACTAAAGAAGGAAATCACGCACCGTTTGGGGATTCTTTACGCCTTCATTCGAACTTGCGCTCAAATCCTCAAAACTTTTGCTTGCTTTTCCTCTCTCGCCACGCTGTGCCGTGATGAAGTTGGGACTCCCCACGAGCCGCATTTGGAGCAAGAAGGAGATGTCCAGGGTATGCACCTACATGGGATGGTCTAGTGACTCCTTCGACAATGATATTCGCTGCGGCGAGCTTCCCTTCGAGAAGAAGCGAGCCGGAGATATGGTGTATTTCCTTGGATATGCCATGGCGGGTTTGATCCCGCCTTTCTCCACCTTCTTTATGATGCTGCTAGATTTCTATGGTGTGCAGCTCCACCATCTAGGCCCCCACTCAATCTTGCTGGTGGCAACTTTTGTCCACTTTTGCGAGATGTGGGTGGGCGTGCCCCCTTGTGTGGAGTTGTTTCGGACCTTCTTCACTGTCCATCGGACCGGGAAGAGTGATGAATTAATCGGCTTCTACTACTTCATGAAGCGGAAAAACTCTCCCCTCAAGTATTTGAGGTCCTTCCCTTCTGGCAAGTGGGACAACTGGAAGAAAGACTGGGTGGTCATCACCATCGAGGGACACGAGAGGTTGGAGCTGCTTGAGGGCCTTCCTCGCGTTGACACTGACACTTGGAGTGACATGTTGGCGCTGTCGAGGGAGTACAGGCCCATCCTGGACAGAATCCAATAATGTGTCGAAGGTGGGGTGACCCCGCAGATGGTCTTCGGCAACTTCTTGATGAACAGGTGGGCCCCGCTGAGAGCTAGGAGCCGGCATGCCTGGGCCTTCAACAGTGAGATGTATACCAACCGTATTGAAGTCGACTTGGACACCAACTTGGCCGGTGAAGCCTTGAAGACCCATCTCAAGAAGTTCCATCCTGGGAACATCAGTCCTGGCGATGTGTCTCCACCGGTGGCCTTCCTGCCTCTGAATATGATTCTAGAGGAGTGCAGAGAGCTCCGGAGGAAGATGCCGCTATTGGACGACTTGGGCCTAGTGGAGAGGCGATCAACCTCCGAGGTGGTAATCTCCAGAGCTTCCGAGGGTGGTCCCCTTCTGCCCCGAGACAAAGAGTTGAAGTCGTGGGCAAGGGCAAGGAGTTGGCCGAGCCCTCGAGCCGTAAAAGGAAGCTGAAGCACCCTGACGGGAGGTCCGTCAGACTTGCTCCTTCCACAACGGCTCCTTCTCCCCGGAGGGGAAGATCTTCAACGACGACAACTACTCTAGCATCGGCATCTCCTCGGGTTGCTAGCTCTGGACATACGACTCCAATACCAGCTGAGGGCTCTGGGTCCGAAAGTCCTTCCTGTTCGAGGGGGGCCTCAACCAAAGTAACGCCGACAGCAGCAGCGAGCTTCGGGGAACCTTCCGGAGCTGGCACGCCAGGGGCGACAGGGTCCAGCACCGAGCGTCCGGAGAAGAGGTTACGCGCTAGCTGGAGTAGAAGCCTTCCGAGGTAAATTTTGTTTTTTTACCTCAGTTGGTTGTTTTTTGGTTGTAACTACATCTTGAGTTTCTTCGTCCTTCATCTACAGTGTCCCCAAGAGAAGGACTGAAGCTTCAGCTCCCGCAACAGCAACTGATGCTATGGAGACGAAAGCTTCGACTCCAATTCCAGCGCCGCCCCAAGAGGTGGCTGAGGTTGCGGCAGCTCCGGCGCCGGCTGTCGTGGTCCTGGATCTCGACTCATCCCTAGAAGATTCCGTGGTAGCGCTGGACCACGGGAATGAAGATGTACCAGCGTCACCTGCCCCGGAGGTTGAAGCTCCAGGTTTGGATGCTGAAATGATGGACGCTCCGGCCTCTGAGCCGGAGGTAGCTGTGATTCCGGCCCTAGAGCCAGATGTCGTTGAAGCCCCGGCAGCAGAGCCGGTGGTTGATGAAGTCCTGGCGATAGAGCCGGTAGCTGATGAAGTTCCGGCACTCGAGCTGGTCGTCGAAGAAGTTCCGGCACCTAAGCCGGTTGCTGCAGAGGTGCCAACGCTCGAGCCCCTGATGGTCGAAGTGCCAACGCCTGAGCCGGTGGAGGAGGAGGCGCCAGCATCAGAGCCGGAAGTGGCTTCAGCTCCGGCAGAATCTTCAACGCCTGCTCCAGAGGCAGTTGTCCCGGAGGTACCCGCGCTTGGGCCAGGGTGCCAAGATGAAGGTGCCGGCCCCCCGCCTGAGGGACCAGTTGTTGATGATCTGGCGGCGGGACCTTCGGAGCCAACTCCGGAAGTCGAAACTTCTGTTGCAGGACCTTCCTCGGCGGCGGCTGAGGCTATCCCGGAGGACGGCCCTAGTGCCGTGGAAGCTCAGGGGATCGCTCTTGTAGAGTGGGACCCGATTTTAGTCATGGAAAACCCGCTGGAGCCAGCGGAGAGGACCCCGACAGGTCCGGACCCAATCCCTCTGTCGTTGTCTATTGACAACGCCTGCTCCAGCCTTCGTCAATTCCAGCTATCTTTCTACCACGACAACAAGTCCCTTGAGGAGGAGCGTCAAACTCTTAGGAGGTGGCACAACCGGCTCCAATTCGAGACCAAGTTGGCGCAGTCGAGGCTGGCTGACGACAAGGAGTGGGTGAAGAAGGAGAAGGTCCGGTTGGAGTACTAGGGTAAGCTGTTGGAAGAGAGGGAAAGCATGGTGTAATCCCTCGACAACCAGTCCCGGGCCATCAACGAACAGGCCATAGCTGCCAATAACGCAGCGAATGATCGCAAGGATAAGCTCAGAGCTATCCACGACAGCCTCGTCAAGAGCCGAGAGGCCCTTGAGGAGCCGGAGAAAAAGCTCGAAGATGAAGAGCAAAAACTCCTGGAGCTGCGGGATGACCTCGTGAAGAGGGAGGAATAGCTTACTCAGAGGCTGACTCTGGGTGACAAGAGTCTCGCGGAGTGCACCAAGAAGTTGGATGAGCGCTATGAGAAAGAGGAGAAGAAGGCCTGGTAGCGAGGATAGGATCTCCACAAGAGGGAGAATGATGTTGCTGCTAGGGAGAAGAAGGTGCGGGGCCAAGAGAGGGACCTAGTTAACCGTCGGAACGAGATCCATCTCTGGGAGGAAGAGCTCAGCAAACCCGAAAGGCAGGTTGCTGAAAAGATTCAGCAGAACGCCAAAGAGGTAGAGCGTCTTACTCGGGAGAATTCAAAGCTTGCAACGACCAGAAGATCCTTGGAGGAGATGCGAAGGTCGAGGGTTGTGGAGTCCCAACAAGTTTTGGATTTCCTGGGAAAAGCCAACGATGCGCTGACGCCAATGGGTTTTGGTCCCGTGCGTCTGGATGATCCAGAGCCGGAGCTGGACCAGGCATTGCAGGGGTTGAGTTCAACAGGCAACAAGCTCACCAAGATGGGCGCTGTCATCGCGGACCAGCTGGAAACCGAGGCGTAATCCCTGGCAAAGACCGCCGCAGAATTCGTGCTGACGTGCTACACAAGCCGGGACCCTCAATTCCCCTTGGACCCGGTGCTTGAAGGCCCCATCAACAGAGAGGGAGAAGCTGCCCAAGCCAGCGTATCGGAGGTTGCCCAGAAGGTTGCTTCGTTATTCCATAGGGTCTAGGACCATCTCTTTGTAGCTCCCGCTTGTATCCTCTCTTCTTTTTCTCCAATTTTGTAATCTCTTGTCTCCAGATGAATGAAATCCACGTTTTTTTTTTAATTTCATTTTTTGTCTTCAACACCTTTGTCCCACTTGGCCCCTTGGTAGATGTACACAATTTGATTGTGAACATGTACCAAGAGGATGTAACAGTTGTTGAAGACTTGTGTACTTCGAACTTGTAGAATGTAGGTCCGAAGTCTTCGATGGTAGAGGCGCCCTGAGGTTGTCGGAGGTTAGTAGCTCGGGCATTGACCATCGTCGGAGCTTAGTAGCTCCGGCAGCAGTCTCCATCAATGCGTAGAGCATCAACGGTTAGTCCTCTGGGGTGTCGGAGCTTGGTAGCTCCGGCAGTGACCTCTGTCAACGCTCGATGTGTGGACAACAGACCCTACTGTAGAGTCTTCCCACCATCTTTTGTTCACGTTGATGGTTGGCCCCCTGGATCTGCCAGAACATTGTAGCTCCAACAATGCCTACTATCAATGTTTGGAACATTGACAGCAGACCATCTTGGGGGTGTCGGAGCTTTGGTAGCTCTGGCTTTATCCACCATCATCATAGAACCTTTATTTTTCCTGCACACTGAAGCCAAGAAAAATAGTAAAATTCATTTCCTATCTATAAGTCAACTGCGACTTATTATTCCCGAGAAAGTTTTAGGTCGAACACAATTCTAAATTCAATAAAATGCACTGCCTTGTTTCCTTCGGGTCCGATCGTTTATGGACTCTATCTTACTTCGGCCTGCCGGGGTGTAGGTAGAGTGGCGTACTTAGGGTGCATGACCAGGTTAAGTCGATAGCACACTCTGGCCCTAGATTGGCTTGGCGGCATTCACACGAGTAGACCATTAACAATGTTTGGACCCGGAAGAATAGACGATGCAACTCGAATTGTACATGAACTGGTCGAGCTAAAGTTTCTTAAGAATTGCACAACTTTGTTATAGACAAGAAAGAGAAAAATAAAAAATATTGAGCCTGTACAAAATAAATGCACGTGGAGTCTGTTTTCACACAATGATGTCTTTCATTATAGGTTCGGGGTACAGGGGAAACAAGTACACTCTTAGGGTACGGAACCAGGCTATGTGTGTTTTGTTTCTCGTTTGACCGAAGATAGCTAGCCACACTTTTAGTTCTGAGACTATGACAAGTGTTGCCTGAACTTTGCGGACCTTCTGGGGAAGGTCCGACTGTTCTCCCGGAGGAGCTACCCGACTCTGTACAATGAATCTATAACATACATCACATGTAACTACAGACTCGCCTCTGTGACATTAAGCGTAGAACTTACAGATGTTCTCAATGTTCCAAGGATTTGGGAGAGGTGTCCCATCCTCAGTTGCCAAGTGAACGCATCCGAGACGGGATACTTTGATCACTCGGAAGGGTCCTTCCCAGTTGGGGGAAAGTTTGTTTAACCCTTCTCTGGATTGTATTCTCCGTAGCACCAGATCGCCTTCCTCGAGCTGTCGGCTGTGAACATGCCATTGGTGATAGCGCCAAAGATCTTGGCGGTATCGGGCATTCCGAACAGCTGCTCAGCACCTTCCCTCTTCAAGGAGGTCAAGGTCTTCACGCAGGAGCTGGTCCTATGTGGCATCATCGAAGGTGTGGACCCGGAGCGACCCCAAGGTGATTTCCGGAGGAAGGACTGCTTCGGCTCCGTACACCAGGAAGAAGGGTGTCTCTCCAGTTGACCAGTTTGGAGTTGTCCTGTTGGCCCACAGTGTGGGTGGAAGCTCTTCAATCCATTTGGCACCATGTTTTTTTCAGGCGCTCATATGTGCGTGTCTTGAGTCCTTTTAGGATTTCTGCATTTGCTCTCTCGGCCTGGCCATTGCTTGTCGGGTGAGCTACGGAAGCGTAGCTGACTTGGATGCCGAGGTCTTCGAAATATCCTTGGAATGCAGAGCTTGTGATGTTGGTCTCATTATCAGTTATGATTTTGTTTGGGACTCCAAATCTGCATACGATGGACTGCAAGAAGTTGATAGCTGATTGCTTCTTTATTGTCACAACTGGAGTTGCTTCTGGCCATTTGGTGAATTTGTCAATGGAAACGTACAGGAACTTGTAACCTCCGACGACTCTTGGGAAAGGTCCCAAGATATTCATCCCCCACACAACGAATGGCAATGTAGGAGGTATCATTTGTAGAGGCTGAGCCAGTGTGTGAATTTGCTTTGCATGGAACTGGCATGCTTCACATTTCTTCACTAGCTCAGTTGCATCCTGGAGCGCTGTAGGCCAGTAGAAGCCACGCCAGAAGGCTTTACCAACCAGCGTGAGGGAAGACACGTGGTTCCCACACTCGCCTCCATGGATTTCCGCGAGGAGCTTTCAGCCTTATTCCCTTGTAATGCACCGCATTAGGACGCCGTTGGCACCACGCCGGTAGAGACCCCCTTCTACCAGCGTGTATCTTTTAGCCAATCTGACTATCTCGTCAGCAGATACATTATCTTCAGGAAGGAAATTATCTTTCAAGTAGCTCCGGATCTCCAAGATCCATGCATCAGAACTAGCTTGAGGATTTGAGTCTTGCGTGCTGGGTTGCTCAGAGCTTCCTGCAGCACCTACGACCCTCGATGGACGCCATGGTAACAGGGCCATCGGGACCGCCAGCTTCGAGGTGCTGGTCTCGCCCCCTTCGTTCAGTTCAGCAGGCTGAGCTGTAGGTTTAGACAACCTCCGGACGAAGGTTCCGTCGGGAGCCGGAGCCCTGGTTGAAGCTTTCGTCGAGAGTTCGTCAGCTTCAGCGTTGTTGAGACACTGGACATGGCAAAGATCAAGGACGTCGAAGTCCTTCTGAAGCTTCTGGACCTCAAGTAGGTATGCTGCTAGTTGAGGGTTGTTGCAGCAACATTCACCTTTGACTTGTTTTACAACAAGTTATGAATCACCCTTTACCAATAGCTTCTTGACACCATACGATAGTGCCACCTTGAGTCCATAAATTAGTGCTTCATACTCCGCCATGTTGTTCGTCGCCTTGAAGTAAAGGTGCACCATGTACTTAACCTTCTCCCCGGTCAGAGCGAGGAGAAGGACTCTAGCTCCGGCCCCCTGCTTTTGCACGGAGCCGTCGAAGTATAGTGTCCAGTGAGGCTCAGTGAAGACCGGAATCGTAGGTTCCGACTTCTGCTCACTGGGGCCCCCAGGATTTGATGGAGAGGGGGTCCATTCCACCATGAAGTCCGCTAGAGCCTGACTCTGGATCGCTTGTCTTGGGACGAATTCCAGATCGAACTCGGCCAGTTCTGCCGCCCACTTTGCAATATTCCCTATAGAGTTGGGATTATGCAAGATTGCACGCAGTGGATAAGAAGTTACCATTGAGATCTTGTGAGCTTGGAAGTAGTGTCGAAGCTTCCTGGAGGCAATAAGAACTGCGTAGAGCAGCTTATGCACCTCCAGATATCGAGTATTGGCGTCATGGAGTACTTCGCTGATAAAGTACGCTGGGCGCTGGACTGTCCGGACCCTCCCGAAGGGGCCCGGAGCTTCCTCCGCATCTACTCGGACCCTCCCGGAGGGGTCCAGACCTTGTTCAGGGACCACCGGGTGCCGGTTGGAAGTACCCGGAGCTTCTTGTGAAGTGACCCGGACCTTCACCGAGGGGTATGGATCTTGTTGCTCAGTAGTAGTGACTCCTTCATTTGAAGGAGAGGGATCCTCCGGAGTCTCTCCTTGAGGATCTGGGTCTGGGAGCTGGGACCCAGACTCGACTTCAGGTAGCTCCGGACCCTCCCGAAGGGGTCTGGATCCCTTAGCTGGAGATGGTTATGACCTTTCCGCAACTAGGACCATGCTGACAACTTCGTCAGTTGCCGAAATGTAAAGCAGGAGTGGCTCACCAGGGTTCGGAGCAACCAAGGTTGGTAGGGTGGTGAGGAGCTGCTTCAGCTCCTGGAATGCCTTATCTGCTTCTTCAGACCATTGGAATGGTCCGGACTTCCTCAACAGCTTAAAGAAGGGTAGCGCCCGTTCCGCCAGTCTTGAGATGAACCGGCTGAGGGCAGCTAGACATCCAGTCAGCTTCTGGACGTCCTTGATGCGGGCTGGTGGTCGCATATCTTCAATGGCTTTTATCCTCGACGGATTTGCTTCTATTCCTCGGTGATTCACCAAGAAACCAAGAAGTTTTCTGGAGCTAACCCCGAAGACACACTTGTCCGGGTTTAGCTTCGTGCGAGTGACTCGCAACATGTCGAAGACAGCTTGCAAGGTGTCAAGGAATGACTCCTTGTTTTTGATCTTGACGACAATGTCATCGACATACACTTCCACTACGTCTCTGATGAGCTCTCCAAAAGTTTTGTACATAGCTCATACAAATGTTGAAGCAGCATTCTTGAGACCAAATGGCATGGCAGTATAGCAATATAATCCATCTACTGTGATGAATGAGGTATGCTCTTCATCTTACCTGGACATTCTGATTTGATGATACCCAGAATATGCGTCCAGGAAACACAGTAATTTGCACCCGGAGGTGGAATCCACTATCTGATCTATTCTAGGTAGTGGGAATGGATCTTTTGGACATGCCTTATTCAGTGTAGTGTAGTCGATACATATCTGAAGCTTCCCGCCGGCCTTGGGTACAACGACTGGGTTTGCTAGCCATTTTGGGTGGAAGACTTCTCGGATGAATCCAGCTTCAAGCAACTTCTTCACTTCTTGACGTATGAAGTTCTTTCCCTCTACTAATTGCTTCCGAGGCTTCTGATGTATAGGCCGAGCGTCAGGATAGATCTTCAGATTGTGCTTGATTACTTTCCTAGGGATCCCAGGTATTTATGACGGTTGCCAGGCAAACACGTCGACATTAGCCCAAAGGAAAGTGACGAGTGCAAGTTCCTATTTGTCATTCGGACCTCCCGATATACGGGTGGTTTGGGCAGCGTCGGAACCGATTTGGACGACATTGACGGGAATGTTGGTGTCACCGCTTGGTTGCACGCGAGGTGCGGAGGTTTAGCCTCGATGACGAATGCTCGGGGGTTTCGGAGTTTTCTCCTTTCCGGATTCTTCCTCCTACGTTGTAGCAAGCGCATGGAGTTCTTTCAGAGCTGTCACTCCAGCGGTGCAATCTTCACGGATTCGGAGAACACCGGCTGGTGTTGGCATCTTCAACACTGTGACGCCCGGTTCCGAAAAATGAACCAAGCTAACGCATATGTGTGCCCAGGATGTTCATCACACATACACGAGTGCAATCACAAAAGAGTATACAGAAAATTACCACAGAACAAGATTAATTAACCAAATTTTATTACACAAACCAGATTATCCTCGAATACAAGCTCTAATGAATATTTATGACAAGTTCAACTAATGCAACGGAAATAAACTAATTAAGCAAACTAAACAGCTAGGCAGCATAAGCAATAGGGTATAGCGCAGCTCCAATAACACCACAGGCAAGCTGACGGTAGACACGGCCTAGAACTCCACATTATCGCCATTAAACTCCCAATCCTGACCTGCAACTGTTGGGTGGGGGATTGCAAGAGTGAGTACATGTCGTACTCAGCAAGTGTGGAAAGTATGACATGTGGCTGATTCAAATGACGACAATAATAATGGCAAAGTGATGAAAAGTACATTAAAACATTTGAAAAGCAATATATCATATGTATGTGAAGTAAACCCATCATAATCATAAGTAATACCATAATACCAGTCCATAATTTACCATCCTCATCAATAATTCCAAATTTCACCATTTGCCAATAACCATATTCAATAACAGAAATAAATCCATAACCATCCATAACCATTACCATAACCATTACAAAACCATAACCATCCCAATTACCAATTCCCTCTAATCATGTAGGTCATCCAGGCGCTCATAACCGGGAGCACGGCTATCATGATAGTTTATTTAGACTCTGCAGAGTTTGTACCTCTTTACCCACGTGTTTGTGATTTCATCACCCGTCGGCGACTAAAGAACCTCCCTCATGCCAATTACACTTCCTTTGGTGTATGGCCAAGAGATCACAAAATAGCCTTTACATAGGGATTACTAGCCTATTTAGACCCCACTGAGGTTTCACCGGTGGCGATGTCTCCCGCAGAGCACATCTTCAACCAAGGGCCCCCTCTTGAGCCATTCGGATCCCAGGGTAGTCCCACCAATCATCAACAAACCCAATCCGACTACACCTTCCCCGAGCATCCACAATGGTCCAAACAGCACTAGCAAAGCCCTAATTAGTCAGCTACGCTGCACCCATACTTGGCCTCGTGGTGGCACTGTAGTCCTGGCTTATTCTGGCATGAACCGGTCCTTAGATCTAAAGCAAGCAAACCACCATAACATCCAACCCATCCACATACCAAGCTTGCTTAGATCACCCATTACCATATCATATTGACCAGTTCACATTAACCAGAATATCATTAATACATAATTAAATGGGTAGTGTTGTTTTTCCATCCCAATTAATTAAGCGAAGCAAAAAGGTAAAAGCCCTTCCTGACTCTCTCTACCATAAATTCCAGGTGACAAGGGTGGTTAAACAAATCTAGTAAACTTCCTACCATAGGATTCCCATCAAATTGACACAGCATGCAGTTTTGCAAACAAAACATTTATTTTAAAACAGGATCAATATGCTTCAAGGACACTTGCCTTGCTCTTGCTGTTGATTAGGGTCAATTTCTTCAAACTCTTGGTGTTGTAGATCCTCCGCGGCACTCTCTAGCACAAATCCGTCTAACCCACACAATAAACATACAAGACAAGAAACACAATCAAAGAGTGCACAAATATTACTCAATATGACATGACATGCATGATTGATGCAAATGCAAGGTAGAACTTGTTACTAGATTGCTTTTAATGATCACTAACTAGTTCTAATAGATTTTAACAAGTTTATACAGGTTTGGGGTCGATTAGATCAAATTTTAGAATTAATTCAACACAATTTAACCAGAAAGATCGGACTAGTCCGCTAGGGACCGAACAAGTCCGCACTTCACGAGATCAGCAGATTAGGGTTTTCTAGATCGACATAAATTCGGAGATTAGGGGTTGAATTCTCGTAAGGAAAAGAGAATAGAAGGTATACCAGGTGTTTAGAACTCCAATGAATCAAGAAACTTGGAGGTAACACTTGGATCTTAGTGATCTAGGGTTGGTGATGAACTTGGAGATGAATTGGTGATGAGGAACGAAACTTGGTGGAGATCTTGATCCTCTTTTGTTTCCTCCTCTTCTTCTTCTTCTTGCTTGGGATCTTCTCCTCCCTCCTTGATGGTGGCTCCCCACGAACTAGGGTTTGGGTGGGTGGAAAAGTGGCAAATAGATGTCAAACCAAGGGGTGGGGCTATTTATATAGAGGTGGAGGCTAGGGTTAGATGGATTTCGAGTTTTGGGATGAGTAGAGGCCTGTTTAGAGTCCCACATGGGCTCTAAAAGAGTTGGGCATGACGTCCCTAGGCCCATTTAACGTGATACCCAAGAAACAAGTCGTAAAACAAAAGATCAATTCGGAGTCACGAAATATCGGACAAGTCCGGAGAGGACAGGACTAGTCCGAAGTCGTCCAGAGAGAAAATCGGACAAGTCTGGCCAAACATCGAACAAGTCCGAATTTGAACAGAGAGGAAAACGGACAAGTCCGCTAGAACACCGGACTAGTCCGGAAAAGTCCAAGGACTTAGCAATTTTTCAAGGATTCATGGAATATCGGACTACTCCGCACAAAATCGGACAAGTCCGAAAGTTTCCAGTGCCAAAAATCGGACAGTCTGCAGCAAAAATAGACAAGTCCGTTTTTAGTCAGAGAGAAATCGGACTAGTCCGCAGCAAAAACGGACTAGTCCGCACTTTCCTGCGTTTTAAGTGCGGTTTAGTTCCAAATCAATTTTAAACTCGTTCCTCTTGATGTGGGTTAATGTTAGACATGTATATGAATGTATGCAAGGCATGATGCATGAAAATGAGGGTGTTACAAACACCAAGTAGCCATAATGAGCATCATCCATGAACTTGTATAAGGCTGGCCTGCCCAAAATGGTGTTGAAGGGTAAGTTCATCTGTGCCACGTCGAAGACCAACTTTTCAGTGTGGTAATTCTTCCGGGTCCCGAAGGTCACCGGAAGAGTAATTGCACTGAGTGGGGTTATGGCCCCCAGACCTACTCTGGAGAAAGGTCGAGAGGGGCGAAGGTCCGAAGGTTGGAGCTGAAGCTTGACAAAAGCTTCGAAGCTTATGAGGTTCAGCCCCGAACCTCTGTCCACCATCACATGGTGGAGTTGAATGTTGTTGATGGTCGGAGATACCATCAATGGGAGTTGGCCAGCTCCGATCATATTCCGAGGGCAGTCCGAAGCATCGAAAGTGATTGAAGTGTCCATCCACTTCCGGTGCGGCTCCGCCCTGGCGGTGGGAGCTACTGAGGCCATATCCCGCCACATGGTCTTGAGGACCTGGTGGAAGGTGATGTCCCACGAACCACCAAAGATGGTGTTCATGGTTTTTCGACGTTCGTTGTCGGAGACATCGGAATCGTCGTCGACGGAGGTGTAAGCAGTCTTCAAGACTTTTTTAGGGTCCTGGAAGCCTAACTCCACTTCAGACGGAGCCTCGTCAACTTTTTGTTTTCCTTCCCTTTAACGAAAAGGAACTTCTTTCTGGCGCTTGTTGTAGCGCTCGGTAAGGTTTTAGACCTCACGGCAGCCTTCCAAGTTGTGGCTGTTTGGCTTGTGTATAGGACACCACATCTTGGAGCTGCCTCCATCTTCAGGCAACGGCCGAGGTTGTTTTTTGGGGCGTGGCCCCCGGCCTCCCGGAGCTGCAGCAGCTGAGGCTGTATGTGTGTCGGCCGACGGCTTCTTCTTGCCGTTGGACTTTTTCTTCTTCTTTCCACTCCTGGAGGTAGTGGATTCACCCTTGGAGGACTTTTTGTTGTCCTCCGGATGTGGTTGAGAGTGCATTTCACAGCCCACCGCAGCTTTGGCGCATTTTTCTGCCAAGATGAAGAGCTCCGTGATGCTAGTGATCTCCTTGGTCGCCAGCTTCTTCAGCATCTTCTTGTCTCGTACGCCGTGTCTAAATGCCACAATAACAAAGGCACTGGAGATAGAAGAAATAGTGTTTCGTACCTGGGAAAACCTATGGATGAAAGATCGCAGGGATTCTCCCCCCTTCTGCTTGACAGCAAAAAGGTCCAATTTGGTGCCTGGTCGGGTTTATGAACTCCCGAAATTGGCGGTGAACTGTTGGCACAATTCTGCCCAACTGTTGATGGAGTCGCGCGGAAGGCTCATGAACCAGGACCTAGCGGTCCCAGTCAAAGCCACGGGGAAGTAGTTGTCCACTACGGCCTCGTTGCCTCCGGCCGCAAGAATTGCAGTGGAGTAAACCTGGAGAAACTCGGCGGGATTGACAGTCCCGTCAAATTTCTCCGGCAGGTGAGGCTGGAACTTTTGTGGCCATCTGACCATGCGTAGGTGCATGGCCGGAGCAGAACAGCCTCCTCCTACTCCCTCAGGAGCAGGATTTTCTCGATCCTCTCACCTTTCACAAGCACGCTCGATATGGTCGCAGCCGTCCAGTTGGCGGTAACGGCAATCAAGCTCCGCCCAAAGGTTGTGAGTTGAAAGCCTGGTTACCGTATGAGTTTGTCGCACCCCGGAAGGCAGCAACGTCACTTGTTGAGACACAGCACGCCTCCTATGTTGGGAAGTGTGCGTACCAAGTCTACCCGACACGGTCTGCGATGGGGCCTGCCCTAAGGGGAGAGGACCTTGGTTGCTGATGCGATCGGCTGCTGCTCCAACCAAATGTTCCACATCAACCCTCCACTGATCCATTGCACCCTCAGATGCACCTAGAGGTGGTGGGCGTTGGAGAAGAGCACGCGCGGCTTGGAGCGCTTGTTCAGGGTTGTTATTCGCCGATGCCGTGACCGACGCAGATGCCCCATCCCGCTGTCCAGCTTGATTTGCCAGTCCGGATGGTGGCGGTAGAGGCATGACTCCTGCTGGAGCCACATCACCTGCCAGCTGCTGCACATTGGAGGGATTGCCTCCGGCAGGTTGCACTGCTGGGTTGCCGTTGGACGATCCGGCAACAGAGTTCACCATCTTTGATTTTCGGGCGCCCCTTCCTGGCACGCCAGCTGTCGGAGTGTTGATCCGGCAGTTCTCCCAATACTACCGTTGGTAGCCCGCGGAGTTTGTAGTTCGGTATTGGGCGTGCAGATATTCAAAAGATGATGTCAAATGGACACAAGGATTTATGTGGTTCAGGCTGCCTGAGCATAATACCCTACTCCACGGGGTGTGTAGTTGTTGTATTGGGTATCAAAGCTGTGTATGGGAGGGTTCAAGAGAGCCGTGAGCCGTGAGCTCTCCCTTGTGTATCATCGACCAGTCCTTTTATAGTACAAGGACTGGTCGTTACACCGTTAGCCTGGCCTGACATGTGGCCCTGGCGGTTACTGATGCTTAATACACAATTAATGAGATTAATTACCCTTAATAGCATGGCAACGGGCTTGATAATGTTGTTACCGGTATTAAGGGCCTTCCGATCGTGTGTCATTAATATGGTATTAATGACACTTAATCGGGTCTTGAAGTCTTTGATTTCCCCTTAAAGGTCCGAGCCGTTGGGGGTCCACCAGTCTGATTGTTAAGGCTGGAGGTCCGGCGTTTGGACATGTGGCAGCATCGTAGCTATCCGTCTTGCGACAGGTAGGTCCGGTGTAGATGTACATGTGTCAGAACTGAAGCTTCCCTCTGTCGGGGGTTAGGTCTGGGGGTGCCGCACAAGTGTTTAGCCCGAAGCTATCCCATGTGTGGGATGTAGGTCCAGTTGCAGTATACACGTGGCAGCACCAGGACTAACCATAGATGGGAGGCAGGTCTGGTCCCGTATGACACGTGGGGCCTTCGCAGGTCTTCAACTCAGACAGGTGAAGTTCCTTTGGTCTTTTTGTAATCCCAAGGGGTATACGGTACGAAGGGTACCGACAAAGGAAAACAACGATATCTCACGGGCAACCTGGAAATCTAATACCAATTGATGAGTAGGTTTAGGCCTGATCTTCCAAAAGGTAAGTCGATTGGGGGTGGAGAACTCAGCGTTGATGATCCGCGGAACTCGAGCAATTCGAATACCCTTGCAATCACTACACCACTACTCCGTTGGTTATCAACCGTGCGACACACGCTTGACCTCTCCAAGAAGGCTAATCCCTGCAAGTGAACCGAGAACACAAGCAAGAACGTAGAAGACACAATCTGAAATTCAGAAGTTGGGGTCTCACAAACCGTAGAACGTCGAAATTGTTATTCTAAACAAAACCCACCAAACATGACTGGCGGATGCAGTATTTAAAGGCTAGGGTTCAGCCAAAAGACGATTAGATGCGTCTCGAATGGACTCATATGGGATACAAGGCCCAAAGGCCCGATTTGGTGGCGCAGCACCGGACAGAAATCTCGACTCAACTCGTTTCAACGATTCCCAATGACTCCGGATGAACTTGGAGTTGGGACCAGAACCATTGGAAATTTTATCTTCTCCTCTTTCCGTGCATATGTAGAACGTCGAAAACGGAGTCCGTATGCCTCATGAGCGTCCATTTTAAGGTGTACTACTCCTCAACTCCGAGTTGAACTCGAGTCCGAGTTGTAAACTGCTTCCATCAACTTGTGGACATCCCAGCTGGTTCTCCATGCTCCCAAGGCCTCTTTCCTTCACTTGTTGATCTTCTCTATTATTCCTAATAACAATTAAATCATCACATAGCAATCTAATCTCAAACTCACATGCAAAAACAGTTAGGAGTGAGTTCACCTACTGATTTATTAACCGTGCTCGTGCTCTTGTGATTGGTCCTTGCATTTCAATGTGTGTCTCCGCTGTTGTGATGTCCTCATCAGCCAACCCCCCTAGTCGACCTACTAGGTCCTCGCACATTTCGCGGTCAAACACCACGTGTTGGCTCCTCCCGGCTTGAAGAGGTCATGGGTGACTGATTCACGCGCTTTTGGGGCCAGGAACCTACCCTTCTCTAAGCTATAAATAAGACCCCTCACCCCTCACTTCAACACACACCACTTGAGTATTCATACATTGTATCCACTACTCTCCATAAGTTTAGAGCAGTATAGGCTATAGAGAGGAGATATTCTAGTCCATAGTCCAAGTAGGAGAGGAGTAGAAGGAGTATCTTCCCAATTTCTAATTGGGAAAGGTATGTATCCCATATTCCTATTTGTATTTGTGATTTTATTCTTAACAAAGATATTATCTTTAGTCTTCCGTTGTTCATATACTTGGATGAAGTGTTTCTTGTTTGATTGTGGATTCCATGTATGTGGTGGGAGTAGTATTTATGATTATGCTATACCATTATCATTATATCATCATAAACAATATAAACCTCCACTATAGTCTAATTAGCTATGACATGATTATGTTAACATGAATCAGTTATGCTATGAATTAACATTGGTTCAATGATGATTTAGTTCATTGCCTTAGGATGGCTTGTGCCGAGGCTCTTAAGGTAATTACTTAATATGCTAGCATGGTGCTAGGATAGAGAGTAGCGTTGAATGTCTCATATGCCCATAGATTGAAGAGGTAGGCAGTAGGTGGTGACAACCCTATCTGTCGTTTGTAATCCTTCACATTCGGTTATGTCGTAGGCTCTTGGCGGGAGTCGTCCTAGTATTGCTAGGGGTAAACCCGTGCCCGAAGTTTTAATCCACTTAGCATGAGAATTCATATTTGACATGATCATTAGTAACTAACCTAGGATATGTATATGTACATTAGAAGCATTGTAGGAGTCTCTACCTAGTTCTTAGCCTGGTCCCTCTTTACCTCATATTATATCCTTAGGATAGAATGCTCTTGTGTGTGTCACACTACCTCAATTACCCTTTATCCATCCTTGCTAGAGCCTTGCCTAGACCAACCTAGCCTCTCTACTTGATGATTGTTTTACTTCCATCTAGCCTTCCTTTGGGAGAATATAAATGACATCCTTTGGGAATACTCTTAGAAGGGAAATGCTACATTGATAGTTTCCGTGCGCTTGCGGATTTACATGTATAATCTAAAACCTACCAACAAGCATTTCTGGCACTCCTGCTAGGGATGAATTGTTAGTAGTGCGTAGGAAATATCAACAAGCATTTCTGGCGCTGTTGTCGCAGATGACTAGTTAGTGTTCCTCAGGAAATATCCACACTCGCACATAAGTTGAAAGAGCATTTTTGAGACCGTAAGGCATTCAGTATAGCAGTACAGACCATCTACTATGATAAAGGTTGTATGTTCTTCATCTTCCTTTGTCATTAGTATTTGATGAAAACCAGAGTACGCATTCAGGAAGCATAATAATTCATAGCCAGAAGTAGATCCCCTATTCGATCTATTCTTGGAAGTGAAAAGGGGTCTTTTGGACATTCCTTATTAAGAGTGGTGTATTGGATGCACATCTGAAGCTTCCTGCCGGCCTTGGGTACGATGACTGGGTTTTTCAGCCACCTCAGATGATGTACCTCCTCGATGAATCCGGCATCGAGCAGCTTCTTGACTTTTCACAGATAAAGTTTTGCCGCTCTATGGACTGTTTCTGAGGCCTCTATTGGATCTACCGTGCGTCATGGTAGATCTTAAGATGATGCCTAATCACCTCTCGAGGGATCCCAAACATTTGTAACGTTTCCATGCAAACACGTCGACATTAGCCCGGAGGAAGGTGATCAACGCGAGTTCCTATTTGTCATCCAGACCTCCCACAATTAGGGCTGTCAATGAAGCACAAGGCTCGTGAGATACTTGAGTTCGGCTCGTTAAAAGCTTGATTCGAGCTCGGATCGACAGATAAACGAGTTGAACTCGAGCTTCGTCTCAAGATCGCGAGCCTGAGCTTGAGCTCGTTAAGCTCGATAAGTATTGTTAAGATAAATTATATTTTATAAACATTATTTGTTAATACTTTTCTCTCAAATAATATTATTTTTTATCGTTTAAAAGAGCTTCCCGAGTCCGAACTCGAGCTTTCCCGAGCTTCAACCGAGCCTAAATATTTAGACGAGCCTTATCAAGCCAAGCTCGATCTTGACAGCAGGATCGATCTGATTTCAGGCTCAGCTCGAGCTCGGCTTGAATTCTTAATTATCACGAGCCTCAGAGGGTAATCTTGCTCGAGTTCTGCTTATTGACAACCCTACCCGCAATGCGAGTGATCTGGGCAGCTTCAGAACCGATCTGAACGACTTTGACAGGAACGTCATTGTCGCCACTTGGCTGCAAACGGGGTGCAGAGGTTGAGCCACGGTGGCACGTGCTCAGAGGTTGTTGAGCTTATTGCTCCTTGTTGGAATCAGCTTCTTGCGCAATAGCGAGCACGTGAAGCTTCTCCAACGTAGTAACTCCGGCAGTGTGGCCTCCTTGGATATTGAGGATGCCCATCGGAGTTGGCATCTTCAACACCAAGTAGCCATAGTGGGCTACCGCCATGAACCGGTACAGGGCCGGTTGGCTGAGGATGGCGTTGAAGGTAAAGCTGATCTCCGCAACGTTGAAGATTAGTTTGTCCGAGTGGTAGTTCTCATGCGTCCAGAATGTTACTGGGAGAGAGACACAATGGAGCGGAGCGATAGCTCTCGGACCCACTCCATAGAATGGGTGTGAGGGCTTAAGGTCCGACATGGGTACTTGAAACTTCTTGAATGGACCGAAGCTGATGAGATTGAGTATCGCCCCGTCATCAACCTGAACATGGAAGAGCTGCAGGTTGTTGATGGTCGGGGAGACTATCAGCGGAAGTTGCCCAGCTCCCTCCATGTTCTTGGGGCAGTCGGAGGCATCGAAAGTGATCGGAGTGTCCATCCACTTCCGATGTGGCTCCACCTTGACAGTGGGAGCTATAGCAGCTACCTTCCGACGCAAGGTTTTCACTACATGCTGGGAAGTAATGTCCCATGACCCTCCATACATCATATGGAGAGTCCTCTTCTCGTTGTCGGAGCTGGGGTCGGAGGCATCGACGTTGTTGTAAAATGCCTTCAACGCCTTCTTGTAGTCTTGGAAGCCTAGCTCCTGCTCCATTGGAGCTTCGTCAAGGTTATGTTTGCCCTCCCATTGGCAGAAAGGCACGTCATCTCGACAGATGTGCTGTGCTTGTTCGGTCAGCCTCTTGACCTCTTGCCAGTCCTCAAGGTTGTGACCCGATGAGTTGTGGATTGGGCACCACATCTTGTTGTTGTCGTCATTAGATGACGGTCGTGGTCGCTCGTCGAGACGTGGCCCCCGGCCGCCTGGAGCCGTTGCTGCTACAGATGTAGGTGCCCCTGCAAGTGGCTTATTATCGCCGCTTGTTTTCTTGTTCTTCTTTTTTCCACTACCGTGAGCAGTGGTTCCCGCCTTGGAGGCAGATGGTGCTCCTGCCATCGTGGCTGGTTTGGAGTGCCAGTCATGCCCTTCAGCAGTTCTGGTACATTTGTTTGTCAGGCTGAAGAGCTCTGTGACATTATGGATGTCCTTGGTAGCCAGCTTTTCCAACATCTTTTTATCTCTCACACCCTATCGGAATGCAAAAACAACAAAGGCATTCGAGATAGAAGGAATTGTGTTTCTAACCTGGGAGAACTGCTGAATGAAATAATGTTGTGACTCTCCTGAATTTTGCCGTATGGCAAAGAGGTCTAGCTCAGTGCCAGGACGAGTGTAGGAACTCCCAAAGTTGGCAGTGAACTGGCGGCATAGCTCTTCCCAACTATAGATGGAGTCAGGTGGTAAGCTCATGAACCATGACTGAGCAGTTCCGGTCAAGGATACTGGGAATTAGTTGGCCATGACGACCTCATTCCCTCCTGCAGTGAGGATGGCAGTGGAGTAGATCTGCAAAAATTTGATGGGGTTGACAGCCCCGTCATACTTCTCCAGCAAGTGAGGCCGGAACATGGGTGGACACTCCACCATACAGAGATGTGGCGCAAGCGCCGAACAACCACCTCCACTCCTAAGGGAGATGGATCTTCAAGGATGTGTCACCTCTTGCGACTACGCTCGATGGTGACTCGGCCATCTTGCTCCTCGTAACGACAGTTGAGCTCCGCTGTGAGGTGTCTCGTTGGTAACCTCGACACTATGGAGGTGCGACGAGCAATCGATGGAGTGCACTATGTCGCGTGGTATGATGGCACGTGTCTCCTCTATGATGGGACAGGACCGAGTCGTCCTGACAAGGTCCTGTTGCCCGTTGGGGCCGACCTGGGCTGGAACTGCAGCGGATTGTTGAGTGACGTGGCTGCAGTGGTGATCAGATGGTCGACATCATTGTGCCATTGCTCCAGTGCTGCTGGAGGCGTGTCCAGCGCTGGTGGACAATGGAGAAGAGCATGGGGTGCAATCAGCTCATTCTGTGGATTTGTGGTCGATTTAGTGACCGACGCTAGGGCTCCATCCTGCATCTGAGCAGTGGGTGTTGCTGCAGCAAGTTGTTGACGATCGTTATATACCAATTTCGACCATCAATATATCTAAATTATGTGAAGGAATGAATGTTTCTTACACACATTATAGTTAGAAATAACCTAGTTCCACTTGTACTTGGGGAAATTGGAGCATTCAGGTATTTTATATAGAACTGAAGTGAAACAAGGGGATGAATATTATAAATTATCATCCCAACCAATCAGACGTCGACACATGGCAGCACATGGATCAAGTGGCCCACTTACAGGAGTATCCGAAGAGATCCAATGGCGAAGCACCCAGAAAAAGTCATGGGACCTATCTGGAGAAATGCAAAACCCGTTTGCAGGGTTTACCAGGTCGACTGCACAGGTGGTTCAGCCGACCTGATCTTTCCTCCAAACCCGATATGCTTCCACGTGTTGGCTCCTTCTGACTTCCTAAAGTCGTTAATCACTGGTTCGCGTGCTTTTGGTAGCAGGAACTGAATCTTCTCTAGCTATAAATAGGACCCCTCATGCCTCACTTCAACACACACCACTTGAGCATCCTTCTATTGTATACACTAGTTCTCCTAGTTCCTTAGTGGAGGTTAGGCTGTAGAGAGGAGCCTCTAGTACCAATTCCAAATTGGGAAAGGTATGGCTCATGTATATTTTCTTGTATTTGTTACTTTATGCATAATAAATATATTATCTTTAGTCTTCTTTTATTCATATACTTGGATGAAACATTTCTTATTTGATTGTGGATTCGATGTATGTGGTAGGAGTAGTCTTTATGATTATGCCATAACAATACTATTCTATCATCATAAACACTACAAACCCCCACTATAGTCTAATTAGTTATTATATGATCATGTTGATATGAATAACTTATGCTATGTCTCAACATTGGTTCAACGATGTTTAGGTTAGTCATTGCTTTAAGATGGCCTGTGTCATGACTCTCAAGTATTTACTTAGTATGCTAGCATGGTGCTAGGATAGTAAGCAGCCTTGGATGTCTCGTAGACCCACGAATTGAAGAGGTAGGCAGTAGGTGGTGGTGACAGCCCTATCTGCCCCGATAATCCTCCACGTTCGACTATGCCACAAATTCTTTGCAGGAGTCGTCCTAGTATTGCTAGGGGTAAACTGTGGCCGATGTGTTGAACAACTAAACATAAGGATTCACCATTGACATGCTCATTAGTACCTAACCTAGGCTATGTATACGTATATTAGAAGCATTGTAGGAGAAACTCTCCAACTCTTAGTCTAATCTCCATTATGACCCATTTACCCTTTAGAATAGATTGCTTAGGTGTGTGTCACACTACCCATATTATCAACTTACCCCTATCTTGATAATTGATTAGTATCCCATAGCTTGATCATAAGAGTAGTGTCTACTTTACTCCGTTGCCTTCCTTTGGGATAAATATGATACCCTTGGGAATACTCTTAGGTGAAATACTATACGACAATTTATGTGCGCTTGCGGATTTTTATCTGTGACGTAAGAAACATCAACAAGGTGGTGGTCCATTGTTCCCCAGCTGATGCGCTGCAGCATCAACTTGTGTATTAGTGGCTGGATTGCTAGCAGGACGATGAGAGGTGTCACCAGCTTCATTTTCTCTTCAAGCTCGTGCATCCGGGCCAGAGGACGCAGCAACGGAGTTCACCATTATTGATCTTGAATTTCTTGAGAGCTTCCCCAACCAGGTGCGCCAAATGTCGAAGTGTGTGATCGACTCTTCCCCCGGTACTACTAAGAAGTAGTCTGCAGATTTTATTTTTTAGGAGGGGCATAACTCGAAGAACTCATGAACAAAGGTCACAAAGTGATTTTTACATGGTTCCGACCGACTGAGCATAATACCCTACTCCTCGGGGGTGTGTTGTATGCTTGAGTGTGTTGCGCATGTCTGAGATCTGATCTCATTCTACCATGTAGCTCAGGACTTTTATATGCTAAGGTCTGACTACTACAGTGTAACCGAGACCAGACAGGTGGTCCTGGGCTATTAAGCACCCTGTATACGATTGTTGACGGCTACTAACATCACATATCATCTCTTGAAAGAGATGAGGTCCGCGAGCACACGAAACCTGTCATGTAGCATTTCATCCAAGAGTATTCCCAAGGGTATCGTATTTATCCCAAAGGAAGGCAATGGAGTAAAGCAAACACTATTCTTGCGATCAAGCAATGGGATACTAATCAATTATCAAGACAGGGGTAAGTTGATAATATGGGTAGTGTGACACACACCTAAGCAATCTATTCTAAAGGGTAAATTGGTCCTAATGGAGATTAGACTAAGAATTAGGGAGTTGCTCCTACGATGCTTATAATATACATATACATAGCCTATGTTAGATACTATTGAGCATGTCAATGGTGAATACTTATGCTAAGTTGTTCAACACATCGGGCACAGACTTACCCCCAGCAATACTAGGACCACTTCCACTAAGAGCCTGTGGCATAGCCGAACATGGAGGATTACAAAGGAAAGATAGGACTGTCACCACCTACTGCCTACCTCTTGAATCTGTGGGTCTACGAGACATCCAACATTACTTAGCTACCCTAGCACCATGCTAGCATATTAAGTAAATACCATAGGAGCCATGGCACAAGCCATCCTAAGGTAATGACTAACCTAAACATCGTTGAACTAATGTTGAGACATAGCATAAGTTATTCATATTAACATGATCATATCATAACTACTTAGACTATAGAGGGGGTTTATAGTATTTATGATGATAGTATAATGACATTAAGGAATGATCATAAAGACTATTCCTACCACATACATGGAATCCACAATCAAACAAGGAACGCTTCATCAAAGTATATGAATAAAATAAGACTAAAGATAATATCTTTATTATGCATAAAGTCACAAATATAAGAAAAGATACATGAGCCATACCTTTCCCAACTTGAACTTGGGACTAGAGGCTCTCCTCTCTATAGCCTAACTCCACTAAGGACTAAGAGAACAAGCATATACAATAGAATGGTGTTCAAGTGGTGTGTGTTGAAGTGAGGGGTGAGAGGTCCTATTTATAGCTTGGAGAAGGGTCGGTTCCCGCCACCAAAAGCGCGTGAATCAGTCACTACTGACTTATTCAAGCCGGGAGGAGCCAACACGTGGAAGCTGACCGAGTTTGGGGGAAAGACCAGGTCGACCGACTACAGGGGTCGGCCGACCTGGTTAGTCCTCCAAACGATATGTGCTTTCTTGGGGTGACTTCCAGGTGGGTCCCAACCCTTGATATGGGTGCTACACTATTGGATGGCCTCAGATACTTCTGTTTGTGGGCCATTTGATCCATGTGGTGCCACATGTCAATGCTTGATTGGCTTGGATGATAATCTATAGGATCCATCCTCTTGTTTCACTTCAATTCTGTATAAAATACCTTCATGCACCATTTTCTCCACGGACAAGTGGAAATAGGTTAAATAGAAATAATATTTCCTTTGAATAATTGAGTTGTATTGACAGGTGAAATTGGTATATAATAGCCGTCAACAAACTCCCCCAAGCTTATCCTTTGCTCGTCTCGAGCAATGTCAAGACTTTAAGCTGATGATCAACAGTTGCTACAATGTTCTACTTTTCAAAAGTACCATGTGCACAACAAAATACTCTACCTAGTATTGCAAAAATTGACATGGTACTTCACCCATCTTAAGTCATTATGGGGCTTATGCCATCTCCTATTCATGGTTGGTTGAAAGATAGAACAGAAAATGGAGCACACATACCCTAGGCACTCAAATTCCGGAGAGTTCAATTTAGATTTTAAGTACCTCAATTTGATTCTCTCGGTCTCTCCTTTATGTGTAGTGGAAATATATCCTCACCAACGCATTTTGCCTAAATTCACCCTACCTTTAAATAAGGCTTGTATGTGGAGCTTGGTAGGGAATATAATAAGTATATTTGAAACACATAATATTGCTAAGCCAAAAGAGCAAGCCTTAGAAAAAATCAATTCAAAACAATTTGATTCAAGACTTGTGCATGTGTTATGGAATGGAGTGGATGTGGATATTTGAGATGACTCCTTTTTGAGTGGACTCTCTTATTTTGCAGGGATGAAACCTAGCTACTTTTGTTTTTCTCTTTTTTTTTCTCATGCTTATGATGCAAGTATGCATTTTTTTGTTTTTTTTTGTTTTTTTTGTAGCCATGTCTTCTACTCCCATTTTATGCAATAAATCTTGGAGAGAGTACTAAGCATGAATGGTATGGAGTTTCTCTTATTATTGTGGAATGATGGTATGATGGAATTTTGCTTACTTCTAGTGTAGAAGTATAACATGTGCAAATGAAGTCTTGAATTCAAAAAGTAATGAATGAAATCTCACATAGGTCTATACTAGTTTGACAAAGCTCAATGTGAAGACAAATAGCATATGCATAAGGTCTATCAATGTAATGTATCATATGGCCTTGGTAGGTATTTCCAATCAAATGAGGATAACTTAAATCTTTTTAGAATTTCTTTGGAAATCTAAGTTTCACTTTCAAACTAGGAATAGTAGCCCTATAACTATATCATATCTCACAACAACTTAGAAGTGGATTAAGCTTTTGCTACCACAATTTCTAAATCAAGGCAAAATAATTCTAGCCAATGAAAGCAATATTTTGGAGAGTAGTAAGTTGTAAACTAGAGACTTAGGAAAATTAAAACAGAGCAACTATTAATCATTTCATCTATGTGAATTCCAAATCATTCTTACCGCACATCTTTTATTTTATTCACCTAACTTAATGGAATGCAAATTGGATGTGATACAAGTTACCTCAAGTGGGGGTCCTCCCCCAAGCTTGTTCTTGTTCAAGGTCTGCACTAGGGGCTGAAACCCTAATGACAGATGTAGGCCATGAGGTTGGCCTAACCTTGTTGCAGCATTGCTTTGACATTGGAAGGGTTGAGTGTCGACGTTGTGTTTCCTTCCATGGATTCCACGAGTGTGGTTGAGGAGAGTGTTGTCGATGTCGCTCATCCACACATTAAGGTTTTCATAGTTTGGATGTACCTTGTTATTCGTTGGCTAAGGTAATGATAACCCTTAGCTACAAAGAAATGACGTGTACTCAACATGTGTTGAGTTTGTTCCGTCATTCTTTCGCTAAGGTGTATCATACCTTCTTGCCATAAAGAAACAACTTGTACCCCACATGCATTGGGTGTGATTTTTCATTCCTTGGCTAAGGTAATGATAACCTTTAGCCACAAAGGAGTGGCTTGTACCCAACATGTGTTGAGTATGATCCGTTATTCCTCGGATAAGGTACAACATACCTATAACCACAAAGGGATGACGTGCACTCAACATGGGTTCAGTGTGATCCATTGTTCCTTGGATAAGGTATAAAAGGCCTTCTAGCCACATAGGAACAACTTGCATCCAATATACATTGGATGTGATCTTGTCATTCCTTGGTTAAGTACATCATACCTTTTAGCCACAAAGGAATAACTTACACCTAATGATGGTAGCAATTTGCTTGAGCTTGAATGAGTGCTTAGAATAGTTGGGAGCATAATGCTCTCACATATTCGTAGCAGCCCATTGGTTGCTCATGGAGAGTTTCCATGTCAAATCTCGGGCCTCGTATAATTATGGTTGACCTTCGGGCTTAATTTCCGATAGGTAGCAACCATCCTAATTTACTCCTTGGCCAAGAGATATTGAAATGGAATCCTCTTAGGGTTTCCAACAATCGGATATTTAAATGCATACATAGTTATTTTACTCCTGCAAACTTTCTCTCTATGATAGAGAGGGATGGTTAGCTCCTGATACTTGTACAAATGAATTTTCGGGTTAGGTAACCGAATCTTCATTTGTATGCATGGGGAATAACAAGACCAAGGATGCATTGGGTCCAATTTCTAGTGTATCCATGAACAATGTATGAATTATTGCTAGGAGTGGGGCTTTATAGATAAATCAAGTTGAACATTTTCTAAAGCTCTTACTCATAGCAATACAAGTGATATAAATACACTATATGAATCCTTTCATCTTGTAAAATTTCTAACCATCATAGTTTTTTACAAGAGCAAATATTTATCATTTGAGTCATGGCAAACAAGATTGTCAATTTTATCCTCCTGGACATTTTTATTTTCTTGCATAGGAATTTGAAACTTAATGATCCATGCATGAATGAGTTTCAAATCAAAATTATGGACATCATTATTCCTAGGTTGCTACATATCAATTCAACCATTAAGTCATTCCATAAGCATTACCCAGGCAGAAAATGTCCAAGTCAATTTTTAGCAATGCTTATGAAATTCTAGGTACTTGTTTAAATTTATTCCCATGTAAGGTGACATTCCTTTTTGAAGAATAAAAAAGAGTAATGTCAACACTTACCTCGTGAGGATGCATAAGACTTGAATGATGAGAAGGTGTAAACCTTCCTTACCAATGTAAGCGAATATCATTCAATTCTAATGTAATTCCAACGGCGGAAAATTTTAAACTTATACCTCAATTGAAGGGCAGTCTTGGTTGAAGGTCATTGTGTGAGAAATTCACGACCATGAATTTTGGTGTAGCCTTCATGTTCAATGTCTCCTTCCAAGTTGAGGTTGGAGTTGAATGAGCTTCATTTTGTTCCTCCATTGGACCACCATCTTGAGCATTCCTCCACCATGAACTCAAAATGAGATCAATGGAGAGATATGCATTTGATAGGGCCTTCCAACCTCTTTACATATTTCTTCCTAGCTGCACTAAAATCAAGAACAAACAAAACAACTCGAAAACAGGTTACGTTAGCTCAAAAGCATGTTGTACCCTTTGTCAGATTGTTTTGCCCAACTTGAAATAACTTGCAAATGCAATGAATATTTAAGGGAAATATTTTTTGGTTTGAATTAGGAATATAAATTCAAGTGGTTAGCCCAAGGTTCATATCCAACTAAATTTATTTCCTAATTCAAAATTTTAGTTTTAGGAAGGTTGGAAATTTTACTTTCCAACATGCAAGTGTGGATATTCAAACATGCTAAATCCAAATGCAAAGATTGATGGGAAATTCAAATATGCAATTAGGACAACAAATATGAGATAACTACCAATTAACCTATTGGCAAGGACTCATCGAATTTTTGAAGTCCGATGAGTGGGACTTACCTCCGTCCTATTTGGTTTGATGATTTGTTGTCCAATCCTGGAGTTGAAGATGTGGACAATTTTCTCTTGATTGACGTGCCAAATTTCCTTTGGCATGTCAGCTGGACATGTGGGTCATAAGGTGGCCCTAGCCTCTCCGTCATCTTGATGAAGACTTGTTGATGTAGTGACGGCTTTCTCCCTCTTGAAGATTTTCTTCTTATAAGCATGGTGAGGCTTTTCCTTCTTTAGGGGTATCACTTCGACCTTCTTGATGTTCTTTAAGGTTAACCCATACTTTGATGGATCAAAAGCTTCCTTGAGCATGATGACATGTGGACTCCACAATCAAACAACAAACGCCTCATCCACAATGTCACTTGCCCTAGGTTGCATGGGCTTGGTCGAAGGGTAGGTATCCCAATAAGTGATTGTGGGAATCTTGGATCTTGAATGCTCTTTAATTTTCTTGTCCTTGGCCAAGGGCTTCATGTGGATGTTTTCTTGATTTCTTGCTTGGCCATGGACAAAATACTTCAAGGTAGGCTAGTTGAACTTAGATCCCTTGAAATCCGCATAGCCTCCTTAATTGCAAGGGTGATGTTGATTCCACCCTTGACCTCCTTGTTGGTGATAGCCATTGGAGTTGTGTTTGGAAGGAAGAATCTCCATGGGTCTTAGGGGAATGATTCCCCAAGTGGAAAATGTTGACATGGATTTTCACAAATCATGTGAATATCCATGGCTTGGATCATCCAAACACTTCTCCATTGGCTTGATCTTCATGATACTTCAATGGGAGGTGTAGTTCCACAACTAGGTTGTCCACCTTGTTAAATGATGTGCATGCTAAGATAAAGGAACTAGAGCACTCTTCAATCCACCCCTTGAGTGGAGACCATATTCTCATTCATGATGAATGAGAATAGGACTCCTTCAGCTCCAGCACAAATGTCATGGATTGGTGGAGCCAACCCATGACATGAGTGTTGGATGAAGAGCCAACTATCCACCACATGATGGAGGCAAAACCAAGAAGAACTCTTGGAGCCTCCCCCAATCTTGGGGATGGATGACTTTAGCTCCTACTGGAAGCTACAATTCCTTTGCAAAAGGCAATGGTGTTGCCTAGCAGATGTTTGTTGATGTACGCCATAAAGCATCTTGCAGTTGAGTACTCGCATCCTTGTTGGCCATCCCATAAAATAGGTTAGCCAACACTACCCTGTTTTCACACAAAAGAGAAAACAAACAAGGGTAATCCTGTCTAATAACTATTAGTACCTATAGCTTAATCATAAGTGATAGATATCCTTCAGTTCCTTTGCCTTCCCTAGCAACGGCGCCACAAATACTTGTTGATAGCTACTAACGTCACATATCATCTCTCGAAAGAGATGAGGTCCGCAAGCGCACAGAAATTGTCTTGTAGCATTTCACCCAAGAGTATTCCCAAGGGTATCGCA
The DNA here is from genome assembly GCA_036927565.1 of Tuctoria greenei. Classification (NCBI taxonomy): domain Eukaryota; kingdom Viridiplantae; phylum Streptophyta; class Magnoliopsida; order Poales; family Poaceae; genus Tuctoria; species Tuctoria greenei. Next base: position 9,800,935 of record JAYESD010000007.1, read on the forward strand.
TTTATCCCAAAGGAAAGCAATGGAGTAAAGGAAACACTATTCTTGTGATCAAGGTATGGGATACTAATCAATTATCAAGACAGGGGTAAGTTGATAATATGGGTAGTGTGACACACACCTAAGCAATCTATTCTAAAGGGTAAATGGGTCCTAATGGAGATTAGATTAAGAATGGGGGAGTTGCTCCTACGATGCTCCGAATATACATATACATAGCCTAGGTTAGATACTAATGAGCATGTCTATGGTGAATACTTATGCTAAGTTGTTCAACACATCGGGCACGGGCTTACCCCTAGCAATACTAGGGCGACTCCCGCCAAGAGCTTGTGGCATAGCCGAATGTGGAGGATTACAAAGGACAGATAGGGCTGTCACCACCTACTGCCTGCCTCTTCAATCTGTCGGTCTACGAGACATCCAACGTTACTTAGCTACACTAGCACCATGATAGCACATTAAGTAAATACCTTAGGAGCTATGGCACAAGCCATCATAAGTCAATGACTAACCTAAACATCGTTGAACCAATGTTGAGACATAGCATAAGTTATTCATATTAACATGATCATAACATAACTACTAAGACTATAGTGGGGTTTTATAGTGTTTATGATGATAGTATAATGACATTAGGGAATGATCATAAAGACTATTCCTACCACATACATGGAATCCACAATCAAACAAGAAATGATTCATCAAAGTATATGAATAAAAGAAGACTAAAGATAATATCTTTATTATGCATAAAGTCATAAATATAAGAAAATATACATGAGCCATACCTTTCCCAACTTGGACTTGGGACTAGAGTCTCTCCTCTCTATATCCTAACTTCACTAAGGACTAAGAGAACTAGGGTATACAATAGAATGATGCACAAGTGGTGTGTGTTGAAGTAGGGGGTGAGGAGTCCTATTTGGAGCTTGGAGAAGGGTCGGTTCCTGCCATCAAAAGCGCGCGAATCAGTCACAACTAACTTCTTCAAGCCGGAAGAAGCCAACATGTGGAAGATGACCAAGTTTTGAGGAATAACCAGGTCGGCCGACTACGGGGGTCGGCCGACCTGGTAAGTCCTCCAAACGGTTGTGCTTTATTGGGGTGACTTCCAGGTGGGTCCCATCCCTTGATATGGGTGCTACACCGTTGGATGGCCTCGGATACTTCTCTTTGTGGGCCATTTGATCCATGTGGTGCCACATGTCGGCGGTTGATTGGCTAGGATGATAATTTATAGGATCCATCCTCTTGTTTCACTTCAATTTTGTATAATGTACCTGCATGCACCATTTTCTCCAAGGACAAGTGGAAATAGGTTAAATAGAAAGGTGATGTGTGTAAGAAATGATATTTCCTTCACATAATTGAGTCATAATGACGGGTGAAATTGGTATATAACAGCCGTCATTAACAATCTAAGATCTTAACAATGTTTTATTTGTATAATAACGTGCCTTGATGGCAGCATTACCATGCTTGAAGGCCCTCTGATCGTGCGTCATTAATGAGAAATTATAAGGCATTAACTAGGTCTTGTAATGGTTGGTTTATAGCCACTTGAATGTTTGTGCCGTTGGAGATCCCAGAGTCCTTCTCATTGGAGAGGTAGGGTCCGACATGTGGCAGCTCTGGAGCCACCGTTAGTAGGGACGCAGGCCAGGAGCTGCGGGACACATGGCAGCACCGGAGCCATCCTTTGGAAGGAGGCTGGTTTGGGGCTGCAGGGCACGTGGCAGCACCAGAGCCACCCTTAGGTGGGAGGCTGGTCCGGCACCACAGGACACGTGGCAGCATTAGATCCACCCATAAGAGGGAGGTAGGTCCGGCGCCATGGGACAGGTGGCAGCACCGGAGCCACCCTTAAGATGGAGGCAGGTCCGGCGCTACGGGGCACGCGGCTTCCGAAGGTCTTCTCTCCTGGAAAGTGGGACTCAACACTTCTTCTGGTACACGAGGGTACCTGGTCCGTAGGGTACCGACAGTTTCATACTTACGTACATGAGATGGTTGACAAAGATCAATATTTCAATCTAAGAAAAATGTAAGCTTGGACCAAATATTGTAGATTGCATCTTTTTAGCCTATGCTCGACGGAGCATTACTTATAGATTTTTAGTAATTAAATATGAGGATCATGATATGCATGTTGATACTATTACGGAATCTCGTGATACAACATTCTTTGAAAATATTTTTCTATAAAATTTATGCATAGCAATGTGTGGATTTCTTCTAAAATTCTTCATAAATTTGGTACAACTAGCGAGTTTCATGAACCACCACCTGAAAATGTATTGGAGGAGGAAGACAATAAAATTACTCAGAAAGAGTAAGAGACAAGGATTGCAAAATCCGTTGGTGATAATTTTATTGTCTACCTTATGGATGATACTCCTAAATCAATTGCAAAAGCACATGATCACCAGATGCAAATGATTGGAAAGAAGCAGTTCATAGAGAAATGAACTCAATTCTTTATAATGAAACTTAGAAGTTAACTGAACGGTCATATAATTGTAAATCTGTGGGCTGCAAGCGGGTGATCAAATTGAAATTCAGACCTGATGGTACTATTAAGAAGTACAAGGTAAGGCTAGTTGCAAAAGGTTATACTCAAAAGGAAGGTGAAAACATTTTTTACACCTATTCACCTATTTTTCAAATGATGACAATCTGTGTACTATTTTCTCTAGTTGCCTCTTATGGTCTATTAATTAATCAAATGGATGTGAAGACATCTTTTCTCAATGGAAAGTTGGAGGAGGAAACCTATATGGAACAACCTAATGAATTTGTAGTAAAACATGAAGAGAGATAGATGTGCAAATTATTGAAATTCTTGTATGACCTAATATAAGCACCAAAGCAATAGTATGAGAAGTTTGACATAACACTAACACCTGCGGCCTTTGTCATTAATAAGGCTGATTGGTGCGTGTATTATCGCCATGGTGAGGGCAATAGTATTATATTATGCTTGTATGTGGATGATATACTTATTTTTGGTACGAGCATTAATATAACTTCTGGGGTCAGGTCTTTTCTATTAAAATATTTTGTTATGAAAGATCTCAGAGAGACTGATGTTATTTTAAGCATCAAGCTGAACAAGAATGAGAGTGTGATTACACTATTGCAGTCCCATTATTGAATATGGCCTAGAGGGGGTGAATAGGCTTTTGAAATTTTTCCTAAAACACTTAGCAAAACTATTAAAACCAGTAAGGCCGGACTAATCCGGTCCGAGTAAGGACTAGTCCGGTGTGTATAAGCACAACTGTCAAATTGACATCTCTTATATGTTTTCTTTGAATCTTTCATAGCGGAATGTAGTAAACTGTACTAACAACTCTAGCAAGTGTTAATGGTAAATGATTTGCACGTGGAATACAAGATTAACACAAGTTGTAAGTATGATCAAGTTTATGCCCTAGATAGTGATGATAATGAAAAGTATAGATCAAGAGCTTAGCAGACAAATGATTTTTACCGAGGTTCGATCTCACCAAAGAGATCTACTCTCCGTTAAAGAAACCCACACAAAATTGGGTCTCTTCAAACCGTTTTCCATCTTCAAGTCACCATACAAGGACGACTTGATTCCACTATCACAGGTAATCACCGAGGTTGTACGGCAACCTCACACGTTGAGGGCTCCCACAAAATTACAAACGAGAAGAGCGATCAACACACTCAAATAATTACACAATAATAAACAGGAGTGTGTGAGAAATCAAACCCAAGAGCTCAATGTCGATAAGATCGTCACTCTCCCTTTCCCAATTTCCAACTCCCAAAGAGTTGACTCTTAGGGCCTTAGAATGTGTGGAGAGGAGTGTTTTTGTGCTCTTGGATGCAGTGGTGGCGCTAGGTTTCTTGGATGGGTGGTTATGGGGTCGTGGATCACCTATTTATAGACATTCCAAAAAGTTACCATTTGGCTCCCGACAACCGGACTAGTCCGTTATGGACCGGACAAGTCCGGTGTGCTGAGTGATTTATGCGCGGACAAGTACGGCACACTAGGAAACCTTAATTTGTGTGAGTTAATCAGACTAGTCCGTTGAAGACCGGACTAGTCCGTTTTTGTCCAAAAAGGTAATCGGACTAGTCCTCTCATCCACTGGACTAATCCTCGTTTGGAACTGTGAGAAAAGAGACTAGTCCGCTGAAACCGGACTATTCCTCTATGAGGTACTGTGATAGAACGGGACTAGTGCTCTATGAAACCGGACTAGTCCTATTGTGATGCTGTGAAAGACCGGACTAGTCCTCTCTGGGGTCGGACTAGTCCTCTATTCCTGCAACTTGAATTGTGTTATAGCCCTAATTCTTTCCGCAACGACTTCAGCTCTTGGGGGTGTGTCTCTCACACACACCGTACACATTTGGGACTACTTTTTGCATCTTTTCTTCACTTGTGCTCTTCCCTTTCTTGATATTCATGTTTCACCTATTTGCACCTTTAGTTCACTTGTGCTCTTCCCTTTCTTGATATTCATTTTCCACCTTTCTACACCTTTAGCTCTATTCTCCGAAACCTGCTCTCACCTCAACAAACTTGATTAGGATCTCACTTGTTTGTCATCAACCATCCAAAACCCACAAGGGTGTGCCTAGATGCACTTTCAATCTCCCCCCTTTTTGGTGATTGATGACAACCATTTTTGAGATTACACAAATAAGAGTAAAAACATGATTTTCATAAAGTGTGCACATATGAGTAACAAAAAGTTGTGAGCATGAATTACTTCTCATATATGCACTCTTTATGGTGGTGTGACCATCAAGTGTGTGTGAGAAATAATTGTGATGAACATAAATAACAATATCATGAGCTTAATCAACAATTATTATAGAGAAATGATACTAAGCATCACACATGAACATTAAAGCATAATAGGCTAAGTCTTACACAAAGCATAATAGGTCTTACATAAAGCATAATATAATTCAACATAAAACATTACAAGTTTTAAAGATAGTCCTCCATGACAAAATAAATCTAAGGATAACGACTATGATAGCCTACTCCCCCTAAATCTCTCCCCCTTTGGCATCAAGACACCCAAAAGGGAAAACTGAGAAAAACTACTCGTCGTCTTCATCTTCTCGTTCCACATTTCCCTCACTCTGTGTCTTCTCGTTGTATTACTCCTCATCAATATTATCATCATTGTCACTTGCTTCAGGAGCAATAGATCGAATGGAGGGACCAATACCAAAGAAAGCTACATCATCATCTGTAAGTGTTGGCATCTCAGCAAAATCTTCATCTGAATCTTCTTAAAGTTCTGGAGAGCCAATAGGTGTGATTTCGAGCTTCTGGCATATGACAGTCACATTCTCCTTCACGTATCGAGAGTACCTCTTCCTTGCCTGTCTCTCATTATGGTGCTTAACCTCCACTTTGTGACAAAAGATGAATATGGCACGTAGCATCTTCAAAACGCCTCTGTTGGATCCTCTTGAAGATGAGTGAGTTGCGGTAGATGAGACACTTGCTGGAGTGGCACGAGTGGACCACTGTTTTGTAGAGGTGGATAGTGGAGGAGGAGTTGTAGGAACCTAAGGTATGAGCTTGGTGTGAGGAACATCCTTGACAAAATCCAATCTTGTAACTTTCTCAATCATGAACATAATGTAGGGGGCATATCCACAGGACCGATTTGGAGTGTGAGCAATGTTGAATATCATTATAGATATAATCAAACACATCGAATTCTTCATCTCCACTTATGACTTGCATCAAGTTGCGGAGGAAGCCCTGAATGCTTCCCGCATCACCATCTTTGGGTGCAATAGTCTTTCTTAGCACCCGTTCAAAACAGCAAAGAAAGGCTTCAAATAGTTGGTGGAGGGAGCCTTGAACGGATAGGCAATGTCATAGAGGAAGTTCAGCTCATTCTTGTCTAGTGCCTTGACATTGTGAATTTTGAGCCGGTTGTTAAGAGATCAACCCAAGTTGAGTATGTCAGCAAATTCTTCATAACCAACTGAGTACTTCTTTCCATGAGTCATCCATGTGATCTCATCGGCTCCAGACTTGGAGAAATAGCAAGTGGCATAGAATTGAGCTATGATTTCATCGTTCTAATCATATCTGAAGGCTAAAAGGTCTTTCAAGCCATGTCATTCAACTGCTGCAATCACTTGATGAAATGCCTCATTCCCTTTGCCCTCCATGTACTTCCAATCAATCCATTGATTCTTAGCCGCTGGAGTTTTCATGCGAAGGTACACAGTTTGGTAATAATCACAGTGAAATTTGCTCTAAAACCGTGGATCTGCTGCCACCTTGTGACTGTATACATCAATCTCTCTCAGCCTTTTGGCTTTATCAGCACCCTTTTCAGTGAAAGCATCATCATTGGGACGACGGTTGCGATCGTGCATCGTGGCATCCATTTCGAGTGGCCCAATCGGGCCCGAGGACCTTGTAGGACCTTTCCCTTGTCCTTACTCTTTCTGGCCTTGTATGTATGAATGACCACTTGTTTGCCTTTTTCAGTAGCTTTCTTAGCTGGAACTTTTTGTTGAGAACTTGTGCCTGATGCTCCGGCATCCTTGTCATGCCGAAACTTAGTCCTTCGTTGCTCCTCGATCTCCTATTGGCGTTTTGAGGCATGACGTGCCGCCTCAAGCTCTGGCTCGCTAAACGTACTTTCATCTAAGATCGACATGATGCCTGACACGGTAGAAGTGCATGAGAATAGAGATACAAGGTTGATTCAAAGAACTTAATGAAATCGACATAGTACGTTTAATGCTATTAACAATCGGACTTGTCCGTAGTTTCTATGGACTAGTCCGGCGTACCGGACTTGTCCGTAGGTTAACCCGCACTAGTCCGATGTTCACCAGCATGAACCCTAGGTATTCGAAATTCATCAAATCTTTGAGGACATAGAACAAAGTGCAGGACAATGATAATGTGGGATACTCAGAGTGTATTGAAACCCTATTGAGTGAAATAAATGATCTAAACCCTAAAGAGGAATGAATATGAGGGTTAGGGCTAGGGTTTACCAATCTGTGATTAGTGCTTGCAGTAGAACGGATCCTGAGTGCAGATAAGTCCGGGATGGACTTCACAAAGTGCTTCCGCACCTCCTCCTCGAAAGAATCAAAGTTTTTTATGAAGAGAGCGAAAAATCGCCTTGGGAGCTCGAGAAGAGGAGAGAGAGTGTCGAGTATGGAGCGAGGAGGAAGAAGAGAGACTCGGGGAGAATCCAACATTTAAGTCACGGGAACACCGGACTAGTCCAGTGAAACCTGGACTTGTCCGGATTAGCGGACCAATGACGGACAAGTCAAGATACCGGACTTGTCCGGTTATAACCACGGACTAGTCTGTAGCAAACATAGAGTTGTGGTAAGATTAACAAGATAAAATTTAGATTATACTTTTGGATGATGATTAGTACATGATTGTAGCGAATACCCTTGAAGGATATGATCAACAAACACTTAATCATCTAACTGTGGCCAAAAGCTAAGGATTGACATGACACCAGACTAGTCCCGTTGTGTGCCAGACTTGTCCGGTTAGACAAAGAATGTAGGTTAGACTTTCGAAGTGATTTTGAATGGATTCCTAGTGTTGGTCATAAGGACATAGTTTTAGCAAATATTCTTGGTAAATATGATCAGTAGGCAAATAACAATCATTCTATAACCATAATTCACCAAAAGTTAATATTTGAAATAGTTTTATAGTCAAAATGAGATAGGAGATTATTTTTTCAATCATGCTGGTATTTTGAAGTTCTATACTCCTAGTAATCAGATATGCAACATTTCAAGCCACGTGTCGGAGCAGCTTGAAGCCTTGCATACAAAACATGTGCCTGACGTGATAAAATGCCTAGATGCACCCAAGCACAATAAATTACTGAACAGAGGTGATATAACAGTTTAATATGACCTAGATGGACCAAGATACACTAGAGCCAAAAATAGAACAGTATACCTCCTTCATTTTCTTTGGCTCCCGCTTGATCATTGCTCTCTTGTTGTTGTACACTTTGAGCCCTTGTGATGGTAGTATGGGTGTGGATGAACTTTGATCTTCATTTTACCCCATGAATATTTTCTTTTCCTCCAATCATTTTGTTTGTGCCTCTCAAGCACCCTTTTTTAATTCATTGGATGGGGTACACCTACAAAAAAGAATTATGTCTTGCTTCTAGGTACCCAAGCTTGCTTGGGTCCTTTGATGTTAGTGATAAGACATCTGGGCACTCACACACAAGATTTTGGACTCTTATGGAGTGACCCACCATACTTGGCATAAGCATGGTTAAATTCATCCTTCATAAGAACATATGAGGCATTAAAGTCATGAAACAAAATGTTTGGTCCATTTTTAGCTTTTTCATGTAAAGAAGGAACCTGTTTGGTTTTCTTAACTTGATTTGAGCTTTCCTTGATAAAAGCATTTGATTCCTTGTTAGTCTTGGGGTTTCTAGCATTCCGCTTTTTACCTCGAGAATATCCAAGGCCATCCTTGATATTAGGACCTCTAGTAACCGAGTATGCACTTCGTGCATACTTGATTTTCTACTTATAAAAAATGCCACCTTTGGGTGAATTATTGATTTGTGCCACTTTAAGCTCATTTTCAAGTCAATAAACAAATTAGCACAATTGAAAGTTTTAAGTGGAATAGACTCAATATTTGAAGAAGGTGAGCTCTTAGAAGATGAGGAGGAAGCACTTTGCTTGAGTGATTCTACTTGTACTTGAAGGTCCTTGTTAACTTTTGTCAAGTTAACAAGTTCATCCTTAAGTACAACATTCAAATCATTTAGATTTGAGCAAGTTTCCTTGCTCAAAGCTAGCTCGCGCTCAAGCGCTTCTCTCTTTTCCTTTTCTAGCTCGAGAGACTCTTCAACCTTAGAATATATCTTGTTTTGAAGGACGAGCATATCTTCTTAAGAGTTGATAAGATCTTCCTTCTCAAATATTTCAACCGTCAAAATTTTTATTTTAGCTAATGCAGTTTTACTTAAGCCTTTAAACATGTATTCATTTTCATCACTGTTATCAAACCCATCATCAGAGGAGTTAAGTGAGGGAGGTGTAAGTTGAAACTTTTTCTTGCCTTCCTTAGCCATGAGGCAATTATGATTATGAGTCTCCCGCCCTCCCACGTTAAGGAAGAGTGTAGACTTATTGGTAGGCTTCTTGATGGCAATGGCAGCCATCTCTTCTTCTTCATCGAAGGAGGACTCGTCATTTGAGTCCCACTATTTGCCGATGTGTGCTTGATGAGCTTGCCTCCTCTTGTTGAAGATTTTCCTCTCTTGAGGCTTCACTTCTTTCTTCCTCTTGTTTTCTTCATGTGGGCAATCAACTATGAAGTGCCCATGTTCACCACAGTTATAACATGAGCGTCTAGATTTGGACTTGTCTTTTTCTTTGTTCTTATCATCACTGGAATTTTCGTCTTTTCTCCTTCTCATCATCATCCTCTTAAATTTCTTCATGAAGAGGACCATTTCTTCTTCATTCATGTCGGTGCTCATGTCGTCGCTATCTTCATCTTCTTGCACCTTGTGGACTTTCCTGTTATTTGGTTTGATGGCCACCTTGAGAGTCAACCCCTTATTCCTTGATGAAGTCAGCTCGACAAGGTCCTTCACATATTTGGCTTCTTTTTCCATCATATCATGGTTGATGATTTTGCCCAATAGTTCGTTTGGAGTCATTTTATGGAGCCAACTTTCTCGAATCATCGAGCATAGAGTGACATTCCTTGGCATAAATGCTCTAATCATCCTTTTGAATACCTGATGGTCAGTCCACTTCTTGCTTCCATAGGCATGAATCTTGTTGATAAGCGCCTTCATTCTATTGTACATCTCTTGAGGTGATTCGCTCTCCTCAATGGCAAACCTTCCCAATTCTGCTTCAAGCATTTCAATTTTCGTTTCACGAACTAAGCGATTTCCTTCATGGGCAGTCTTAAGTGTATCCCATATTTCTTTGGCACTCTCCAGTCCATCAGTCTTGGTAAACTCTTCTCGACTCAAAGAAGAAGTTATCACTGCAACAACTTATGCGTTGCGGTGAATTTTTTGCTCTTGCTCCGGAGTGAGTTCATCGTCGGTATCTGGGATATCTACACATGTACACAACATGCCAGAGGCTAGGGTTTAAGGGAGTTAGATGCATTTTCATATTATACTTCCATATGGTATAGTCATTTCAATCGAAATGAGGAGGTATCCCCATAGGAATTGAAAGATAATGATTGTTAGAATTAAGATGATCGTAATTATAAGGATATCGGGAGTAGTCTTGACGACCACTCCCTGTCGGCTCCTCGTCTTCTTCCTTGCCCTTTTTGCTTAGAAGTTTCTTCCTTAGAAGCGCCTTGAGTTGACACACTTCTTCATCATCGTGTTTGTTCTTCTTGAGTATATCGAATGCCTATGTGTCATGTTCATTTTTGGTGTTGGGCACCTTTGGGATCTCATTATTCTTCTCTGAGGCCATTTGATCTCTCCGAGAGATGAGTCTCGTAGATGGAGAGCCTGCTCTGATACCAATTGAATGTGGCCTAGCGGGGGGTGAATAAGCTTTTGAAATTTTTCCTGAAACACTTAGCAAAACTGTTAAAACCAGGAAGGTCGAACTAGTCCGGTCCGAGTAAGGACTAGTCCGGTGCGTATAAGCACAACAGTCAAATTGAGATCTCTTATATGTTTCCTTTGAATCTTTCGCAGCGGAATGTAGTAAACTGTACTAACAACTCTAGCAAGTATTAATGGTAAATGATTTGCACGTGGAATACAAGATTAACACAAGTTGTAAGTATGATCAAGTCTATGCCCCAAATAGTGATGATAATGAAAATTATATATCAAGAGCATAGGGGACAAATGATTTTTACCAAGGTTTGATCTCACCAAAGAGATCGACTCCTTGTTGAGGAAGCTTACACAGAGCCGGGTCTCGTCAAACCCTTTTCCCTCTTCAAGTCACCACATAAGGCCGATTTGATTCCACTATCACGGGTAATAACCGAGTTGGTGGGGCAACCACACACGTTGAGGGCTCCCACAAAATTACAAACGAAAAGAGCGATCAACACAATCAAATAATTACACAATAATCAACAGGAGTGTGTGAGAAATCAAACCCAAGAGCTCATTATCGATAACACTGTCATTCTTCCTTTCCCAACTGCCAAATCCCAAAGATTTGACTCTTAGGACCTTAGAATGTGTGCAGAGGAGTGTTTTTGTGCTCTTGGATGCAGTAGCGGCACTAGAGTTCTTGGATGGGTGGTTATGGGTCGTGGATCACCTATTTATATTCCAAAAAGTTACCGTTTGGATCCCGACAACCGGACTAGTCCGTTATGGACCGGACAAGTCCAGTGTGCTGAGTGATTTATGCGTGGACAAGTGAAGCGCACTAGGAAACCCTAATTTGTGTGAGTGAACCGGGCTAATCCGTTTTTGTCCAGAAAGATAATCGGACTAGTCCTCTCAATCACCGGACTAGTCTTATTTTGGAACTGTGAGAAAACGGATTAGTTCGCTATGAAACCGGACTAGTCCTCTATGAGGTACTATGATAGAACGGACTAGTCCTCTGTGAAATCGGACTAGTCCTATTGTGATCTTGTGAGAGATCAGACTAGTCCTCTCTGGGGCCGGACTACCTCTATTCCTGCAACTTGAATTGTGTTATAGCCCTAATTCTTTCCGCAATGACTTGAGCTCTTGGAGGTGCGTCTCTCACACACACCCTACACATTTAGGACTACTTTTTGCATTTTTTCTTCACTTGTACTCTTCCCTTTCTTGATATTCATTTTCACCTTTTTGCACCTTTAGTTCACTTGTGCTCTTCCCTTTCTTGATATTCATTTTCCACCTTTTTGCACCTTTATCTCTATTATCTGAAATCTGTTGTCATCTCAACAAACTTGATTAGGATCTCACTTGTTTGTCATCAATCATCCAAAACCCACAAGGGTGTACCTATATGCACTTTCAATTATGTTGAGAAAATCTTAAGTTGATTCAATTTTATGCACTTTCAATTTTATGTTGAGAAACCGTTCCTGACAATTCTTATGAACTGTAACAATTAGACAGTGATTTCCAAGGTGAACAATTTTAATGATAATACAAATTCATCAAGACACGTTAAAAGACGTTTGAAGTTTGTCAAAAAAATGAGAAACACCAGAGTGATAACTGTTTTATACATACAAACAGATAAAAATCTGACACATCCCTTTTACAAAGGAACTATCACATATGTTGATAGAAAGTGCATCAAGGGAGATGAGGTTGAGTCGCACGAGTGTGACATCATAGTGTTAACCCAACCTATGTAATCGGAAATCTTGTGAAATTGGACCTATGAAAAACAAGCTAGTGGTGGTCACGAGGCAAGTATTTTTATTTGAGACACTCTCTATGTGAAGATGCACAACAATACTCTCAAAACTAATAGGTTGGCAATATTTAATGTGTTTTTGTTGGCTATGTGCAGCAAAGGTGCTATCCTACAAAGCAAAAAAAGAAACATATTTATATGAACTTCGGTTGTCTAATGTTGCAGTCTGTGAGATCTAGGTAATCTCTAGAAAGCTCATGAAGAGATCAAAGAGTATGACACATATGCTCTATCCGTAGATAGACTACCAGTGGTCAAGTACTGGTTATGGTGTTTAGGTGAAATTAGTTGGCACAAAACTTGCAGTTCAAGATATAGTTCATTGTGCAAGTTGTGAACAGATGTAACTTAAGGATTTAGGTAAAAGTTCAACTTAACAGTCTCTGCTGAAACAGAATAGCTTTGATATCTAGTGGGGGATTGTTGAAATTTGAGCCCATTAAGAGCTTTAAAATATCTAATAAATCTCAAAGACCCTTATGGGTATATAAGTAGTCTAAACAGTGAACGCGTCAACCAATGAGTCGGTTTGAATGCAAACATGTTCACATTGGGCATATATTCACATTTGACTTGCGTTCACACTGGAGTCACGTTCACATTGAACTTGTATTTATATTGAAGTGATACATTGGATTCCTGTTCAAAATTGGAATAATTGGAGCAACAAGTATCTGATGTGGATGGGACTAGCGACCTTGGCCTCTCTGCATGGCATGGGAATGTTACTAGGATTCAGACCAGCCATGGCAGCCCGCGATGCCGCATTCAAGGCAGCCATATTCGCCACAGCTGGCACTCTTGGCATCCCCACCGGGCGTTGTTGCATTTATCTTGGCATGGGTCTCGGCACCGGTTGACTTCCTGGAGGGTCATTCCCTGATGGCTGAAATACAGAGATTTGGTGCGCTATACAGTCCGGGTAACAAGATTCCACATCAATGCTGCATGCAGATGTGTTACAGCTAACAAGAAATTGGGGTTCCTCAAAACTTGCACGAACGGCCGGTTGAGTTGGTTGGAGGCTTGTTGTTCCGTCAAAATCCATTGTACACAATTCTGTCAAGCTATCCGCAAAGGCTACTTTGTACACAATTCAGGAATAGAAAACAGTATACAGTGAGGCCAGGTAAAAGAACACCAAGTATGTGAAGTTTAGTTATTTAATCGTGCTCCAAAGCTTGTGCAGCTGTTATACGCTTTCGAGGAGAACACGTCAGGCCGATAAATCTAACCAAAAGGCGAGCATCAGCCAAGGCTAGACAACAATGAGCAGGTACATACTCGAGCATTTTGGAGAGAAGATCAAATAAAGGACTCTTCTGCCGCAAGTGAACAATGTTATGGAGACCTGTGTTCTCACTACAACGGAGAAATGATTACCTTCAGAAATGATAAAACAGAGAACACAATATTTCAAGTTTCTTTAGGGCACTAAATAGAAATGTCAGATATACTACTCATGCCCCTGAATATGCTGCTGATCATTTTGCCAGCATGGATGATATGCAAGAGCAGGCCACTTGCCCACTTTTCAACCGTAGGATGATCTTCTGAAAAAAAAAATTATTACTATACAATAATATATAGCCAAACAATACCCACGCAGAAACGAGGCATCCATATCTAAGACCATAAAAATCTTGTCCGGTTGGTCAAGCTACAAGATGTGTAAATGAATTGTGAGATGAATAGATGGCATGGGCAGGAAGAGCTTCTTCACACCGTAAAACAGTGAAATATATAAGATTAAAAATGCTGTAATATCTACTGTCTAATTTATTTTGAGGAAGGTTTCATGACATGAGACAGCTCGTGTCAAACGTAGCAAGTTTGGTCTAATGGTCGATCTGAAAACAAGGTAACAATAGTAATTACTTGCGTGTATGTGCCCATGCTTGGAAAGGGTTTGGAGTAGCCTTGGCTTCAACACCATGGAATGATGGTTCAAGTGTAAGCAATTCTGCAAAATTGCAACCAACGGCCCACATCTAGAAATGATGTAAGGAAATAACTGAACAAAATAAGGGAACAAATAGAATGCCATCAACTTAGGTGCAATTGTGCAATAATCACTTTTGAGCCATACGATCTTCATCTTACGATTACTGTATTTTCACACTTAAACCCTTTCACCGAGCGAGTGGAGGAGTTTAAGTGTAAAAGTACGATGATCATGAGATGAAGATCGTGTGACTTACAAGTGATTTTTGCACGATTGCACCAACGAGCTTATTGCATTTTAGTCTCTTTCACTAAATAAATAGAAATGTAGGCAAAAAGAAGATTCTTATGCTCTCTCCACAAGGATACCAACAATGCCCGTGTAGTGTTTTGCCACAAGTAATTCTCAAGGGCGTCCGTGCCCAAGACAGCAGGACCCTAGCTACGTAGTTTGTAGCCGCGGGTGGTAGAGGCGTCAGGGTTTTTGCCCGGCGGCCCGATGATGCTGAGACTGAGTTGAGAGGAGAAGAAGAGAGAGATTAAGATGATAATTCTTTGCTTACCCTTCAAGGGTACATATTACCTCTAATATATAGACTCGTAGCCTGCTAACAAAGGAAACAAATCTCCTAACAAAAGAAACAAACTCCCTGATTCTAGCTTGTCTTGCTCGTCGTCGATTGTTGCTGCGCTCGGGCTCTGGGCCGGCGCATATAATATCGGCCCCACATGACATCTCTCCTCCACTCGACGAGCAGCTCGTCCTCGAGCTGGAAACCAGGGTATGGGCAACGTATGCAAGAAATCTCCTAACAAAGGAAACAAACTCCTTGATTCTAGCTTGTCTTGCTCATCGTCGATTGTTGCTGCTCTCGAGCTCTGGGTCGGCGCATATAATACCGGCCCCACATGACATCTCTCCCCCACTCGACGAGCAACTTGTCCTCGAGCTGGAAACCAGGGTAGCGGTCGATAAAGCTGTAAGCATCTTCCCATGTGGTCAACGCTGCCGTCATGCCCTTCGACTGTAATAGGAACTAGCGAGCACCCCTGGCCAAGCGATAACAGAGAACGTGTTCCAATTCTAGTACTACGGTGCCATTGTGGATCTGTGGAAGTGCTGGCGATGCAGTCGGGGGTGTGCCCAGAAACTTCTTCAAGAGGCCCACGTGGAACATGTCGTGGAGGCGGGCTTGAGGAGGCAGCTCCAGCCTGTAGGCAATGTTGTTAATGACAGCGTTTGATGCAGTACAGTTCGTAAGAGTGCAGCCTGAACTTCCCTAATGTCGGTAAGTGAAGCGAAGAGGCGGCTCGTTGGCGCAGTCGGAGCCAGACCCACTCGCCCACCTCGTATCGGACATCTATGTGATGCATGTCATAGTGGTGCTTGTAGACGGCTTGGGCTTGCTTAAGGCGGAGACTGACGTTATCTAGGAACTCATCTAGTTCTGCCATGTTCTTGGCGACCACCGACACCCTTGTTTCATCGGGCTCATAAGAGCGGATGGAGGGTGGGTCACGACCGTAGACCACCCGGAATGGTGTGTCGCGGAGCGCGGACTGATAGGCAGTTGTCAAAGCGTATGAATGACACTTACCATAGTACCACTAAATCGTAGCCCGCGGAGGTTCTTGTATTGGTTTTGGCGCGCGGAGATTCAAGACAAGATGGTGACACATAGGATTTACTTGGTTCGAGCCGCCTGAGCGTAATACCCTACTCCATGGTGTGTGTGTGTGTGTGTGTGTGTTGTATTGAGGATTCACTGGTGCTTGCATGCGTATGAGCTTGGTTGTTCTGTATCGTGCAACACAGTCCCTTTTATAGACCAAGGGATGGTTGTTACATCAATTGCCGGCACATGGCCCCGACGGTTATTATTGCCTAATACACGATCTGAGTGTGTTTTAGCACCCTAATATCATGATAACGCGCCTTAATGGTGGCGTTACCGGTATTAAGGGTCTTCTGATCGTGTGTCAATAATATTGTATTAATGGCGCGTAATCAGGCCTTATAACTGTAGCAATAACTATCCCTTAAATGTTCGTGCAATTGGAGATCTGTCAGTATTCCCATTGGTGTCGTAGGTCCGGAAGGTCTCCACGTGGCAGCTCCGGAGCTTCCCCTCGTGGGGAGGAATCTTCAGAGCCACTACACACGTGACAACACCGGAGCTACCCTCTACTGGGGGTTAGGTTTGGGGTCACTGGCTACGTGTCAAGCACGGAGCTTCACTAAGTAGGGAGTTTAGCTCCGGTCTTATATTACACATGGTAGTGCTGGAGCTACGCATAAGAAGGAGGCGGGTCCAGTGTCGTGTAACACATGGGGCCTACGGAGGTCTTCAACTCTGTCCGGTGGAACTTCCTTGCACTTCTTGCAGTATCATAGGGTATCTGGTACGCAGGGTACCGATAGTGGCCCCAGGGCCCACTTCTACCGGAGGTGGGGCCCTCTTCGATTCCCGTGCCTCGGCTTCAAAGGTGCAGTTGGGGTGATGGTTCGTTGTTGAACCATCGCCGCAGCGTGGCTTCTTTTGAATATGGCAGATGAGATCTCTACGTGCGGATCTCACGCAATTGAAGGTCATCGGTTCCCGGTGCAAAAACCTTATCGGTTCCGCGCGCCTTGTTAGGACGTCGCCCTCGGGCTTCCCGCCGCCCATCATGACAACGGTTCGCCTGGGGTAATAACCTCGACTTTCTCGTAGGGGTGGCCCCGAGCCCTTTCGTCATTGACGGGGTAGATTTTTGGAAGCGTAACCTCGGTCCCATTGCAGTTTCCATCCAAGCGTTGCAGAGGCTTACTTAAGAAGGAAAGGTTGCACGGTTTGAGGACTCTTCACGCTTTCAATCGAGCTTGCGCTCATAGCCTCTCAATCCCCGCATAGCCTTCCAACTTTTGCTCCACTTTGCCGCGATGAAGTTGGGTCTTCCCCGTAGTAAGGTCAAGACCAAGGAGGAGATGGCGAGTGTCCGGACCTACATGGGTTGGTCCAGCAACTCCTGCAACAAGGACATATGCTTTGGCAAGCTCCCATGCAAGAAGGAGCGCACCAGAGATATGGTGTACTTCTCGGCGTACGCCATGGTGGGTCTGATCCCGCCCTTCTCAAGCTTCCTCCTGATGCTGCTGGACCTATACAACCTCCATCTTTATCATATCAGCCCCCACTCCCTCTTGCTAGTGGCAACCTTCGTCCACTTCGGTGAGATGTGGGTGGGCATGCCTCCCTGCATCGAGTTGTTCTGGGCCTTCTTCATGGTCCACACCACCAACAAGGGGACGGAGCTCATCGGCTTCTACTATTATGTGAAGCGGAAGAATTGCACCTTCAAGTACTTGAAGTCCTCCCCCCCCCCCCCCCCCCGGTGAGTGGGATGATTGGAAGAAGTATTAGGTAATCATCACGGTGGAGGAGCATGAGAAGCTGGAGCTGCGTGAGGGTCTTCCCAATGTCGACACTAACGCCTGGAACGTAGTTCCGGAGCTGTCGAATGTGTACAAGCTCATCCTAGAAAGGATCGAAGAATGCATAGAGGGAGGAGTGACCCCTCAAATGGTTTTTGGCAATTTCTTGGTGAATAGATGGGCCGCGCTGAAGCCTAGGGAACGACCCGGATGGGCGTCCAATAGTGAGATGGATCACGACCGAATTGAAGTTGGTTTGAACACCAACTTGGATGATGAAGCTTTGAGGATCCATCTCAAAAAAATTACAAAATGGAGGTGTCTCCCGTGACGCAGTGACTCTGCCGGCTGCTTTCCTGCCTCTGAACATGGTTCAGGAGGTCAGTAGATCCAGAGGAGAATGCCGACATTGATGACCTGGGCACGGTAGAGAGGCGCTCTGTCTCTGGGGTTACAATCCCCGGAGCTTCCGAGATGGTGACTGCCCCTGCTGCGAGCCGGAGAGTCGATGACATCGGCAAGGGCAAGGGTAAAGTCAAGAAACCGGCTGAATCTTCCAACCACAAGAGGAAGTTGAGGCATGTTGATAGGAGCCCCATCGGGTCTACTCCAACTCCAACAACCCCTTCTCCCCGGCGAAGGAGACCTTCGGTGAACACACCTACTTCAGCGCAAGTGCCCTCGAGCGACTCAAGCTCCAGCAGGTCAATTCCAGCCCTGGTGCTGGTTGTGAGCTTCGGGTCAGGAGGTCCTTCCCAATCGAGGGGGGTTCTGGCTGAGAAGACTCCAGCTACTACAAATGGCACCCGACCAAGGTTCGAAGTTACTGTCTCACCAAATTTGGTGGGCTCTGACTCTGGTCCTCAGAAGAGATTTCGTGGCGACTGGGGCAGTAGCATCCCCAGGTAAGCATCGTCAACTTACCTTGAAATGCTAATTTTGTTTTTATTATGTTTTTAATCTTCTCGACCTTTTGCTTCCAGGGTGTTAAGAAAAAAGTCCGAGGCTTCAGCATCTGCTACAGCTACTGGAGTTGTGCATGCTGAAGCTCCAGGTTCAACCATCGAGCCTCCCCATGTGGTGGCAGAAGACACGGCAGCTTCGATGCCAGCTGTCATGGACTTGGATCCAGAAGAGACGCCCGAACTCTTGTGGTAGCGCCAGACCACGGGGGAGAAGTTGTTGAAGATGCACCAGTAGCACTATTAGCAATAGTAACAGAGGCTGAAGCTCCGGTGTAGGAATCGGAGGTGTCGGAAGCTCCGGTACTAGAGTCGGAGGTACCCGAAGCTCCGACGCCCTTGCCAGAATTTTCTAAAGACTTGGTGATTTAGCCGGAGGTGACTGAAGCTCCAACCTCTATGCCGACGACAGTTGAAGCTATGGCTGCTGAGCTGGAAGTGGTTGAAGCTTCGACAACTTAGCCAGAGGTGGTTGATGTACAGTCACCTGAGCCGGCTGTGGAAGTGGCTTTGGACGAAGCTCCTACGACTGCTCCGGAGGTGTCCATACCCGAGCTGGAACATCCTGAAGAAGCAGCAGCAGGCTCTCCACCCGCGGAGCCAGCAGCTGAAGTCCCTGCGGCTGATCCTTCGGCGTCAGCCTCGGAGGTAGAAGTTCCCCAAGCGGGATCTTCCTCAACAGCGGTCGAGGAGCTTCCGAAGGGCGGCCCTAGTGCCTTAGGCCCCCTTTGGTAGAGCTTCACGGAGCTGATTCTCAAGGAGAATCAGGGAAGCTGTACAAAACACTGTTTTTCAGAAGAAGTGATTCTTGGCTGATTCTGAGAAGTGATTCTCTGAAATGAACTAAGGGGCTAGAAGCTGGAAAAAGTAGCTTCTCCTGATTCTGTGAAGCAATTCTCTGTTCTGATTTTAAGAGTTTATTTTAGAGAATCATAGAGAATCACTTTCTGTCACGGAATCGCTTCATCAGCGAATTAGAAGTGAATCCAGAGAATCAGCTCCGTGAAGCTGTACCAAAGGGGGCCTTAGAAGCTCAGGGAACCACGCTTGTGGCGTGGGACCCTATTTTTGTTCTTGAAGACCCTCTCGAACCAGTGGAGATGACCTCGGCAAGTTCGGAGCCTATTTCTTTGGTGTTGTCTGTTGACAATGCCTGCTCAAGCCTCCGATAGGTCCAGCTCGCCTTCGATTATGACAGTAATGTCCTTGAAGAAGAGCGCCACACCTTGAGGCGTTGGCGCAATAGGCTCAACTTCGAGACCTAGCTTGTACAGATGAGGCTTGCTGATCAGAAGGAGTGGGTTGAGAAGGAGAAGTCCTAGATGGAATATTGGGGTTAATTGCTAGAGGAAAAGGAGGTCGCCATCAGGGCTCTCGACGCTAATTCTCAGGAGATTCTCGAGCAAGCCAAAGAAAGGAATGATGCTGCTGACGAACGTCACAACAACCTCAATGCATTAAACGAGATTCTCCTGAAGCACCGAGCAGACCTCAATGCGAGGGAAGAGAAACTCCTAGAACAACAGGAGGATGTTTTGAAAAGAGAAGAGGAGCTCGCCCAGAAGCTAACTCAGTTAGAGCAAAATTTGGCAGATCGCACTAAGAAGCTTGATCTGAAGAACAAAGAGGAGGAGGAGGAGAAGTATTGGAAACTGGGGCAGGAGCTCTCAAAAAGAGACGTTGATGTTGCCACCAGAGAAGGAAAAGTAAGAGGCAGGGAGAAGGACCTGACCGAACGGTGGAACAACATCCACCTCCGAGAGACAGAGCTAACCGACCGCAAAAAGGAAGTAGCCGAGAGTATGCATTAACGTGCCAAAGCGGTCGAGCGCCTCGCTCGGGAAGGTTCATAGCTAGCGGCCGTCAGGAGGTCACTGGAGGAACTGCGGAATCTGAGGGCGACTGAGTCCCAGCAGGTGTGGGACTTCCTGGGGAGAGCCAATGATGCGCTGATGCCGCTGGGCTGTACTCCAGTACGTCCGGACAATCCAGAGCTAGAGCTTGACCAATCGCTGGTGGCACTTAGCTCTGCTAGCGAAAAACTCGATGCGATGGGTGACATCATCGTGGACAAGCTGGAGACTGAGGGGAAATATCTGGCCAAGAACATCGTAGAATATGTGCTAACATGTTACAAAAGCCGAGACCCCCAATTCTCCCTGGATCCAGTGCTCGAAGGACCCATTGCCGAAGAAGAAGACGCTGCCAAGGTCAGCGTTCAGGAGGTTGCCCAGAAGGTTGCCTCATACTTCCGCAGAACCTAGGACTTTTACCTTTTACTCCCACTTGTAATTCTCTAATTTTGTAATCTCCTCAAATGAATGAAATCCAACCTTTATGAAATGAATTTCATTTTTTTCTTGTCTTCAATACATTGCCTTTATCTTGTTTGCCCCTAGTAGATGTACACAATTTGATTGCGAACATGTACCAAAAGGATATGACGATGTGTTGATGACTTAGACACTTCAAACTTGTAGCTTCTAGGTTCAAAGTTTATTTCCGACTACTCCAGGGAGATTTTGTTGCGTTGACAGTGGCCCCCCTGGGGTTGTCAGAGCTTGGAAGGTCCGACGACACCCATTGTCAACGCGTGAAACATTGACAGCGGCCCCCTAGGGTTGTCGGATCTTGGTAGGTCCGACGACACCCACTATCAACACGTGAAACGTCACGGCGGGCCCCCTGGGGTTGTCGGAGCTTGGTAGGTCCGACGACATCCACCATCAATCGTAGAGTACATTGTCGGTGAACCCCTCAGTTGGTTTCGCCATCTTCACTTGTATTGGAATTATACTTCATGCCGACGGCGGGCCCCCATGGGAGTTTCCGGAGCTTGTTATCTCTGGCGGCACCCATTTTCAACATTCAAAATGTCAACGGCGGGCCCCCTTGGAGGTTGTCGGAGCTTAATAGCTCCGGCATCATCCACCATCGCCATGGGTTTTCATTTTTTGTGTGCATTAAAGATAAGAAAAACCATAAATTCATCCTCTCATCCATAACTGTTTTGTGACTTACTCTTCCTATTTGAATTTTAGATCCGAATAAACTCAATATGATAACAAGCACGTTGATATAATCTTTCCAGACCTGAATGCTTTTAGGACTCGCCTTAATGAGGTCTGCCGGAATATAGGTAGAGTGGCGTGCTTAGGGTGCAGGACCAGGCTAAGTCGATAGCACACTCCTGACCCGTGTTGGCTTGGCATTCAAGCGAGTAGTTGTAACACCTTCATTTTCATGAATCATCCCCTACATACATTCATATACATGTTTAACATTAACCCACATAAAAAGGAACGAGTTTAAAATTTATTTGGAGCAAAACCGCACTTAAAATGCTGAAAAGTGCGGACTAGTCCAATTTTGGTGAGGACTAGTCCGATTTCTCTCTGACTAAAAACGGACATGTCCGTTTTTGCTACGGACTAGTCCGATTTTGCCTCTGGAAACTTTCGGACTTGTCCGATTTTGTGCGGACTAGTCTGATATTCCAAGAATCCTTGAAAATTTGCTAAGTCCCTGGACTTTTCCGGACTAGTCCAGTGTTCCAGCGGACTTGTCCGTTTTCCTCTCTGACTAAAGTCGGACTTCTCTGATTTTTTGCCAGACTTGTCCGATTTCTTTCTGACTAACTTTGGACTAGTCCGGTCCTTTTCGGACTTGTTCGATATTTCACGACTCCAAATTGATCTTTTGTTTTACGACTTGTTTCTTGGGTTTCACATTAAGTGGGCCTAGGGACGTCGTTCCTAACTCTTTTAGAGCCCATGTGGGACTCTAAACCGGCCTCTACTTCTCTCAAACTCGAAATCCATCTAACCCTAGCCTCCACCTCTATATAAACAACCTCACCCCTTGGCTTGACATCTATTTGCCACTTTTCCACCCACCTAAAACCTAGTTCGTGGAGAGCCACCACCAAGGAGGGAGGAGGAGATCCCAAGCAAGAAGAAGAAGAGGAGGAAACGAAAGAGGATCAAGATCTTCATCAAGTTTCATTCTTCATCACCAATT
The DNA here is from genome assembly GCA_036927565.1 of Tuctoria greenei. NCBI lineage: Eukaryota > Viridiplantae > Streptophyta > Magnoliopsida > Poales > Poaceae > Tuctoria > Tuctoria greenei. Next base: position 9,823,702 of record JAYESD010000007.1, read on the forward strand.
CATCTCTATGTTCATCCCCAACCCTAGATCATCAAGATCCAAGTGTTACCTCCAAGTTTCTTGATTCATTGGAGTTCTAAACACCTGGTATACCTTCTATTCTCTTTTCCTTACGTGAATTTGACCCCTAATCTCCAAATTTACGTCAATCTAGAAAACCCTAGTTCGCTAGTTCTGCGAAGTGCGGACTAGTCCGACCTTCTGCAGACTAGTCCGATTTTGCTGACTAAATTCTGTTGAATTAATTATAAAATTAGATCTAATCACATCCAAACCTGTATAAACTTGTTAAAATCTATTAGAACTAGTTAGTGATCATTAAAGGCAATCTATTAACAAGTTCTACCTTGCATTTGCATCAATCATGCATGTCAGGCCACATTGAGTAATATTTGTGCACTATTTGATTGTGTTTCTTGTTCGTA